>JAKWJA010002500.1:23326520-24526520 GCA_027704765.1 Solanum habrochaites | reverse complement strand
AAATCCACCATTCACTTTCACTGTGAAAATTAACAAATCTGGTCTGTGAAGATCCAATCTTTTTTTTTAAACCTATGAACTTTGGAAAACTGTGACGGAAGATAAATCACTTGCTGCTCTACCAGCAAATCCTACGTTGGCTCAGATAAAATCCTACAACGAAGAGAAGGCAAAGAAATCTAAAGCCAAGTCGCTTATGGAGAATGTTGTGGCAGATTCTGTATCATGGCTTGCAAAACTACAAAAGAGGTTTGGGATAGGTTGAAAGAAAAATATCAAGGCAGTGATAGGATACGTCAAATGCAAGTGTTGAACCAGAAAAGAGAGCTTGAGTCCTTGAATATGCAGGAGGATGAAACTATCAGTAAGTATGCTGATCGAATCTCCTTAATTGTTAATAACATTAGACTTCTTGGTGAAGAATTTACAGACAAACGAATTATGGAGAAGGTTCTTGTGACTCGTCCTAAGAGGTTTGAATCTAAGATTTCCTGTCTTGAAGAATCCAAGGAACTGGGCAAACTTTCATTAGGTGAACTAATGAGTGCTCTTCAAGCATAAGAGCAAAGGAGGACTATGAGACGGGAAAATTTTAGTGAAGGAGCTTTCTATGTACAAAAGCAAAAAGGAAAGCAACAATTCCACCAAATGAATAATGGCAAGCATGATGGAGGAAACAATAGTGGAGATGTGAAGCAGAAGTTACGTCCTTGCAAACATTGTAAAAGATATACAAATCGGAAGAAGTATTGTTGGTGGAGAGTCGATACTATATGCGGAAACTGTAAGCATACGGGACACATATGGAAGATCTGCAAATCAAGAGCAAAGGCCTCTAGTGCTTTGCAACCACAAGTAGCAGAAGCTGCCGATGCACATGAAGAGCAACTCTTTACAATTTCATACTTTTCAATCAGTGAATCGTCTGATTCATGGCTTCTTGACAGTGGTTTCACACATCACTTGTTCAATGATGTTGAACTATTCAAATTCCTCGATGATACTTACAAATATAAAGTAAAAGTTGGAAATGGTGAGGCAGTAGAAGTCAAAGGCTGAGGTACAATGTCTATCTCAACAATATCAAGTATCAAAACTATTCTTGATGTTTTGTACACACCTGATATGAGTTAAAATTTGTTGAGTGTTGGATAAATGCTTGAAAATTATTATTCTCTGCATTTTAAGAATCGTGAATGTGTTGTTTCTGACCCTTCTGGAATAGAGTTATTTTCTGTCAAGATGAGCAACAAAATGTTTTCAATTGAATGGGAGAAAATAACTAAGCAGGCTTACTCTATTACTTCACAAACATGTACAAACCTATGGCACAAAAGGTTTTGTCACTTTAATTTGAGAAGCATCACAGAGATGAAAGAAAGGATAAAGTAAAAAATATGCCTAAATTTCTTTCTTATGCTCAAGTTTGTGAAACTTGCCAACAGGGAAAGCAAACAAAATTGTCATTTGAAGCAAAATCAAGTGCGGAGAGATAACTACAAACATCAGCTCATTCATAGGATGTTTGTGTCCCAATGAAAACAGATTCATTGAGTGGTAACAAATACTTTCTCATCTTTATTGATGACTACACCAGAATGTGTTGGCTTTATTTCATAAGACTGAGCAGTGAAGTCTTTGATGTTTTTAAAAATTTTAAAGCTTTAATAAGAAATCAATGTAATCTTAGTATTAAGGCTTAATAGGTCTGACAATGGAGGAGAATATACTTCCTCTAAATTTGGAGTTTTGTAATAGCAAAGGTATTGAACGCCAATTACCATATACTCTGCAATAAAATGGCGTGTCTGAAAGGAAGAACAAGACAGTAATGGAGATGGCCAGATGTCTTTTGCTCGAAAGAAAGATCCCAAATCAGTTTTGGGATGAGGCAGTTAATACCTCTATATATTTTTGCGGAACAGATTGCCTACTAAGACCTTGCAGGACATGAATCCATATGAAGCTTGGTGTGGGAACAAACCATCAATACACCATCTTTGAATCTTTAGGTGTATATGTTATTATCGAGTTCCAGAAACAAAGAGGAGTAAGCTAGACAACAAGGCTCATAAAGGAATATTTATGGTCTATAGTTCATCCAGAGATTACGGGAATATTTGCTTTAAATCACACAAACTAATTCTCAGACAAGAAGTGAAGTTTGATTAAGCAACTGGTTTGGCTTGGAAAAATCAGAAGACCTCTTATTCTGATTTATTTTCAATAGAGCAGCCTCAATTTTCAGAAGATGAACTAATGGATGATGTACAAGTTAGGATAACTCGATCCTTAAAAGATGTCTATCAGCGGGGTAACTTGGTTACCTCTGAACAACCAAGATATGCTGAAGCACAAGACTCTCAGACATGGAGGAGAGCTATGCAAGAATGACTGAGAAGAACGGAAACAAACAGCTTGTTGACAGACCTAGAAATTGCAAGGTGATTGGTGAAAAATGGATTTTAAAGACAAAACTAAATCCTGATGGAACAATTTGTAAACATAAGGCTAGATTGGTGGTGAAGGGATACGCACAACAATATGGTCTAGATTACAAGGAAACATTTGCTCCTGTAGCAAGGTATGACACAATCAAGCTTATTTTTTGCATTTGCATCTCATAGTTCCTGACAGATTCATCAACTTGATGTCAAATAAACTTTCTTGAATGGTTTGCTTGCTGAAGAGACTATGTAGATCAACCTGATGGTTTCTCAACTCTCTGAAAAGAGGATCAAGTTTATCTCTTAACGAAGGCCTTGTATGGCCTAAAACAAGCCCCAAGGGCATAGTATGACAGGATGGACAATCGTCTCATCCAACTTGGCTTTAGTAGAAGTCAAAGTGAAGCTACTTTGTATGTGAAAGTCACAGCTGCAGGTGAGTTCTTAATTGTCTCAATTTATGTGGATGACATGCTTGTGAAACGGAGCAAAATTGAACTAATCCAAAGGTTTAAGGATGAAATGGAGAAAAGCTTTGAAATGACTGATCTTGGAGTCATGAAGTACTTTCTTGGCATGGAAGTGTTGCAGTCCACTAATGGAATTTTCATATGCCAGCAAAAATGCATTTAGGATATTCTAAACAGGTTCAAAATGCAAGATTGCAAACCTGTGAGTACTCCAATATCTACTGGTGTGAATCTTGGCAAGGATGAGGATTCCGAAAAAGTGGACGATAGTATGTATAGAAGCTTAATTGGCAGTCTTCTATATCTAACCGCAAGCATGTCTACCATTCTATTTGTTGTTAATTTGCTCTCTAGGTTCAAGCGTTCGCCTAGAAACACACACCTCAGAGCGGCTAAAAGAGTTTTAAGGTATATTAAAGGAACTAGCAAGTTTGGAATTTTTTCCCAACATCTGCGGAAGTAACTATGAACCTGATCGGTTACTCTGATAGTGATTGGGGTGGTGGAGTTGATAATTCCAGAAGCAACTCTAGATATCTTTTCTGTTTGGGGACAAGTTGTTTTAGTTGGAGCTCTAGAAAACAAGAAACTACAACTCAATCAACAGCAGAAGATGAGTACATAACTGTTGCATCTACTGTGAATCAAGCTATTTGGCTAAGAAAGATGATGAAGGACTTAGGCCATGAACAAACATCAGCTACCAAGATCATGTATGACAACAATTCAGCAGTTTCAATCTAAAAAAAATTAGTGTTTCATGGTCGAACTAAGCATATCAAGAACAAGTTTCATTTTATTAGAAAAGTACAACAATCTAATGAAGTCTTGCTTGTTCATTGTTCATCTGAGAACCAGCTAGCTGACATTTTCACCAAGTCATTGACAAAGGAAAGGTTTGAATTATCTAAGGCAAAAAATTGGTGTTCGTCACAAAAATGTCAAGGAGGAGTGTTAGGCAATTGGCATTTTTTCCAACTTATTATTATTTTTTACTGTTTTTACTCATATATGTTCAGTGCTTTCTATTTTCTAGCTAGACTTATTCAACTTTAGTTGCTCAACTTCCTGAAGTTAGTGGCCCATTTACGGCTGTTAGTGGACCCTTTTATGGTAGTTAGTGGCACACGTTCTTATTTAGTTTTAATGTCTATGTTTTTTCCTTGTATAAATTTAGACGTTCTGCAGATTAATATATAGTTGGAATTTCATAAGATCACTCTATTTTTATTTTTCAAATCAGTTCTTGAGTATTTTGTTCTAACATATATCATATTTACTGTTACACCCCCTAACAAAAACTTATAGTGAGGCCAAAAAGTCTAGTAATGATTCTGCATCATCTACTGACTCTTCTTAATACCATAATAAGAAGAGAACTGCAAGAACTCTTAATCTTTTGGATTGAACTGCTTTTTCCTTCAAACATCTAGCATTCCTCTCATTCCAAAATGTCCACCATATGCAAGCTTGAACAATCTTTCACTACTCTTTGTGACTATATACTACTTTCTTGTTTGGCAAGTCTTTATGTACTTCTTACTGGAGCTTATAGTCTACAAAACCTTGAAGATAAAGATAGAGAACTGGGGGAGGCGTATGGAGAAATCAAGTCTTTGAAGTACTCAAAACGCGTTAAAGAAAAGGCATTTGAGGAGGTATAGAAACCTGTATGAAAATATCTAATCATGTAAAAAGAATGCATATAGATGTACCTAATACATAATAAAACTATCTAATTGCAAAATTCATGTGTATTTTTTTTTATTGAATTGAGCTATTACTTTAGTCTGCAATAGATTTTCAGCTCAATCCACTGAATTTGAATATTTACCTATTCATTTAGTTTGTGACAAAAATAATGTGCACTTCACAGATATGAAAAGTTTTAGCTCACTTTATAAAAAATAATTTATTGTATGGATCTTGTGCACTATACATACAACCCTATCTCTAGTCCATTCCTTGTAGAACTATTATTGAACTTTTTGCTAAATTCTTCTCAACTCCTCTATTGATTCTACATTAGGCAGACAATTAATTTTATGTTTAAACCACCTCTGACTAACTTTCCGAATAAAAACTAAAAGTATAGTTCTTCTCTATGGTAAATAACCAAGGTTACTTACAGAAAATTAGAAGGAACAAAAACCAGTGTGAAATTAAACTCTTTATTTTGACCTAACAGTGGAAAAATGGTCTAATAAAAAAAGTAGAAAGAATGTTTGTGTATGGTTAATTTAAGTAAACCATTTAGAGTTTAAAACCTGCACCTATGTCTTCTACTTCATATCAAAGAAATCATCGCTGATTATTTGACTCAATTTTAATAAGACATAACCTATTGAGATATCTTTATTTTTCATCATCTTAGGTACCTGAACCTTTATCAATGTTTTATGAAGTGTTTCATTGTAGTGCTCTTACAAAGAAATTACATCATTACAATGACCATTTTGATAATTTTTTCCTTTCCTTTCTCATGGAGTCTTACGTTTGAAATCGACTGTTCTATCATTCTTCTAGCGTACACTAGACTTTGTTGAGTTCTTCAAGTGAGGGTCTTGCTAATGAGTATGGTTGTTTGTTGATTTTGTGTGGATTTTCATTGTAATTGAGTTGGGTTTATGATCCCAAAGGAGTTGTAAGGAAATAATTCAATTCTAGATGAGTTAGGTCTTGGAATTAAGAAGAAAAAATCGTCAAAAATCTGGACATGTGGATTTTCATTGTAATTGAGTTGGGTTTATGATCCCAGGTTCTCCAGTTCCCCTACTGATAACGTTTCGAATCCACCTCATTCAATTCCTAGTGCAAAATGATCGTTTATCAGTATATAACCCAACAAAGCATTCAAGTTGAATCTCACAGAGAGTGGTACATGTTCAAATTCAATTACGAAGTATACATTTAATATTATCAACCATATAAATAAAAATTATTGAAAAATACATGAATCAATTTTAAAAGGGGTGATTGTTTTTTAAATGGGAGTTTCAGTTTGCACCTATCAACTACTAAGAAATAATTTAAAATAACAAAAGGGAGAGGGATTCTCAGGATGTGATATGGATAATTGAAACTACTAGTAAACCATTGAAAAATAGTGAGTAAGCTAGACCATAAGGGAGATAGATTTCTCTCAAACAACTATCCTAAATAAGGTGATTTATTTCGAATATCAACAAGCATAACAATGAAGAACAACATACACCTTAAGTCACCCACACTTTCAATCAGCTTGATGGGTAGGATTAGGTTTATGACTCACTGTCTCGAGCTAAACCCAACTCAACCCAATGCCTGCAAATCATTAATCAATAATCTTAGTTGTAAAACCTCTCTCTCAAGCAAGCCAATAACAGAATATTAGAACTTCATTAACAACTATAATTCATAAATTAAAACCATAATTAATGATTAAAATCACTTTCAATTTAGCATATAAACTAGGATTTAACAATACCCATAAAATAATTCAACCCATAATCACATGATCGCACCCTGAAAATTGGGGTTTTAGCCAAACATCATAAAAAAGTAAAAACTATTACCAAATCGATTAGCCATCAACTAGGTAAGAAATATTTAGTCTTTATAATGCTCAATTTGAAGAATATTTGAAAACCACATCCAAAATCTCCAAAGAAAATCACTATAATTCTTCAAAAACTATTGATAAAAGTGTTCTAGACTAACTTAGCATTTTCTAGCATAAATCAACTATGTCCAACCTATTAAAATAATTGTTCAACATCTAATTTATAGTAGCAAAAAAAAAGCCATAATGGGCCATTTGGTGAAGTAAGTCGGGCTCGCCGAACCACTCAACGAACCACTCATTGATCTCTTCCATCGCCTTTATGCCTTGACTCTCAACACCATTCTGTAACTTTAGGCAGTCTCTATTTAGATCGCAGAATTGCTTGATGATACGCCGACTTCCCCTTTATGTCGATGAGTTGGTTTCTACCTTCAAGGGCTTGACACACTGGACATTAGGCGGCCATAGTAGCCTCTTGGAGACACACCAAGTTCTCTTGGCGATCCTCAGGCTCGCCCTTCTTCACTTCTTTAGTTTGTTTTGTTCCTTTTTTCCTATTAGCGTCCTTGGTTTCCTCTTCAATTCATATACCTGAAAATCAAGGATTTAACATCAGTTTATGACACAAATTATGTATTTAAGGACCTAAATCTATATAAATAAGTTCCTGATTAGTCCAAATCGAGTTTTAATCAACACCCCAAAGTTAAATTTTTTTTTTCCTCAAGTAAAACTCAAGATCAATAGTACAAAAAAGATGTGTCAAATAGTGATGCATCCAATTCAACATGAATGCACACAACAAGACTAAATTTACTCATGCAATGATCAATTGTGCATTCAAAGATTCAAATTGTGACTCACCATTACCAAAGATTCTCAAGTTCACAAGTCTTGCTTCAAATGCAAGTTAAAGTTAAACAAAGGTACTCAAATGCCCACAAAAGAAAGATGATTCCCTATTCACAAAAAGTTCTTCAACAATTTATAGTTTCGGAACCACATACGACTCTCACACTCACAAATATGAACAAAGGCATGAATTCATCAATAGGTTTGCCCTTATTTTCCAATCAACATTCGTTTCAACTCACTCAATATCACAAAGGTCTTTTCCAAGGCTTGTAACATAACTAAGTGTAAAGGTATGGTCATTTAGTATATGTGGATGGTATCCTCATGAAATGTGGTCTCAACATCACTTTCTTCCTTTTATTTAACCTTTTGATCATGATCATAATTCACCCTATTATTCAACTTCAGATGGACTACCCGCTACCCCATTTCGCTTGCAACTCTCACTACTCTATTTTACGACTTTTTCAGTTTTTTCTTGCTTTCTTCTTTTATTTTTTTATGTGGAGAGGTTCAATTTTTTTCAAAACAATTACTGAAAGACGGGAGTTATCACAATTCTTGATTTCCCTTCTCTTTTCACCACACCCCAACTTAGTATTTTTGACTAAGTTGACTATTCAAACAAACCACACTTCATAAGGGTTATGGGTGAATGGATAAAGAGAGGTCACAATTGTTCATGTTTCTTCCAAGAAAAGTATAAGGCTCAACATTGTTCAAGAAAGGTTCAAACATCTCACAAGGTTGGCACAAAAGAGGTATATTGTCAAATTATTTCACTCTTCAAAACTGTTGCCTACGATCATTTAAAGTGCTTGCATCAGTTAGTCAACTGGACCAATAGAGAAAATTTTAAGTGTCATAACACACTATGTTCAAGGTAATCTCATCACACAAGACATTAGCACCAATACCAAACAAGAATCCACACGTTCAAGATAGTGTGCAATGTTCATCACAAGAGATTTATTCAATAACCGATTAGTAACATCAAGGTGCTAAAAGTTCACACATTGTGTATGCACTTCACTTGGCCTCATCGTAGCCACACATTTATTTTGTTCAATTAAGGTAACTATTTAAGTCACTGATATTGATTATAACCAATACTCAAATTTGCACAAGAACAAGCACAATCACAAACAATAGCGGTGGTACAAAATTTTAAAAATTGGTCAAAACCATTTCGATTCAAAATAAGGAGTCACAAGCTCAAACATTCACAAGATTACGATCAGACACAATCCAAACACACCTATATATATATATTAGAAAACCAAATATTCTCACAAATTAAATCGAATCACAAGTGGTAGGTATTGAAATACCTCACCCTACCCACAAAAACAAAATCAATTGTCCTCAAGTAAATGTAATTAAACAAAAATAATCAATAAAAACAACAAAGAGGGAGGTAAATATGATCGCGTCTACTCAACCACTACATCTGTTCGGGCATTAATGCATGAGGTAACACTCCAGGACTGGTCATCAGTGCCGGTGAAACATCAGCAATAGCTCCACTAGACCCTGCCATGGAAAGACCACTCAACGAGGCCTGTAGGGCTGTCTTAAACATGGCACTCTCTAAGTCGTCCTGATTCTCATACATGACTGTATATAATTCCCTAAGCTGCTCCTCATCGGTCTATGATGTTTTCATATTATATACGGGTAATAAAGGAGTAACTTCTAATGTAAGTGTTTTACGATCGTGCAATAGTATAGTAACCAAACCAAAGGTTAGGATTGTTTCCATATGGAGTTGTTGTGAGGATTAATAGAAAAATAAAATTAAGTTCTAACTAGATCTGGCTAAAGACATTAACAAATACAAACATATTAAATCTAATGGGATGACACAAGCGTCAAATATTAATAGGGGTTTGTCACAAGTAAGTAAAAACAACGAAAAGTATAAAAGAGTACTAATATGGGAAGTGCGATTCTTGAGATATGATAGGGGATACATGATAGGCTAAACTTTTTGGTACATGCTTTTAATGATAAATTTGTTGAAAATTTGTGACTAGAAGGGTAAGCTCTCTCTCGAGCAACCTATCCTGAATCAAAATGGGTATCTCTCGGACACCCCATCGCCGCATGAAGAGCCACCTATGCATTAGAATACTCATTCTCTCAAGCTTAGCGTGCGGGAAAAGGACTAAGGTCCACTCTCTTCATCTGAAACTCATGTCGACCCATTCCCACCAACCATAAACTTAGTAGTCTTGGTTTTATGACCTCTCTCTCGAGCAATACAAAAACACGGAGGTGGAATTGTATTTGCAACTACAACCCTATTAATTTTATAGACAACTAGTAAGAGAAATCGCATTTAAACAACAAATAAACCTTAAAAAAGCAAAACCCAATAGATAATCTAACCCATATTCACAAAATCACTCCCCAATAATTGGGGTTTTAGATAGACATGTAAAATACATAGAAATTTATACCAATATGAATTTTCATTCAAATGGGTATGAAAATTTAAGTCCCTCTACAAGACAAAAGTTTAAAATCTAAGAGACCGAAGCCCAAATTCTTAGAGGTGAAACCCTTTGAATCTTCAAGTTCTTCAAAACCCTCTTCAAACTTACAACTTCAAAAGTAAATCTAAAAATTGGATATGATGATAAAACTTGATACTGAGTTAAAACTACTAATGAGTGTTTATAGTTTTCAGAAATTTATGATGCAGCAGATTACTCAGTGCAGTTAGTCGGGACCGACGATCAATTCGGTGATCCAACCTTTGGTAGATTCATCGCCGTCTTGTGCGAACCTACAACATCTTTGTGTTTTGGATCATTGGGAGACACAATACTGCTTCACAGAACTATGCCATGACACTCCGACTGCTCCTTTTCTCCAGTAATTTGATCTTTTACTTTAGAGCTCAACACACAGGAACAAAAGACGATCTTCAGACCTATTGGCGACTTGAAAAGTGAACTCTTCTATCCTCAGACCTTCATTTCTTCATTATTTTCAACCTTTGTGTTCTTTGTTCCATGTAGTGTCCATGCTTTGCCTTAAACTCAAAATACCAGAAAATCAAGGTTATTCATTAGTTATTGAGACAAATATTTATTTAAGGACACCAAACATATCGAAATAGAGACCTAAATGAATCCAATTTGTGGACTCATCAGTCTCAGCTGTAAACCTAGCACTAGCAGCATCCTCCACAATATCAACTTCGGTGGTGGCCGAAGTTACCTCAGCAGAAGACGGAATCTCAGCACTCGAAAAATTGGGAACCTCTATTGACTAAAATAGTGAGGTGAAGTCTGTGGACTTTAGATAGTCCACATACTTACTTAACTCGGAATCCTCGACTTTTAAAGACGTAACATCAGTGGTAACCTCCCATCCTCACATATTTATTATCTCATTGTGAGAGCATCAACGTAAGTCTAGAGAGGTTCCAAAGAAACTAAATGGATCACTCAATCATCAAGGTCACCTTAGACTCTAGCTGGAAAGATCATACATCTATAGAATGGGCTTGGTGCCCTATCTTTAGGAGCATGGTTTGAGTGATCAGATTCCTTGAGGATGTGGTACCTGAAATAACTCTAGGAGGCTTGAGGAAGTAGAAGAACCTGGGTCCTAAGAAGGAGTGGAAGTATATGTACTTTAAGTCTAGAGTATGGGAATTTGCCTCTACATGTATAAAATCAACATCAACCTCAAGGATGTGTCCACCAGAGCTTCTCTCTTCCTATATGCCTCATTTCGTGTGTGATGTACCTCTATGTACTGGATATCGGTTGTGGATATAGGTGTAACCTCAAAATCACCATTTTCATTAAGAGGAATTACAACATGTCGACACAACTCTTTAATAAAAATTGGTAATTGAAGGGATGTCTGGTGCTAGTTGGCCCTCGTGGCAATCTGCTACTCTGTAATTAGCCCCAAGTTCAACCACTTCCTGGATGTGATCGATCCGAGGCAGAACGCCTTCAGGTAGAGGAGGATGGGCTCATTATATGATGACATGATAAAGCTATTGATGAACCCAAACCAGTACCAAGCTGCTATGTTCATGTCCTGCTTTTCAATAGGGTATCCGATTTTTATCCACCTTTGGGTTGTGTTACAAAATGAGGGGGTCTATCCATCCCTTGAGGTCATCCAGGATTTGTGTTGTGGTCATGCTCAAACCCTGTAGTCCTGCAGTACAACATTCATATCATCGTTGTTGCATTTCACTGTCTTCCCGCATACCATCACAGACTCCATGGTCAAAAAGCACTGGTCTTCTTCCTTCATCAGGGTACCAAGTCACCATATACAAAGTAGAATTCCTGGACTCAGGTGGGAAAGTATGTGCCACGGGGCTTGGTGATGATATCAATCCTGTGGACCTGGAGTGTGTCTCGACCTTTAACCGGTTGATTAACTGAGGAAGAGGACCCTGAACAGGTGGTGCTAGAAATATCGTCTATGGCGGAGCTGGCTAGTATCTGTAGTAGAAGGGGTAGGCTTCGGAATCCTAGACGTATCTTGACTAACATTTGCACGAATCTCTATTTTCTGGATTTGTAGTAATTGATCATCCTCAGGCTCGGAGAGTGAGACATGAGAAAAATAAGACTCCATCCATATCACTGCCAAAGTTGTTCTCCAATCTCTCACCTACGGGTGCTTTGCCCTTACCTTTGTCACCCTTCGAAGGTTATTTCTTGCCTTTTTTGGTGGAAGTAGCTTCTCCTTCATTTATTGCAATACCATGTTCTCCATTTTGGGGAGGCATGCCAATTTCATCTAATAGGTCCTAGCCATATCTTTAAAATGCATGAAAGATTCCTAGAAATCGTAAAAAAAAGTTTCAGAAAGATGAGCTCAACCAAGCCAAATAAAAAAGTTAAGGGTGATCAAAGAGGGACTTTGGAGAATCGCCGAACCGTGTAGTCAGCTCGACGACCCAGCTCGCCAAATAGCCCAACATGCTAATTTTCAACCCCATTTTCCAAAATCAAGCCTGCAACCTCGGAAATCAAAATCAAACACACACAACACTCAATTCAAATAATACCTATTTGACCTACGTCTGTGGGGCACTCAAACTTTCCTCGATTTGTAAAAATTGGAAATTTGATGACTTTTTCCCTTACGAATAACGTCAAACGTTCCATCATTGGGAAAATTACGTCATTTGGTAAAATTTGGGGTTATGAACCAACTAGACCCAATACACAATAAATACGATGCAACAATTTAGTGCCAATTTTAACACACAAAACACGAGAAATCATCTGTTAAGAATTTAAGCACAAGTTCAAAAACAAAAACGAGCAATTCGACACATAAAACTCGACAATTCCCCTAAATATTTTGAACACATATTTACCAAATAACAGTTGAGTTCAATCTCTAATCAAAGGTATGGGGTCTGGAAAACCAACTTGTATGCCGAATTGATAATTTGAAAAGCCATGCAACAAAGTATAAAAATTCATAGCACGTGATCACAAACAAAAAGAAAACAAAATAGTAATAGATAGAATCTAAGTGTGGAAGAGAGTATACGGCGTTAGAAATGAGAGAATATAAAAGATTTAGTAATTTTAAATTATTTTGGCCTTGTATAACCTTTCAAATCGCGACCCTTTTGGCGATATTAGCCGACCACGTTGAAACACTCGGCTACGGACTGAGTGGTAATTTATCTAGATAAGTCTTAAAGGACATCTAATCAATTTGGTTTTCCAAACGGCGTACAAAATTGGGCTCACTGACTTGTTCGGCGAGTCACTGATCAAGAAACTCGACCACCAAGTTTTACAAACATCCACTTCATGTTTTGTGGGTCCAACAATTGTCCAAGTCCGACTCATCGATCTCTTCCATAAATCACTGACAGGACTTTTGGCTTGCCAAATTGCAAATTCTCTACCACTCTCCACTTTTCAACATGCACAATCAACCCCTGTTATTCAAAATCAGAATTAAAGAATTAAAGTTTTGGTTGCCTCCCAAGAAGCGCCTTAGTTAACATCATGGAATGAAACAAGTACCATATAAAGTTTCATTCTTGGGGTTTACATTGTATCACTAGAATCCCCATATTGTTTTATTAAATCGAAATGTGATAAAATTTGACCCATTCGGGTCTCCCACTACTTAATAGAGATTGAGTATGTAAAACCTCAGAAATGACCTAGGTGAAGCTAGAGCCTAACATGGTTGTCGTGATGGTATAAGATTTTTTAATGGTTTATAAGGTGGATTTGAGGAAGTGTTTAAGAGTTTAGGTGCATTAGAATTCAAATGTTAAGGGACGACCAAGACATTCGACAACTAAGTGACCTATGTGCCTCATATGTTATTTTATGTTTTTATATGTGATTCATGATGTTATAAGGTTCTTAAATGAGTTATATTGTATATAGGCAGTGTGTCAATTATTGTGATGTTTGTAGGTCAAACCTCCATGACGTTTGAAAGGCTTGCCTTGAGACGACCTTGTGTTTCCATGCATGTTTCGTTAGGTTTTACGTGTTTGTTTTGGATGAAACTTATGTGGTAGGTCCTAAAATTGTATATTAACATATTTGGGTTGTAAATATTCAGGTACGACACCATGAAGGACCCTCAAGGGGACCTAAAAGAGGACCCCAACATTGGAGCTCAACACTGCCAAGTAGTGGCAATCGATGACCCAAACGATGGCCAGTCAACCAGGCAATGTCCTGTCGATGGGTCTCGTTGATAGATCCATATGACCTTCATGTTGAGTAGTTTCAGGTGCAAACAACGATACCCCATTGACGGAGCGTGGGTGACACCACGAACCGTCGATATGGGCGTCGATGGTGCAGTCTGTTTTCTTGCAAACTTTTTGTTAAGTTGAGGGGTGAACTTGTAAATTCACCCCAAGTCCTATTAACTCTTTGGACGGTTGTTTTTAGTGTTTGTTGTTAGTTTAATAGTATATAATCTAATAAAATTTCATTATAACCCTAACACCTAAATCAAAACATATTCCCTCCAAAAGTTCTCCAAAAACCTCCTTGAGAGTTCAAAGTGAAGATGGAGCTTGAAGATGGTTCTTAAATGGATTTTATTACTCCGTTTTCATTGGTTACTTCAAATAAGGTATGAGAGTTCTTCATCTAGGGTTTTCTAACACCTTAGATCTAATTTCAAAGATGATTTTCAAAGATTTCAAAGAGATAAAAAGTTTAATTTCTACTCTATGTCTTGGGCTTTTGCATAAATGATTTTAAAACGTTAAGATGTGATATTATTTATGTTTAATTTATGTTTTTGAATTAAATTATCCATTAACCCTTGAACTTCACAAATCTTTCAAAATTGACTGAAATATGGTTTATGTGATCATGCTTTGAGAATGATGAATTCATGTGAAAATTGTTATGGGCTTTTGATTCATGTAAGTATTAAGATTGATTGGTTTATAGGCTGTTTCAATTTGATCAATTTAGTATTGGATATTCTTAGATCTTTTGACCATTAAGCCTATTGAATTGATATTGACTTAATGCTTATGATTATAATGTAGTTTTCTATGGGCTAATGAATAAAGTAAGTCTTGTATTCAATTGATGTCTAATTTGTTTTGTATTCATAAATATATATTTAATTGACTTAGATTCATTGAGTATTATGGTTTATGTATTGATTGTTGGTTATGGCCATGGTAAGGGTCTTGTGGTATAAAATTTAATGAATTAGCTTTAAAATTGAAGTTTTAAGATGGAGTGGGGGTGTGCTGACCTAATTCCTTTTATTTTATGTTAATTATACTTCAATTATGTTGTGATTGATATGTTCCACTTATGGTGGCGGTGCTATGTGAATTGATGTGGATTTATCGGTGTTACTTTATGTAATATGATGATCATGAACTTGTCAGCACTACTTGAAATCTAATGATGATTTGTGTAGTTGATTTATGTGAAGTATGAGCATTATATATCTACATGTGAAGTAATGGACAAGTATGTGTGCTTTTCATGTATGTTAGGAGATCATGTAGACTATGACTATGTTTTTATATGTGTAGTCATAGATGTTGATATATGATTGTTCCTACTTGACTATATGAGTTGTGATGGTTATATTGATGATGATATAATGATGTATAGGAAGACATAAATATGATAAGGTTCATTCGTCAGTGCTTTAAGGAATGATATGCTATATGTGATAAGGTGAAAGAAAGTTGTGTTTTGTGTGGTAGACTTGTGTTCCTTACTTGATACATGTATGAATTATATGTGAATATGAGATGTCTTGACTAAGTAGGATTATTGCACACTTATCATGTATGAATGAAAGATATGTGTGACCTTAGAGAATGTTAAGAAGGTCATGTACGTGGAAAAAGTTATCTTATGGATGTTGAAGTTGAGAGCCGTAATGGTATCCTTTTTGTAATGGAATTATGGAATTAAGGTTGAATGTATCGAACAACATCATATCATCCTTAGGAAAGTCAAAAAGATCTATATTAGTCTCCATTGAAGGATAGACCTTGTGGACCTCTTTGGTAGGGTGAATGTCATTGGGATACGAACTAGAGAAGGAACCCTTTTCATGGTATCCTTTAATGTCAATTACTCTATGACAACCAAGGCTAGCACTACGTGATTATGCAAAGGGATGGTGCTCTACTTGAGAATGAGACTAGAGTACAGAGTACCTCTACTTGAGAATGAGACTAAAGAACATTAAAGCCCTTCATATTCCTTAACCAAGTGCCTACATGGGATGTGTCCTAGTTTTACCATTGTGGGTTAGAACTCTGGATTACATGTCTAGCTATCATATTCCATGTTGATTATTGCCTATTCTCATCTTTTGGGATACTTAATATCATTAGAGAACTTCTATGAAGTTTAGGTAGTGGTATGGGACGCTATCCAGACATTGCACAATAGATTTTGAAGGTGTTAGTTATAGTACTTAGGTCTCGTCTAAGACCATTACTTGAATGTCCTTTAAATGATGAATGGGTCTTAAACGAACTAATGAATGTAATGACTCAAGTTAATAAATATGTTGAATGAATGAGTACTTACCTGGAGAAATTAAGGGTTGTCTCATTTAGGAATGATGGGGGCATAGGAACTGTCAGTTCTTATCTTACCTAGATAAGTCTTAAAAATGACTCTAGTTAGGGAAGATTATTGTTTATGTGGACATGATCCAAACATAGGAAGTCTTAAGGATTATTTAGGTAGTCTTGAAGAGGTCAATCATGGACATTATCTTCTTGATCTACTTAAGTAAGTCTTTTGATCGCCTTTGATGAGGAAATGTCATATCATGTTTATATTGATGTATTAAGTAATTATTGTTCTATATTAGGTAGTCTATATGATCTCTTAAGTGTCTGTGTAAGGGACTTAAGTAAGTCTTTTGATCGCCTTTGATGAGAAAATTTCATATCATATTTATATTGATGTATTAAGTAATCACTGTTCTATCTTAGGTAGTTTATATGATCTCTTAAGTGTGTGTGTAAGGAATTGTATGAGCGGTCTATTCACAACTCACTCAAGTGATACTTTGAAGTACCTTTGGTCGGGGACTCTCATGTTGATATGTTAATGTCTTGTAGGTGTGTATGTGACTCATCATAAGTAGTCTTGAGGATCATTTAGGCATGCCTAGAGGGGTTGTATGGGCAGTCTCTCTTTGTGTTGCTTAAATGAGTCTTAGGATAGCTTTAAGTGGGATAATTACATGCTAGAAGATGTATAAGTGAAGTGGAAAAACTTCACGGTAACAGTGAATTGAGTTCACTGTACAGTGAAGTGAGTTCACTGGAAAGTGTTCCTAAGATGTGGCTTTTTGCTTAGATGATTTCTTATGTGTTTTCTAAGTTGTTAAATGTTGTTCTTATGATTATATGATGTTTTAATCAAAATTTATGTAAATCATGTTATTTACTGAATGTTCCTTTATCATAGTTTTTGCATGACTTTCATACTAAGTTGATCTAATGTGCTAACCCCTTCTTTTTACTTTTTGACTAATGTGTAGGGAATTAGAAGTCTTGATGTGCCACGGAGTATGCATAGGTTTATAAGGCTTGAAGATGAGGTATTGGTGATTCTTCATAGATTCGAGGACAATATTCACATGTCCCTTATGTCAAAGTCTTTATTTTATTGTCTTGTATGGGTTTATCCCAAGAGTTAAGATTTAGTGTTTTGAATGAAAGTCTTCTTCGTGTATAATATTTATGAAAGAGTTCTTGGTGTGTGAAGAAAGATTTTAATTCTTACCTATTTTAGTATGTTTATTATGAAATGAATGATACGAGAGGCTTAGATGAGACTTATTGAAGTATCATTTTCTGTGTGATAACAGAAGGATGTCCTAACTTCTAGGGTGTACTTGCAGGTCATGAAAGAGTTGGTATTAGAGTATAAGGTTTAGGGACTGTCTTAGTTGTCGTATGAACCACATCTAGTAGAGTCGTTTTTATAATGTGAAGCGCGCCACATTATGAATAAGAGGCTATTGGGTGCTAGGAAAGTTTCACTTCTTCATTCATCTAATCGTGCCTAAGAGCTTTATATATGGTGTCTTTCCCTTGTTTCCTTTATGTGTTGGTCCCTTAAGGGTGACTTTATAAAGTTTGGGTTGAGGGAGAGAAAAGATGGGATGTAACTTGTTGTATGAGGTATGATAGAAGGTGGTTTTGACCTTAGATTGGTTTGGTTACCTTGTAAACGGTAATAATGTTAGAGAATGTAAAGGAGTGTTTGTTCAGATAGTTTGAAGTTGTTAAGACCCCAACCATAGGAAGGGAGGTGGTGAGTTTTAAATAGTAAAGGTGAGTTCTCCTAGTAAGGGGGATGTAGTAGTTAGATGATGAGACCTTTGAGAGTCTTTAGTATTCATGAAGTAGACCTTGATAATAATGTATTAGTAAGGTGTAAGGTGCCTTGAGGGAGTTCCTTATAATGAATGTTATGTTGACCTTAGAATGAGTTTCTCCTAATTAGGGAGTATGATGAAGAGTATGGTTATTGGGAGTGAAGTACCCTTAAATTTTCTTTATGTGTTTATTCAAGCCTAAAACAA
The DNA here is from genome assembly GCA_027704765.1 of Solanum habrochaites. Taxonomy (NCBI): domain Eukaryota; kingdom Viridiplantae; phylum Streptophyta; class Magnoliopsida; order Solanales; family Solanaceae; genus Solanum; species Solanum habrochaites. The sequence goes on along the minus strand of JAKWJA010002500.1, from coordinate 24,508,122 downwards.
AGAAATCTTGGTAACTTGAAATGGTAGGAGTCTTTTATAGAAGATGAGTTCCTAGCATTCTCCATATTATATGCATATTTTTATAGATGCTTCATTGAATGAGAAAATATGTTTTCACGTATGGTATCTTCCTCATTTTTCATGTGAATCTAGTAGGTTGATAATTGTTTCATATCGTTGAAGGTTGAGCATGCCTATGTGGTTATATGAGAAAAAATGTTGAGATTTTGTAAGGAATTTTTGAAGTGTTGCATTGTTAGATTGTGAAGCCATTATTATGCTATAAGATGTGTTTATATGATGTTACTTTGCGCAATAGCATGTTTATATCATGAATTGACTAAAAGATGGATTGTTGAAATTTTTTCTAAAACTCACTGTAGCTTTGGACAGTTCACTGTTAAATTTTGTGAAAAGTGACTAATTGATTCTTTGGTCTAAAATTGTTGTAATGTGGTTAGAACTTATGTATATGAGTATTATATTGAATATAAAATGAGTTTTTTCTATTTGGGATGAAGCATGTGAGTTTCATAGCATAATGAGTTATAGAATGCCTTCTAGTTTCTTGTTGTGTTGTTAGTCTCTTGACTATGTGAAATTGATGTTTTATTCTTGACTATCTGCTATATGGTATGTTCATGATTTTATAATTAAATTTCTATTCTTGGAAGTGATCGGAGTGTGCCAAGTGTCATTCAATGACGAATATTGTCCAAGTGGGAGAGATTGTAAGACTCCAAATATTACATAGGTTAATCTAGATCCTAACATGGTTTCTTAAGGTTATAAAATGGTTTATATGTGTGTTTTAGGTAGTGTCTAAGAGTTAAGGTGCATTGCAAGTCAAACGTCAAGGGACAACCAAGACGTTTGACGACTACGTGACCTATGTGCCTCATATGTGGTTTTATGTGTTTATATGTGAATAATGATTTATAAGGTTCTTAAATAATTTATTATAGTGTATATAGACAGTGTGTCAAGTTTCATTAAGTTTGGAGTTCAAACGTCCAAGAACGTCCATGACGTTCGAAAGGCTTGCCTTGAGACGACCTTGTCTGTCTATATAGGTGTAACGACCTGTTTAGTCGTTTTGAGCAACAGATTTTATTCTGGAAAAACTGGCAGATGTGACGGAGGCCACGACGGACCGTCAAGGGCACGACGGACCGTCGTGGAGGGTGTCGTTCCAAAACACTTAGAAAATCTGAAATTGGGTACTGAAAATCGACTCTCTCTGAACGTATGACGAAATGGCAGTACGACCGTCACAGTGTGACGGACCGTCACGGAGTCTTCGGTGGAAAAACCCTCTGACGGTTGCGACGACCTGCAGGACGGACCGTCGCAAGCACGACGGGCCGTCGCAGGTTGCGCAATCCCAGTCTGGGTCGGATTTCTTTACACGTTTTAAGGGACGTTTTTGACTATTCCTGCTTAATTATAAAGTTAGAGGGCTAATGTTAATAATTCTAATACTTGGGGGTTAAAGAGGTAACCTTAAGTTAATTGTGGGTTATTATTGCCATCTTTTATTCTTAATTATATATTAATTAGGGTAAAGAAAGAGGGTTTTCAATAAAGAAAATAGAAAGAACAGCAAGAGAGAGAGAGAATCGATCAAGAGAGAGACGAAGAGATAGCAAGGATTTTGAGAAGATAGCTTGTTGATTCATTCTTCGGTGGCGTTAGGTGATGGTTATGTTACGATATTCATAGTGAACTCTTAATAGTGAATATTATGTGTTGATAGTATTTTGTAAACCCTGCTATGTGCTTAAGTTGTAATGCTTGCATGATTATGATTATGAAATTGGCGATGAATTAACAAAGCATGATGAAGCTATTGAATCCCCAAATCTTGAAAGAACCCTAATCGCTTGATATATATTATATAATGGAGATGATGATGCCTTAGTATAAAAGAAGGCTTGATAAATTTATATAATGAGAATGATGATGCCTTAGTGTAAAAGAAGGCTTTGATGAATTAGGGGATGTCGGGTGCACGTTCCGGTACCAGGGTAGAATGAATATGAGGATCGGGTGCCACGTTCCGGTACCAGTATAGAATGAATAGGAGATCGGAGTGTCACGTTCCGACACCAGGAAGAATATGGATCGGGTGCCACGTTCCGGTACCGGATAGAATATGAGGATCGGAGTGTCACGTTCCGACACCAGGATAGATAAATGGATCGGGTGCCATTCCGGTACCAGGATAGAATGAGGATCGGAGTGCCACGTTCCGCACCAGGATAGAAATAGAGGATCGGAGTGTCACGTACCGACACAAGAGGAAGAAAGATAATGAATATATCTCATCTAATGAACTTAATTCCCAAATGAGTATGGTATTGAGGCTTGAGTCCTCATGTGTGAACTCGGTTGTAGTTATTGATGAATTCATGTTGTTATTGCTACATGTTGATTTTGTAGTTGATTTACCTTATTATTGATATATACTGTTCCCTATTTTGAGTTGGCCGATGATATCTATCAGTACGTGTGGTTGTACTGACCCCCTACTTTCATGTTTTCTCTTTGTTATTTGTGTAATGCAGCAAACGTTCCGTCAACTTCAACTCAAAGCAGTAGATCTAGCCAGTCTTCACTTCATCGGAAAATTCAGGGTGAGCTAATGCGTCTAGCTTGGACTGGGTCTTCTCCTTCAAGTCTTGATGCCTTGAACTTCCGGCATGGACTAGCTTTTTAGTTATTTTGTTCTTAGACATTCCTAGTTAAGTAATTTGAGATAGATGTTCTTGTGATGATGACTTCCAGATTTTGGGGATAATAATAATAGTATTGAATTGTTTTTATTAATGAGTTTAAGTCTTCCGCATTATTTTCTGTTGATATATCTTGAAATGTTAAGGTTTAGATGGGTTGGTTCGCTCACATAGGAGGGTAAATGTGGGTGCCAGTCGCGTCCCTGATTTGGGTCGTGACAAACTTGGTATCAGAGCATTAGGTTCATTGGTCTCATCACACAAGAACAGGTCTAGTAGAGTCTTAAGGAACGGTAGGGGGACGCCTTTACTTTTCCTTGAGAGGCTATAAGACTTTAGGAAAAATTTCACTCTTTCATTCTTCTTTCGTGCTACTACTTGAGTCCAATTGGTATCTGGGCGATACGAATTGGTATCTGACCATATTCACTCTATTTCGCAGATGGTTAGAACTAGAGCAACGACCGCACCAGCAGCAACAACGGAAAGACAAGAAACGACTGAGCCAGCCACTGGGGCTGTAGCTCGAGGAAGAGAAACGGCAAGAGGCCGTGGGAGAGGTCGTGGGAGGACGTCCTCTAGAGGAAGAGGACAAGCACCTAGCCATCTGATACTAGGGCGGTGACTCCTCCACCGACCGAGGAGGTGATAAGAGAGAGGGAGGAAGGGGAGAATGAACAAGGGCAGAATGAGGAAATGCCACCCCAACCTACCCCAGAGATGATCAACCAAGTACTCGCTTATCTTAGTGGGTTATCCGATCAGGGTCAGGCACCTCCAGTGGTTTCTGCACCAACACCTCCGGTTTCAGAGGTACGACATGCGGCTACTATGGCTCCCCGCATGGATGCATCATTGGGAATAGGCACATTTCCACGTCTGACTACTGGGCCTATTATGACAAATGATCAGCATGAACTTTTCAGTAAGTTCTTGAAATTGAAACCTCCAGTCTTTAAGGGCGCAGAATCAGAGGATGCCTACGTTTTCTGGTTGATTGTCATGAGCTACTACACAAGATGGGTATAGTAGAACGGTTTGGCGTTGAGTTCGTGAGCTATCAGTTTCAAGGGAACGCCAAAATGTGGTGGCGGTCACATGTTGAGTGTCAACCAACAGAGGCACCACCTATGACTTGGGAATCATTCTCTACTCTGTTTATGGAGAAGTATATCCCAAGGACTTTGAGAGATAGAAAAAGGGACGAGTTCTTGAGTCTAGAACAAGGGAGGATGACAGTTAACGCGTATGAGGCTAAATTTCGCGCACTATCCAGATACGCCACCCAACTGTGTTTCAGTCCACAAGAACGGATTCGCCGTTTTGTGAAGGGGTTGAGGTCAGAGTTGCGGATTTCAGCCTTACAGGTAGCGGCTACGGCAACATCCTTCCAAGAGGTGGTAGACTTTGTGATAGAGGTGGAAGGAGTGAAGCCAGACGACTTCACCACGACATCGACATCGAAAAGGTTTCGAAGGGGAGGAGAGTTTAATGGTTCTCACTCTAGAGGACAGAGCTCCGGAGGTTACTCAAATCGACCAATTCAATCTTCACTACAGACTGTAGTTGGGGGTCCACCACAGAACGGTCAACACTACTCCGAGAGACCTATGCATGAACCCCGAGAGTGTTATGGATGTGGGGAGGTTGGACACATCAAGAGGTATTGTCCAAACCAGAGTTACAGAACCCCACTAGCTAGAGGTAGAGGTGGTCATGGTAGAGGCCGCTTTTCTGGAGGACGTGGTGGTCGAGGGTAATGGTGGTCATCACAACGGCAGAGGTGATGGGAAAATGGAGCCACTACTACGCAACATGGTAGGGGCAATGGACAGACAAACGATAGGGCCCATTGTTACGCTTTTCCTGGGAGATCTGAAGCGGAGGCGTCGGATGCTGTTATCACAGGTAATCTTTTGGTTTGTGATTGCATGGCATCTGTATTATTTGACCCTGGCTCCACGTTTTCATATGTATCTTCATCATTTGCTAATGGTCTAAAATTGCATTGTGAATTACTTGACATGCCTATTCGTGTTTCTACACCGGTGGGTGAGTCTGTGGTAGTTGAAAAGGTACATAGGTCTTGTTTGGTGAACTTTGTGGGGAGCAACACTTATGTAGATTTGGTTATTTTAGAAATGGGTGACTTTGATGTAATTCTGGGTATGACTTGGCTTTCTCCAAATTTTGCGATCTTGGATTGTAATGCTAAAACTGTGACATTGGCCAAGCCTGGGACAGATCCGGTAGTGTGGGAGGGTGACTACACTTCCAATCCGGTGCGTATCATCTCATTTCTTCGTGCTAAGAAAATGGTTAGTAAAGGGTGTTTAGCTTTCTTGGCCCATCTCAAGGATGACACTACCCAAGTACCTTCGATTGAGTCGGTTTCGGTGGTCCGTGAGTTTCTTGATGTATTCCCTGCAGATCTTCCGGGTATGCCCCCAGACAGGGATATTGACTTCTGTATCGATCTTGAACCGGGCACACGCCCCATTTCTATACCCCCGTATAGAATGGGTCCCGCGAGTTAAGAGAGTTAAAGGCTCAACTTCAAGAGTTGTTGAGCAAGGGCTTCATTAGACCAAGTGCATCTCCTTGGGGTGCTCCGGTTTTGTTTGTGAAGAAGAAGGATGGGAGTTTTCGGATGTGCATAGACTACCGACAGTTGAACAAGGTAACTATTAAGAACAAGTATCCTCTTCCTCGCATTGATGACTTATTCGATCAATTACAAGGTGCTTGTGTCTTCTCTAAGATTGACTTGAGATCCGGTTATCATCAATTGAAAATACGGGCAACGGATGTGCCAAAGACTGCTTTTCGAACGAGGTATGGACATTACGAATTTGTGGTGATGTCTTTTGGTCTTACGAACGCCCCTGCTGCATTCATGAGCTTGATGAACGGGATATTTAAGCCGTATTTGTACCTCTTTGTGATCGTATTTATAGATGATATACTGGTATATTCTAAAAGTAAGAAGGAACATGAGGAGCATTTGAGGGATGTGTTGGAAATGTTGAGGGAGAAAAAGCTTTACGCCAAGTTCTCTAAGTGTGAGTTTTGGCTAGATGCAGTGTCCTTCTTGGGGCATGTGGTTTCGAAGGATGGGGTGATGGTAGATCCTTCTAAGATTGAGACAGTGAAGAATTGGGTAAGACCCACTAATGTGTCAGAAATACGGAGTTTTGTGGGGTTAGCTAGCTACTACCGCCGCTTTGTCAAAGGATTCTCTTCTATTGCTTCCCAACTGACGAACTTGACTAAGCAAAATGTTCCATTTGTATGGTCGGATGAGTGTGAGGAAAGCTTTCAGAAGCTCAAGACGCTGTTGACTACTGCACCAATTCTCACCTTGCCAGTGGAAGGTAAGAACTTCATTGTCTATTGTGATGCCCCCTATTCGGGTTTGGGTGCAGTGCTAATGCAAGAGAAGAACGTAATTGCTTATGCCTCAAGACAATTAAAAGTGCATGAACGTAACTATCCAACTCACGACTTGGAATTGGCCGCGGTAGTGTTTGCATTAAAGCAATGGAGACACTATTTATATGGGGTTAAGTGTGAGGTCTACACGGATCATCGTAGCCTTCAGTATGTCTTTAATCAGAAAGATTTGAACTTGAGGCAAAGGAGATGGATGGAACTACTGAAGGACTACGACCTCACTATTTTGTATCATCCGGGGAAGGCGAATGTTGTGGCAGATGCCTTGAGTAGAAAGGAGGGAAGCATGGGAAGTCTAGCTCATTTGCAAGCCTCTAGACGCCCATTGGCTAGAGAGGTTCAGACTCTGGCTAACGACTTGATGAGGTTGGAAATAAATGAGAAGGGAGGATTGTTGGCTAGTGTGGAGTCAAGATCTTCTTTTCTTGACAAGATTAAGGGAAAACAGTTTGATGATGAGAAACTAAGGCGAATCCGAGATAAAGTGTTGCGAGGAGAGGCTAAAGAAGCAAACAATCGACGAGGAAGGTGTGTTGAGGATTAAGGGAAGGGTATGTGTACCCCGCATTGATGATTTGATCAACACTATTCTGGCAGAAGCTCATAGTTCAAGGTATTCTATACATCCGGGTGCAACCAAGATGTATCGCGACCTAAAACAACACTTTTGGTGGAGTAGAATGAAGCGCAATATTGTTGACTTTATTGCCAAGTGTCCAAACTGTCAACAAGTGAAATATGAACACCAAAGGCCCGGAGGAACACTTCAAAGAATGCCCATTCCTGAATGGAAGTGGGAGAGAATTGCAATGGACTTTGTGGTTGGTCTTCCGAAGACACTGGGGAAGTTTGATTCAATTTGGGTAATTGTGGACAGATTGACTAAGTCTGCTCATTTCATTCCGGTCAAGGTGACTTACAATGCAGAGAAGTTAGCAAAAATCTACATCTCAGAAATCGTTCGATTGCATGGGGTTCCACTATCCATTATATCAGATAGAGGTACGCAGTTTACTTCTAAGTTTTGGAAAACATTGCATGCAGAATTGGGTACTAGGTTGGACCTTAGTACCGCGTTCCATCCTCAGACCGATGGTCAGTCTGAGCGAACGATTCAAGTGTTGGAGGATATGCTTCGTGCATGTGTGATAGAGTTTGGTGGCCATTGGGATAGCTTCTTACCTTTGGCAGAGTTTTCGTACAATAATAGCTATCACTCCAGTATTGATATGGCTCCATTTGAAGCATTGTATGGGAGGAGGTGTAGATCCCCCATTGGTTGGTTTGATGCATTCGAGGTTAGACCTTGGGGTACCGATCTCTTGAGGGATTCGTTAGAAAAGGTGAAGGGCATTCAAGAAAAGCTTCTAGCGGCGCAAAGTAGACAAAAGGAGTATGCAGACCGAAAGGTTAGAGACTTGGAGTTCATGGAAGGTGAACAAGTCTTGTTGAAGGTTTCACCCATGAAAGGGGTGATGCGGTTTGGCAAAAGAGGTAAGCTAAGTCCAAGGTATATTGGACCATTTGAGGTACTAAAGCGAATAGGGGAGGTGGCTTATGAATTAGCCTTGCCCCCAGGGCTGTCCGGAGTGCATCCGGTATTTCATGTGTCCATGTTGAAAAGATACCATGGGATGGAAATTACATTATCCGTTGGGACTCAGTGTTGTTGGACGAGAATTTGTCTTATGAGGAGGAACCTGTTGCTATTTTAGATAGGGAAGTTCGCAAGTTGAGGTCAAGAGAGATTGCATCCATCAAGGTGCAATGGAAGAATCGACCGGTTGAAGAAGCCACTTGGGAGAAGGAGGCAGATATGCGGGAAAGATACCCACATCTGTTTACGGATTCAGGTATTCCTTTTCGCACTTGTTTTCATTCTGGTGATCGTTCGGGGACGAACGATGGGTAAATTGGTATCTATTGTAACGACCTGTTTAGTCGTTTTGAGCAACAGATTTTATTCTGGAAAAACTGGCAGATGTGACGGAGGCCACGACGGACCGTCAAGGGCACGACGGACCGTCGTGGAGGGTGTCGTTCCAAAACACTTAGAAAATCTGAAATTGGGTACTGAAAATCGACTCTCTGAACGTCATGACGAAATGGCAGGACGGACCGTCACAGGTGTGACGGACCGTCACGGAGTCTTCGGTGGAAAACCACTCTCTGACGGTTGCGACGACCTGCAGGACGGACCGTCGCAAGCACGACGGGCCGTCGCAGGTTGCGCAATCCCAGTCTGGGTCGGATTTCTTTACACGTTTTAAGGGACGTTTTTGACTATTCCTGCTTTAATTATAAAGTTAGAGGGCTAATGTTAATAAGTCTAATTACTTGGGGGTTAAAAGAGGTAACCTTAAGTTAATTAGTGGGTTATTATTGCCATCTTTTATTCTTAATTATATATTAATTAGGGTAAAAGAAAGAGGGTTTGAATAAAGAAAAATAGAAAGAACAGCAAGAGAGAGAGAGAATCGATCAAGAGAGAGAGACGAAGAGGATAGCAAGGATTTTGAGAAGATAGCTTGTTGATTCAATTCTTCGGTGGAGGTAGGTTATGGTTTATGTTACGATATTCGTAGTGAACTCTTAATAGTGAATATTATGTGTTGATAGTATTGTAAACCCTGCTATGTGCTTAAGTTGTATGCTTGCATGATTATGATTATGAAATTGCGATGAATTAACAAAGCATGATGAAGCTATTGAATCCCAAATCTTGAAAGAACCCTAATTCGCTTGATATATTATATAATGAGAATGATGATGCCTTAGTATAAAAGAAGGCTTGATAAATTATATAATGAGAATGATGATGCCTTAGTGTAAAAGAAGGCTTGATGAATTAGGGGATCGGGTGCCACGTTCCGGTACCAGGGTAGAATGAATATGAGGATCGGGTGCCACGTTCCGGTACCAGGATAGAAAGAATATGAGGATCAGAGTGTCACGTTCCGACACCAGGATAGAATATGGATCGGGTGCCACGTTCCGGTACCAGGATAGAATATGAGGATCGGAGTGTCACGTTCCGACACCAGGATAGATAAATGGATCGGGTGCCACGTTCCGGTACCAGGATAGAATGAGGATCGGAGTGCCACGTTCCGGCACCAGGATAGAAATAGAGGATCGGAGTGTCACGTACCGACACAAGAGGAAGAAAGATAATGAATATACTCAATCTAATGAACTTAATTCCCAAATGAGTATGGTATTGAGGCTTGAGTCCTCATGTGTGAACTCGGTTGTAGTTATTGATGAATTCATGTTGTTATTGCTACATGTTGAGTATTGTAGTTGATTTACATTATTATTGATATATACTGTTCCCTATTTTGAGTTGGCCGATGATATCTACTCAGTACGTGTGGTTGTACTGACCCCTACTTTCATGTTTTCCTCTTTGTTATTTGTGTAATGCAGCAAACGTTCCGTCAACTTCAACTCAACAGCAGATCTAGCCAGTCTTCACTTCATCGGAAAATTCAGGGTGAGCTAATGCGTCTAGCTTGGACTGGGTCTTCTCCTTCAAGTCTTGATGCCTTGAACTTCCGGCATGGACTAGCTTTTTAGTTATTTTGTTCTTAGACATTCCTAGTTAAGTAATTTGAGATAGATGTTCTTGTGATGATGACTTCCAGATTTTGGGGATAATAATAATAGTATTGAATTGTTTTTATTAATGAGTTTAAGTCTTCCGCATTATTTTCTGTTGATATATCTTGAAATGTTAAGGTTTAGATGGGTTGGTTCGCTCACATAGGAGGGTAAATGTGGGTGCCAGTCGCGTCCCTGATTTGGGTCGTGACAATAGGTTTTGCCGAGTTTCGCGTGAACATTTTGGATGAAACTTATGTAGTAGGTCCTAAACTCATATACAAAAATTTTGGGTTTGAAACGTCCGTGTACGACTCCATGTAAAACCCGGAAGGGGCCCTAAAAGAGGACCCCAACATAGGAGCTCAACACTGCCAGACGTGGCAATCGACGATCCAAACAATGACCAGTCAACCAGGAAATGGACGATGGGTCTCGTCGATGGAGCCATCGGGTAAGAAGATTGAGGATTGCAGGTGCAAACCATGAGACCCCATTGGCGGAGCGTGGGTGAGACCACGGACCGTTGACATGGGCGTTGATGGCGGAACCTGTTTTCTTGCAAACATTTTGTTAAGTTGAGGGGTGAACTTGTAAATTCACCCCAAGTCCTATTAAGTCTTTGGACGGCTTTTTTGAGTGTTAATGGGTATTTTAAGAGTATATAAGTCATTAAACTCTCATTATAACCCTAACACCTAAATAAAAACATATTCCCTCCAAAAGTTTTCCAAAAACCTCCTTGAATGTTCAAAGTGAAGATGCAGCTTGAAGATTGTTCTTCAACGGCGTTTCTTCCTCAATTTTCATTGGTTTTTCCAAATAAGGTGTGGGATTTCTTAATCAAAGGATTTCTATCACCTTAGAGCCAATTTCAAAGATGATTTTCAAAGATTTCAATATGAAAAGTCCAATTTCTACTCTAAGTCTTGGGTTCTTGCATAAATGATTTTCAAACGTTAAGATATGATGTTATTGATGTTTATTGATGTTTTCCAATAAAATTATCCATGAACCCTTGATCTTTACAAATCTCTCAAATTTTACAAAAATATGGGTTCTGTGATCATGCTTTGAGATTGATGAATTCATGTGTACATTGTTATGGGATTTTTATTCATGTAAGGATTAAGATTGATTGGTTTATAGATTGTTTCAATTTGATCAATTCATTATTGAATATTCTCAGATCTTTTGACTATTTAGCCTATTGAATTGATATTAACTTGATGCTTATGATTATAATGTAGTTTTCTATGGGCTAGTGAATAAGGTAAGGATTATATTCAATTGATGTCTAATTGGTCTTATATTGATTAATTTATATTTAGTTGACTTAGATTCATTGATTATTATTGTTTATGTATTGACTTGTTGGTTTTGGCCATGGTAAGGGCCTTATAGTATCAAATTCGATGAGTTAGCTTTGGAATTGAAGTGGTAAGATAGAGTGGGGGTATGATTCCCTAATTTATTTCATTTTGTGTTAATTATACTTCAATTATGTTGTGATTGGTGTGTTCCACTTATGGTGGCGGTGCTATGTGAATTGATGCGGTCTTGTCGGTATTAGTTTATGCAATATGATGATCATAGCCTTGTCGGCACTACTTGAAATATAATGATGATTTGTATAGTTGATTTATGTGAAGTATGAGCTTTATCTATCTACATGTGAAGTAATGGACAAGTATGTGTGCTTTCTATGTATGTTAGGAGATCATGTAGACTATGACTATGTTCTTATATGTGTAATCTTAGATGTTGATACATGATTGTTCCTAATTTACTATATGAGTTGTGATGGTTATATTGATGATGATATAATAATGTATAGGATGACATAAAGATGATAAGGGTCATTCCTAATTGCTTTAAAGAATGATATGTTATATGTGATAAGGTGAAAGAATGTTGTCTTGTGTGGTAGACTTGTGTCCCTTACTTGATACATGTACGAATAATATGTCAATATGAGATGTATTGACTAGGTAGTCTTAGTGCACCCTTATCATGTATGAATGAAAGATATGTGTGATCTTAGAGGATGTTATGTAGGTCATGTACGTGGAAAAGGTTATGTTATGAATGTTGAAGTTGAGAGCCTTAATGGTGTCCTTCATGTAATGGAATGATGGAATTAAGTTTAATTGGATGGAACGACATCATATCATCCTTAGGAAAGTCATAATGATCTATCTTAGTCACCATTGAAGGGTATCCTAGTTGACCTCTTTGGTAGGGTGAACGTGATTGGATTATGAACTAGATTAGGAACCCTTTTCATGGGATCCTTTAATGTCAATTACTCTATGAAAACCAAGGCTAGCACCGAGTTATTATATAATGGGAAGTAGCTCTACTTGAGAATGAGACTAGAGTACTTTGTACCTCTACTTGAGAATTAGACCAAAGTACATAAAAGCCCTTCATATTCCTTAATTATGTGCCTCTATGGGATGTGTCGTAGTTCTACCCTTGACAAGTAGAACACCCTCATCGGAGTAGGTTAGAACTCCAGATTCCATGTCTAGCTATCATGATCTATGTCGGTTATTGCCTATTCCCATCTTGTGGGATACTTAGTAGCATTAGAGAAGTTCTATGAAGTTTAGGTAGTCGTATGGGACTCTATCTAGAAATTGTACAATAGGCTTTGAAGGTGTTAGTTCGAGTCCTTAGGTCCTGTCTAAGAACATTACTTGAATGTCCTTTATGTGATGAATGAGTCTTAAATGAACTAATGAATATGAAGACTCAAGATAAGAAAGTATATCGAATGAATTAGTACTTACCTAGAGTAATTAAGGGTTGTATAGTTAATGCATGAAGGGGGAATAAGAATGATCACTTCTTATCTTACCTAGATAAGTCTTAAAAATGACTCTAGTTAGGGAAGATGATTGTTTATGTTTACATGATCCAAACTTAGGAAGTCTTATAGATTATTTAGGTAGTCTTGAAGGGGTCAATCATGGACATTATCTTCTTTATATACTTAAGTAAGTCTTCTGATAGCCTTTGATGAGGAAATACTATATCATATTTATGTTGATGTATTAAGTGAGCATGATTCTATCTTAGGTAGTCTATAGGATTTCTTTAGTGTGTGTGTAAGGGATTGTATGGGTGGTCGCTTCACAACACACTCAAGTGAGACTTAAAAGTACCTTTGGTAGTAGACTCTCATTTTGATATGTTGATGTCTTGTAGGTGTGTATGTGACTCATCATAAGTAGTCTTGAGGATCATCAAGGCATTCCTAGAGAGGTTTTATTGTTGGTCTCTCTTTGTGTTGCTTAAGTGAGTCTTATGATAACTTTATGTGGGATATTTACATGCTAGAAGATGTCTAAGTGAAGTGGAAGAACTTCACTGTAACAATGAATTGATTTCACTGTAAAGTGAAGTGAGTTCACTTGAAAGCGTTCCTAAAATGTGGCTTTTTGCTTAAATGATTTCTAATGTGTTTTGTAAGTTGTTAAATGTTGTTCTTATGCTTATACTATGATGTTTTGATCGAAATTCATGAAAAACATGTTATTTACAAAATGCCTTTTTTCATGGTTTTTGCATGGGTTTCATACTTAGTACATCTAATGTGCTAGCCCCTTCTTTTCCCTTTTGGACTTAAGTGTAGGGAATAGTATGTCTTGATGTTCAATGGAGGATGGATAGGTTTCTAAGGCTTGAAAATGAAGTATAAGTGAGTCCACCTCAATTCGAGGATAATATCTACATGTCCCTTATGTCATAGTATTTGTTTTATTGTCTTGTATGGGATTGATCCCAAGTGTTGTATACTCTAAAGTTTAGATGGTTAAAATAGATGTTGTAAATATTTAATGTTTTAAATGAAAGTCTTCCGCTTGTGTAATGTTTATAAAAGAGTTCTTGGTGTGTGAAGAAAGATTTTAATTCTTACCTATTTTAGTATGTTTATTATGCAATGAATGATACGAGAGGCTTAGTTAAGACTTAGTGAAGTATCATTTTCTGTGTGATAACACAAGGATGTACTTGCAAGTCATGAAGGAGTTGGTATTAGAGCATATGGTTTAGGGACTGTCTTAGTTGTCGTATGAACCACATCTAGTAGAGTCATTTTTATAATGTGAAGCTCGCCACATTATAAATAGGAGGCTATTTGGTGCTAGGAAAGTTTCACTTCTTCATTCATCTAATCGTGCCTAAGAGCTTGGTATATGGTGTGTTTCACTTGTTTCCCTCATGTGTTGGTCCCTTGAGAGTGACTTTATAATGTTTGGGTTGGGGGAGAAAAAAGATGGGATGTGACTTGTTGGATGAGGTATAATAGAAGGTGGTTTTGACCTTAGATTGGTTTGTTTACCTTGTAAAGGGTAGTAAGCTTGAAAGAACGGTAGGGTATATTGTTAGAGAATGTGAAGGAGTTTTTGTTAAGATAGTTTTAACTTGTTAAGACTCCAAACATAGGAAGAGAGGTGATGAGTTTTAAAGAGTAGAGGTGAGTTCTCCTAGTAAAGGGGTTGTAGTGGTTAGATTATGAGACCTTTGAGAGTCTTAAGTCTTCATGAGGTAGACCTTGGTAAGAATGTTTTTGTAAGGTGTAAGGTGCCTTGAGGGAGTTCCTTATAGTGGATGTTATGTTGACCTTCAAATGGGTTTCTCCTAAGTGGGTAGGTATGGTGAAGAGTATGGTTATTGGGAGTGAAGCACCCTTAACTTTTCTTTATGTGTTTATTCAAGCCTAAAACAAAGAGCTCTTGGTAACTTGAAATAGTAGGAGTCTTTTGTGAAAGATGAGTTCCTACCATTCTCCATATCATATGAATGTTCTCATTGAAGCTTCGTTGAATGAGAAAATGAATTTTCATGTATGGTATCTTCCTCATGATTCATGTGCATCTAGTGTAGGTTACTAATTGTTCCATATAGTTGAAGGTTGAGCATGCCTAAGTGGTTATATGAGAAAAATTGTTGAACATTTGTAAGGAATTTGTTAAGTTTTGCATTGTTAGATTATGAAACAATGATTATGCTGTAAGATGTATTTATACGATGTTACTTTTCATAATTGCATGTTTATATCATGAATTGATTAAAAGTTGGATTGTTAAAAATTTTGCAAAAAATTACTGTAGCTTTGGACAGTTCACTGTTAAATTTTGTGAAAAGTGAATAATTGATTCTATGATCTCAAATTGTTGTAATATGGTTAGAACTGATGTATATGAGTATGATATTGAATATAAAATGAGTTTTTGCAATTTGGGATGAAGCATGGGATTTTATAGCATAATGAGTTATAGAATGCCTTCTAGTTTATTGTTGTGTTGTGAATCTCTTGACTATGTACTATATGGTATGTTCATGAGTTGCTAATTGAATTTCTAGTCTTGGAAGTGTTTGGAGAGTGGCAAGTGTCTTTCGAGGATGAATGTTGTCCGAGTAGGGGAGATTGTAAGACACCAAAAATGACCTAGGTGAAGCTAGATCCTAATATGGTTTTTGTGATGGTATAAGGTTCTAAAATCGTTTATAATGTGGATTTGAGGAAGTATCTAAGAGTTAAGGTGCATTGGAAGTCAAACGTCAAGGGACGACCAAGACGTTCGACGATTGAGTAACCTATGTGCCTCATATTTTGTTTTTATGTGTTTATATATGATTCATGATGTTATAATGTTCTTAAATGAATTACTATAGTGTATATAGGCAGTGTGTAAAGTTTCATGAAGTTTGGAGGTCAAACATCCATGAACGTCCATGACGTTCGAAAGGCTTGCTTTAGACGACCTTGTGTGTCTATGCATGTTTTGTCATGTTTTACGTTTTCGTCATGGATGAAACTTATCTGGTAGGTCCTAAACTCGTATACAAACATATTTGGGTTGGAAACATTTGGGTAAGACTCCATGTAAGATCAGCAAGGGGATCTAAAAGAGGAATCCAACATTGGATCTCAACACTACCAGACACTGGCAATCGACAACCCAAATGACGACCAGTCAACCAGGCAACAGCTCGTCGATGGGTCTCATCGATGGATCCATTTTACCTACAGGTTGAGGAGTTGCATGTACAAACCATGAGACCCAATCGACGGGGCGTGGGTGAGACCACGGACCGTCGACATAGGCGTTGATGGTACAACCTATTTTCTTGCCAGCTCTTTGTTAAGTTTAGGGGTGAAGTTCTAAATTCACCCCAAGTCCTACTAATTCTTTGGATGGTTTTTTTGAGTGTTTATGATTATTTTAAGAATATATAAGTCATAAAGCTCTCATTATAACCTTAACACCTAAGTATCATCATCTTTGATGAAGGGAAAAATCTCTCTTGGGATACTGTGATCATCTCCATCCATCAACACCCAAACCACTAGATTGCCTCGCCCATCAAATATAATGGGAGAAACCTCACACAAACTGATTCTTGCATATGTTTTTAAATGAGAGATTTCACATGCATCACAAATTTCTAATATGATCATGGGGATCCTCATGAGTCAACCCCTCCTCTCCCCCCCAAATAAACTCTTCAGTTGTAGGAGCTAAAGCATGGTGCTTATGATGTGAAAAATAGCGTTTCCTTCGGCCGGAGGTAAAAGAATTTCCCCAACACCACCCATTTGGATTGGTTCATTGACACCATTGAGGTTTCTTACATCATCTTCGTGTCCCACTTGGCTACCATTACTCTCTCTATTGCTCATATCCTTCTTTGTTTAACACAAGTAACACAAAACCAAAACTAAAAAAATTTCAAAAAAAAATCCCATGCTACACTGTTTTTTATTAATTTTTCATATATAACTCATCAGATTCTAGCTGGAACGATCGTTAGTCAGTATATAACCTAATTAAGAGTTCGGGTTGAATCCCACATAAAACTATATATGTTAAAATTCAATTAGGAAGTACAAATGTTGTCTTATCAGCCATGTATAAATAAATTATTGAAAAAGACATTAATAAAATTAAAAGGGGTCACACGAATTTCAGATAGGGGTTTTGGTTTGCAATTATCAACTAATAAAAAGTCACAACCAATTCAAAATAACAAAAGGGAGAGGGATTCAGGGTATGTGATTGATTATAGGAAAATTTTTATATATGGGTAATTGAAAGTACTAGTATACAACTAAAAATCAGTGTGTAGGCTAGACATTATGAAGATAGCTTTCTCTCGTCGAATCATGTGACTTTATTCGAACATCAACAAGTATAACAATAAAGAACAAGTCACACCTTAATTTACACATTCTTTTGAGCTAGCTGGGTAGGATTTGATTTTGGATTCACTCTCTCAATATAAACCCAACTCAACCAAATATGTACGAATCATTAATCAATAATCTTAGTTCTAAAGCATCTCTCTTGAGCAAGTCAACAACATAAAACAAAAACTGCATTCGCAACTATAATTCACAAAATAAACAACAATTAATGAGTAAGCTCACTTTAAGTTACCATTTAAGCTAGTAATTAACAATACCCATAAGCTAATTCAATCCATGATCACATGATCACATCCCAAGAATTGAACTTTTATCCAAACATTATAAAAGAGTAAAAACGATCAGCGAATCGATTATTTATCATCATGGTAAGAGATATTAGTTTTTACAATGCTATATTTGTAGAATATTCAAAAACCACATCCAAAATATGAAAATTGAATCTCTAAAATTCTTCAAAAACTATGAAAACTACAGAGAAAAGTGTTTTAGACATTTAGAGTTTTCTAGCGTAAATCAACTATGTCCAAACTATTAAAATAATTGTTCAAAAATCTAATTTGTAGTCTCAAAAAATAATCCACAAAGGTCCACTTGGAGATGTGAGTCAGGATCGTAAACCACTTGGCTAACCACCTATTTGTCTCTTCCATCACCTTTTTTCCTAAGCGCTCAACATCCTCAAGTTTTGTAACTTTGGGTGATTTCTCTTTGAATCGAGGAACTACTCGTTAATACGCCGATTTCTCCTTTATGTTGCCAACTTGGTTTATTTGTTAGGTGTTGGCACACGACACACTAAAACTTTAGGCGATCAAAGTACCACTCGACGACATGCCAAGTGCTCTTGACGATCCTCAAGATCGCCTTTCTTCACTTCTTCTGTTTTTTGTTCCTTTTTTCCTTTTAGTGTCGTTGATTTTTTCTTCAATCCATATACCTAGAAAAGTTCTTTAAAATAAGTTTATGGCACAAATTAAGAAACTAAGGACACAAAATATATATAAACCAAGACAAAACTGAGTAGAAATCTAGGACTCATCACCTACCCTTTCGTCTTTATTAAAGTGAGAGTTCCCTCGAATCATACCTATGTCATATTCATGATTCTCATACTTAAAATCTTTATGAATCATTTACATATCGTATATATTCTAATCATACTTCGTTAATTCACAGTTCAAGTTCAACGTAAAGTTAAAAGGAAAGTTCAAGAAAGTCCTTTGAGTCTTTCTGAGAACTATTTTGTAATAATTTATAAACTGTTTTGAGATTTAAGTAAAGGAGTATGAGAACAAGGAAAGTTGAGTTTCATGTTTCAAAATGTGTATAAGGGAACTAGTATTATCAAGCATGTAATACTTTGACATTTAAATTAGAAAAATATAATTTTTAAATAATCTCATGGGGAGTTTTGAGCGTTGTCTCTTTTAAGACAAGTTTTGAGTAATTATCTTAAATTAAGGAGCAGTTTTGTTTTCCTTATAACATATGCACATTATTTATCTATGTCACGTCTTGAGAGTACCCCTTAGACATGACACGGCTTACTTTACCTCAAAGTGGTCACATACCATCCCTTAGCATACTTATAACATAAAATCATAGAAAAAATAGGAGAATTTAAAGCTTTCTTTAAACCTACAATTGGAAAGCGTTTCATGAAAGCATAAGTCTTTCTAACATCTTTGCCTCATAGATAACATGAATAAAATTCATTGGGATGCCGCCCATAAAAAGTCTAAAAGATAAGAAAAAGACATAAACAAACATAAATGGGTTAATCCTCAAAGCTATAAGGACTAACCAAATCTTCAAGTCTTCTTGCACTTATGAACCTAGACTCCAAGCAACTCAATCTACCAAGACCCTACATTTGATTAGAATTTAGGCAATATGCGTTAGAACAAAATGTACCAAGCATGAAAACTAACATACTAACATAAGAAATCTCAATGGATTAATCAACATAAGAAATAATCATAACATAAACTCCAATACCAGCATCATATTAGAAAAATTCAACATAAGACATGCATAAGTTCATAGTTCCACGCTTAGTCTTTCATATTCAAGTGAAATACTTCACAAGCCATGTCCAAGCATACTTGTGCAAGGCCAAGGTAGCATCCCTTAATATTACCAAAGCTAAGTACCTCTCTTTGGTCATTCTTGGTCATGGTCCACTCTCATAGTTAAGGCCTAAGTTTTCATGAAATAATAGCACTAAAATCCCTTGTAACCTCAAGGAACAATTGTTCAATGTATGTGGGTAATCTAATAATGCCATACACTAAGCATATCTTGAAGCCACCCTATCCATATTTACCATTTCTAGGTGTCACTATAGGCATACTTCATATTGGCAAGGAACTTGTCAACTTAAATCAATCATATCATGGAAGGAAACTATAACAACTATCCAAGATAGTAGTACATCACATAAGGGGACACATTATAAGTAGCTTCAAGTCATACTTGTGCCATGTATGTGTCACATCCAATGAGAACCCTCTAGACGTAACTGGCGTTTTCATCCTCAAAGAGGACTAAGACTAGCCTATTAGCTAACATAATTACATTCATAGGTTAAAAATGAGGAAAATTTAAAACTTTTCTTCTATCTATCATGAGGTTTACATAAACCTCTAGCATACCCATAATATATATATTCATATCGAGTATACATAGATCCTTCATATAAGAAGATTACATAGACTTATACTTTATGGAACAGATAAATATATAAGATATGACATAGTCTTAAAAATTATGTAAGGATGTCTCATCTCATAACCATTTAAACAAGAGTATAACAATTGGGCATAGCCTATACATCAATGCAATAAAAGCCACATATAGGCTGTACAATATTTAGCAAATGAAAGGAAATGAAGATAGTGTCTTTATGACTAATAAACATCTAATGCTAGAAAGTGGCATTGGCCTCGAAGCGGTGAGGACCTACCCAACTTAAAGAAAGATAATCCAAGTCTTCCTTCAAAAGTTCACAAAAGCCCTTCAATGACCGGAACCTAAAATGTTAGGTAAAAAAAGGTAGAAATGAGGTTAGCACATCACTTGTACTAAGTATAAGACTATTTGCACAAACAACATAAAATCATGCTAAAATGGGACATTTCATTAAAGCATGCAATTTACTTTGAAAAGTCTTATGCATATTCAAGAACTAACACAAATCAGTAAGACATCTTCATTAAGTTAATACCATGTACATCACAAGACCAACCATAATAAGTCTAGACAAGACAACATGCATATCAACATAATTGAGCATGTATTGAAGACAACCCTATAATCAAGTTATAATATCAACAAGCATGCATAAGAGTTCATAAAATCATAACCAAAGCAATACCATTATTCATGAACACAATTAAGTCTACTAGTTCAATGACTAAGAAAAACCCCATAACCTTCCTCAATCAAGTAAACCTAACAAGAACCATAACTAATGTCAAAATTCACATGGCATATCATTAAGAGTACATAACATCATAATTTAGCAATAGACACCAAACACATGTTCATAAGTGAAACCAACATCATTGTAACATTCCAGAAAATGTATATGTGTAGTGAAAAGCCTAGTAGGATTTAAAAGTATGTATTGGGGTACATAGACATCCCAATGCTCAATATTGAGTAATATTGGGCATGTTAGAGAATATCGACTTAAGGGTGTTAGCCAATTTCTATGTATTAACAAGTAACTTAAAATACACTTTGATGTTTATCCAATTTCAATGTATTAAGATATAATTTAATGTTCAAATGCTCCAATCCAAGGTTGTTTAGGAATTGTACCTTCAATGAAGACCCTAAGCTAAAATATTAATTTCTTAATTTTACACATAGGTTCGAGGCATCGAAATGTCAAGCCTAGGTTCCATAGAACATGATCATTTAAAATGATCATGTAGATTAACAGTGCCCAAGGACATAGTGAGGGTCCTTGGACAAGAAATCTGCAGCAACACATGTGCAAGCACATGTGCAAGCACATGTGCAAGAGACCAAGCGACCAAGCCCCAATAAAATTCGACTAGGGCTGTTAGGGGGCAGGTGCGCATGCGGGTAAAGCCATATGAGGCGTTGCTTACTAACAAGTCCTATTCTCTAAATAACTTTCCTAAATAACTAAATAACCTAGGATTAACTAAAAGAAACTAACTAGGGTACCAGAAATCCTAAAACCTAACCGAGTGAGACTAGTCGGGTAACTAACTAAAGAAACATCCTAGTACCTATCCTAGGATGGTCCAAATGGGTTGGATATGTTCCTAGTGACTTAGGGGTACTTTAGTAATTACCCTAGGTCACTTAATTAATTATATTACCAACTTAATTAATTATTTAAAAATTCTAGTCAAAGCGAAAACCCTTAACAAATTTTCAGATTTGGCTAAGTCAAATGCTCTCATATTTTTAGTCTATTTAGGAGGGGCGTTTCGGTAATTTAAGTGGAGGGTCTTTTGGGTAGTTCATGGGACGACTATATATGTATATTAGGTCAATTTTAGACCACTTTTACACGTCTCAAATCAGATCAAACAAAAATTCTCTCAATCTCTCAAGAACACTCTCTTTTCCTAACTTAGTTGAAGAACAATAAAGCCTCAAGGAAGAAGACGAAGGTTTCGAAGTTTCAAATAAGTGTTTCGTGGATTATTCATCTATAAGGTATATGTTCTTAAATCCTGGGATTCATTTCCCCAAGAGTTCCTTTCAAGATATGTTTTGAAGAACTTCAATATTAGGGTTTTTACTCTACAAAATGGATTTTCTTCCTAACCCTAGATTTATGATTTCCAACAAAAAGTAAACATTATCCATATTCCAACGAAAAGTAAACATTATCCATATCTAATTTCACATGAATTGTTGAGTATTTTATTGATAATGTTTGGATTATGTGTGACACATGATATTTATCTAAGTGATGGTTTCAAATGGTTGTTTATGGTAGTTAATAACGTGTAAGCGTTAGGATTAGGATTAAGACTAGAATGAACTATTAACGACCCGTTTCCCTTCTCCTACGCTATGCATTGATCTTGTAAATTATTTGATGAGTTTTTCTTGATTATTTTATTGAGTATTTAACTAAGTATAATTATCAATAGTGTAAGATGAATAAGGTTCTTGGAAACAAGAGGTAAGTCTTCAAAAGTTGTGATTACTCTATCGTGTTTATGTTAGCCTATAAATAACGATGCTATGTTATGAAAGTATGTATGATGTTTTTATGTATATATGATGGGCTATGAGATAATAAATGTGAGATCATAATAAGACTAAAACAATGTAAGCTATGATATTTCTTGTATGCTTTACACAAGATGACTATATTATGTTAATCTCATATATGAAGGGTTGCGATGAAAAGAAATTCTCATTTAATACTAAAAGTGCTCATGATCATGTTTATATAGGGAGTTAGCCTCCTATGTATTATGATAAGTTATGACGAAAGAAAACTTAAAGGTTATTTCAAGAAAAGGGACTTAAGCTAAGCACCGATGGACTAGATATGACAAGTGTCCCTTCCCAAATGAAAGGTACGTTCACAATGATTCGCATGAGATTGAGGCTTCCATGTAATGTGGAATGATGGTTCTTTAATATATCTCCTAGTTCTTGAACTATGTTGCCACCATAGGATACTTGCTAGTTGATCCACCTAGAAAGCTATGTCATGTAGGTTCTATTTTTGCCGGTAGCCCACATCTTTTCGGTGTGGGAAAGACACCGGATTCCATGTTTAGATCACATGGCCTATGTCAGTTAAGGAAAATGTTCCTTCATGCAAAAATAAAGACAAGTAACTGAATGTTGACTACGGTGATTTGAAAAGTTTTCTTATTACAGGTATGGGTTTGGGACTATACCTAGACATTGCACAAGTTTACTCTGAGGGAAGTCCTAGGAGATTTTTCTTATGTAATATGACGACATAAAAGATGTATGTTATGATAAATGATGTTACTCTTATATGATGTTCGTTATTACGATGAACATGTTATTGGTTTATATTGATATATGAAGTGATGACTACTTATGTTACAAGTTATATGAAGCAAACCTTTACTTATGGTATCCTATCTTATCTACTTTGTTGTGTGGGGTTATGGGGCTTCACATGACCATTGCACTTGTAGGTTGGGGATGGGATCATTGGTGAGTGTCTTGTATGGTACGCTATATGATCTAGTGAATGTGAAAAGTTAATATGACTCTATGGTAATGTGTCTTCAATTATGATCATGATTTAAGTTGATGGAATCCTTAACTTGTATATGATATATGGTATGTGCATTGAAGACTTTCACATGACTTAACATATTTTCAAATGAAATGATAAATGATCCTTTTTTATTCATGTCCTTATGTGTTATGTGCATATACCCATACTTAGTACAAGTGGCGTACTAACCCCATTACTTTATATTACTACAACTTTAGGTTTCGGATATTGAAGTTTAAGGAGGTCGATATGAAAAAGCTTGGAACTCTTTCTCCAAGTATTGGTAGGTCCTCATGTTCGGGGATTGTATCTTCCATTTTACAGATTTATGAAGACACTAGTAGAATTTAAGAGTACTATATTTGCATTTATGTTCTTTGGATTCTGTTGTATTAAGGAATATATGGCATATTTACTATTCTTGGCTAAGTCCAGATTTGCACTCTTAGATGGTTTTATATATGTGAGACAATTTCTTAGAAGATCGTATGGTCTATGAATGATAGTATGAAGTCTAAGTATGCTTCAATAGTATGTTAAAATTTTTAATTTTTCCGTAATTTTTACTGATCACATGTTATGACGAATGCTAAGGAATTGTCTGACTCCTCTGAGAGACGACGACTCCGGTCGCATCTGGGGTATGTTCTCCGGGTGTGAAAATCATATAGTGTCATTAAAATGTAAGATCATTATACACATATCATTTACATTTATAAGCATATACATACATAACAACATCATTCTAAGAATCCGTCAACGCCATCTACTCATGGTATAGGTAGAGTCCCATACCCCTACCTAGATTAAGCTATACCCTTTAGGTTATCCTAGTTAAAGTTCACTTCATTACTTCATTTTACCTTTTGGGAACATCTTAACTTAATTTACATAGACCACATGAGCTAATGTAGAATCTGGTGTAATGGAACCCTACACCGATAGAAGGTGGATTACTTTCAAAAGTAGTATAAAAATATGAACATAACATCTATGTGGATGCACTAGTTAGTATTCCTATGGGGGAAACATAGTTCAAGAACTAAGAGATGTAGTTGGGACCATCTTTATGCTACATGCATTATAGTCTCCAATATCATGAGTACATTAGTGATCCTACCTTCCCATGTGGGAATGGACACTCCTCACTCTAGTTCACTAGGTGCTAAGCTAGGGTCCCATTTGAAATGCTTTTAATGCCTTTATTGATCATCATAACTTAATGTAGGTCATAGGGTCTATCCCTTATATAATGTTTATCATAGGTCAAAAAGAATTGCATGGGTATTGCCCTTTTATTACAATTCATGCATGTGAGGTTAGCACATTTACATAGTCACATCATGATAAGACACATTGGTAAATTATCACCATCCTTATAACATTTACATCTTAGCCTACAACTAAAAAACCATAATTCAAGACATTCCAAGTCAACATCATACCAACTCTATCAATCTTAACATACGTTATACTTAAATATAACTTCATCACTTAGCCACAAGTAATCATAATTGAAGTAAAGAATTGAGGTCACTAGACTTACCCAATTTCCTTCACAATGCCATCATCAATGTATTACCATCAACCATCCAATTCAACCGAACAATGGGTATAATATAATCACATAATAGTAATTAACATAATATAGAAGTCAATTTAATCACTACACAACAATTCATCACTAGTTCATAGTCTAGGGTTTGAGACTTAGGTCAAATTCCTGATCTACTTCACAACGTAGGTCAATTATTCAAGGACTAGAATCATTGGATTACAATTCAGCACAATATACTCCTAAATTGGCATAGTAACAATATATAATAGTAATTTACACATTAACCTAGACAATTGTACCAAAACTACAAAACTCAATTCAAGATCCCAACCTAGGGTTAAGGGGAAAATGTCATCTTCCTCAAACTAGGTCAATTCATCAAGAAGTAGTATAATGGAATCCTAATACATGTTAATCTACTCATAATAACCATATGAAATCATAAACAAAGAAATTCAAAAGATCAATTTCGTTGTGGAAGAAAATCAATTTGAATTTCACATTTTTGAAATCAACTTGGTGGAACCCTTTGGGGAATAAGATCCCAAAGGTGAAAGAATCCGATACCTTAATAATTGCTGAAGTTTGATGGAGAAAAATTTATATTTTACAGCCCTAGAACCCTCCTTTTCTTTGTATTCTATGGAGTTCCTTTGGGAGAGATAAAGAAGAGAAAAGGAAGAGCAATTGAGTTTTGGGAATTATTACAGTTGGGTTTAGTCTGTTTAGGTTAAGTATTTATATAGAGGTCCTTAATTAATTTAATTCGACCTTAATTAACCCCTAAATAACTAACTAAACACTTCATTAACTAAATGAATTAATTAAAACGAAACAACAAAATAAACCTGTACTACGAGACCCTGACTGTAGGTTAGTAGACGGGAATCGTGGATTCCGTGCTGCACATCCATGGTTTTAGTAAGGGATTTGCCAAAAATGACTTCCCCTGAAATTTTATAACTCTTAATAGACTGAGGCATCAAAGCCCCGTCGATTCACCAATGGCTCGTCGCCTGCAGTCCGTCGATTGACACTGCCTCATGATAGCTTTTTGACAAATTGCAAGGGTCCTCCTCAAAGGACCTTGGTTGGTTTTGGGGAGTTGTACCCTGATATTTCGACTATAAACCAACTCTAATACGTGTTAGACACCTTACCACCAAATTTCAACATTTTCCAACTCCTAAAACTGTCAAATAGGCTAAGGCACATTAACACCTCTTGAACTAGTTTCCGGACGTCATGGACGTTGCTTGATGTTTTGATTCTTAAACTTCCTAAATGACTTATATAAGTTATAATTGGCTTTAAAACAATTTTAAAACTTTTAGACTCTCATGTTAGGCTATACACTAGGCTTTATACTTTTGGTGTATTACATTATCACCCCCTTAGGAACATTCGTCCCAGAATGACATTAAAATTCTTTTAAAAGGAACGAATGGACTCAAGACTAGAAGCCCAACCAAAAACATATCAAAACATAAGTCACAATCAAAAGCATCATAACCACATAACCTTTTTCAAAATGCAACTCAAAGCATCTTTTCAACTCTTAAGAGTTCAACATTCATTGCATGCTTAATCGTTATGCCGAAGCTTTCTTCAACACATATCAACATGCTAAATACAATTCATGAAGGCACAATATATCATGATATACACAACATAAACTCAAACAAAAAAAAGAAAAACGCATCAGTTTCATTTTGTTGGCATAGAATTCACTGTGATTCACTGTAACATGTACATTTTTGCACAACTACACCAAAAATCAAGGCAATTTAAGATAAACTCATTATTTTCACTATAATTAGGAATAAATAACCTTAGGTATCAAATATATGAGGCTAACGGGACTTCATGTCGGCCTCGGCCTCCCATATTGCACCCTCAACGAGGTGGTTCTTAAATTACACCTTTACAGAAGCCACCTCTTTGTTCCTTAACTCCTTTACTTGTCTATCAAGGATTTCTACTGGAACCTCCTCATTAGATATTTCTATTGAACACCTAGACCTTCAATAGGAAGAATGGCTCGGGATCACCCATACACTTCTTAAGCATGGAAACATGGAACACCGAATGAACCGAAGGCAATTCACTAGGTAAACTCAACTCATATGCAAACTAACAAATCTTTTGCAAAATTTAATAAGGACCCATATAACGAGGACTCAATTTCTCTTTCTTTCCAAATCTCACCACCCCTTTCATAGGTGAAATTTTTAGGTACACTTTATCACCTTCTTCAAACTCTAAATCTCTTCTCCTATGGTGGCATAAAACTTTTTCCAGCTATTGGTTGTTTTGAAGTGATTCCTTATAATATGAACCTTCTACAAAGTCTTATAAATCAATTTGGGACCAAAAGTGAAGACTCACCCACTTCAAACCATCAAATTGGAGATCTACATCTCCTACCATACAAGGCTTCATAAGGAGCCATAGATATAGATTAATGGTAACTATTGTTGGAAAAAAAACCTAATTAAAGGCTAGTGTTTATCCCAATTTCCCTTGAAATCAATTATACAAGCTCTAAGCATATCCTCAGGGGTTTGAATAGTACACCCGCTTGACTATCCATTTGAGGATGAAAAGCGGTGCTTAACTTTACCTTTGTACCCAACCAGTTTTGGAATGACCTCTAAAATCTAGATGTTAATTGTGCATCCCTATACGACATGATGGATAACGAAATATCATGGTGACACACAATCTCATATATAAATATTCTTGCATAGTCCTCCGCCGAGTAATTGGACTTGACGGGAATAAATTGAGTTGATTTGGTCAACCTATCCACAACCACCCATATGGAGTCATATTGATTTTAATTCCGAGGAAAACATACCAAAAAATCCATATTAATGTATTCCAACATCCAAGTAGGAACTTGGATTTCGTTAAGTAAGCCACCCTGCTTTTGGTGTTCGGTTTTCACTTGTTGGCAATTTGAACACTTAGCAACAAATTCTGCTACGTCCTTCTTTAAGCCTTCCTACCAAAACATTTCTCTAAGGTCATGATACATCTTTGTAGAACCCGGATGAATAGAGTAACGGGACCCATGGGCTTCCTCATGAATCGGGTTCCTCAATCCGTATATATTGGGAACATACAACCTTTCTTGGGACCTCAAGACACCATCCCCTCCATAGGAGAATGACTCATTAAGCATAACAATAACCGACTCCATTCAACTCCATCAATGGTTGATCAAGGTGTTTTTTGGACTTCACCTCACCACCAAAGATGATTCGGAGTTATGATGGACCAAATCACCATTCATAGCATATTCCAATGTAACACCCAAATGAGACAACCTATGCACAAGTTTCACTAGGTATTTCTTGGCTTTTTCTACATGAGACACACTACCCATGGTCATACGTCTTCGATCATCCGCAACCACATAGGCCTTTCCGGGGTGGTACAGAATACTCATGTCGTAATCTTTCTACAATTCCAACCACCTTCTTTGTCATAGATTCAAATCATTTTGAGTAAACACATATTGAAGATTTTGTGGTCAGCATACACATCAACATGGACCTCATACAAGTAATGCCTACATATTTTTAAGGCAAATACCACGGTCGTTAACTCAAGATCATGAGTTGGATAATTCTTCTCATGCACCTTAAGTTGACTATAGGCATAGGCTACTACATTCCCATGTTGCATAGGCACACACACCAATCCCACTAGGGATGCATCAAAATATACCATGAAGCCCTTGGTACCCTCCGGTAAAGTCAACACTGAAGTAGAAGTAAGCCTATCTTTCCAAATTTGGAAACTTCTTTCACATGCCTCCAACCAATTAAATTTCATACTCTTTTGGGTCAAAGTATTCAAGGTAGATGCAATGGATGCAAAACCATCCACAAACTTCCTATAATAAACCGCTAGACGCAAGAAATTTCTAATGTCGATTGGAGTCAATGGCCTAGGACTAATTTAACCGCCTAAGTTTTCCTTGGATAAACCTCAACTCCCTAAGTAGAGATGCTATGACCAACAAAATCCACCGACCTCAACCAAAACAAAAATTTGCTATACTTGGCAAGTAATTGATTCTCCTTAAGAGCTTGTAACACAACCCCCAAGTGATCCATGTTTTCACCCTTATTTTTTGAATATACCAAGATGTCGTCAATGAAGACAATGACAAATTAATCAAGGTAACGTCTAAACACCCTATTCATGAGATCCATAAATGACTTCGGGGCATTAGTGATACCAAACGATAATACTAAGAACTCATAGTGAACATATCTTGTCTAAATTGCTGTTTTTGGTATATTCTCACCTCTCACCTTAAGTTGGTGATACCCCGACCTCATGTCAATATTAGAAAAGTAGATTGCCCCTTGATTTGATCCAACTACTCATCAATCCAAGGGAGAGGATACTTGTTCTTAATAGCAAATTTATAGAGTTGGCGATATTTGATGCACATTCTAAGGGACCCATCCTTATTCATCACAAATAAAACAAGAGAACGCCATGGATAAATACTAGGTCTAATGAAGCCTTTGTCTAGTAAGTCCTTTAGTTGATCCTTCAACTCTTTCAATTCGGCCGGAGCCATCCGATAAGGAGGAATCGAAATATATTGGTATCCGGTAGCAAGTCAATACCAAAGTAAATTTCCGGTTCGGGAAGGATTCCGGGAAGATCATTAGGAAATACCTCGGGAAATTCCCTTACTACGGAGACTAACTTAATAGGAGGATTTTCGGGGTGTAAATCTATGACTCTTACAATGTGATATGGACACCTTTTTGAGATCATTTTACAAGCCTTAAGACAAGGGATAATAGACCTCTAGGAATAGAATTCCCCCCATTCCATTATAAAATGGGCTCATTTGGAAAATTAAACTTGACAATTATAGTTCTATGCTAAATGAAAGCAAATCAATCATGCAACAAATCCGTCCCTAAAATGACATCAAAATCAACCATATCAAGTTCTACTAATTCAACATGAGTAGCTCTATTGGACAACATTATAGGACAATTTCTATACACCTTCTTTGCAACCACTGACTCACGTACCGGGTTAGTTACCATTAAAGGTTCATTTAGAATATCGGGCAAAATATCAAACTTCCTTTATATAAAGGGAGTAATAAAATATAATGTAGCACCCGGATAAAGTAAAGCATATACATGAATAGAGTAGACTTGTAACATACCAGTCACCACATCGGAATAAATCTCATCTTCACCCCTAGAGCCAAGTTTTTGAAAGAGATTCTTGTTTGGAGGATCCACATTAGAACCACTAGCTTGAGCTTGGCCTCTACCTTTGTCTTGCCCCTTCAAATTTGGGAAATCCCTAACCTTGTGTCCGCTCTTGACACACCCAAAGCAATTGTCCATCTCAACAAGGCAATCACTATAATGCTTTTTGCCAAACATTCCACAAGTCGGCTTGTTGCTTGGTGATTTTATACCTATTCCCTTTTGAGACATAGGGTTAGACACCGTATCATAACGAGCCTTGGTAAATTTGGTAAGAACTTAAAGAGAAAACCTCTTGTTGAACCTAGGCTTGTCTTGAATATCAAGCCTACCCTTTAAGAACTACTATCATAAGACTTTACACTCCTGGAATTCCTACTCTTCCTCCTAACCCTCATCTCTTCCACTTGTTGAGAATGAACCATAAGACGAGAAATGTTCATATAATCATGTAGCATAGTCAAACGACATTCTTCTTTCAAATCTTCTGACATCCCTGCCACAAAGTGGCTCATTTCATCCCTAGTGTCAGAAATCAAAGAAGGAGCATACATTGAAAATTTGGTAAATTTCAAAGAGTAGTCAAGTACACTCATACCTCCTTGATGAATATTGATGAATTCTTCCACTTTGGCTTCCTTCTTCTCCCAAGGAAAGAACCTATCAAGAAATGCCTTATTGAAAATCTCCTATGTCACCGATCCACCCCTTAAAGGGCTACTACTTCCCCATACTTACCAAGTTTGGGCTACATTTTTGAGTTGGTCAGTAGATAACTCGATCTTCTGACTAGTAGTCAACCCAGAGCATATAGAATCGTGTAGGTTTCATCAATTAACTCTTGGGGGTCTTCCTCAACTTTGTATTATAGAAATTAGGGGAATTTATACTTGTGAAATCCCTCAAACAGGAGGCCATGGTGCCAACATGTTGGTTTCCTTGGGGTACCACTGCTCGATTAGCTTGGGACGTCATGGCTTCATATTGAGTAGTGATGACTTGTGCTAGATTAGTAATGGCTTGGGACATTTGGAGAAAGCTTATCCTTATGTCCCAATTCGTCAAAGGTGGAGGATTGACCAGAGCTTGATAATCATTAGAAACTTCTTCAAGAGGAGGGACTTGATTACCTCGAGGAGGATCTCCCATATTGGTAATCTCTTTATCAAGTCCTTGATCGACTGTTCTTTGAGTATTCATTGTCAATAATCACAATAAAAGGATTAGATTCTAAGGGGACATAGAGTCAAGAATCTCAAGGCACGATAATGAATTTCCAAGAAAAGGAGAATTTCCTAAGCATTATATAGTTCATATTCATCAGTGTGGAACACTTCACAATTATGAATTAGAATCTACTTAGACATTGTTAAATGTGACATTGACTATAAACATATTCAAACTCATGCTCTGATACCAAGTTTTTCACATCCGGAGATCACTCCCTAGACGTAACCGACATCGTTGACCTCGAAGAGTACTAAGACTAGCCTCTTAGATTACATGATTACATTCATAGTTTAAGAATGCAAAAAATTTAAAAATTTCTTCTATCTAACATGAGGTTTACATAGATCTCTCGCATACCAATAATATATATATATTCATATAGAGTATACCTATATCCTTCATGTAAGAAGATTGCATAGTCTTCTACTTTTATGACACAAATAAATATATACGATATAACATAGTCTTAAAAAGGATGTAAGGATGTCTCATATTATAACCATCTAAACAAGAGAATAACAATTGGGCATAGCCCATACATCAATGCAATAAAAGACACATATAGGCTATACAATCTTTAGTACTCAAATGAAGGAAATGAACATAGTGTTTTTATGACTAAAAAACATCCAATGCTAGAAAGTGGCATTGCCCTCGAAATTGTGAGGACCTACCCAACTTGGAGAATGAAAATCCAAGTCTTCCTTCAAAAGTCTTCACAAGTCCTTCAAAGACCGGAAACTAAAATGTTGGGGAAAAAGGGAGAAATGGGGTTAGCACATCACTTGTACTAAGTATAGGACCATACGCACACACAACATAAAATCATGCTAATAAGGGACATTTCATTAAAACATGGAATTACTTTAAAAAGCCTTATGCACATTCAAGAACCCATACAAATCAATAAGACATATTCATAAAGTCAATACCATATACATCACAAGACAAATAATACTAAGTCTATTCAAGTACATATACATATCAAGATAATTGATCACATAATCAGGACAACCCTATAATCAAGTTATAATATCATCAAGCATGTATAAGCGTTCACAACATCATAAACAAAGAAAGACCATTATTCATGAACCTCCGTTAAGTCCAGTAGTGCAATGACTAAACAAAACCCCATAACCTTACTCAATCAAGTAAACCTAAAAAGAACCATAAACGATGGCATATCATTAAGAGTATATAACATCATACTTTAGCAATAGAGACCAAACACATGTTCATAAGTGAAACAAACATCATATAGTGTCATTAACATGTAACATGATCACATACATATCATTTACATTTATAAGAATATACATACATAAGAACATCCTTTTAAGAATTCCATCAAGGCCAACTAGTGCAATGTATAGGTAGAGTCCCATAACCCTACCTAGACTAAGCAGGTTATCTTAGTTAGAGTTCACTTCGTTACTTAAATTTACTTTTTTGGAACATCTGCCTTAATAGACATAGACCACCTAAGTTAATGTGGAATCCGGTGTCATGAAATCCTACACCAAAAGAAGGCGGACTACCTGCCAAGGAAGTAACAATACATGAACATAACATCTATTTGGATCTACTAGCTACTATTCATATAGGGGAAACATAGTTCAAGAACTAGGAGATGTAGTTGGGACCCTATTTGTGCTACATGCATTATATTCTCCAACATCACGAGTACAATAGTGATCCTACTTTCTTTATATGGAAAGGGACACTCCTCACTCTAGTTAACTCGGTGCTAAGCTAGATTCTCTTTTCAAATGTCTTTAATGCCTTGATTGATCATCGTAGTTTAATGTAGGTCATAGGGTGTATACCTTATATAATCATCATCATAACTCAATAATAATTGCATGAGTACTGTCCTTTCATTACTATTCAATCATGTGAGGTTAGCACATTTACATAGTCACATCATAATAAGGCAAACTAGTAAGTTATCACAATCACTATAGCATTTACATCTTAGGCATTAACTAACAAACCATAATTCAAGAAATTCCAATTTAACATCATACAAACCTTATAAATCATGGAATAAGGTATACTTAAATAAAACTTCATCACTTAGTCACAAATAATCATAATTGAAGTAAAAAATTGAGATCACAAGACTTATCCAATCTCCTTCACAATGTCATCATCATGGTCTTACAATCAACAATACAATTCAACCCAAAAATGGGTGTAATACCATCACACAATAGTAATCAATATAATAATGAAGTCAATTGAATCGCTACACAACAATTTATCACTATTTCATAGCCTAGGGTTAGAGACTTAGGTCAAATTCATGATCTACATCCCAACCTAGGTCAAGTAATCAAAGACTAGCATAATTGGATTACAATACATCGCAATATACTCATAAATTGGCATAATAACAACATGTAATAGTAATCCACACATTAACCAAGACAATTGTATCAATACTATACAATTCAATTCATGATCCCAACCTAGGGTTAAGAGGAAACTGTCATCTTTCTCAAACTAGGTCAGTTCATCAAGAAGTATCATAATGGAATCATCATAAATGATAATCTACTCATAATAAACATGTGAAATCATAACCAAAGCAATTCACAAGATAAATTTCGTTTTGGAATAAAACCAACTTGAATTTCATATTTTTGAAATCAACTTGGAGAAAGCATGTGGGAAAAGAGATCCCAAAGGTGAAAGGAATACCATACATTACTAATTGCTGATATTTTACGGAGAAACCTTGATCTTTTGCAGACCTAGAACCATCCTTTGTTTGGTATTCTATGGAGTTTCTTTGGGAGAAAGAAGGAAGAGAGAAGGAAGAGTAATTGAGTTTTGGGAATTATGAAAGTTGGGTTTACTCTAATTAGGTTAGGTATTCATATAGAGGTCCTTAATTAACATAATTAGACCTCTTTTAACAATTAAATAAATAAAAAATCACTTAATTATCTAATTAAATTAATAAAAATGAAACAACAAAAATAGACCTAACCTACAGACCCCGACTCAAGGGCCGTAGGCTAGTCAACGGGAAGTGTGGCCTCCGTGCTGTACATGTGTTGTTTTGGTCATATATTTTCTAAAAATGACTTCCCACAAAATTGGCTAAGTCTTCATAGACTAAGGAATAGATGCCCCATCACCTACATGTGCGTCGATAGACACTGCCTGTCACATTTGGGTTTACCCCTTAGAAGTAATTGGCGTCATCATCCTTTTTAAGGACTATGAATAGACTCTTAGTCTCATGTCAATACATTCATAGGTTGAAAAATGCAGAAAAATTTAAAACTTTTATTAGCACTACTTGGAGGTTTACATAGACCTCTACATACACATAATATACATTAATATCGAGTATACATAAACCCTTCAATATGAAAGTTAGATAGCCTTCCATTTTTTTTGAACATGCATATACATAAAATATAGAAATAATCTCAACAATTGTCTCATCTCATACCATCTAAACGAATATTAAAAAATAGTCATAGCCCTTACATCAACTCAACAAGACCATGTATATGTCATAAGAAAGTACAATATTAAATTTAAAAGGAAAGGAATGAAATAGTCAATAAGATCATAACAAAATTCGTAAGGTAGAGGATGACATTTCCCGTGAAAGTTTAGGACCTACCCAACTTGGATGAAAGGAATAATTCTAGACTTCAACAATGTTGCCTTCCAAACTTTTCAATGACCGTAACCTAAAATGTTTGGGAAAAGGGAAGAAAATGGGGTTAGCATTCCACAGGTACTAAGTATGGGATCTTATGCACACACACAAGAAAAACATGCTAAAAGAGATTCTTAGTCAAACAAGCCATTTTAACCCTTTAGGGACCTAATTCAAAGTAAGGTAAGTCACTTCAACCAACCAAACATGCTTACTATCTTAAGAAGTAATACTTATCCCAACATACTTGAAACCATGATTTACTACAACCCTAACATCAAGGAATAATATCACAAGAATGAATAAGAGTCAAACATATCATAATAAGCAATACAACTACTTACAAGTCCTTATTAAGTCAACAAATGCAATGACCAAGCAAAGACCCATAACCTTACTCAATCAAATACCCTCAACAAGAAAACAGGCAATTTTCCAACTTTACTTATTATGCGTTTCGGTTTACATTTCATCATATATTAATATTTTAACCCAAGGCATATTCATAAATGAACTAATCAATGTATAGTATCAACAATGTGCCGTGGTAAGCATATATACATCATATATTATCATAACATAAACATATATAAGAACCTCCTCCTAAGACTCACCTTAAGTCTAACTAGTGCAATGTTTAGGTAGATTCCCATACCCCTACCTAGACTAAGCTAGACCCCTTATGTTATCTAAGTTATAGTTCATAATGTAGAGTGGAATACGGTGTCATAAAACCCTACACCGAAAGAAGGAGGACTACTTGCCTAGGTAGTACCAAAACGTGAAACATAGAAACTATGTGGATCAACTAACTAGTATTTCTACGGGGGCAACATAGTTCAAGAACTAGGAGATATAGTTGAGACCCTCTACTCCATGCATTATAGTCTCCAATCTCAATAGTAATGTAGTGTTCCTCCCTTCCCTATGTGGGAAGGGACACTCCTCTATCTAGTTCACTTGGTGATAAGCTATAATCCCTTTTTGAAATGTTTTTAAGCCTTTAATTATCAATTCTAGATTAATTTAGGCCATAGGGTCTACCTCTTGTATAATAATCATCATCAATAGCTCAATAAGAATTGTATGAGTATAATTCCTTTCATCACAACTCATATAAGTGAGGTTAACACATTAGTATTTCATAACATATTAAGGCACATTGATATTTTTAACCATCCTTATATGACTTACACCTTAATCAACCTCACACATAGTCAAGACATTTAAATTCAACATCGAACCACCCTATAATCCTAGTATAAGACATACACCAATGTAGATTCATGACTTAACAACAATTAATCACAATTGGAAGTAAATATAAATATTCTAAGACTTACCAAGTCTTTTTCATAGTATATCATCAAGGTCTTACAATCAATCCATAACTCAACCCAACTTGGGGAGTAACATCATCACACAATAAAAATAAGTAGAATAACAAGGCCAATTTCATCTCTGTAACACAGTTATCTTTAGACCAAAACTTGAGACAAGATATATAGCCTAATTTCACATTACAATTCATAGCCTAAATTACATCTCAAGAAATAGCATGATAGTCCTATAACTCATCATTATTTAATCATAATAACACCATAGGATAGTAATCTAATCAACAACCAACTCAATTGAATTATGAAAATTCAATATAGGTTAAGATCACTACCTATGATTAGGGATAAATGATAATATTCTTTAATTTACACCAAACCATCAACAATTACCATAAAAAAGTTGAATTACATGTTAATCTACTCAATATACCCTAGGGATTTCATAAATAACTCAATTCATAACCTCAATTTCGTAATTGAATGAAACCCACAAGAAAACTCAACTTTTAAAATCTATTGTGAAGGAACCCTTTGAGGAAAGAATCTCAAAAGAAAATAGATTCCATATGTAAATGTTTTGTTGATAATTTAAGATGAATCCACCCTTTTTCAGCCCCTAATTCACCTACCAAGGTAAGCTTCTATCGAGTCTTCCAATTACAGAGAGAAAAAAGAGAGAAGGAATAAAGTTTATTTGAGAGTTTTCTTTAGATCAATGTGGGTTGAGAGTATTTATAGTGGGACTTAATCAACGTAATTATTATCCCTTTAATCCCAAATTAACCCCTACACCATTTAATTAATTAAATGAAATCATTTAAAATTTGGCAGTGAAAATCGACCCTGACAAACGAGACTCAAAACGATTGGCCGTTTGTAAGTCGACGGACATCTCCTCCTCCATCCTGGACTCCATCATCTTGGTTAGAGATTATGCAGGCAAGGGCTTCATCCAAAAATCCCGGTCGATCCACACACGGGCCGTCTTCTCTCCCGTCGATGAACACTGCTAGGTAGTGTTGCATCAAACTACAAAGGTCCTCTTCAAAGGCCCTTCATTGGTACTTGGGGAGTCATACCCGAACGTTTCAACCATGAAACAACCCAAACACCTATTATATACCTTTAAACAAATTTTTGTACATTTACAACTCATAAAAGTTAGTCAATTAGGCTAAGGCACACTAACATCCCTTTGAATAAATTTCCCTGACGTCATGGACGTTTTTGGACATTTTGGTTCTTAAACCTCCTCAATGACCTATATTCATAAAAAATGGACTTAGAAATAGTTCTTAGAATTTATGAAACATATGTTAGGCTTTACAATGTTTCTTGGATTTTCAAGGTGTTACACTGCCTCATGGAAACGTTTTGCCAAATTGCAAGGGTCCGCTTAAAGGGTCCTTGGTTGGTCCTTGGGAGTCATGCCTTGAAGTTTCGACTAAAAACAAACTCTAATATGTTTTAAACACCTTAATACCAAATTTCATCATTTTCCAACTACTAAAACTTAGTAAATAGGCTAAGACACACTAGCACCTCTTGAACTAGTATCCAGATGTTATGGATGTCCCTTGAAGTTTTGATTATAAAACTTCCTAAATGACTTATATACATTATAATTGGATGTAAAAAAATGTTAAAACTTTTATAATCTCATGTTAATCTATAGACTAGGGTTTAGACTTTCAGAGTTTTATAGTATGAATGACATCCCATACTACCATTTACACAAAGTACTCCTTAAGGATTCCTTTACACTAACCTACTCATTGCTAACAATATTTCATTCTAGTCTATCAAAGATTAACATATTAAAATTCTAGGACTAACTGCCTTTGAAAACATCATATCATACAATCCAAGCAACCATAGGAAGGATACAAGTATGCCAACCTAACCACTATGAAACCATTCAATAAGACGTAAGCAATCCTAAGTATCAAATGATGTCTCTATCCTCAGCTACGATTAAATGGTCTTGGACTAACCAAGTGAAGATAACATGAAGGTATTCTAAGCATGCTACTTCAAGCTACCCATAGGAGAGTATAGATCCTCAATCCTAGGCTACAAAGCCTATAGTAATGATAGTTACCATACAAAACATCTTACCAATGCTAGTTCAATCTAACCTTAGGAGAGCTTAATCCTTCAATCTCAGGATACCAAGAGACCTACATAATCCAACTATCCATGAAGGAATAATAAGACTGAACCTCAAGATATTTTATTCTATCAAGCATGATTGATTTTAGTAATTAACATTTCAAATCGTACATATATGCAAGATATCTCATTATAATAGACTTAATATTTAAGCCATAATGATCAACATTATGAATTTAAGAACTATATTAAGTCTTTACTCCACAATCACCATACTAGACTAGATCACAACGCATACAAGTCATAAGCTTTAGGTATAAGTAATTATAAGAATAATTCATCAAAGGTTCCAATTATAATCATATTAATTCATATTCTATCATACATACATAAGTCTAGTTAGATCATGAATTTCATATTAAATGAGTCCTAGTCATGGCAATAATCCAAGAGAACCTACCAAGAATCTTAAATTCCTCACCAAAAGACACAAACCCACACACTTTAATAAATTTGGGTAAATAAAGGCATTCACATAAATTCTTAATAACTTCATTAATCAACACTAAATTA
Source organism: Solanum habrochaites (assembly GCA_027704765.1). NCBI lineage: Eukaryota > Viridiplantae > Streptophyta > Magnoliopsida > Solanales > Solanaceae > Solanum > Solanum habrochaites. The sequence continues at coordinate 24,469,082 of JAKWJA010002500.1, read as the reverse complement.
ATCATATATGAGTAGTATCCAATCTTTTGGAATCATACCCACCTAAAACTCATACATTGGAAGTAACCCTATCTTGATATGAGTTCATCTTCACAAAATATGGGAAATTCTAGGGGACTGTATGGGTGGAAAAACTCATATATGAAAATATTAACATACCTTAAACAATGCCCTAGCACAAACCTTTAGCAATTGAGGATTTATTCTTGACCTTAACTTCAACCCTAGCTTCTTCATCAATGGAGGTTCATAGAGATAATTATTTGAGGAGGGGTGATTTGGGTTTTTGAATTGATTCTAATGTTAAGTGACTTAAATTTTGAGGAAAATGACTTAAAATATTCTACATAGGTGAATAAAAGACATACTAAACGACCCCATTGAACCTATTCGAATAAGAATTAACCCAAATTTCCCTTACCTAGAGCCCCATCCCATGCACTACAACCAGTTGGACGGTCCGTAAAGGGAACCACGGTATATGGTGGCGCCCTTGGTCCTTATACAAGTAGCTTCCCCAAATTGCCTTGACCCTAAAACACCCTAAAATTTAAGGCACTTCACAGGCATGTTGACAGGCCGTGATGAAGCCAACAACTCGTGATTTTGCTCATGAGATTTTGGTAGTGGCTTTGTTTTATGAGGATTTTGAGTATGATACTTATTGATTTTAATCTATAGGGAATCATCTAAGAAGTATGATCCTTATTGATTTTAGATGTAGTTTAGTGGATCTATTTAGTTGAGAATGTCTTATACTATGATAAGGTGTAGGACCAATTTGGTAGTGTGGGCGAGATGATGTATCATCACATACCTCATATTGATGGTTATCAGTTAGAGAATCTCCCAAAGATTAAAGATTTTAGTATTTTATATTTTTATGTACATTGATTTATTATCCATCGTTCTAAAATTTTTCAATATACTAAATCTTTATTATTGCTTTCATATTGAACGGCATTATGTATTCTTGAGTAGAGTTGAGCTAAGATCAGGTGAGTATGTTTTCCTTTTATTAGTTCATGCTTATATTTATGTTCAGATTTCCCCTTAAATGCTCATACATTTAATGGAATGACATCATTCATCCTGCCTCTTTCATGATTCAGAAATATGTATTCAGATGCATCAGCAAGTTCTCTGTAAATACCAATTGTAGTCCCAGTTAAGTTTGGTTAGCCTCCTTTCTTCCAGGAGATACCATTTTTACTTAAAGTTTCTTTTGGATGTCGTGGGTGTTCTCTTGACTTCCATCACACTATTTTATAGGATTCATAGACAACAGTAGTTTAGGAGTTCTTTTTTTCATTTTTCCCCGTTGATGTTTTGAAGACGTCGAGTTGAACACTTACATTCAAATTGTGTATCTGTGATTTTAACTGCATTATTTGTTAATCCTTATGTGTTGAGTTTATTTTGAGATTTAAATTTCAACTTTGTAAGTCTTCCATGAGTAATGAGCCAGACCAAGGGTTTGCTTGGGAGCAATAATGATGCTCGAGTGTCGGCTATGTGCATAATGTAGGTTCGGGGAGTGAAAAATATTTCACAAATGAATTATCTCTTCAACATCAAAATCTCATATTTTTATGAGTATCTCGATAATTCATTCCACAAATAGTTTTCCACAGCTAAAGAGATCGCCCCCTCATGTTAGAAAGTTTAACATTTACCCTAACCTCCTTTGGGGATTCATCTATGTGCGTGGTTGAGCAAAAAAATTATACATTCCACATTAAATTATTACACGAAAATTATTTGGTTTCTCATGCTAAATCAATTGTGATGGCAGAACCTTGTTTGCTTGATGCATGCATGTTAAATAAACTCATCACTTATCAAATTTTATTTGAGATATTTTGCTAATGATCTATGGTCTAGCTAAAATAAGAGGCATAAAATTTCTGCTAAACCAACCGTGATTATCAACATAATTTTATAGTTTGGAACTTTTCTTATAATTTAACAATTCGAGCAAACAACCTTAAAAAAATAATTTTGTAAGTTGATACAAATACACATGTGACCATACCATACATGTATCTATTAAGTCATAATAGTAAGCAGTCCACATGGAAGGTGAACATACCCATATTCACCTTTCTATGTGTTCCAAATAATTTCAAGGGATACACTTTTAACCTTAGATAGTACATTGATCACTTTATAATGAGAGCAATAAACCCAAGAGAATTCTTGAAGAATTTCTTATTCATCAAATATATCACTGCATGAATTCTTGATTTCTATTATATCACATTTGAATCGGAATGGCCAATAAGTTATTCAAATTGATATTTATTCTCCTTAAATTTTTGTTGATGTTTGTATCTGATTCCTAAATCATGCCCATATATTTATACAACAAATAAGACAAAGGTGGGTAATCTTTTGCAAAAATATTGACATGTGATTCCTTAATCCTGCCGATATATTTGTACAACAAATAAGACAAAGGGGGTAACCTTTTACATAATATTTGTTATCCGCTTTGATTGTAGTTAACTAAAGATCATTAATATTTCAATAATTTATAATCTCAATATAATATTTTTTCAATTTATCAAAAATGTAAAGATATCTTTTGAGACTTACTACAACCCCATTATTATTTAATTTTACGGATAGTAAAAAATTAATCCTTCCAAAACTCTCGATTAATTTTTGATATTTCCATAAATTTCATAACACCATTCTTTTGTCAACCATCTTCTTCAAGTACAAAATTATTATTATTTTCATGGATAAAATTATTACATACAAAACTTATTTCTTGACAACTAGTGAATAATTTTGTTGCCACACAACAATAATTATTTTGGTAATAACCACAATCTTTATAGAAAAGAATTGTTTCTTTCTTTTGTCCTCCAATAGTTCATAATTAAACATATCATAATATATGTATAATTTTCTGATATGCTCAAATTTACATCTAAAAAGAAGTATAAGCGGTCGTATCAACTAAAGAACCCAACTATGAGGTTGGGGTCTATCCCACGAGAAAAATGATTTATACTTAACTTTAACCTATTATTACTTCTATTTAGTCAAGTCCTTTCCAAGAAACAATTAACAAAAAAAGGATGGGGGGGGGGGGGGTTAAGCAATAACTGTAATTAGCTATTTCTAATTAAATAAGTAACAGGTTCAAAGATTTGATTTTTATCAAGTAAAGAGAGTAAGTAGGGCTTAATTGTTCCCCACAGTTCATAACGCGGTAATTCTAGCTATAATAATCCATTCCTAGTACCCTGAATGCATAGTGGTAAGTTATGTATCCCTAAGTCCTTGGTCTGGCAACTAGGAAATTTCACTCCGCACCTTGGTTCGACTATATGTGTATGCTTTAATAAACCTTACTTTTACCTCATATTATTAATCATAATCGATATTTGGTTTAGTTGTTACTTCGCACCAACCGACACTAGCCTATTAGATAGTGTATACTAAATCTGCGTTGATAATTCTTTTCTATTATCTACCTCCTTGGTCTGGCAAGTAGCAACAAGGCGACATCTAACGCGTGCAATCGTTAAAAAGACTTCTAAACAAAAGAATTATCAATATATGCAAGACACTATTCGAGAATTGTTATTTTAGCTAGGTTTTACCTTGTTATTTACCCATGGTTCCCACAACCCTAGTTATGTATTTTAGTTACCCATATTAATAATCAAACAATTCATATTAATTAGATAAGAATTCATGCACTTACTTTGATGAGATATAAGAAAATCTAGGAAATAACTAGAATTAGTCCAAAACATGCAACAAATGATTTTCGAAAATAAAGTCATTTTCACAAAATTGAAAAATTCAATACTTTAGAAAAAACTAGAAAATATCCAAGAGGCTAACCCCAAAAACAAAGTATTTACAAGTATTTATAATAATAGAGTCCTTTCGAAAGTGGGAAATATTTTTAAGAAAAATCTGCCCAAAAACGTGTCTCAGTCGATGACTGTAGCCACAGAATATCGAGGTCATGACGGACCGTCGAGGCCCTCCATCGTTCCATACTTTAACTTCTTTTTCTTCTGCTTTCTTCACAAACTTTATGTTACCATTGACGGATATGGATGACGGTCCATTGCGTGCACTACGGTCTGTCGATGGCTTCCGTTCTTCCATACTTAAAACCTTTTGAATATGGGTACTGGGCTACTTTTTATTAACAATGACGTATGTACAAGACGGTCTGTCATGGCTATGCCGGTCCATAGAATGCCTCCGTATCCCCACACTTGGTCAAAATTGCCCAACTTCCTTTCGCAGCCTTTTTCTTTGTACGACGGTTTCCACCTACGGACCGTCGAGGTTGTGTCGGACCATCGATGGATCCGTAGGTCGTCACTTCTGCAATTTTTAGCACAATACTCCCACGTTCTCCTTCTTGACAGATTTTCTGCAAACAAAGAAAAAACTACATTAAAACTACTAAAAAAAGTCCTTAGACATACTAAAGTTAAGGAAAAAGCATTGAAAGTACTGTGAAACCATGGTACGTCAACACCCTCAACTTAAATTCATTTTTTTCCTCAAGAGACGCACTATGACTCACCACAAAATCTTTGTAAAAAAGTATCATTATTTTATCTTTTTGCAATCATCTGGCTATCAATCCAAATTATTTTTCAAATTTATTTATGCATTCTATCACTATTAGGCTTGATCATGTGGATAAGACCATGACACGGACTCACCACACACCGACACCTATCCTCTTTGATCTCTCACTAAGGTACCAACTTTCTGGTATTGCAACTTGTTTCCTTACATCAAAAAAGCATCCTCAATTTTCACACAATCATTTCAATTTGAGTATAAGATTATTTTTCAACACTCACTCGCAGAAAAACTTCTCACCTCATTTATACTAGTTGCCATAGGGTTGCCCTTATTTTCACTGCTTTAAGTTAATCATAATGCACTCTTAGCATAAATCTATGACTTTCTCAGCTTGGAACTTAGACTCACCGTCAGGTAGGGTACATTTGGATATTTTTAGTGACTTGTTTCCCTCCTTGATATAACAACTAAGAGTCCTACATTTTTATGGTTTTATTCCGCCATTTTTCTCAATTTTCTTTATCCTTACTACTCTCCCTTCTTTTTCCTTTTGTATAAGTGACTCTTCTCTTATCTTATATTTAATAAATTTTCAATTTTTTTTCACTTTGCTTTCAACTTTTCTTTAGTCACTTTTCTGTTGTTGTTATCTCTCTTTATTCTTTCAATCCCACTTTTCAGAGTACTCCTCATAATAGCCACCCTCAACTCATAGATTTGCTATGAATCAAGGTATACAATACCCAAAGTTGGTTCATGGCCACGATAAGGTTGTTTTATATATTAGCCACCCTCAACTTATGCATTTCGCTTAAGCAAAGGTGAACATGCCCAATGAGGGACCAGGGCCAACTAATTATTCCCTGAAAAGATCAGTTGGGATTAAAAATAAAGATCTATTTTAAGCTCAAATCATTTCGAACAGTAAGGGATTAATTTGTTTGTTATTTAGGATAAAGATTGGCTATATTAACTAAGGGCCTTTCTTTCCTAATTGTCTATTACGACTTACTTTTTGCAGGACAAAAAAGAAAAGTTCTATCTTAGTACAAATAGTGGATTATTAAAATTTTCTTCACACTCACTTGACATCTCATTACTCTACCAGATTATCAGACACCTAGTTCGAGTCTTAGATCTAGGGTCATGCAGTGGTGTATCTAAATATCTTGCTTAGAGCCACACATTTATTAGTTACTGTGCCTAGTCATGCAACATTTATTTAAATCAGGTTATCATTTTGTTTATCCATCATGCTTCAGATTCCATTTCTATACTATGTACAAAATATACCAACATGCCGGTTCAACATTAAAAATAACTAGTCTATTTGGGAAAAAGAATACAGGCAAGAAAACCCCAAGAGATGATCGTAAGTTGGGATACTCAGACTTCACCCTAGCACTCACTTTCCATTTACCACACCCCAACAAAAAGACATGCAATCGTCCCTAATGCATAAAAGTATATAAAATAAGGTGGTAGGTGAAGCAAACCTGAGGTGCAAAGAGGCGGCGATCAACAAGCTGGCGTGTCCAGTTGCCCAGAACTTGCTCCTTCTGTAGTCAGGACCCCTCAGTAGTGGCCTCAGCAACAACAACACCATCAGTAGTGCTCGACTCAGCCTCATAAACTCTTGAGCTAGACGCCCTAGCAGCCAACTCTATAGCCCTCAACTGGCGGGCGTCCTCATCAATAAGCGAGGGTCTCCTCGAATCTTCCAACTCATGGAGATCCTTATTTTGAGCGATGGACTCATCCTCATCTCTAGTTCAGTTCATCTTAGCACGCTCTCGTGGTGGAGGTGGTGGCAATGTGGAAGTGGAGAACAAGGAAGCCAACATTGTGTCCTCAGCAGGCTCTGCACAAGTGGTCTTAGACTCCGACACCCAAGCCTCTAGTATAGTATCTAAATCTGCTCTAAGACTCTCCACATCATCCTGGAGAGCCGTCACATCCACCGTAGGGGCTGGTCAGGCAAGAACCCGCAGCTTAAAAGCGTCCAAGCGCTGGTGGACCTCCATGACCTTGCGCTCAGTGTGCTGGGCAATCTTCCTCTCTAAGCGCTCCTCTGTCTCAGCAATAGACCTCTGCGTCCAAGACAAGACGTGGTGCAAAAGTGTGCCTATTTGGTCATAAAGTTTCTGAACCCTAGCTAGCGAGACCAGTGCAGAAGTTGGGATAGCATGGGAGGAGCTTAGAGCAGTGCTACCACTCTGGATCGACTAGATCGAAGTCGTGTCAGTAGGCTCTGATGTAGACAGATTAGCCCCTTGGTTCTGCTCTACCGTGGCTGCAAGGTTCTCACCTAGCGGCTGCACCTCTATACGGGGACTTCTGTTGCCAGCCAACTCATTGGCCTCATCCTGCATCAATGTGCCACAAAGTCACTTCTGCTAACCTGCATTGAGCAAAAACCATGCACGGGAAAGGGTAAGTAGTAGTGACCTTGAAGGCCCTCTGGTGCATCACCTCCTGTAGTAGCCATGCGATGTCCACCTCGAACCCTGCATTGTATTGCCACCACCAGCGCTGCATGATCCCGGGTGATAATATTATCAGCAGCAGTGGGGAAAAGGTAGTGTCAGACCAGTAGCCACAAAACATGGCTGTGAAGGTGAGGTTAGCCTTATTTATACTTCTGTTGGGATCCACCACCCAATCGGCAGGCTCACCATCGACGGAGAGGTACTGTGCAATCCACTGCTTTTTGGTCTCTCTCAACTCTGGCTCACGCTGAAACCGGCCATCTTTAATCAACTTCCACTGATGTCAAACTCGACGGTGAGAGGTGTCCGGGTGGCATCAACATCTATGCCATAAAGATACCTGCGGATGGCCGGAAAGGAAATGTCAACCCAATTTCCGCAAGCCGATACTTAGTGGATATTTCATGAATATCCGGCATGGTTTGGAACCTTCCCGTAAGGATCCGCCGCTCTAGTGTCAGGGTTTGGGTCATGACCCCTTTGTCATTCGGCAGCTTGGTGTTGACGTATACTTGATATTGCCCCTCAACACACCACCGGTTGGGATGATCAGCAATCGGGACAGGGCGCCATTATGTTGTGCTAGAGTAGAGTCAGCACTACCAGCCTCATCAGACGAGGCAAACTGGGATACGGTGGCGGGAACAAAGGCCTCCTCAGATCCGGAGACCTCCTTAGAACCAGAAAGTTCCTAAAAACCGGAAGCATTATCGGAGCCTGATACTCCCTCAGACGGTGCAACATACCCAGAAGGTATGCCGGTCAGTATGTGCTCCTCTTCAGACTGGGAGGCGGTGACTACGCTGGGCGCCACTCTTGTGGGCGTGGCTCTAGTGGAGCGGGCAGCAGGGGTAGGAGTGCGGGTTCCTGGTCGCACGTAGTCTGGGTCACGCTAATCATGTGATCCTAAGATAAGCCATTTTGACATGGCGACTGACTTGGAATCCCTCGTGATTAGACACGGTCGTGTTTAGGTTCCATTTGTACCTGTTGACAACAGTAGTTAGTACCAGAGGAAGAAGCAAAGCATAGAAAATAAATTATAGTGCAAAAGTACAAAGTGCAGGACGGATCCATCGACGGTCTGCAAAGGCACAACGGTCCGTCATGGGGGTCCGTGGAGGGACACTTAGAATTAATTTTAAAAACATCATAAACAAAGGTTTTTACAATATGTACGGTTGTGTAGCACGGACCATCGAAGAATCGACGATCCGTCATAAGGGTCCGTTGAGAGACACTTAGAATAAATTTTAAAAACGTCAGAAATAAAAAATCTATCAGTGTTGACGGTCGTGTAGGACAGATCGTCGTTGTTTCGACGATCCTTCAAAGTGGTCTGTCGAGGGACATTTAGAGTAAACTAGGGAAGGTAGGGTCAATGAATCCCAACAACGGTCCATCGAGGGACCGACGGTTTGTCGACGGGGTCTCGTACTGACCTTCAGGGAACAGAGTTTTGCAGCCAAACTTTGATACCCAATCATACTAATTTGAAATATTCTTATAAGTCTATGTTTACTAAACATTTACCTAGCATCCCATCATTCGTAGAGCATGAGTTTTCTTAGGTTAGGAACACAACCATACAAACACACTCTATTTTTAAAAAATACACCCCCATCTCTTTCAATTTCAGTGTTCTAAGGGACTTAAAACAATTGTGTGGATGTTTTGGCATGCTACATGGTCCAAAATTAAGTACCCAAATAATTAGACATCACAGTAATAAGAAATATTAACAAAAGCTAATCTGAGCGGATTAGAATTATATACTTGACAACTATAGTAGAGAAATAAGAGTATGAACTCTAGGGGTTGAACAACGGCAACAACCACCATGAACATCGACCGGTAATGGACTGAAGAAACAGGGAAAATTTAGGAGTGAAAAGGACTGTGGGAATTTGGCGAAAATGTGCAAAAATTAGAAGATGGAGAAGGAATGGGATTTAATGGTGATTAAGTGGAGAGAAATGGTGGGAAATGAGGAGATAAACAGTTATGAGGGGTTATGTGAAGAGGTGGGAACTTTAAAAGTGTTAAAATTTTAATATTCATCCGGATAGGCCGGGTCTAGTCGATGGGTAAAGACGCGATGTTTCCCGGTCAAAGGATCGTAAAAGGGTTGACGGTACATCATCGGGTTCCGTAGAGGGTGCCCTAACTTGGAAAATTTGAAAGACATAACTGGGCATGACGGATCCCACCGAAGGTCCGTCAATGACACGACGGTCCGTCGATGGGTACGATAGATCAATTCTCTACATATTTATGGTGATTTGATACCTTCACATTGAACACCCATTAAGCTAATCTTTTTGTATGTTCTGGACACTTTTTGCACACGGACCCTAATCTATGTTCTAGGCAACACTAGTAATGAAAAAGAAAAGAGCAGTCAAACGGAACATTAAATAAATAAAAGCAAAAATAATGCAACTTTATCTAGAAAATCATAAAAAAACACTATAATTGGCTAGAGGATACATATTGGGTTTCCTCCCAATCACCGCTTGATTTAACGTCTCAGAATGAAGGAGGGCTCTTGATTACTCAGACTTCATCAAGATAGTATGCCCCGATCAATTCCTTCGCCGTTTCAGCATGCCCTAGATATATTTTGATTCGTCGTCCGTTCACCTTGAACCTCACCCCCTCCTTCTTCTCCAACTCAACCGCACCATGAGAGAATAGTTGTGTGATAAAATAGGGACCTGTCCATTAGGACTTGATCTTTCCCCGAAACGAACACAACCTAGAATTGAACAAAAGCTCAAAATTCCCGACCAAAGAATCGCGCTTCTCAATCTTTTGGTAATGGTACTTCTTCATATTTTCTTTGTGTAGGGCTGAAATTTCATATTCCTTGAAGCGAAATTCATCAACCTTATTGAACCTGTTTAACCTCTGTTCCACAGTTTCATTCCAATCAGTTTTCAACTTGTTCATTGCCCTCATGGTCTTAAGCTCTAATTCAACCGGTAAGTGACAAGACTTCCCATATGTATGCTGTCCGGTAGGCTGCCTCCTTGATCAATCCGTTCTACTTGCATTCACCGTTCTTGCCAAAATTTGCTTAATCTCCCTGTTTGACTGCTCAACTTGCCTACTAGTTAGAGGATTCTAATGAGTGGCCACATTATGGCGAACCCCATATTTTTCCAATAATCCCTTAAACAACTTGTTGCTAAAGTGAAATCCCGTATCACTAATTATAGCCCTTAGGGTGCCAAATCTAGAAAATATGTTCTTTTTCAAGAACGCGGTGACACTCTTCCCTTCATTATTCATGAGTGCAAAAGCTTACAACCATTTAGACACATAATCGACTGACACAAGAATGTACTTCATCCCATGAGAACTCACAAAATATCCCATAAAGTCAATGCACCACACATCAAACAACTAAATCACCAGAATGGTATTTAGAGGGAGCTCTTGCTTTCGCAAAATGCCACTGTATCTTTGGCATATATCACATGCCTTGGATAACTCATGAGAATCTTCGTGGATGGTTGGCCAATAGTAGCCACATTGCAAGAGATTATGAGCAGATATAATACCACTATGACGCCCACCTACAGGCGAAGAATCACATGCCTCCAAAACACTATACATCTCAACTTCCGGTACATAACGCCAAATAAGCCCATCAACACGACTCTTATATAAGTATGGCTCATCGCAAAAGATTTTTTCACATCATGCATGAACTTTTTTCTTTGATGAAAGGACAAGTCCGGTGGGACGATATCACTATCCAGATAATTCGCAAAATCTGCAAACCATGGAATCAAGTATTAGGAGTCATCCAATACATGATATTCAGGGAAAGTATCATCAATCTCATCCTTTTCACCCAACTCTCTCATTTCTTCATCTTCTAATCGGTACAAGTGATCAACAACTTGATTTTTGGTCCCTTTTAAATGTTTTACCTCAAAGTCAGATTCTTTTAATAGTAATACCCTACGAATCTACCTTAGTTTAACATCCTTCTTTTCCATCAAATATCTAAAAGCAGAATGATCAGTATGCACTATAATTCTAGTTCCAAGCAAATAAGAGCAAAATTTCTCGAAAGTAAAGACTACTGCAAGGAGCTCTTGTTTAGTCACGGTGTAGTTCTTTTGGGATAAATTAAGGACTTTACTAGCATAGTAAATGGTATGAAGGATTTTGTCCCAATACCACACCAAGAGAAACCCCACTCGTATCACATATCACCTTAAAAGGCTTGCTCCAATCTGGAGAAATGATGATAGGTTCAGACACCAAATATTCCTTCAACTCACCAAATGCCTTAAGAAAAGATTCATCAAAACGAACTTACACTCTTTCTCAAGAAACTTGCACAAAGGATGTGCAATCTTTGAAAAATCCTTGATGAACCTCCGGTAAAACATTGCATGCCCAAGAAAACTTCTCACAACTTTTATAGAGATATGTGGAGGAAGTCGCTCTATTACCTCAACTTTAGCTTGATAAACCTCTATACCCTTTTCTAAAATGCGATAAACCAATACAATACCTTCTTTCACCATGAAGTGAATTTTTTCTCAATTTAGCACAAGGTTGCAATCTTCACACCACTTAAAAACCTCGTCCAAATGACTCAAACACCTATCAAAGGAGTCACCAACCACTGAAAAATTATCCATAAACACCTCAATAGTTTCCTCCACGACATTGGATAATATTGACATCATACATCTATGAAATGTGGATGGTGAATTACATAACCCAAACAATATTCTTTTGAACGTGAAGGTCCCATAAAGAAAAGTAAAGGTGGTTTTCTCTTGATCTTTTGGTGCAACAGAAATATGATTATAAACCGAATAACCATCGATAAAACAATACCACCCCTTTCCTGCAAGTCTATCTAACATCTGATCCATGAAAGGCATATAAAAATGGTCCTTCTCGGTTCATGCATTTAATTTTTGGTAATCCATACATACCTTCAATCTAGTCAACAGACTCATCGGAACAAGCTCATTTTTCTCATTGTGGACCACATTCATTCCCCCTTTCTTAGGTACACACTGAATAGGGCATACCCAACTACTATCGGCAATTGGATATATCACTCAAAAATCAAACCACTTAATGATTTCCTTCTTTACCACCCTTGCATAGTTTTATTTAACTGTCTCTGGTGCTCAATACATGGCTTATGATAAGGCATAAGTTGGAATCTATGTGAACAAATCTTGAGAGGGATCCCAATAATATCCGCAATAGTCCACCCAATAACTCTTTTGAACCTTTTTAACACCTCCACCAGACTCTCAACATGATGCACATTCAAATATGATGCAACAATTAACGGCAAAATATTACCTTTCCCCAAGAATACATATCCCAGATGAGGTGGTAGAGCCTTAAGTTCTACTTTTAGAACCTCCTCTATAGATGGTTTTATGGGTGGAAAATGGTGATGCTTCATATGTAATTCAAACTTCTTTGGTTAAAACCGAACATCACCTCGATCAAGTGCCGCGACCAATGACCCATACTCTTCAATTACAACCACTAACAAACCTCATGATCACTTCCGCTAGTGCTTCAACACCCAGACGAACTTCTATTTGTACATCAGATGACTTTTCAACCCTGTAAGATATGGAAGATACCGATTGGATCCCACTACTTTGCCTTATGGACCTACAAAAGTTGAAAGTCACTTCTTCATTATTCAACCAAAATTTCATTTTCCTTTTCTCCATATCAACCAAGGCTCTACTCGTAGCAAGAAATGGCCTCCCAAAAATAATAGGCACCTCAAAATAAACCTCACAACCAGGATAACAAAATCGGCCGAAAATATGAATGAATCCACCTTTACTAACACATCGTGGACAGAGGCATGAGATTTATGCTTGCCATCAGTAGCCGCATCGTAGTGGGTTTTGGGTCACCCAAACCAAACATCTTATAAATAGACAGAGGCATGAGATTTATGCTTTCTTCAAGGTAACATAATGCTTTTGCAAAGTGTAATAAACCTATTGAACATGGAATAGTAAAGTTAGCCGAATCTTCTTTCTTTTGCACTAGAGACGTCGTAGCAATAGCACTACAATGCTGCGTTCTATCGTCATCCTCAAAACTAACCTATCTTTTCTTAATAACCATATCCTTCATGAACTTGGCATAACCAGGCATTTTTTTCAAGAGCTTAGATCAAAGGGACATTTATGGAAAGCTATTTCAACATAGTAATAAAACATCGGTATTCACTAACCTCTGTGAAAATGGAGGTAGTGGTCTAGGCATGGGGGTCACCTCATCACCTCTTATCACATTTTCCACACCAGACAAAAATGGTGGGTTAATGGTTTTCTTACCACCTAGATTTGTGATTGCCATACATTGTCCATCATTTTTAGATTCTGGACCGTGTTGCTAGGAAGAGTACCCGGTTGGCGTGAGTTCATAATCGAAGTCAATTGAGATTGCACGTGCATCAAATTAATGCCCAATACTCGCTAATTCACTAATCAACTCTTTAGTGTGGTCATCACTGGCATCGAATCTCCTCATTATTTTTTGCAACATATCCTCAACTTTGGCCATACTACCTCCACTAACCTTATGAGAAACTTCACGAAGTATAAGCGGTCATACCAAGTAAAGAACCCAAATATTCGGTTGGGGTCTACCCCACGAGGAAAATGGTTTAGAATTAACTTTAATTGATGATTACTTATATTTAGTTAAGTCCTTTACGGAAACAAACAATTAAAGATGGGATTTTGTGTAACAAAAGTTATTAATTAAGTCTAAGTAAACAAGTAGCAAGGTCAAATATTTGATAGTTATCAAATGATTAGAGAAACTAGGGTGTAAGTGTTCCCTATAGGTTCATAACGCAGCAACATAGCTATAATAACTCTTTCTTAGTATCTCGCATGCAAAGTGGTAAGTTATGTATCCCTAATTCCTTGATCCGGCACCTAGTAAATTTCACTCCGCGCCTTGGTCCGGCTACGTGTGTGTGCTTTAATTAACTTTAATTTTTATTTAATATTAAGCATCATAATCGATGTATGGCTTCGTTATTACTTTGCACAAACCGACACTAGCCTATTAAATAGTGTATACTAAATCTATATTGATAATTATTTTCTTATTATCTACCTCCTTGGTCAGGCAAGAAGCAACAAGGCGAGTTCTAACGTTGGTCACAGTTAAAAAGACTTCTCAATGAATGAATTATCAGTACATGCAAGACAATATTCTATAATTATTATTTTAGCTAGTTCTACTTTATTAGTTACCCATGGTTCCCACAACACTAGTTGTGGATTTAGTGACCCATGTTAAGAATTACACAATTCATATTGATTAGACAAGGATTCATCTACTTACTTTAACATGTTTGAAGAAAATCCAGAAAATCACTTGAATTAATCAAAATATTATAAGAATTAATTCCTGAAAAGTGAAGTATTTTCAAAAACCCAAAGTTTAAAAACCAATAATACAAATATCAAAATTAACAAAGATTCTAACCCCAAAAACAAGAAATTTGGTCCTATTTATGATAAAAGTATCCTAATCATAAAGGGAAACCTGAATAAGGAAAATCTATCCAAAACTACGTCTCGCGTCGATGAGCTGACTGACGGACCGTCGAGGCAACGATGGATCGTCGATGACTCCACAGGTTCATACTTCAACTCTACTTTCATTTGCTTTCTTCTCCAACTCTTTTTTATAATTGACGGACCAAGACGACGGTCTGTTGACAGGACGACGGTCTGTCGATATCCTTCGTTTCTCCACACTTAGAATCTTTTCAAATCGGGTACTGGGTCTACATTCTGTTAACACTAATGGATCACCTGGACGCATCGATGAGACGAAGAAACGTCATCCCTTCCTTAGTACCGCTCTAAGTAAGAATTCCTCGATCTTTCCTTGGCAGCATAACATCTTCATGGCGATGGTTGCCACCTATGGACCGTCAATGGCTCCAAAGGTCATCTTTTTTGCAATTTTCAGAAAATCTTCTGCATTTTCATTCTAGAAAGCTACTCCTGCCACACAAAGAAAAGTATATTAAAAATACTACAAAAAGGTGTTACACACACTCTAAACTTAATCATTGAAAGTACAGTAAAACCATTGTACATCAACACCCTCAACTTAAATTAGTTGTTTGTCCTCAAGTGATGCACTATTAACACCACAACACCTTTGTACAAAAGTATCCTTACTCTAGATTTGGCAATCATCTGTCTAGAAATCCTAATTACTTTCATTATATTCATGCATGATATCACTATAAGGCTCACTCTTGTGGATCAGACCATGACACAGACTCACCACGCACTGACACCTTTCCTCTTTTATCTCTCACCAAAGCACCAACTTTCTAGTTTTGCCACTAATGTCCTTAATTCAAAAACAATATCCTCCTTTTCAACACAGTGATTTTAGTTTGAGTATAAGGATTATTTTTTAACACTCACTCTCATAACAAAGTCAAACGTTATTGATACTTATCGCCATAGGATTTCATTTATTTTCACTGCTTTAAGTCAAACATATTAGAAACTTAGGATCACGATAGGACTTTCTTAGCTTGTAAGTAGGATCAGGGTCAGGTAGGGTACATTTTGGTGTATTTTAGTGACTTTTTAGCCTCCTTGACATAACATCTAAGAATCATACCTTTTCATCATTTATTCTTCCTTATTTGTTAATTTTCTTATATTTGTTTGCCTTGCTTTTCTCCTTTCTTTCTTCTTTTGTGTAAGTGACTCTTCTTTTATTTTTTCTTACATTCAAATTTTGCAATTTTTCACTTGGTTTAAACTTTGCTTGAGTCACTTTTGTTTTCTTCTTTCTCTCTCTTTATTCTTTTAGCCCTACTTTCCTGAGCATTTCTCATAATAGCCACCCTCAACTCATGGCTTTGAAATTAGTTAAGGTACACAATACCCAAGGTTGGTTCATGGCCGCGACAAGGTTGTTTTCTGTATTAGCCACCCTCAACTTATACTTTTGGCATAAGCTAAGGTGCATATGTCAAAGGAGGGACTAGGGCCAACACATTGTTCCCAGAAAATAATTTGGGGTAGAAAAGAAAGGTTCATTTTAATGTTAAACCATTTGGATCAAGATGGGATTCATTTCGTTCTTTTTTCTTTTATCTAGGCAAAAGATTGACTATGTTCAACAAGGGCCTATGATCGTTTCCTAATTGTCGATTACAGATTACTTTTAGCAGGACTAACTGGGCAAGTTCTAGCTCATTACTAACGGTGGTCTATTCAACTTTCTCACACTCACTTAACACCTCATTACCCTACCATATTATCAGACACTTAGTTCAAGCTTAAGATTGAGGGTCATGCAGAAGTGTATCTCTATGTCATGCTTAAAGCCACAAATTCATTATTTACTATGCCTAATCATGTAAGCATTTTCTTAAAATCAAGATATAATTTTATTTATACATCATGCTTCAGATTTCATATTAATACTATGTACAAGATATTAAGGTGTTGGTTCAATAGTAAAGTCAAAAGTCTCTTGGGGGGAAAGAACACAAGCAAGAAAACCCCACGAAGGGATAGTGAGTAGGCTATTCATACTTCACCCTAGCACTCAATTTCCATTTACCTCACCCCCAACAAAAGAGCATGCAATTGTATCCAATGCATAAAAAAAATAAAACCGAGTGGTAGATGAAGCAAACCTGAGGTGCATACAGCCGATGATCAACAAGATGGCTGGTCTAGTTTCCCAGAACCCGCTTACTCTGTAGTAGGGACACCACCAGTCGTGTCCGCAGTATTAACAACACTCTTAGTAGCGCTTATTTCAAAATTACCATCCTGGAGCTAGACGCCCTAACAGCCACCTCCTCAGCCCTCATTTGTCGGGCCTCCACATCAATCAACAAGGCTCTCCTCGCAGTCTCCAACTCAAGACACTCTATCTTCCTATATAGAGTCTCATTATCTTCTCTAGATTGGTTCCTCTTGGTATGTTTCACATGGGTGAGGTGATTGAGCAGCCGTGGTAGAGAATAGTGCAATAATGATCGTATCCTCAGCAGGCTCCGTAGATGAGGCCTCATTATCGGTCACCCGAGCCTCTAATATGGCATCTATATCTGCTATTAAACTTCTCACAAAAACTTGGAGAGTCATCAAATCTACAGTAAGGGATGGACATGCGAGAACCCTCAACTCAAATTTGTCACGACGCTGGTGGACCTTTATGATCTGCCTCTCAGTCCGCTGGGCCATCTTCTTCTCAGTTCTCTTTTGTGACACAACAATAGACTTCTGCATCCAAGGCTGTATATGATGAAGAACTATGGCCATTTGGGCCTCCAAATTTTGGACCCTTGCCATTGGAACCAGTGCTGCAGATGGGGTGGACTAGAAGGAGCTTAGAGCTGTGCTAATACTCGAGATAGACTCAACTAGGGTGGTGTAAGTAGGCTCTAATCTAGCCTGATCAACCCATCATTCTTTCTCTACCGTGTCCGCCAAGTTCTCACCAAGCAGCTGCACCTCATCTCTAGGCCCTCGTTTTGGAGTCAACTCATTGTCCTCATCTTGGATGAGAACGATATAAAGTATGTCAGTCGGGGTATTGAGAACATCAAGTGCCACACGGCCACTCTAGATAACCTGCACAACTCAAAAATTATGAAAGGGAAGGGGTAAGTAGTGGTGGCCTTTGGCCTTAAAATCCCTCTCATGAATGACCGCCAGTAAAAGCCATGCAAAATCCACCTCAAACCCAGCAACCACCAGCTATCAGCACTGCTCTATCCCATGTAAAAGTATTACCAGCAACAGTGGGGGAGAGGTAATGACGGACCAAGAGCCATAAGAACATGGCCGTGAATGTTAGTTTGACCTTCTTTATACCCCATTTGGTCTCCACCACCCAATAAGCACCCTCGTAATACACGGAGATGCTCTAGGCTATCCAAATTATAGTGGTATCTCTCAATGCTCTCTTACGTTGGAAATTACCACCCTTTACCAGCTTCCACCGATAGTCAAGCTCGGGAGTGAGGGGGGTCCTGGTGGCATCAGTGTCAGTACCATATAAAAATCTACGAATGGCGGGCAAAGAGATATCCGCCCACTTTCCACGGATACGAACAGGCTCAAGTTGTGCGTGTTTGGCGGGAATAGCTCGCTTATCAATACTAGCCCTGATAGTAACCATATAAGCGACGTAGAAGTCTCGCACCATCTCCTCGATGTAATGGCCCAAACTTCTACCCGTCCACTCTAACCGATGGCGGGTGAAAAGGTTATGTATAGCTGGAATGGTGGGAAAACTCCCGGTAAGAACTCTCCGCTGTACTGTCAGAGTCCGAGTCATGAAACCCTTGTCATTGAGCAGCTTCACATCCCTGTATATCTGATTATGTCCCTCGACACACCATTAATTGGGATGATTTGCAATCGGTGCCGGGAAGTTGGTCAGAGGTGCTGGAGTAAAATTCGCACTGTTAGCCTCCTCAAACGAGGTAGAGTGGACCGATGTAGCTGGAGAACTGACCCCTTGTGAAGATGAAGCTTCCTCAGACCCAGAAGCCTCCGCAGAGCCAGGTGCTCCATCGAAAACTGCAATAGCCCCAAATGGTGTGTCGGTCAGTGTGTGCTCCTCATCAGACTAGGAGGCAGTAACTACCCCAGATGCCACCCTCATGGGAATGCTCTGAGAGGTTCTAGCAGCATGTGACAGTATCTAGGTGCATGGTGGCACGTATTCGGGGTTGTTTTAATCGTCGGAAGACCCAATCACCAACCCTCTGGAAGGGGCGACAGACTTGGAACGCCCTCGAGAGTAGACTATGTCTTGCTTGGGTTCCATGTGTACCTACAAAGAGGGGTTATTAGCACAAATTTAAGCATGCAACACACTCACAAGAATAAAACACAGAGGAGGAAACACAAACAGAGTGGTGATGAAGAACTACAGAATTGACTGATGGACCCCATCGATGGAACGATAGTCCGTCAGTGGGGTTCCATCGGTGGGAACATAAAAAATTAATTTAGACATTTCAAAACAAACGTTCTGTTAGAGACGATGGAAATGCAGGACAGACCGTCGATGAAACCCTTAGAAAAGTTTTGAGGAACTTTAGAAATAAGGGTTCTGATAGAGTCTACAATCATTCCCCCGTGGGTATATAGTTAGACAAATCAGGGGAGATGTTGTTGACGGACCTCAATGATGGTCCATCGATTGACCGACTGTCCGTCGATGGGGTCTCGTTTTATCTTTCAAGGACAAAATTTTGGCAGCCATTATTACCCCCAAATAACAATTTCAGAGAAATCTAAGAAACATTAAGTTCCTCTAGAGTTTACACTACACCATTTTAAGCCTAAGGCCACACTAGATCTTTACAACACTTGTAAAGTGTTGCCTAAAACATATTTGGGTACACTTTTGAAGTGTAGCCTCAGTTGTTAGCTTTTGACTACAATAATATTGGCGACACTTGTAAAATGTGCTCTTTAATTGTATAGACAACACCTTTAAAGAGTTCTGATATATTGATAAAATTGGCAACACATATTTACACAAGTGACTACACTATTAAAGTGTTCTATTTCTATAAATTTAAAAACAACACTTACCAAGTGTGGCCTTGTAGTTTTTCAAAGAATTTCATTAAAATATTATTTTTCCCTTCAACATATATAACTCTCCCTCCAATTTCAAATTTTGCAAAAATAAAATAAAAATTCTTCAAAAATAAAAAAACAATTTAACAATAAAAATTCGACACCCATTGTCATTTGGTTCAAATAGCCACTCTTAGATATGAAACTCTAACTCCTACAGTCTTTCTTCTCATTTCCCCCAAACAAATAACCATTGTCTCTCCTCCGTCGGACATAGTGACAATTTTCTATCCTTTTTTGACTTCATTCAAATATCTGGAGAATTTTTTTGAAGAAAACTTACTTTGGTTGTCGGAATCTGAATCTATACAAGAAAGATACAATATGCGGCAACAGAGATAGATTTGATCAGTTCGATTATATAGTCCAGTCATCTTCTTGTTATCAGTATCTCCATGTTGTTGTTACTCAATAATTATAATTTGTATGAGTACCTCTTCATTTTTTGCTTTTAGAATTTTTTTATACAAATTTAGATCTAAGAAGAATTTCAATTTGAGTACATTACACATAGTATAAACTCAATTTGCATTTAAATTTGACAGGCTTGCACTTTACCTTTGGCCAACTTCGTGATTTCATCAGAAAAATATTTGATTTGTGTGATGCTAGTAATTTGCAGGTTTAAGGGTATTTATATTTCTATAATGTTTGTCCTGCTAATATTCTTGTCTCTGATTTGATTCATGGCATTTCTACTAGCCTTTTATGTTTTTTCGATTGTTCTGTTTATTGATTTAAGAGAACTATGTGAATATAAAGTTACTACCACTGGATTGGAGATGTATGAATACTTCTTTATTGTACAATGTAATATTTATGGTTAGTAGTAAGTGTTTTGAAACATTTTTAATGCTCGAATAAACTCCATACAAATTTATACAGTCGGATCTCAAAAGCTTCAAGGTGCATGAACTTGAGATCATATATTACCTTTGTTTTTCTGCTTCTGATGAATATTGTACCCCATGTATTATTGAGTGTTTGATAAGATTTTCTGCAAGAACATGTAGTACCCGTGTTGATGGAGGCAGGCAGGATCCCGTCCAATTTTATACTATGCATCTTTCATGCATAAATAACATTAATTGGAAATGTATGTGGTAAATTTTGTTTGAAAACTAGCTGCTTTTGTTTTTGGTATGGGTTATGTTACAAATTAAACTATTCTTCCTTTCTTTATTGGAAAGGTATATAGTTATATAAAGTTATGTTCTTGTTTTATACTTGGTATAAATATTTGTTTTTTTATTACAGTCATTTGCAGGGAGGATAGATCATAAATGATTATCTAAACCACATCTCTATTCTAAATGTTGCTCGAGGTTCTGAATCCACGATAACCATTTTTCAACATAACAGTAAGTATTCACGAGATTTCATTTTCAATTTAATGATAATTTTCATGGAGGTGTCCTATGTCATGTATGTTCTTTAAATTTCCATAATTTCTTTGGTGCCATCCACTTGGAGAAAGTTTTTAGAAAACATATTGCTGAGGGACAATCTAAAACACACAGAGCATGGAAGAAGATAATCATTGTGGTCGAGGAAATGTACAGTATCAAAGGGATCCTTTGCCAACTCAAGACATTGTCGCGATATGCAAGAAATACAAGGTAATATAGTGTTTGATGTCTCTTCCTGGAACTTCTTCTTGTACATGTCAATAATCTTTTCACTTTCTTCCCAGAAGTACAATGTACTGAAACAACTGAGTTTCTTCTACTATTGCAGTTAACTTTCTTGAATAAAAACACATATTGATGAAACAAATCAATACAAATAGTGATATCTATGTAAAGTTCGACTCTTGTTAGTTAGGTATAAATATGTTTCTTTACTTTTTCATGTAAGTTTGTTTATTATACTACATTAGATTATGTGAGTATGTTGAGGTTTGCCCTCATTATTGGACAAAAAAACAAAAAATAATTTCCTTCATATGAATTTATTTTAGTCATCCGGTAACTCCAATACCGGAAAAGTAAAGAAAATGATAATTATGTTACCACTAACAGCATTAGGTCTGCTCCTAGTATTATGCTTAATCATGTACATAAGGAAAAAGAAGAAAAAACAACAATATTCTAGAAAAGGTAAACCTCACAAGGCAAAAGAAGAAGATAAAGAGCTAGATTTACGGTTGTTTGATTTTGAAACTATATCTCATGAAACCAATACTTTTCATTGAACAACAAGATTGGAGACAGTGGTTTTGGTCCTGTTTACAAGGTAACTATTTTAACTTAATATCTTTCCGTTCATTCAAAATAACTCCCTAAAAAGGAATTTCTGAACCTTTATAACGAAAACACATGTTTCGGTAAAAATATTGATATGTCATTATCCTACCTCATGTAAACAATAATGTTAAAATCTAGTTTATTATTTGTCAATAAAATATTTTGGAGAAAGTCATTCAACTAGTGTATTGGATATCTAGGGTATGCCTAAATATGGACTAGGGAACTGATGAGTTCTAGAATGAGCTTATCTTTATTTGCTTAACTCCAGCATGGGAATCTTATGTAGCTTCTTGGTTGTTGGATCCAAGTAGAAGAAAAATATGTTTGTTTATGAGTACAAGCCCAGTTACTGCTAGGATTGATTCATTATTTGTTGTCTCTCATTTCGCTGAACTCTCAACGTATTTGGTTATATATAGTAATAGTTCAGTCAATTGCTGACAAATTGGTTATCATTAGATGGATTTGATTATCACTTCTCTGAAATATTGATTTTTGCCATGTTTTGATTTTCCAAGGATTATTACATCACCATATTGATGTTGTATCTGTTACTCTTATGAATGCATGATACTTTCTTATACCAAGCTTTAGTAGGAACCTCTACTTTTGCATTTAATAAATTTCGGTTGCTTGGAACTTGGAAGTTCTTGTTCTCACAAATAAATGACAGCTACAGTCATCCACTTTCACATCTGAAGGACATTTTAATCAATTTTCGGTGTTGCCCCTGTATGTCAAGCTTCATATTCTTGAAGAAGTATATTTCATTTGTTGAATCCATGAAGAACATTTTGACACAACTCATTGTTAATATTTTAAATATTGTTAAATACAAACGATTTGTTACGTGCAGCGAACGGGAAACATCCAGTTTATATATAACTAGGTGAAACAGATTTATGTAAAAAGATATTATTATTTTTCATGTAGAAATTGTGGCTATAGAATTCTTGACATATTTCCACATTAAAAGTGTGTCTACATTGGACATCAATTATGGGGATCATTAATTATAAATTGTAGAATGTACATAAGAAAAGGTTACACTTAAAAGTGTTGTCATAGGAGAGGTACAAAAGGCTACGCTTTTAAAATGTGACTAATTATAAATCAAAGGCCACACTTGGAAGTGTTGTATTATAAAAATAAAGGTTTGTGAAAATATGCTACAAAGTGTCGCCTTTGTACTTCATTGTCCACGCTTTTAAGCGTAGCTACTTTTGCAACACTTGAAAAGTGTAGCCTAAAGTTAATGGCATTGACTATTTGGTCCACCCCCCCGAAAAGTGTTTCCTAAAATCAAAAAGTGTAACCTTTTATCAAAGGCCACACTTTAAGCTAGTTCAGGCCACACTTTACAAGGGTGGCTAAAAGAGTAAAATGTTGTAGTGTTAAAAAAGCATTTCATCAATCCTAGGAAGAAATTATAATAGTTTTAAAGATAGATTCTCATAAACTATCAAAGCGTAAGTCGGAAACAACAACACTCAAAACACAACAATTATTATACATTACACCCCCATCCCATTCAATTTCATTGTGTTGAGAGACTAGGAATTCAGTATGAAGATTTTAAGCATGCAACGGTGTCGCAAATTCAAAACTGAGAAATTATTAGATATTACACCCCCATCCCATTCACTTTCATTGTGTTGAGATACTAGGAATTCAGTTTGAAGATTTTAAGCATGCAACGGTGTCCCAAATTCAAGATTCACTATCATATTCAAGAAATTTAGGATGTAAAGTAATAAAAGTAAATAGAGCAGATAAAAAATACAACCTGTAATCTATAGTGTAGGGAATGAGGGGATGAATTCTTACAAGTACAAAACACCAAAGAGCGACTTTGAACATCGACCTGGCAAAAGACGGATGAAGATGGAAGATTGGGGAAGAGAAGGGATTTGAGAAATTCATGGAGATTTGGGGAAGATGAGAATCTTACTGATAGAAATGGGAGTTAATGGTTGAGGAAGTGGGGAACTTGAAGGGAAATAAGGAGGGAAACAATTTTAGTAAAGGTTTTGAAAGGGTGGTTAGCAGAATCAGTTTAAAAATTCAATATATAGTTGATAGGGTTGGGTCGGGTTAGTGGATAGGAGGAGTCTACCAATTCCCCGTCGACAGACCGTAAGTCAGTCGACGGTCCTTCGACTGCTCCATCGAATGTTTCCTAACTTAGGAAAAAATTAAAGAAACAAACCTGGGATCTACGGACCCTACTGACGGTCCTTTAACAGGATGAGGGTCCGTCGATCAGTGCACCACACCAATTTTTTGCAAAAATCTAGGGATTTGGTCCCTGTACATTAAACAACCAATAAGGTAATCTTTTTGTATATTCTGGACACTTTTTAGACACGGATTCTAGTTTAATCTCTAGCCAACACTTCTAAAAACAATAAAAGTAAATTAATGTGACATTAAGTAAGAAAATTAGAAATAATGCAACTACGACTATGAAATCACGAAAAAAACCTATTGTTTGGTAGAGGATACATATTAGGTTGCCTCCTAATCAGCAATTGATTTAATCATGTCACAACGCAAGAATCTTGATTACTCAGACTTTATGAAGATGGTATGCCTCGATCACTTCATTCACCTTTTCAGCATGCCCAACGTAGATTTTGATTCTTTGCCCGTTAACCTTGAACCTTACACCCTCCTTATTCTACAACTAAACCGCTCCACGAGAGAAAACTTGGGTTATCAAGAATGGACCAGTCCATTTCGTCTTGAGTTTGCCTATAAACAAGCGCAACCTAGAGGTGAACAAAAGCACAAAATCCCCAACTACAAAATCACGCTTCTCAATCTTTTGGTCATGGTACTTCTTCATCTTTTCTTCGTAGAGGGATGATCTTTCATATGCATTCAAGCGAAACTCATCAAGATAATTTAACCCATTCAACCTTTGTTCCGCTGCTTCATTCCAATCCATCTTCTGTTTCTATATTGCCCACATGGCCTTATGATCTAACTCAACCGACAAGTGACAAGCCTTCCCGTATACTAGTTGATATGGAGACATACAAATAGACATCTTGTATGCTGTCTGGTAGTCCCAAAGAGCATCATCAAGCCTCCTTGACAAATTTGTTGTACTCGTATTCATCGTTTATGCAAGAATCTGCTTGATTTCCCATTTTGACACCTCAACTTGCCCACTAGTCTAAGGATGGTACGGCGTGGCCACATTTTGGCGATCCCCACATTTATCCAATAACCCTTCGAAAAAATTGTTGCAGAAGTGGGATCCCCCATCATTATTTGCATGTACTAGGCTTCCACCCATTTTGACACATAATCTACCGCCACAAGAATATACTTCATCCCATGAGAACTCACAAAGGGTCCCATAATGTCAATACCCCACATGTCAAACAACTCAATTATAAGAATGGGATTTGAAGGGAGTTCTTGCCGTCTAGAAACAACTCCATCTCTTTGGCCTATATCACTTGCCTTGACAAACTCATGAGCATCTTGGTGGATGGTTGGCCAATATTAGCCACATTGCAAGATTTTATGGGCTGTCTATATACAACTATGATGCCCACCCACAGGCGAGGAGTGGCATGCCTCCAAAACACTCAACATCATTCTACTTCCGGCACACAAAGCCGAATAAGCACATCGACACAAATTCTATATAAATATGGCTCATCCCAAAATAACTTTTTCAGATCATGCATGAACTTTTTCATTTGATGAAAAGACATGTCTGATGGGATGATATCACTACGCAAGTATTCACAAAATCAGCGAACCATGAAACAAGTCTTGAGAAGCGGCCAATACATGCTCATCAGGGAAACTATCATCAATTTCAACCTTTTTACCCAATTCATGCATAACTTCATCCTCTAGTTGGGAGAAGTGATCAGCAACTTGATTTTCGTTCCCTTTTCTATCTTTCCCGTCAAAGTCAAATTCTTGTAATTGTAATACCCAATGAATCAACCTCAGCTTTGAATCCTTCCTTGCCATCAAATATTTTAAGGCAGAATGATCAGTATGTACTATAACTCTTGTCCCAAGCAAATAGGAGCAAAATTTTTTGAAAGCAAAGATACTATAGGGAGCTCTTGTTTAGTCACAGTGTAGTTCTTTTGGGCTTTATTAAGGGATTTACTGGCACAATAAATGGGATGAATGGTTTTATCCCTTCTTTGAACGAAAACTACACCAAGGGAAACCCCACTAGAAGCACAAATCACCTGAAATGGCTTACTCCATTCGGGGAAATAATAATGGGCGCAGAAACCAATTTCTCCTTCAACTCACCAACTGCCTTAATACATGATTCATCAAAATAAAATTTGCACTCTTTCTCATATAGCTTGCACAGAGGATGTGCAATTTTTGAAAAATCCTTGATGAACCCTCGTAGAAACCTGCATGCCCAAGGAAACTCATCCTACCTTTTTTAGAGATGGGTGGAGGAAGTCTTTCTATCACCTCGACTTTAGATCGATCAACCTCAATACCCTTCTCTGAGATGTGATGGCCCAATACAATACCCTCTTTCACCATAAAGTGACTTTTTTCCCTATTTAACACAAGGTTGCAATCTTCACATCTTTTGAGAACATCAGACAAGTGATTCAAACAATGATCAAACGAATCACCAACAACAGAAAAATTATCCATAAATGACTCAATGGTGTCCTCAACCATATTTGAGAATATGTACATCATACATTTCTGAAAGTAGTCGGTGAATTATACAACCTGAATGGCATCCTCTTTAACGCAAAAGTTCCATAAGGACAAGTAAAAGTGGTTTTCTCTTGATTTTCTGGTTCAATAGAGATTTAACTTTTAACCTAAATAACAATAAAGAAAACAATAACACCTCTTTCCTGCAAGCCTATCCAACATCTGATCCATGAAGGGCATAGGAAAATGGTCCTTCTCAGTTCATGCATTAAATTTATGGTAATCCATACACACTCTCCATCCGGTCACTAGACTCATTGGAACAAGATCATTTTACTCATTAGGGACCACAGTCATTCCCCCATTCGTGGCCACACACTGAACAACGGATACCCAACTACTATAAGTGATCGTATATATTTTTCAAGCATCCAACCACTTAATAATTTCCTTCTTCACTACCTCTTGCATAGGTGGATTTAAACGTCTCTGGTGCCCAATACTAGGCTAATGATCGGGCATGAGTTTGATTTTATGTGAACAAATACCGGGAAGGATCCCAATAATATCCGTATTAGTCAACCTAACATCTCTCTTTAACCTCTTCAACACTTCACCAAACAGTCTACTTGTTGCATATTAAAATCTGATGCAATAATTACCGGCAAAGTGTAAGCTTTCCCTAAGAATACATATCCCATATGAGGTGGTAGACACTTAAGCTCAAATTTTGGAGCCTCATCAATAGATGGTTTCGCAGGTGGAAACTCGCGGTGCTTCATATCTAAATCCAATTTCTTTTGTTTGAATAGAACATCAGCTCGATCAAATGTCGCAAACAATGACCCATACTCTTCGATACAGTCACTCTTAAAATTCATGATCACTGCCACTAGTGCCTCAACACAAAGAAACTCTTCTATTTGTACCTCAAACGAACTCTCAACATTGTAGGATATCACATATATCAATTGGAGCTAACCATTCTTCCTCATAGACCTACAAATGTTGAAAGTCGATTCTTCATTGTTCAACTAAAACTTCATCTGCCCTTTATCCATATCAACTAAGGCACGAACGGTAGCAAGCAATGACCTCCCAAGAATAACAGGCACCTCAAAGTCCACCTCACAATCAAGAATCACAAAATTAGCTAAAAAATAAATGATTCCACTTTTACTAGCACGTCATCGATTATCCTAATATGCCTCTTCACCATTCGATCGACCATCAATAGCCGCATCGTATGGGCTTTGGGTCACTCAAACTCATCTTCTTGTAAATAGAGAGAGGAATGAGATTTATGCATGCCCCAAGATCATATAATGTTTTAGCAAGTGTAACAACCAAATTGTACATGAAATAGTGAAAGCACCCAGATCTTCTTTCTTTTGCACAAGAGACCTTGTAGACATAGCAATACAGTGTTGCATACGATCATCATCCTCAAACCTAACCAATCTCTTCTTAGTGACCATACCTTTCATAAACTTTGCGTAACCGGGCATTTGTTTAAGAGTTTCTAACAAAGGGACATTTATGGAAAGCTCTTTCAATAAAGTAATAAAAATGTCTGTATTTACCATCCTCGGTCTTTTTCCCAATTCTTTGCGGAAATGGAGGTGTTGTTCTAGGAATGAAGGTCACTTTTTGGGGTGTTTCATCTTCTTTCCCCGATTTATCTACCAACTCACCACTAACTTCCTCTACCTCATCATCTCCTCTTTTCTCATCTTTGACGCTAGACGGCATAGATGGATCCATGGTCTGCTTACCCCCTCAAGTAGTGACTTCCATATAATGTCTATTTTTTTTTAAAATTTAGACATTATTGCTAGGAAGAGTACTCGGTTGGTGTGGGTTCAGAGTAGAAGACAATGACCCAACTGTAACTCAAGATGCTTGATTGAGATTGCATGTGCATCCACGTTTTGCCTAATATTTGCTAAATCATCTCTCAACTCTTTGGCCTTCTCATAAATAGCATAAAACCTCCTCCTCATATTCAGCAACATAACTTAAACTCGTGCCATACTACCTCCACCATCCCTGGGATCAACTTCCCAATTTTGAGGTGGAACATAAGGCCCACTTTGATCGTTTATGTTACCATGGTTGCCCCGGTTGAAGTTGTTGTCGCGGTTGTAGTTGCCATCTCAAACATAGTGACCCTCTCGATTGTAATTCCCATAGTTTTGACCATGATTTCCTTGACCTTGGTGCAAATTTTCCTCATTGGAGCCTTGGGCGTTTGGCTGGAAACCCCCGTCTGCACATTCACTGCATAATAATCTTCTTCATAGTAGTACTCATTGACCGGTGGTGGTGGTTTATCCAAATAGTTCACCTTATTCACCTTTTCTGCATCCTGGTGACATTTTTTAACACCAACCCAAGCTCATTTATCATTTGAGCCATCTCTTCATGAATTTCATGTGCAACTGGGTTATGTGAAGCTTGCACTGCAAAGTGTTTCTCCCAGTATCCGACTTCTTGTTTCTTCAAACATTATTATTTCAGGATATTTTCTAACTTCTCAGCGATCTCTAAATAAGTACACTCCGCATAAGAACCACCCGCAATCGTATCAAGCACTGCTTTATTATTATCATCTTGCCCCTAATAGAAGTACTCTTTCAGTGACTCATCATCAGTGTGGTGGGTTGGGACACTCCTCAAGAATGAGGTGAACATATCCCAAGAACTGCTTACTAACTCTCCTGGTAATGCCACTATCTTGGTGGTTTAGATTTTTAGAAACCGGGTAATACCTTTCTAGGAACACATCCCTCAATTTCTCCCAAGTATAGATAGAATTGTAGGGCAACTCAGTAAACCATATTGAGGCCTCCCCCGTTAGTGAGAGAGGGAACACCCTTAATCCAATTACATCCATGTCTATGTATGGCCTCCCTGCACAACTCTTAAACACCGACCTTATTTTGGCGATGGGAGCATCTGGATCCTCAGATGGTAGCCTTGAAAACAAACCTCTAGCGGTGAGCATCTACATAAAGCTACTAGTTACCAAAAAAGTATGACCATGTTGCAGAGGATGTAAGACAAGTGGCCTATTAGATTCAGTGATTTTAACATTTCTCTTATTGTACTTTTTAGGGCATGGGGTGGGAGGTTGCCTCCTCGGATTACCTTCACCAAGGTTATAAACAAAAACTCGATAATGAGCATCAATCGGTGGGGGAAATAGAGGGTTGATCTCATCATCTATATAAGCATGATTTTTTTAATTATTAATTATATGAAGTGTGAGGTTTAATTTTGAATCAAGTGGAAGAATTGTTTCTCCTCGATTCCTTTACTTAGCATACACTTAAGCTAGACCTGCCAGAGACAAAAACAAAAAAAGAAAAAGTAAAATCAGGAAATTGTTGACTATAATTTGGTAATATGCTTAAAGTTAATCTAAAAGCCACTTTCTCTTGCAGCGGCACCAAAATTTTATACGCTCAAACTATACTTCTCTAAAGAAGTATAAGCGGTCTTATCAAATAAAGAACCCAAATGTTCGGTTGGGGTCGTCCCACAAGGAAAATGGTTTAGAGTTAACTTTAATATACAAATACTTCTATTTACTCTAGTCCTTTCCGGAGACAAACGATTAAGGGGGGGATTTTGTGACAAAAGTAATTAATTGAGTCTAAGTAAACAAGTAGCTAGTTCAAATATTTTATGTTTATCAAATGATGAGAGAAACTAGGGTGTAAGTGTTCCCCATAGGTTTATAACGCAGTAACCACAGGTATAACAACTCTTTCCTAGTATCTTCCATGCAAAGTGGCAAGTTATGTATCCCTAATTCCTTGGTCCGACAACTAGTGAATTTTATTTGCATTTTGGTCCGGCTACGTGTGTGTGCTTTATTAAACCTTACCTTTTACCT
Organism: Solanum habrochaites; assembly: GCA_027704765.1. NCBI lineage: Eukaryota > Viridiplantae > Streptophyta > Magnoliopsida > Solanales > Solanaceae > Solanum > Solanum habrochaites. Next base: position 24,438,505 of record JAKWJA010002500.1, on the reverse strand, counting down.
CATATTAAGCATCATAATCGATGTTTGGCTTAATTATTACTTTGCACCAATCGACACTAGCCTATTAGATATTGTATACTAAATCTACGTTGATAATTCTTTTCTTATTATCTACATCCTTGGTTCGGCAAATAGAAACAAGGAGAGTTCTAACGTTGTCCACAGTCAAAAAGATTTCTAAATGAAACAATAATCAATAAATGCAAGAAACTACTCTAGAGGTGTTATTTTAGCTAGTTCTATTTTATTAGTTACCCATGGTTCCCACAACCGTAGTTGTGGATTTAGTTACCCATGTTAAGAATTACACAATTCATATTGATTTGACAACATTTCATGTACTTACATTAACAAGTTTGAAGAAAATCAAGAAAATTACTTGAATTAATAAAAATATTGTAATAATAGATTTTGGAAAAGTCAAGTCTTTTCAAAAACCCAAAGGTCAACAACCAACAATACAAATCGCAAAATTAACAAAGAGTCTAACCCCAAAAATGAGGTTTTTGGTCCTATTTATAATAAAAGGATCCTAAACATAAAGGGAAACCTATATAAGGAAAATCTATCCAAAAACATGTCTCGCGTAGACGACCCAATAGATGAACTATTGAGGCAACGTCTTATCGTCGACGCCTCCGCCGGTACATACTTTAACTCTATCTTCAGCTGCATTCTTCTCCAAGTCTTTGTTGACATCGACAGACCAAGACTATGGTCCGTCGATGGCCTTCGTTGTTCCACACTTAGAATCTTTTCATATCATGTACTTGGGCTACATTCTGTTAACACCACGGATCACCAGGACGGTCCGTCGATGAAATGACAAACCTCCATACCATTTGTAGCCCCACACTTAGTTATAATTCCTAATCATTCCTTGTCAGCATAACATCTCCGTGGCGACGGTTGCCACCTACAGAACGTCCATGACTCCGTAGGTCATCTTTTGTGCAATTTTCAGCACATGTTCAGCATATTCATTCTGGACAGTATTTTTTGCAAACACAAAGAGAAATACATTAAAACTACTAACAAAAGGCCTTAGACACACACTAAACTTAACAAAAAAACATTGAAACTATCGTAAAACCACGATACATTAATAAGTCTTCATACGTAGTACATGTGGTTTGTACTAACCTACATTTTCTCTATTTCTACAATAACGTAGGATCGGTCCATGAATAGATTCAATGACACATATCAAGAAGCTTGGATATGATCTACAAGATAGTGAGTCCTCAAGTGTGAGGATGTAACCCACTATTCTAGTGCTTTCTAATTGACTATGCATAAGAAAATGTTCATTTCTAATATTTGTTACTTGTAAGTTGTAAATACAGACATATTGTAATAGTTTATGTGCTATGTCACAAATCTTGTACTTATATAATAGACGATTATGTGTGAAACAATAGTAGACTATTTAATAAGTTAGAAGTCTATGTAAATTTCATATATGGATAAATGAGAAGTCTATGTAAACTTCATATATGGATAAATGAGAAGTCCAGATAAACTGAATGTGTAAAGTTTTGAATTTTCCATATTTTTATACCTATGAAACGCGATGGTGTATGCTAAGGGCTTGTTTAAGACTTCTAAGAGGACGAAGAGGCTGGTAACGACTAGGTGGTGCTCCTCGATCGTTACAAACTCGGTATCATAGCATAAGGTTGATTATTATTAGTATTGATTGCTCACTAAACCACGTCTTCATAGAGTATTGTTCATAATTGTGAAGCGTGACACACTTATGAATGAGAGGCTATGTGATGCTTACAAAATTCTCATCTTCTTTGTATTCCTAGGTTATACCTCAAGAGTCTTAACTCTATGTGTCCTTTTCATCTAATCCTTTTCTTATGGTTATATGATATGACTACTAGAAGGGCAGCCACAAGAAGAGTTAAAGAGGATATTGCTAATACGGGAGCTCCTCTCCAAGACAACCAAGCTCCTCCACAAAGCAATTAAACTCCTTCTTAAGAACAAGTTCCTTTATGCGACAAAGCTCCAGTAAATCCTACATCTATGATGGATGGAGAGATAAGGTCGACTTTTTTTTTGTTTAGCTCAAGACATTAATACTAAAGCCCAAGCCATAACTACACGAGTTTAATCTATGACGACTCAAGCAACTTGGAATGTTGCACATCGTGGGAACCAAAATACTAGTACCATGGATTATCGCTTGAGGGACTTCACAAGGATGAAACCTCCCATGTTTTTTGGGTCTAATGTGGATGAACAACGCTAATACTTTCTTGATGAGGTTAATAAGATATTGTATGCTATGGAGGTGAGTTCAAATGACAAGGCCAAGATAGCCGCTTATCAATTCAAGGATTCATCAACTTTCATCAAGCCAGTATGAGTTTCAAGAGTATTCCTTGAAATTCACTAAGTTTTCTAAGCATGCCTCTTCCTTGGTGTAAAACCATATGGATGAACCGCTTTGTAATGGGAGTGACTGATGATCTTATGGAAGAATGTAGTGCGGCGATGCTTCATGAAACAATGGATATTTCTTGTGTGATGGTGCATACCAAAAATATTGAGGAAAGTAGGTTTAAGAAGAAGAATAAGGAGGCCAAGAGGGAAAGGTCCTATGATAGAGGTAATTCTAAGGGTATGTTTAAAACCCAATACAATCCAAGGTTTAATAATAGATTCTCCAACTAAGTTCATTCTAATTTCTCCAAGGCTAGTAAGAATAGAGTGCCTAATTCTATGCCCCAAGGGAACAAAGGTGGTGGATCACCAAATAAGAAAACCACTTGGGCCAAATGTGGCAAGAACCATGGGGGTAAATGTATAATGGGTAGAATACTTGTTTTGGTTGTGGAAATAATGGTCATATGGTTAGATATTCTACCATTGTCACATCCGGGGATCACCCCCTAGAAGTAACATGGCGTAGTTGATTTCTCTGAGGACTTATACAAGCCCATGATTATCATTCATCGCATTTGTCATAGTAAATTTAGCGGAGATCCTTGGAGCTTTTTGATTCCTTTACTTTAGTTTGGTAATCATATATCAATCTCTCCACCATTTAAGAGATCATTTAATCATCCATAACCTACACTTTGTGTAAAAAGTAGAGAAGAATGGGATTAGTACAAGAATTCACGAAGTATGGCAACCATGCAAAAACATGCATTAATAAGGGACATTTTCTTGAAATCATACTTCACGCTTTTATGAGTATATTCATAAAACTTTCATACATTAGCATTTATAACATTCATATACTTCATATATGCATATTAAAAAGTCAACCATCATAGAAAATCACATATATAATTTAAGTCATATTGAGGTCACTTAATAGTGAGCTGCTTTTTCCTTACAGTGTTATATCTTTCATTTTATTCACTAACTTCCCAAGTAGCCCTCTAGTGATACTTGGTGAAATGCATTACCTCAGGCCACAAAGTAAACCTACATAAACCTACACAAGTCATCACACATCATCATAGAAGTATAGCACATGATAGAACCATTTAAGTAAAAACCTTAGGAATATTAGGGAAAGCTACATCAACTTACACATATACTAACTTTACTTCACACCAATGCATTATAAGACATTACTCATAATCCTACTCTAAGTGTGAAATGTATGTGTAAATACTCATAGCCTCACACATACTTAGTAAACCTATCATAAGACCACAAGCTTTAACATTCTATTTCATACATCAAGTAAATGAATACCACACATTCATGTCAAAAATCTTCATCATATAGTCATTAAGACTCACATAGTGCATATAAGAATAAAACCTCATCACATAGATTCATACAATACACGTGTTTATGAAAAATAGACAAATACTACCATGCTATGAATAAAGATATAATCATAATCATACACATTATAACACCTTCCTTGAACTTCCTAGGGAGCTACTTTTGCAATATCTAGATGGGTTAATTACTTCCACCTATCCTAAGTAACCTCCCTTAGGTCATCCTAGTTAGGGTCTTAGTCATTTACTTACATTGTTCATTTTACCTTAGGAAAAACTATTGCCTTAACCGACACTAAAACCGTGACTGCTAAACATTGAATTTAGTGTTGTAAAGACTTACATCAATGAAAAATGTTCTTACATAGACAATGCAGAACATTAACACATAATAGCATATTAAGTGTGTGACATTCCGGAAAATCACATGTCTAATGAAAAGCATTGTAAGTCTATAAGAATGCGTATTTGGGATACATAGGCATTCCAATGCCCAATATTTATAAATATTGGGTATAGTATAGAAAATTGGCTAAGGGGTATTAGCCAATTTCTATATAATACCCAAATAAGTAAAATTTTGGGAATATTAGAAAATATTAGCTTAAAGGGTGTTAGATAATTTTTCTAAGTATTAATAAGCTGGTTAAAGAAATGTACCTTCAATAAGAACCCTAATGTCACGGACATGGAGTATTTGCTAAGACTCCGTGGGATACTTGACAACTTAATCACGAATCTTTCACGATCTTGAATGATGAAGTAAGTCTTTTTATACTAATATCGCTAAATGAATGAAAGGAAAACTTAGAGAATTTTGGAAGAAGGCTTATAATGCTTTGAAGATTGCATAAAACTTTCTTGGTTTGCTTGTTTCAAGCTTCGATGTGTTGTAAATGAATGTCACCCCCTATTTATACTACCTTATAAGTACCTAAGTGTAAATATTATTTACTTTACAAGTCCCTCCTTATTTACACTTTAGTCCCTCTCTAAAAAATTCTACACATTCTTGGAATTTCTAAATCTTTAAAAGAAATAACTAAGCTATTCTATAGAATCCTAAGGAATTTAAAGGAATTCTCTAGCCTTCTATATTAATCTAGAAGGTTCTAGAGTTCTCCACAAACCTCTAGACAAAAGAATACCCTTCCACTCCCATGCGAACGCAAAATTTAATTGTCATGTGGCGGGATGTGACACTCTCCCCATCTATGGATGCGATGAGCGCGTCACATTTCCACTTCATCGGTGACTGAGTCTTGTCTTTTCGTACGCGCAACCAATAGTCCATTTCCTCGATTAATGCACTCACACAACTCCTTCAATTGCTTCTTTATCTCAACTATCTCGGCCCCACAATCTACCTCCTTTCTATGAGGAAAGTGCCTCGACGGCTTCCTTGGCATCACAGTAATATTATCCTTCCTCGTGCATTGAAGCGAGGCCCCTTTGGCACCATTGTCTTCTTTCAAACTTGCAATGGTGGTTGCGAATGTCGTCCCCTTTTTATTATTGCTTCTCTCGAGTTGCATGGCCGTTATTTACACTTATCCTTCTTTCTGTGGTGACTTACCTAGGGGAACCATGCATGTTCTTCCTTGCTCCATGACCATAAGTCCTTTGAGGTAAGTATATATCACCGCGTGACATGCCTGGAAGAACTCCTGCCGATGAATTATGTCAAAGATATCTAATGGAGTGATAGTTAAATTGGTTTTACCTTGCCACTCGCCTAGCGTGATGCTTACTCCATGTACGACTCCATTTAAGGGAGTCAATGGTGCATTGACTGTCCTAAGTTAGGCGTTGCTTGGATTGCAACATATTCCCAACCTTGTCGCCTCCATCTTAGTCATGATATAAACATTTGCACCTATGTCGACCATAGAACGAGCGGATCTTCCATTAATCGTGATGTCGACATACTGCGCTACGCATATTCTCGGCTTCTCTAGTTGGTTGGTGATAGATCCACATAGTCCTATCAAGACCAACTGCGTCGTCTCTGCGCCTTATTCTTACTCATTTGGTTCCTTCTCTTTCCCCTCTACAGGATAGCACCAAGGGTCTTCAGTTCAGGACACCTCGCATAGCCATGCGGTCCACCACATATGTAGCAACCACCTCTTATTGCAACCTCTGTATTTCTCTTTGTGTTGCCATGACATCCAGAGTTCTTTCCATTATACTTATAAGTATCATGCTTCTTAGGATGTGGACGCTGCTCCTCGCCTTTGCCGCGATCTCCCCCACCATGGTCATTACTATCTATCATATCATCTCCTCCGGCTTTGTTATGCTTTCCATTCTTTAAGTTTGTCAAAGCTTCAGCCTACGTAATGGCTTTCTCCATAGTCCTGATCTATCGGTGTTCCAAATCTGACCTGGCCAAACTTTGCTGCCCATCCATTAAGTGAAGCAACATATCTTCATCCGTGAGGTTGGCAATCTGAAGCATAAGGGTGGTGACCTCCTGCACATATGCATTTATGTTGCTTGTTTGCTTCAGTTCCCTAAACTAGCACTTCGCCTTATAGATGACGTTTTTAGGGAAGAATGCCTTCTTGAACTCCTCTTGGAATTGCTCCCAAGTGTTAATGGTGCAACGCCTATTCCTTATCTCGGACTCTTTACTCCTCCACTATAGCATGGCCATCTCCTAAAGATACAACACGGTAGTGTTGATCTTATTCTCGCCATTCTTCACTCGATTATAGTTGAAGTAATTCTCCAAGTGTCACAAGAAATTCTCCACCTCTTCCACATCACGGACCCCTTTGAACATAGGTGGCTTGGAAGCCTCGACCTTGGCCTCCTTATCTATGTCGAACAACAACAATCTTTCAACTTTGTGCCTTCCTTAAGTGCTTTCACTTCAGCCTCAGGTTCTCAATTGTGGTAAGCTCTTTCATAAGATGACTCTCCAAGGAAGTGATTGTCTCCTACACATTAAGAACATCCACAAGCCGACACTCTAAAGACGTGATGGCCTCCTTCATCTTGAACTCGGTTTGCTGGCAAACCTTTAACTCCTTCAAGATGCTCTCGGTGTCCTTAAGGGTGTCGTCCTAAAGGGTCTTGAACTTGTAATCGTCCACATTCATGCGCCGACCTAATATTTCAATATCCTTCCTTTCCACTTCAACCCTTTCAACCCATTCTTCTCCAGCGGTGAAGTCTATGGCGCCTTCTCCCATTTATTTGTCACTTGCTTTTGTAGTCAATGGGGCATGAGATGTTAGCGCCTCTCTAGGTGTGAGATCGTGCAGCACCTCCTTGTTACCCTTTTGAGGTTTTTTCCCCTTTGGGTTCTTCTTTCTACCATCCATACAGACATTGGTGGTGCTAGCGCCGTTTACGTCTCCTTCGGTAGCCATTCCCTTAGTGTCAAACCTTCTCTTATACCACTTTTTCACGGACTAAGAGTATTTGCTAAGACTCCATGCGTCACTTGAAAACTTATTCACGAATGTTTCACGGTCTTGTAAGCTCAAGTAAGCCCTTTTATACTAATATCTCTAAAAGAATGAAAGGAAGACTTAGAGAATTTCGGAAGAAGGCTTATATTTATTGGAAGATTGCTTACAACTTTCTTTTTTTGCCTGTTTCAAGCTTGGAAGCAATGTAAATGAATGTCACCCCTATTTACACTACCTCGTAAGGACTTAAGTGTAAATATTATTTACATTAGAAGTCCCTCCTTTTTTACACTTTAGTCGCTCTCTAGAAAATTCTACACATTCTTGGAATTTGTAAATCTTTCCAAGAAAATATCTAAGTTATTCTCTAGCCTTCATCATTAGTCTAGAAGGTTCTACAGTTCTCTGCAAACCTCTCGACAACTATAGACCCTTCCGTTCCCATTCGAACGCAAAATTTAATTGTCATGTGGTGGGGCATGCACTAATCTAAATTAATATTTAATTCCTTAACTCACAAATTTTCTACAAGGAATCAAAGTGTCAATCCTAGGTACCATAGCACATGATCATTTAAAATGATCATGTACATTAAGCAGTGCCCAAGGACATACTGAGTATCCTTGGGACAATAAGTTAATATTCCTAATAAGACATCAAGAATAGTAATGTTACAACCCAAAGTTGACTATGCTAAGTAATGTTTATCGGATCTAGATAGCTAGATTAGACCGGGTTCACACGAATTAATGCGCGTGGAACCATACCTTTGAACCTATGTATTAGCCAATACAACCAAATTAGTGAGTTAGTTAGGCTAGGCAAGGTTGGGTCCATCCACGTAGGGCACCCGAATATTAAGATTCACACGGATGTGTCTTAACCGGACTTGAAAGGGGTAATCTAAAGTTTTGATTGTCTAAGGGTAAAATAATATTTTCCAGGCTAAGGGTAGTATTGTAATTACACTAAATATTTTATTTAATTAATAAATATAAAATTAGGGTAGGTTTGACCCAAATTGACAATTTTTCACGAGTTAGGCTTCACTCGGGTTCGATCCTTTGTGGAAGTAATGATTAAATTGAATTAATCGGTATTTAATGATTAAGCTGAATTAACTGGTATTTAACTTTCTGATTTAAGTAAGGGAAAATCATAATTTTAATAAAAAATTAATAATAAAATAAATAAACAACAAGGAATCCTTTTTTGACTAAGCCTTCAACAAAAACTCCTAAATTTACTCTCATCTCACTCAGTTCTGATGTTAACATGTCTCACTCTCATTCTCACGTCCATCATCTGCAAAAAGAAACAAAAAATCACATATCATCACTTGAATAACTTGCACACAAAAACTCAAAAGAAAAACTAAACTAAAAATGAAAAGCGAAAGCATATTTCAAATGGCTTGCGCATGAGTTTTGTTGGAGAAGCATTTGTTTTTCGTGGGAGTTGGAAGCACTTGAGATAATATTTGAAAGGTGTTAAACAACGAAAAAAGGTATGGGTTTTCTTCCTCTTGGTCTATTTCTCAAGACACCCCTATGATTTAGTCAAATTCTAATCCAAAAACTAGGAATGTTCCTCTTTGCATGTCCCTGTCCCTAGCTTCCATCGATTGTTGTAGGTTGGGTATGTTTGCTGGTAGAAATTAGGGATATAATGTGTTTTCGTGATGATTATATTCATGTATGTATGTTGGGATTTATGTGTTGATGAAAATGTATGCAATGAGTGTCTAGCCGTGTTCTGGGGCATGTTTTGAAGAGTGAAAATGGTATGTTAAAGCATTGTATTTTTTGTATTAGATTACTCGGAAAAGATGAACATAATAATGTATGAAATATCCAGCGAATTGCCCAAGAATCTAACATACAAATGATAAAAAAAGAGGAGCTAAAAACGTCACCAATTTCTAGAAATTCTAGAAATTTGGTCTCGGTTGAGAACCAAGTGAGATGCTGAATTGTTTTTTTTTAAGTGTGAGGTCATTATGGATTGAACCCAATACCTCACCGTATGAAAGCGATTAAAAATTCAATAATTGTAACAACCCAAAAATTAATATTCTAATTAATGGCTAATGTATCTAGAATGCCTAGATTAGAACTGGTTCACACGGATTAACGCGCATAAAACCAGGCCTCTCAACCCTTGTGACAACCAAGCAACCTAACTTGGGGTATTAGTGTATCTAGGAAAGGTTTTGTCCAGTTATGTAGGGCTCCCGAATATAAAGATTTACTCAGATGAGTCTTTAATAAACTTAAAAAAGGGAAATCTTAAGTTTGGAGGGTCTAGGGGTAAAATGGTCTTTTTCAAGGCTTAGGGTAGTATCGTAATTACCCTAAATAAGTACTTAATTATTTAATTAATAAGGTTGAGGCGCATTTTGGGTAGAAAGGGAAAAAAATTCCATTGAGCAAAATCATGCTCCACTCGGATTAGAAACTAGGTGGGACCAATGATTTAACTTGATTATTTATATTGGTGAATTAATTTAAGTAATTAATATATAAATACTGATTTAAGAAAAAGGAAAATCATATTATTATTATTAAATAATTAATTAATGGGGAGGTTTGGGTCGGGTCGACCCTAAGGGACCTGTTTTTGCGATGGGGACATCACAGGTTCAAACTCCGACGGAAGCAACATTTAAGTGGATTAAATTGAGGTTTATAATATGATTTTGTAAGGGCATTATGGTAATTTCACTACAATAATTAAATCATATTTTTAAAGTTTGAAAGAGTTTTATTTCACTAAGTCTAAACTACTTCATCTAATCCTAAGCCGTGATAATCATTAATGAAGTATTTTGTTCTTTGCACATTCACGTTCATTCACTAAAGAATAAAAATAAGGACGGGCATTAAAGTAACTTAATATATAGATTATAATCTTATTTTATCATTTAAAATGTGTTGAATCAGTCAACAAGAAACTCCAAAGGAAAGAGGTACATGACCTCAACTAGGAGTGTACTCAGTGGTGAACTCTTAATTTTTATATATTCTAAAAACGTTTTTCAGCCTTATTTTACAATTCAAAAAATAGACAAATTAAATAAGCTTACTGATTCTAAAGATTTCTAGGTGGCATTATTCAAAAACAAAAAGAAAAAAATTGTATGCCTAAGTTCTTTAAGAAATAACGTAATGAACTTCACCTGGGAACAAGAACCAATGTTCGGAAGAAAGGTTTGGGTGCAGGTGGAAATGTGTTGTTGTGGCTGGTTGTAAAGGATGAAAAGGTATGAGTTTTCTTCTCTCTTGGTCCATTTTTTCAAGAGTTCCCTAAGGTTTAGTACGTATTCCAATCAAAAACTAAGGTTGCTTCCGTTACATGCCCCTTTCATTAGATCCTATGAAAAGTGATGCATGCGTTGCTATGTTTGATGGTAGACAATCTTAGAAACGTTTTGATTGTGTGTAATATGATGTTTGCGGACAGAGTATGATCGTTTTATGTGTGTTCGACTGTATGTATATTTTATCTAAACAATAATTCTAGTTATCATGAGATCCATATTACAGATTGTTCTCAAGAAAGTGGTGAATTAGGTTCTATGCATTTGTATTATTATTAACATATGATAATGAAACCGTGATAGTCATGAACAAGAAAATAAAAGTAAATTCCTTAACTAATTTGTTAAAAATTTATGTAAAACTCTAAGCTAAATGAAAAGAAAGTGAATTAAACGCATATGTTAATGGAGTATGTTATCGGATATTCTCTAGTAAAATGAAGAAAAATTTATGATGCAATTGAGGGTGGAACTAGATACCTTTAGGTCATAATGCTAAGAGATCACACCTTAAAATAAAAGAAAAGAAAATGGGGTGAGAGAGGGGATTCAAACTTGGTCATCTTGAAAGAAGCTTAGAAATAAAAGAAAAATAAAATAGTGAGGGAAGGGGGATTCGAACTCGGCTCCTTGGCCAAGGGTGTGAGATACATAAATCTCACACCAAATAAAATAATAAAAAATTAGGCCACTGGGATTCGATCCCAGATCGTCTTGGTCGAATGAGTGAAGCCATCTAGCACTCCAATTAATTAAAAATTAAGTGCTACCTAAGGAATTCGAACTTGGGTACCTTGACTGAAATTGTGAGACACATTAAAATGAAATAAAATGAAGCCACTAAGGATTGAACTTGGGTTCTTTGGCTGCATGTGTAAAATGAATAAGTCTTACATAACATATTCTTAGCTTGTCATGAAACACTTAGTCAATTATGCGTAAGTCGAATTGGCTAAGAACATGAGTAAATGTTAAGATTATTAAATGAACATTCACGTAATGAGGTGAGTAATTACATTATACTATGATTGTAATGAAAATATAGGCGACATGACAAGAGGCTAAGATGAATGGATGAGAGAGTTAGGAGAAAAATAAAGGAGAAAAATAAATGTGGTGAGTGGGGATTGAACCCACAAACTTCTTAATAGATGAGAGAGTTAGGAGAAAAAATAAAGATAAAAAATAAATGTAGTGAGTGGGGATTGAACACACAACCTCATGGATAGGTGAGAAAGATAAAATATAAATTAAAAGAAAAATAATGAGCCAATGGGGGATTGAACACACAACCTCGTTGACTTAATACTAAAAAGGAGAGGAGAACAAGAAATAAATATTATGGGGTTGATGGGAATCGAACTAGGGTCTCCAAAAGTTGAAAAATGCAATTATCAAGTTTAAAATAAGATTAAGTGTTGTTCAAGGGATTCGAAATAGGGTTCCCTTTCCGAAGTCCGTATTGACACATAAGTCATATGTAAATAAATATTTAATGAATGCTTCCTCTAATGATTGAAATCAATATCTTCGCATATCTACAAGATGCATAAGTCTTTTACCACATAATCTTGGGTAAACATGAATCACTTAGACAAACTGTGAAATAATCCTCATGGCTTGTATGTGTGGAATCATAAGTCGAGCATAATTTTTAAAATTTGTGATTTAAAGATATATGTGATAAAATGATGAGTGTGAAACACAATAAATGGCCAAGTGCATTGGTATATGATGATATGAACATTCACGTGAAGGGGTGAGTGATAATTAAAAGCTAATGTGTTAAAGTTAATGGATGAGGTGGCAATATGATAAGAGACTAATGTGAAAGATGAAACAATCTCAAATGACTCGAAGTAAATGTTACCAGAACGTATTCTCCTATGAGAATGTAACATTAATGAAGAGATCAGTCTCTATGAACACTCTAATAAAAGTATTGACGTTAATGAATGCTTAATACTAATGATGAGAGGATATATCATCTAATGAGATATGATTTCCTCATGCTAGAAGCCAACTTCAATGATGTATGAGTTGAATGTAATGAAACATTAAACTGAGCACCGATAGGCTATCTATAAAAGGCCATTTCTTCATTTGGGAAGGAAGAGGTTCACGTAACTCTCATGAGATGAGACTGCTCGGCATGCCAGGTTTTGGATCTCTTTATATCTCCTAGTCTTTGAACCTATACTACCAATATAGGGATCTGACAGGGTTCAATTCCCGATATAAGTTAGCATGTTTTGGTTCACTTTTTCCGGTGATTCCACCCCTTTTTGGTGTAGGGATTACACACTGGATTTCATGATGCTCACATGATATATGGTGGTTAATGTTAAAGTTCCCAAAGAAATAATGAGGCCAGCCTCAATAATTGCACATAACGAAATGAACGATACCAAAGCTGGTAGGATAGGATAATCAAAAGGGGAGCTAGACTCAAGTAATGACACTAGGTTATTGTTGGTCATTACACAACAAACCCGATGAGAGTCTTAAACTACATCCTAGGTATGACTAGTTATTGCACTATTATATGAATGAAAGGAAACGAAGTACGTTTGAATGAATGAAGCAAACTCTGTGTAGCCTAAACAAGGCTCCCTGGTTGAGGTCCCATATGTTGAGCTCTCATTTTGGGAAGTCCTAATGTAAAGTCCATGATTCCAAGGTCTCATGGCATATGAAAGAATGATGTGAAATACGTGATATGATATGTGTTGCTTGCAAAATGATAAGTATGATGATGCATGCTACTCTCATGGCATGACTTTCCTAATTGAAAATTTGGCAAGTCCACTGACTTTCCTAATCCAAATTTGGCAAGTTCACTGACTTGACTTTCCATAAATAAATTGTTTAGGAAATAGCTATTTTTACTCATGCATGTACTTGGTATGTGCTTTCATATACCCATACTTAGTACAAGTGTGTACTATTCCCATTTAAATCTATACTTTTAGGTGCAGGCACAGGAGGACGGTAGAGCTTACGATATGATGTTGTAGCTATCCGAACGTGGAGAATTCATCCGGACATGGTAGGACCTCATGATTTTGAGAACGCTTGCCAATTTCTTTCTATCTTAGATATAGGTTTGAGTTAGTGGAGTATGTTCCACTTGCATTTCTTTCCCATTTTATTTCAGACACTGTATTGGTGCCATTTTGGAAAGTATTCACTTAATGCAATATTGAACTATTTCTTTCATTTGATGATCTCAATATTAGATGGTTGATGGTGAATGTTTATTAGTTTAAGTAACATGTCTTATATGATTGTTAAGTAGCAAAAACATCAAATTTTCATCTAATATTAACCTAGATGAAGTAACGATGATGTATGTAGGCTTGTCTATGACCTCTGAGAGGTCAACAACGCCATTCTCGTCGTGGAAGAGATGGTATCAGAGAGTTAGGTTAAATTTCAAGGGTAATAAGTTCAAATCAACCACATTGAGTAGTTTCTAAATCATGGTAGTGACTTTCACCACTATCTTGAATTAAAGACTACATAATGCTTAGGAAATTTTCCCTTCTTCTAATCTTATCGTCCCTTATGAAATTTTGATTAATAGGTGTTAAGATTGTATCTAACATCAACTCTAGGGGTTTAGAAAGATGAGAGCCTAGAGTTAAGAGAAACAGTGAAGGAGATACACCTCAAGAGAGGTCACCTTTTAGGAAGTGTGGCAAACTTCATGGAGAGTGTATTATGGGCTCTAACGCTTGTTACAGCTGTGGAAAACCGGGTCACATGGTGAAGGATTGTCCGAATAGGAGAGGTCAACAAAAAGGGAAAGAGAAAGTTCAGCCTAATATTCCATGTGAAGAGGCTCCAAGGAGGAAAAGATTATTCTCACTCAAGTCTAAGAGTGCATGAGAAGGAACTTTAAATGAGGTCTCGAGTGCGTAGCCTTTATTAGTCTTTCATGTGTTTGACTATGTATTGTTTTATGCACTAGTATGAAGTTAATGTGGTTGAGTCATCATGTTTGGTGCTGATTTGTGTGACTTATGTGTTTACTTATGTTGTATGGTTTGATGAGACCAGTTTAGGAAACAGTTCCTTATTCTATTATTGTGAAGCTGCTACTAGGTTTCAAAGATGTGCACAATCATGTTAATATCTGAATCAGATAAGCACCAATAGATGACTTACTTGTTGCTAGTAAAGAGTAGTGTCATTCGGGGACAAATGTTCCTAAGGGGGGGGGGGATAATGTGACAACCCTAAAATGGCTATGCTAAGTAATGCCTAATGTATTTAGAATGCCTAGATTAGACTGGGTTCACACGGATTGATGCACACAAAACCAGACCTCTCAACCATTGCGACAACCAAGACACTAACTTGGGGAGTTAGTTGATATAGAAAAGGTTGGGTCAAGTCATGTAGGAATCCAGAATATGAAGATTGACACAAATGAGTCTTTACCAGACATAAAAAGGTGAAATCTTAAGTTTGGAGGGTCTAGGTATAAAATGATCTTTTTCCAAGCTAAGGGGAGTATCTTAACTTCCCTAAATATCTACTTAATTACTTAATTAATAAGGTGGAGTCGGATTTTGGGTAGAAAGGGCCAAAATTACCCATTAAGGAAAATCTTTGTGAGTTAATTTAAGTAATTTATTTTTAAATAGTGATTTAAGAAAAAAGAGATCAGATTATTATTAATTAATTAAAGGGGCGATTATGGTCGGGTCGACCCGGAGGGACCCGTTTTCACAATGGGGACATCACGGGTTCGAACCCTGACGGATGCAACATTTAAGTGGATTAAATTGAGGTTTCTAATATGATTTTGTAAGGGAATTACGGTAATTTCACTAAACTAAATAAGTCATAGTTTCAAAGTTTTAAAGAGTCGTAATTGACTAATTCTAAACTACTTCACCTAATCTTAAGCCACGATAATCACTAGTGAAAATATTCTGTTCTTTGCAAATTCATGTTCATTCACTAGAGAATAAAAATAAGGAGGGGAATTAATATTTTGATTATAATATGATTTTATCATTTAAAATGAGTTGAATAAGTCAACAACAAACTCCCAAGGAAAGAGGTACACGACCTCAACTAGAAGTGTACTGAATGTGCACTCTTAATTCATTATCTCTTCTAAAAACGTTTTTCAGTTTTATTTTACAATTAAAAAACTTAAAAATAAACTAAGCTTACCGATTCTAAATATTTTAGGCGGCATTCATCAGAAACAAAAGAAAAAGATAGTACGCCTAAGTTCTTATTAAAAAATCACGTAATGAACTTCACCCGGGAACAAAAATCAAAGCTTGGAAGAAAGGTTTGTGTGTGGTTGGAAACGTGTGGTTGTGGCTGGTTGTAAAGGCTTAAAAAATATGGTTTTATTCTCACTTGGTACCTTTCCCAAGAGTTCCCTAAGATTAAGTATGTATTTTAATCGAAAAACTAAGGTTGTGCCCGTTGCATGCCCCTATCATTTGATCCTCTTAGAAGTGATGCATGCATTGGTATGTTTGCTGGTAGACAATCCTATGAACGTTTTTAATTGTGTGTAATGTGATGTATAAGTATATAATATGATCATTTTATGTGTGACCGTATGTATATTTTATCTACACAATCATTCTAGCTAACATGAGATGCATATTACAGATTGTTTTCAAGAAAGTGGTGATTTAGGTTCTATGCATTTGTATTATTATTAACATATGATAATGAAACCGTGATGTTCATGAACAAAAAAATAAAATTAAATTACTTAACAAATTTTTTAAAAATTTATATAAAACTCTAAGCTAAATGAAAAGAAAGTGAACTAAAGGTATATGTTAATGGAGTATAGTATTGGCTATTCTCTAGAAAATGTAGAAAATATATGATTCCATTGAGGGTGGAACTAGATACCTTAAGGTCCTAATACTAAGAGATCAAACCTTAAAATAAAAGAAAAGAAAATGAGGTGAGAAAGGGGATTCGAACTTGGTCATCTTGAAAGAAGCTTAAAAATAAAAGAAAAAGAAAATAGTGAGGGAAGGGGGATTCAAACTCGGATCCTTGGCCAAGGGTGTGAGATACATAAATCTAACACCAAAATAATATAATAAAAATTGAGGCCACTGGGATTCGATCCCAGATCCTCTTGGCCGAATGAGTGAAGCAATCTAACACTCCAAATAGTTAAAAATAAGTGTTGCCTAAGGGATTCAAACATGGGTCCCTTGACTGAAATTGTGAGACACATTAAAATGAAATAAACTTTCAGCCACTAAGGATTGAACTTGGGTCCCTTGGATGCATGTGTAAAATCCATAAATCTTAGATATCATATACTTATATTGTCATGAAACACTTAGTCAATTATGAGTAATCCGAATTGTGTAGGAACATGAGTAAATGGTAAGATTTTTAAATGAACATTCATGTAATGAGGTGAGTAATTACATTATACTATGATGCTAATGAAAATAGTGAAAACATGACAAGAGGCTAAGATTAATGGATGATAGAGTTAGGAGAAAAATAAAGAAGAAAAATAAATGTGGTGAGTGGGGATTGAACCCACAACCTCTTGTAGATATGAGAGAGTTAGGAGAAAAAATTAAAGAATAAAAGTAAATGTGGTGAGTGGGGATTGAACGCACAACCTCTTGAAAGGATGAGAGAGTTGACAGATAAATAAAGGAGAAAAATAAATGTGTTGGGTGGGGATTGAACCCACAACCTCTTAGATAGTTGAGAGAGTTCGGCGAAAAAAATAAAAAATAATAATATATGTGGTGAGTGAGAATTGAACCCACAACCTCTTGAATAGATGACAGAGTTATGAGAAAAATAAATGTGAATAGTGGGGATTGAACCCATAATCTCTTGGATAGGTGAGAAAGTTAAGAGATAAATTAAAATAAAAATAATGAGCTTGTGGGGGATTGAAACCACAACCTCCTATCTTTAAAATGAAAAATGAGAGGAGAACAAGAAAGAAATATTATGGGGTTGATGGGAATCGAACTACGGTCTCCAAACTTTGGAAAATGCAATTATCAAGTTTAAAATATGATTAAGTGTTGTTCAAGTGATTCAAAATCGGGTTCCCTTGACCAATTCTATATTGACACATAAGTCATACGTAAAAAAATATTTAAAATATGATGCATGTTACTCTCATAGCATGACTTTCCTAATCTGATTTGGCAAGTCCAACTGACTTGGCTTTCCATAATTCATATCGTTAGGAGAGAGATATTCTTAATCATGCATGTCCTTGGTGTGTGCTTTCATACACCCATATTTAGTAAAAGTGTGTACTAATCCCATACATTATACTATTTTAGGTGTAGGTTCAGGAGGGTGTTGAAGACATTCATTGTAGCTGTTCGGACATTAGAGCTTTTTATTCTAACTTGGTAGGTCCTCATGCATTTGAGGATGCCTGCCGTTATGTTTTGAGATGAGTAATAGGTTTAGGCTAGTGGAG
Organism: Solanum habrochaites; assembly: GCA_027704765.1. Classification (NCBI taxonomy): domain Eukaryota; kingdom Viridiplantae; phylum Streptophyta; class Magnoliopsida; order Solanales; family Solanaceae; genus Solanum; species Solanum habrochaites. Next base: position 24,420,535 of record JAKWJA010002500.1, on the reverse strand, counting down.
TATGTTCCATTAGTATTTCTTTCCAATTTTATTCAGACTTATGTAATGGTGCAATTTTGGAAATTGTTACTTATGCTATAAGACTATTTATTTTATGATTAAACGATCCTTTATTAAATGGTTGATACACATGAGAAATGAAATTCTTTATAAGCGTAAGCATGTTATAAGTATGAAGTCTATGTACACTTTAAACAAAACATAAAGTTTCAAATTTTCGGTAATAATTAACCGGATCGAATGTAATGACGACGTAAGTAGGCTTGTCTGCGATATTTGAGAGGTCAACGACACCAGTTTCGACTAGGATGTAGACCCCGTTCGTGAAAATTTAGTTAGGAATGCACAACCATTCTATGTTCAGGCAAATGGAAACGACAATAGAGAAGCGGCCAACGGGAACCACCCAAACCGAATTTGGTTAGGGTAGTTAGGGGCAGGAGCGCACATGGGTTCACCCATGCGTGGACTGGCTATCTAAATAATTCTATAACATAAGCTACTGCCCTATCTATATAATTAATCTAAGACTAGCAGAAATGGACCAATTAGGTCACCCGACAAGCTAAGACTTAACAAAGTTGCACTAACCTAGTCTAGTTCAAAAAAGAACCTAGTACCTAACCTAGGATGGTCCAAAAGGTTTGTTACCATAGGCTACTTAATTAATTAATTTAGAAACTTATTTAATTAATTTTATAGGGCAAAACCGAAATCACAAAATAATATCCAGATTTCGGTTAAGACAAGAAAGGGACTACCTAGTACCTAACCTAGGATTGTCCAAAGATTTAGTTAAGGTCATAAAGACTTAAAAGTAGTTTAGTGATAACCTTAGGTCACCTAATTAATTAAATTAGTCATTTAATTAATTAATTTAAAAGGTAAAAACAAAATCTTTTCACTAACCTAGTATAAGAAACATCCTAGTAAACCTAGGATGGTCCTTAAGGGTTGATTATAGTTCCAATGACTAAGGGGTACTTTAGTACTTACCCTAGGTCCCTCAATTAATTAAATTAAGGATTTAATTAATTTATATAAATTCAAAATTTTTACCAAAACCATAGTCAACACAAATTTCTAGATTTGACTAAGTGTTATGTTCTCCTATGTTTAGTAAACTTAAGAGGGGTGTTTTGGTAATTGGTTAATAGTTTATTAAATTAACTTATTAAAGCTAAGTTTTATAATTAAATATTATTTCCTAAACCTAAAAATGATAGTCAAAACGTTGACACTCACAACGCCAAGGCAATAGGCGACAAACCACAAGAAATCATAGAACACTAAAGAGTACTTAGGCGAATTGAAGGTTTCATTCAAGGTGATATTCGTATATTAAATTCTAAATAACGTATGGGTTTATATCCTGGATTACATTATCCAAGAGAAATTTCTTTCCCACGAATTCAACGATCTTGAAACTACGGTTGTTCCCGTTCTCATCGAACTTCTTATCCATAGTATCTTTTTCGATTTCAATGTGTAATAGGTTAGAGATCATGTTTTTAGTATGTGATACTGTCTGTTCTTAACATGTATTGTTCTTGAATGATGAGTTTCAAATGAACGTATAAACTTTTAGTCGCGTAAAGTTAATACTATCATGAAAACAAAAAATTAATGATATTCTAAGAACGTCCGTGATTGTGTTAGGTGATTTATGTGTCTTAGCCCAATGTTGACTCACTGTTGTTGTGACATTATGAATATTATAAAGTCATCAAATATTGATATGATGCCGTCCAATATGTCTTAAAAACGTTACTCTAAATTTATGAATTAAGATTGGTTAAGAGATTTATACTATGCTAAGATGTGTCTGAAAATGTTATGTATGAAGATGATTACGGTTTGTTGTGCATACCTACTATAAATGTGACTTGTTGATGATATTGTGTTCGTTAAATGATCATATTATGTTGTTCCAGATGTTTAAAAAAATTATACCTAAAGTTATGCTATAAGGTTGACTTAAAAGATCTCCTTGAAATCACATTTGAATGAATTGCCTATCTTATGCCAATAATTTGGGCAATATATTTGTTGTTCAATAGAATTGGCTACAACATTGCTTTCAAAGAATGATGGAATATTGAATTACTAAAATGATGAGATTAGCTATGGTACCTACATGAAATTAATTAAATTGGCCAATGATATTCTCATGACAAATGAATAGTGGAATTATGTTTTGTGCAAACAAATTGGCAAGTAAAACATATGTCTAATCATATTACTTCCAAAACATGAAAATTCAAACCAATGTCTATATTAATGAATTCATAACATAAGGTATGCCAATCAATGGTACAAGTATCTACATACCCTATCCACATGAACTTATAAATGTAAAAACATTGAATTGTTCTTGTAAGTTTATCAAAGCTTTAATGTTCAAGTGTAGTGACGGTTTGGCTTATGCAAATAAATTGGCCTGCAAAATCATCTAGAAAATATGTAATAGAATTGGATACTAATTCCATGAAATTATATTTGAATGAATGTTTGTCTTGTTGCAATAAATTGAATTCCAAATGTTTAGGCCAATACAAATCATATGCCAATCTTTTGAGAGAGGAAAATCAAGCCCTGGCTCAAGTCCAAATGTGTGAGATACATAAATCTCACAAATAAGCAAAAAGTATAGGCTGCCCAAGGGATTCAAGAACAGATCCCGTTGACCGAATTCCCAAGATGTATAAATCTTTCACAATATGCACTTACATGATCATGAAACACTTAGCCAAATATGATAAAACCGAAAGGGGTACTATGAGTGTAAAGTACACTAAATGTCATGTGCATGGCATATGATGTATGTTAACGACAAGATTAAGAAATGAACATTCATGTAATGAGGTGAGAAATTATGTTAAACTATGTACTAATGAAAATGGTGACAACATGATAAGCGGTTATGATGAATGGTGAGAAAAGTTTGAACCAAGCTGTAACGACCTGTTTAGTCGTTTTGAGCAACAGATTTTATTCTGGAAAAACTGGCAGAGGTGACGGAGGCCACGACGGACCGTCACGGGCACGACGGACCGTCGTGGAGGTGTCGTTGCAAAACACTTAGAAAAATCTGAAATTTGGTACTGAAATCGACTCTCTGACCGTCACGACGAAATGGCAGGACGGACCGTCACAGGCGTGACGGACTGTCATAGACTCTTTGATGGAAATTGAGTCTCTGACGGTTGCGACGGACAGCAGGACGGACCGTCGCAGGCACGACGGCTCGTCACGGGCTGCGTAGTCCCAGGCGGGGTCGGATTCCTGATTAATTAAGTTAAGGGGCGTTTTGGACTATTTCCTGCTTTAATTATAAAATAATGGGTTAATGTTAATAAGTCTAATTACTTGGGGGTTAAAAGAGGTAACCTTAAGTTAATTAGTGGGTTATTATTGCCATCTTTCATTCTTAATTATATACTAATTAGGGTAAAAGAAAGAGGGTTTGAATAAGAGAAATAGAAAGAACAAAGAGAGACAGAAAAAGAAGAAGAGTACGAGTAGAGAGAGAGAAACGAAGAGGATAGCAAGGATTTTGAGAAGATAGCTTGTTGATCGCAATTTTTCGGTGGAGGTAGGTTATGGTTTTTACACTATTCGTAGTAAACTCTTAATAGCGAATGATATGTGTTGAGTAGTATTATTAAGTCTTCTATATGCTTAATTGCGTGTATGCATGATGTGATCTTATATATATATATATGTTTGTGATAAAATAAGCATGATGAAGCTATTGAATCTTAAATCTTGAAGAAACCCTAATCTACTTTGTTAATGATGATGCCTTGGTATAAAAGAAGGCTTAATGAACGAAAGTAGTGAGATTAGGGGATCGGGTGCCACGTTCCGGTACCAGGATAGAATATGAGGATCGGAGTGTCACGTTCCGACACCAGGATAGAATATGAGGATCGGAGTGTCACGTTTCGACACCAGGATAGAAGATGAGGATCGGAGTGTCACGTTCCGACACTAGGATAGTATATGGATCGGGTGCCACGTTCCGGTACCAGGATAGAATATGAGGATCGGAGTGTCAAGTTCCGACACCAGGATAGTATATGGATCGGGTGCCACGTTCCGGTACCAGGATAGAATATGAGGATCGGAGTGTCACGTTCCGACACCAGGATAGTATATGGATAGGGTGCCACGTTCCGGTACCAGGATAGAATGAGGAGCGGAGTGTCACGTACCGACACGAGAGTAAATAATATAGTGAATCTTGAAAGATACTAATATACTCAATCTAAAGAACATGTTTCCGAAACGAGAATGATGAGGAGGCGTGAGTCCTCATTGATGTGCTTGGTGTTGTAACCAAGGATTATGGTAATTGTAAATGCTGCATGCTAAGGATATTAGTTGATTTTATGATGTTACTTGATATATACTGTTTTCTATTTTGAGTTGGCCGATGATACCTACTCAGTACTTGTGGTTGTACTGACCCCCTACTTTTATGTTTTCCTTTTATTTATTTGTGGAGTGCAGCAAACGTGCCGTCATCTTCGACTCAACTGTAGTTCAAGCCAGTCTTCGTCACACCGGATCTTCAGGGTGAGCTAATGCTTCTAGCTTGGACTGGATCTCCTTCCTCATGTCTTGATGCCTTGATGTTTCGGCATAGACTAGCTTTTATTTGTTTTAGCTTCTTAGAATACTCTTAGTTTAGTAATTTGATCATAGATGTTCTTGTGGTGATGACTTCCAGATTTTTGGGAATTAATAGATGTTGAATTTTAGAAGTTATTGAATTGTCTTTTATTTATGAGTTTAAGTCTTCCGCATTGCTTTATGTTGATATTAAATTGAAATGATAAGGTTTATATTGGTTGGTTCGCTCACATAGGAGGGTAAATGTGGGTGCCAGTCGCGGCTCGGTTTTGGGTCGTGACAAACTTGGTATCAGAGCATTAGGTTCGTTGGTCTCATCACACAAGAACAGGTCTAGTAGGGTCTTAAAGAACGGTAGGGGGACGCCTTTACTTTTCTTTGAGAGGCTATAAGACTTTAGGAAAATTCCATTCTTTCTCTCCTTCTTTCGTGCTATTACTTGGATCCAATTGGTATCTAGGTGATACAAATTGGTATCTGACCATCTTCACTCTATTTCGCAGATGGTTAGAACTAGAGCAACGACTACGCCAACATCAACATCAGCAAGACAAGATGCATCTGAGCCAGCCACTGGGGCTGTAGCTCGAAGTGCAACAGTGGCAAGAGGCCGCGGTAGAGGTCGTGCGAGGACGTCCTCTAGAGGGAGAGGACGAGCACCTAGCCCATCTGGTGCTAGGGCGGTGACTCCTCCACCGACTGAGGAGGTAGTAAGAGAAGGGGAGGACGGGGAGAATGAACAAGTACAAAATGAGGAAATGCCCCCCCAACCTACCTCAGAGATGATCAATCAGGTTCTCGCTTATCTTAGTGGGTTGTCTGATCAGGGTCAGGCACCCCCAATGTTTTCTGCACCAACACCTCCGGTTTCAGAGGTACAACATGCAGCCACTATGGCTCCTCGTATGGATGCCTCACTGGACATAGGTACGTTTCCACGTCTGACTACTGGGCCTATAATGACAAATGGTCAGCATGAACTTTTCAGTAAGTTCTTGAAATTAAAACCTCCAGTCTTCAAGGGTGCAGAATCTGTGGATGCTTACGATTTTCTGGTTGACTGTCATGAGCTACTACACAAGATGGGTATAGTAGAACGGTTTGGTGTTGAGTTCGTGAGTTACCAGTTTCAAGGGAACGCCAAAATGTGGTGGCGGTCACATGTTGAGTGTCAACCAACAGAGGCACCACCTATGACTTGGGCCTCATTCTCTAGCTTGTTTATGGAGAAGTATATCCCCCGGACTTTGAGGGATAGGAAAAGGGATGAGTTTTTGAGCCTAGAGCAAGGTAGGATGTCGATCAATGCATATGAGGCTAAGTTTCGTGCACTATCCAGATATGCCACCCAACTATGTTTCAGTCCACAAGAGCGGATTCGCCGTTTTGTGAAGGGGTTGAGATCAGAGTTGCGAATTTCAGCCTTACAGGTAGCGGCTACGGCAAAATCCTTCCAAGAAGTGGTAGATTTCGTAGTAGAGGTGGAAGGAGTGAAGCCAGATGAATTCACCACGGCGTCGACATCAAAGGGGTTTCGAAAGGGGGGTGAGTTTAATGGTTCTTACTCTAGAGGACAGGGTTCCGGAGGTTACTCAGTTCGACCCATTCAGTCTTCACTACAGACTGTAGTTGGGGGTCCACCTCATACCGGTCAACATTTCTCTGAGAGACCTATACGTGAATCTAGAGAGTGTTATGGGTGTGGGGAGAATGGGCATATCAAGGGGTATTGTCCAAAACAGAGTGATAGACCCCCAACAGTTAGAGGTAGAGGTGGTCATGGCCGAGGCCGTTATTCCGGAGGACGAGGTGGTCGAGGTAATGGTGGTCACCAAAACGGCCAGGGTGATGGGAAAACGGGAGCCACTACATCACAACATGGTAGGGGCAACGGACAAACAAACGAAAGGGCCCATTGTTATGCTTTCCCTGGGAGATCGGAGGCGGAGACATCTGATGATGTCATCACAGGTAATTTTTCTGGTTTGTGATTGCATGGCTTCTGCATTGTTTGATCCTGGATCCACATTTTCTTATGTATCTTCCCCATTTGCTAATGGTCTAAATTTACATTGTGAATTACTTGATACGCCTATTCGTGTTTCTACTCCGGTGGGTGAGTCTGTGGTAGTTGAAAAGGTATATAGGTCTTGTTTGGTGAACTTTGTGGGGAGCAACACTTATGTAGATTTGGTGATCTTAGAAATGGTTGATTTTGATGTAATTCTGGGTATGACTTGGCTTTCTCCGCAATTTGCGATCTTGGATTGTAATGCTAAAACGGTGACGTTAGCCAAGCCTGGAACAGATCCGTTAGTGTGGGAGGGTGACTACACTTCTAATCCGGTGCGTATAATCTCCTTTCTTCGTGCTAAGAAAATGGTTAGTAAAGGGTGTATAGCTTTCTTGGCACATCTCAAGGATGACACTACCCAAGTACCTTCGATTGGTCGGTTTCGGTGGTCTGTGAGTTTCTTGATGTATTCCCTGCAGATCTTCCGGGTATGCCCCCAGATAGGGATATTGACTTCTGTATTGATCTTGAACCGGGTACTCGCCCCATTTCTATACCCCCTTATAGAATGGCCCCCGCAGAGTTAAGAGAATTAAAAGCCCAACTTCAAGAGTTGTTGAGCAAAGGCTTCATTAGACCAAGTGCATCTCCTTGGGGTGCTCCGGTTTTGTTTGTGAAGAAGAAGGATGGGAGTTTTCGGATGTGCATAGACTACCGGCAGTTGAACAAGGTGACTATAAAGAACAAGTATCCTCTTCCTCGTATTGATGACTTGTTCGATCAGTTACAAGGTGCTTGTGTCTTCTCTAAGATTGACTTGAGATCCGGTTATCATCAATTGAAAATACGGGCAATGGATGTACCAAAGACTGCTTTTAGAATCAGGTATGGGCATTACGAATTTGTAGTGATGTCTTTTGGTCTTACGAATGCCCCTGCTGCGTTCATGAGTTTGATGAACGGGATTTTTAAGCCATATTTGGATCTCTTTGTGATCGTATTTATTGATGATATACGGATATACTCCAAGAGTAAGAAGGAACATGAGGAGCATTTGAGAATGGTATTGGAAATGTTGAGGGAGAAAAGCTTTATGCCAAGTTCTCTAAGTGTGAGTTTTGGCTAGATGCAGTGTCCTTCTTGGGGCACGTGGTTTCTAAGGATGGGGTGATGGTGGATCCTTCTAAGATCGAAGTAGTGAAAAATTGGGTAAGACCTACTAATGTGTCAGAAATAAGGAGCTTTGTTGGGTTAGCTAGCTACTACCGCCGATTTGTCAAGGGATTCTCTTCTATTGCTTCCCAACTGACGAACTTGACTAAGCAAAATGTTCCATTTGTATGGTCGGATGAGTGTGAGGAAAGCTTTCAGAAGCTCAAGACTCTGTTGACTACTGCACCAATTCTCACCTTGCCAGTGGAAGGTAAGAATTTCATTGTCTATTGTGATGCATCCTATTCGGGTTTGGGTGCAGTGCTAATGCAAGAGAAGAATGTGATTGCTTATGCTTCAAGACAATTAAAGGTGCATGAACGTAATTATCCGACACATGATTTAGAGTTGGCTGCAGTGGTGTTTGCATTAAAGCAATGGAGACACTACTTATATGGGGTTAAGTGTGAGGTCTATACGGATCATCGTAGTCTACAGTATGTCTTCACTCAGAGAGATTTGAATTTGAGATAGAGGAGATGGATGGAACTACTGAAGGACTACGACATCACTATCTTGTATCATCCGGGGAAGGCGAATGTTGTAGCGGATGCTTTAAGTAGAAAGGCGGGAAGCATGGGTAGTCTAGCTCACTTGCATGTTTCTAGACGCCCATTGGCTAGAGAGGTTCAGACTCTGGCTAATGACTTTATGAGGTTAGAAGTAAATGAGAGGGGAGGATTGTTGGCAAGTGTGGAGGCGAGATCTTCTTATCTTGACAAGATCAAGGGGAAACAGTTTGATGACGAGAAACTAAGCCGAATCCGAGATAAGGTGTTGCGAGGAGAGGCTAAAGAAGCGAAAATCGATGAGGAAGGTGTTTTGAGGATAAAGGGAAGGGTATGTGTACCCCGCGTCGATGATGTGATCAACACTATTCTGACAGAGGCTCATAGTTCAAGGTATTCGATACATCCGGGTGCAACCAAGATGTACTGTGACCTAAAGCAACACTTTTGGTGGAGTAGAATGAAGCGTGATATTGTGGATTTTATTGCCAAATGTCCAAACTCTCAACAAGTAAAGTATGAACACCAAAGGCCCGAAGGAACACTTCAGAGAATGCCCCTTCCAGAATGGAAATGGGAGATAATTGCAATGGACTTCGTGGTTGGTCTTCCAAAGACATTGGGCAAGTTCGACTCCATTTGGGTAATTGTGGACAGATTAACTAAGTCTGCTCATTTCATTCCGGTTAAGGTGACTTACAATGCAGAGAAGTTAGCCAAACTTTACATCTCAGAAGTTGTTCGATTGCATGGAGTTCCACTATCCATCATATCAGATAGAGGTACGCAGTTTACTTCTAAGTTTTGGAAAACATTGCATGCGGAATTGGGTACTAGGTTGGATCTTAGTACAGCTTTCCATCCTCAGACCGACGGTCAGTCTGAGCGAACGATTCAAGTGTTGGAGGATATGCTTCGTGCATGTGTGATAGAATTCGGTGGCCATTGGGATAGCTTCTTACCCTTAGCGGAGTTTTCATACAATAATAGCTATCACTCAAGAATTGATATGGCTCCCTTTGAAGCACTATATGGGAGGAGATGTAGGTCCCCCATTGGTTGGTTTGATGCATTCGAGGTTAGACCTTGGGGTACTGATCTTTTGAGGGATTAGATAGAAAAAGTGAAATCTATTCAAGAGAAGCTTCTAGCGGCGCAAAGTAGACAAAAAGAATATGCAGATCGAAAGGTTAGAGACTTAGAGTTCATGGAGGGTGAACAAGTCTTGCTGAAAGTTTCGCCAATGAAAGGGGTGATGCGGTTTGGTAAAAGAGGCAAGCTAAGCACAAGGTACATTGGTCCCTTTGAAGTACTTAAGCGAGTAGGGGAGGTGGCTTATGAGTTAGCCTTGCCCCCAGGGCTGTCCGGAGTACATCCGGTATTCCATGTGTCGATGTTGAAAAGATACCATGGGGATGGAAACTACATTATCCGTTGGGATTCAGTTTTTCTTGATGAGAATTTGTCTTATGAGGAGGAGCCTGTTGCTATTTTAGATAGAGAAATTCGCAAGTTGAGGTCAAGGGAGATTGCATCTATTAAAGTTCAATGGAAGAATCGACCTGTTGAAGAAGCCACTTGGGAGAAGGAGGCAGATATACAAGAAAGATACCCACATCTGTTTACAGACTGAGGTACTTCCTTTCACTCTTGGTTTTCTTCTCATGATCGTTCGAGGACGAACGATGGGTAAATTGGTATCTATTGTAACGACCTGTTTAGTCGTTTTGAGCAACAGATTTTATTCTGGAAAAACTGGCAGAGGTGACGGAGGCCACGACGGACCGTCACGGGCACGACGGACCGTCGTGGAGGTGTCGTTGCAAAACACTTAGAAAAATCTGAAATTTGGTACTGAAATCGACTCTCTGACCATCACGACGAAATGGCAGGACGGACCGTCACAGACGTGACGGACCGTCATAGACTCTTTGATGGAAATTGAGTCTCTGACGGTTGCGACGGACAGCAGGACGGACCGTCGCAGGCACGACGGCCCGTCACGGGCTGCGTAGTCCCAGGCGGGGTCGGATTCCTGATTAATTAATTTAAGGGGCGTTTTGGACTATTTCCTGCTATAATTATAAAATAATGGGTTAATGTTAATAAGTCTAATTACTTGGGGGTTAAAAGAGGTAACCTTAAGTTAATTAGTGGGTTATTATTGCCATCTTTCATTCTTAATTATATACTAATTAGGGTAAAAGAAAGAGGGTTTGAATAAGAGAAATAGAAAGAACAAAGAGAGACAGAAAAAGAAGAAGAGTACGAGTAGAGAGAGAGAGAAACGAAGAGGATAGCAAGTATTTTGAGAAGATAGCTTATTGATCGCAATTCTTCGGTGGAGGTAGGTTATGGTTTTTACACTATTCGTAGTAAACTCTTAATAGCGAATGATATGTGTTGAGTAGTATTATTAAGTCTTCTATATGCTTAATTGCGTGTATGCATGATGTGATCTTATATATATATATATGTTTGTGATAAAATAAGCATGACGAAGCTATTGAATCTTAAATCTTGAAGAAACCCTAATCTACTTTGTTAATGATGATGCCTTGGTATAAAAGAAGGCTTAATGAACGAAAGTAGTGAGATTAGGGGATCGGGTGCCGCGTTCCGGTACCAGGATAGAATATGAGGATCGGAGTGTCACGTTCTGACACCAGGATAGAATATGAGGATCGGAGTGTCACGTTCCGACACCAGGATAGAAGATGAGGATCGGAGTGTCACGTTCCGACACCAGGATAGTATATTGATCGGGTGCCACGTTCCGGTACCAGGATAGAATATGAGGATCGGAGTGTCACGTTCCGACACCAGGATAGTATATGGATCGGGTGCCACGTTCCGGTACCAGGATAGAATATGAGGATCGGAGTGTCACGTTCCGACACCAGAATAGTATATGGATCGGGTGCCACGTTTCGGTACCAGGATAGAATGAGGAGCGGAGTGTCACGTACCGACACGAGAGTAAATAATATAGTGAATCTTGAAATATACTAATATACTCAATCTAAAGAACATGTTTCCCAAACGAGTATGATGAGGATGCGTGAGTCCTCATTGATGTTCTTGGTGTTGTAACCAAGGATTATGGTAATTGTAAATGCTGCATGCTAAGGATATTAGTTGATTTTATGATGTTACTTGATATATACTGTTTTCTATTTTGAGTTGGCCGATGATACCTACTCAGTACTTGTGGTTGTACTGACCCCCTACTTTTATGTTTTCCTTTTGTTTATTTGTGGAGTGCAGCAAACGTGCCGTCATCTTCGACTCAACAGTATTTCAAGCCAGTCTTCGTCACACCGGATCTTCAGGGTGAGCTAATGCTTCTAGCTTGGACTGGATCTCCTTCCTTATGTCTTGATGCCTTGAAGTTTCGGCATAGACTAGCTTTTATTTGTTTTAGCTTCTTAGAATACTCTTAGTTTAGTAATTTGATCATAGATGTTCTTGTGGTGATGACTTCCAGATTTTGGGGAATGAATAGATGTTGAATTTTAGAAGTTATTGAATTGTCTTTTATTTATGAGTTTAAGTCTTCCGCATTGCTTTATGTTGATATTAAATTGAAATGATAAGGTTTAGATTGGTTGGTTCGCTCACATAGGAGGGTTAATGTGGGTGCCAGTCGCGGCTCGGTTTTGGGTCGTGACACAAGCCTAAGTAAAGGTCACTAAAATTACTCACCTAAGAGAGTGTTGAATATCAAAGACAAGTCTCAATCAAATTTTGTATGTAAGTGTAACGACAATCCACACTTAATTCATAAACAAGAGATGAGAAATCATGTAATGAGCTATGACTACCTCATGCTAGAACAAAGCTTCGATGATGTATGAGTTGAATGTAAGTATGAACTTTAAACTGAGCGCCGATAGACTAGTTATGAGTGGTGATGCCTTCTTTTTGGAATGGCGGAGGTTCACGTAATCCTCATGAGATGAGACTATCCACCAAGGAGGGTATGGTTCTCCCAAAATATCCTAGTCTTTGAACTATGTTACCACCATAGGGAACTAATTTGGTTCGAACCCAATAAGCTGGCATGTTTGGTTTTACTTTTGCCAGTAAGTCCGCCTCTTTTCGGTGTGGGGGACACACTAGATATCATAAATTTTCACATGATGTATGTTGGTTAAGGTTGAAGTTACTCAATGTATGAAATATAATGAAATAGATGATACCGAAGATGTTTTTGCAAGACAATAACAAGGTGAAACCAAATTCAAGTAATGACATTAGGTCATTCTTGGTCATTGCACTTCATGATCCCGATGAGAGTCTTAAACTTCATCCTAGGTATAACTGGTGTTTACATCAGCTTACGAATGAATGAAATGAATAATATGAAGTACAAATGAACCAATGAAGAAGACTCAATGTTTTTTAAATAAGGCTCTCGGGTTGAGGTACGATATGTTGGGCCCTCACTTGAGATGTATTAATTCTACATCCATGATTCCAAGGTCTCGTGGATATGAAATTGTATAATATATAAACATGAAATTTAGGTTATGTTATCCTATGGGTATATTATATGTGACATATTCATGGTATGACCTTCCCATTGCGAGTTAGGCAAGTCCAAAGACATGACCTCCTAAAAAAGCATGCTGATTAGGAAGAGTCATGGATTATAATGACTTATTATATGATGCCAATAAAAGATATTAGATACACAATGTTAACTAAATAACCCATAAATTCCCTAAAAAATAAGTAATAGATTCAATGGCATGATCAATAATAATGAACTATAGTGTAAAGAATGACTCACTATAAGGTCGGTAAATCATTCCTTAGTCCTTGGATTACTTACATCGATTCATTGTGGGTATGAGACTACAATAAATAATTGAAATTGCAATTAAAACATAGAAATAAAGGAATTATTGAACTACACAACAACAAGAATAAAAAGACTGAAAGATAAACTAAGTCCAAAGGAAATAACTCTCGGGTTTGGAGGACCAAAATTTCCAATCTTCGCTCGAGTTGTTTAAAATTATGGTTATTATACTAATGTCTTGTAATCATATAGAAAATGAGTTGTGTGCTTTGAATGCATTAAAATACATCATATTTATACAACAATTCACAACTAACGAATTATTAAGTCTAACGACTAGACATTCCAGAAGTGGCCTGTTGCTTAGGAAGAGATTTCATTGTTCATCCATAGATTAATGTGTATGTGTGCATACACCAATAGTTAGTACAAGTGGCGTACTAACCCCCTACTATTTATTATTTTTATAGGTGCAGGTCAAAGGACAAATTGATGACACTTGTAACGATTTGGATTTTAGCGTTTCTCCAAACCATGTGGTAGATTCTCTTGATTTTTAGGATGCTACAATCTTAGTCTAGCTTTCGATATATACATAGCTAGTGGATTTTGTCCCTAGCGTTCCTTTTAAATTTCATTTCAAACCTTTTTATGTAAGGTCTATTTTTGAAACATAATATATTATATTCATCATTTATTTTGAAATGTTCTTGATATTAGATGGTTTTCTATTAATGTTTATTTTAGTATATAATTTTTAATACGTAATGACTATATTAAGTCTATGTAAACTTCATACGTTTAAAAAGTTTTAAATTTTCCACAAATTTAACTAGATGAATGTAATTAATGCAAGATGAGGCTTGTCTGCGACCTCTGCGAGGTTAACGACGCCGGTTGTGATTCAGAATCTAGAATCTGGATTGTGCCAAACTTAGTATCAGAGAATGAGGGTACATTACCTAGGATCTGAAGCTCAACACTACCACGTTACGTTGTTTCTAACTTATGGTTGTGAAGCATGAGACAATCATGACTTAGAGACTACGCGATGATAGGAAATTTTCCCTTCTTCTACTCTTTAGCATTCTCTCTAGAGCTTTTACACTTTGTGTCATTATAAGAATCTAACTTCCTTCTTGTGTAAACACGTAGAAGAATACACACAAGAATTAAGATGGCCAAGTGGTCTAAGGCGCAAAACTTAAGATCTGACCTTCCCAAAAAGGGGCCATAAGGAAATACCCAATGTGGACAAAAGACATGTGGTGAGTGTGGTTGTTGGCATGGAGGTGAATGGATGGCAATGTCTAAAAGCCTTCTATAAGTATTGATGAGGAGGAGAAGGATAAGTTGGCTGCATACCAACTCAAGAAAAATGCTTAGACATGGATGTGCTTCATAAGTGTTATGCTATAATAGACTATAGAAACAAGGTAGTAAGACTTCAGTTTCCAAATAAGTTGGATTAAAATGAGAAGGGTGTGGTTCAAATCAATCAGGCAAAGGAAGATGCTCAGCCTCGGCCAAATGTTGTAGCCGAAACCCCTAAGAGAAACTGGTTCTATGCGTTGAAAAGAAGAGAGGAAAAAGAGAAGTCCACGAATGTGAATAATGGTAAATTACTTGTCTTACCCTTTCCTTTTTATGCATTATTAGATCCAGGATCTATCTTGTCTATGGTTACTCCTTTGGTGGCTAATCAATTTGACTTACTTCTTGAGATCTTACATGAACTGTTTCTAGTTAGTATTCCCATAAGAAATTGTGTTAAGGGCAAAGGGGCATGTAGAGAAGTAGATGGGATTGTGTCAAGTCCTTTTGAAATTAAGTTGGGAATCATTAGGTTCAAATCAAAGGTCCAACAAGATGTTTTCTAATAGGTTAGATATACTCTTCCTAATTCTAGTTTATGTTTAAGAAACTATTAGTTTAAGTGCTTTAGTGGATTTGGTGTTGTAAATCCCTAATCGTATGTCTTATAATAGCACTATGTGATTCAAAACAAAGTTATGTTTGCATTTCATGTGCTGTTTGGTGAAGCACAGACATTTTTTTCTGTGTTGCATGATTTACGAGGTGGATTAAGTAAAGTGTGATTGACATGAAAATTCCTCAATCTCAAATATGAAGCTACAGATAAGCTTGAATGATATGCATCATCCAAATAATTTTGAATTAGATATTCATAAAAGAGAAACGTTTAAGTATGCTAAAGTAACCTCCGAAAGTCACCCTGTTTGTTTAAGTAATGTGTATGTGTTATTTGGGGATGAATGTTCCTAAGGGGTGGGGGGGGGGATAATGTAACATTCTGGAAAATGACATATCTAATGAAGATCCCAGCAAATCCATAAGAATGCGTATTGGGGACACATAGGCATTGTAATTGCCCAATATTTCTTAATATTGGGCGTAGTGTTGAAAATTGGCTATGGGGTAACCAGTTTTTATATAATAACCAAATAAGGAAAATATTGGTCATTATAGAAAATAAATTGGCTAAAAGGGTGTTAGCCAATTTTTCTATGTAATAATGATCTTGTTAAAGTAATGTACCTGCAATAAAGACCCTAAAATAAATTAATATTTAATTCCTTAATTCACAAATTAGGTACTAGGCATCCAAATGTCAGGCTTAGGTATCATAGCACATGATCATTTAAAATGATCATGTAGATTAAGTAGTGCCTAAGGACATAGTGAGGATCCTTGGGACAATATGTAAATATTCCCAATAGGACATCAAGGATAGTTAGTTACGAATGTACAAAAAATCCATGTGCAAGCACATGGTAAAGAAAAGAGAAAAGCGGCAAAGACGGGACCACCCTAACCGAATTTGGTTAGGTTAGTTAGGGGGCAGGCGTGCACATGGGTGCACCCATGTGTGGCCTATCTCTATAACTAATTCTAGACTCTAACCTACTTCCCTAAATAGATAATTAACCTATGACTAACCTAAATGGACCAATTAGTGCACCCAAAAACCTAAGACTTAAACGGGTTGAACTAACCTAGTACTAGTTGAAGAGACAACCTAGTACCTAACCTAGGATGGTCCAAAAGGTTGGTTATGGTCCTAAAAACTTTGGCCTACTTTATTAATTACCATAGTTTACTTAATTAAATATTTTAGCAACTTAATTAATCAATTAAAAGGGGCAAAACCGAAATCACAAAACAATTTCAAAATTTTGGTTAAGACAAGAAAGGGGCAACCTAGTACCTAACCTAGAATGGTCCAAAGAGTTAGTTAAGGTCCTAAAGACATAAACGTACTTTAGTAATTACCATAGGTAACCAAATAAATTAAAGTAGAAATTTAATTAATTAATATCAATGATAAAAAATAAATCCTTTCACTAACCTTGTATAATTCAAGAAACATCATAGTACTTAACCTAGGATTGTCCTAAAGGGTTGATTATAGTTCCTATGACTTAGGGTTACTTTAGAACATAAAGTAGGTACCTAAATTAATTAAATTAAGTATTTAAATAATTAATATAAATAAAAAATATTGACCGAAACCATAGGCAACACTAATTCCCAAATTTGACTAAGTGTTATGTCTCCTATATTTAGTCAACCTAGGGGGGGCGTTTCAGTAATTGGTTAATTTGTTTATCAAATTAACTTATTAAACCTACGTTTTATAATTAAATATCATCTTCTTAACCTAAAATCACGACCAAAACGTTGAGATTCACGATGCTAAGACAGTAGCCGACAAACCGCAAGAAAACATAATACGATAAAGAGTTCTTAGGCGAATTCGAGGTTTTCTTTAAGGTTTCGTTCAAGATGACTTTCGTATATTAAATTCTAAATAAGGTATAGTTTTATATCCTTGACTCCTTTCTCAAAGAGAATTTTCTTTCCCACGAATTCAATGATCTTGAAACTAGGGTTGTTCACGTTCTCGTCGAACTCCTTGTCCCTAGTATCCTATTCGATTTCAATGTTGAATAGGTTAGAGATCATGTTTTTAGTATGTGGTGCTAGCTGTTTTTAACATGCATTGTTCTACAATGATGATTATTGAATGAACCTATAAACTTATAGTCGCGTAAAGTTAATACTATCATGAAAACTAAGAATCGATGATATTCTAAGAACGTCTGTCACTCTTTTAGGTAATTTATTTGTCTTAGACGAATGTTTACTTGCTGTTGTTGTGACGTTATGAAGATGCTAAAGTCATCAAATATTAATATGATGATTTCCAATATATCTTTAAAACGTTGCCCTAAAGTCATGCACTAAGATCGGTTAAAAGAATGATACTATGCTAAGATGTGCCGGAAATGTTATGTATGAAGATGATTACGGTTTGTTGTGCATACCTACTGTAAATGTGACTTGTTTATGATTTTGGTTTTCTAGATGTTTAAAAACGCTATGACTAAAATTATGTTATAAGGTTTGCTTAAAAATCTCCATGAAATAACATTTGAATTAATTGCCTATCTTATGCCGATAATTTGGGCGATAAATTAGTTGTTTAATAGAATTGGATACAACATTTCTTTAAAATTATTATGGGAAGATTTTCTTGCTAAAATGATGATATAAGCTATGTTGTTTACCTGAAATTAATTGAATTGGCCAACGATATTCTCATTACCAATGTATTGTGGAATTATTATTTGTGCCAACAAATTGTCGAGTAAAACATTTGTCTAATCATAATACTTCCATAACATGAAAATTCAAACAAATATCTACATTGATGAACTCATAAGTTACGGTATGACAATAAAAGGGACAAGTCCGAACATACCCTACGCACATGGACTTATGAAGGTGAAAACATTGAATTGTTCTTGCAAGTTAATCAAAGGTTAAAAGTTCAAGTGTACTGAAGGTTTGGATTATGCCAATTAATTGTCCTGCAACATTATCTCCAAAATATGTAATAGAATTGGCTAATGATTCCATGAATTAATATTTGAATGAATGTTTGGCTTGTGCCAATAAATTGAATATGAAGTTATTCCCAATAGTTTAGGCCAATACTAATCAAATGCCTATATTCTGAGAGAGGGAAATCGAAATCGGCCTTATGGCCAAATGTGTGAGATATATAAGTCTCACAAATAATAAAAAATTATGGGATTCGCAAGGGATTCAAACACAGATTCCCTTCACCGAATGTGCAATAACTGTAAGTTTTGCACAATATGCACTTAGAAGATCATGAAACACTTAGAAAAATATGAGCAACCCGAAAGGGGTAATATGAGAGTAAAGTACACTAAAGTCCATGTGCATGGCATATGATGTAAGTTAACGACAAGATGAAGAGATGAAAATTCACGTAATGAGGTGAGTAATTATGTTAAACTATGATGCTAATGAAAATGGTGACAACACGATAAGCCGCTAAGATGAATGGTGAGGCATGTCTGAACCAAGCATAAATAAAGGTGACTAAAAGTACTCACCTAAGAGAGTGTTTAACATCAAGAGACAAGTCTCTATAACATTCTATATGGAAGTGTAAGGACAATTCACACTTAATACGTAAAGAAGAGATGAGAAATCATCTAATGAGCTATGACTACTTCATGATATAAGAAAGGTTCGATGTTGTATAAGTTGAATGTAAATGGGAACTATAAATTGAGCACCGATAGGCTAGGTATGAGTACTGATGCCTTTTTTCGGTAAGGGCGGAGGTTCACATATTTCTCATGAGATGAGACTGTCTATCAATATGGGTATGTTTCTTCCCTAAATCTCCTACTCTTTCATATATGTTGCCACCATAAGGAAGTAGCTTGGTTCAAACCCAATAAGCTAGCATGTTTATGTTTCACTTTGGCCAGTGACTCAACCTCTTTTTGGTGTGGGGAAGACACCAGATTTCATGATGCTCACATGATCTATGTCGGTTAAGTTTGAAGTTTGTAAAAGTATGAAACATAATAAAATGAACGATACTGATGGTGTTTGTGCAAGACAATCAGGAGGTGAAACCAAATTCAAGTAATGACATTAGGTCATTCTTGGTGATTGCACTTTATGATACCGATGAGAGTCTTAAACTTCATCCTAGGTATAGTTGGTATTTAAATTATCCTATATATGAATGAAAATATTAATTTGAAGCACGAATGAAGTAGACTCTGTGTTTTCTAAAGATGACCCTCAAGTTGAGGTCCCATATGTTTGGCCCCTCACTTGAGATGTCTTAATGCTACATCCACGATTCTAAGGTCTCGTGGATATGAAATGTATAATATATAGATATGAAATCATGTTATGTGAACCTATGAGTATAATGTGTGACATATTCATGGTATGACCTTCCTATTATGAGTTAGGCAAGTCTAGAGACTTGACCTCCTAAGAAAGCATGTAGATTAATACGAGTCATGGCTTATAATGACTTCTTATATGATGCCAATAAAGGGAATTAAAAACACAACGTTAATTAAATAATACATAACATACCTAACATGAAAGTAATGAAAACAATGGCATGATCATAGATAATGACTTATGAAATGTAATGAATATATAGTATAGACAATGACTCACTATAAGGTAGGGAAATCATTCCTTATTCCTTGGATTACTTACAGAGATTAATTGTGGGTATGGGACTACAATGAATCATTTAAATTGTAAGTAAAACATAGGACACAAGTAATTATTGAACTACACAACAAAACGAAGAAAAATAATGAAAAATAAACTAAGTCCAGTGGAAAGACTTCTCGGGTTTGGAGAGCGAAAATTTCCAATCTTTGCTCGAGTTTTTCTAAAATTATATTGATTATACTAATGTCTTGTAATCATATAGAAAATTAATTTTTTGCTTTGAATGCATTAAAATACATCATATTCATACCACAATTCGCAACTAACGAATTAGGAAAGTCTAATGACTAGAATTTCTAGAAATGACATGTTGCTTAGTAAGAGCTTTCATTGATCATGCATATGTTTATGGGAATTTGTGTATACACCCATACTTAGTACAAGTGGTGTACCAACCCCCTATACTTTACTATTTTTATAGATGCACTTTAAAGGACAGATTGACGACACTTGTAGTGATTTGGATTTCAACGTTTCTCCAAACCATTGAGTAGATCCTCTTGATTTTGAGGATTCTACAATCTTAGTCTACCTTTATACATAGACATAGATAGTGTATGTTTTCCCTATCGTTTCTTTCACATTTTATTTCGAACATTTTGATGTAAGGTAATTCTGGAAACTTAATATATTCTATTCATCATTTGTTTTGAAATATTCTTGATATTAGATGGTTTTCTATTGATGTTGAGCATAGAATATGATGTTTAATAGGTAATGACTATATGAAGTCTAAGTAAACTTCATACGTTTAAAAAGTTTTAAATTTTCTGCAAATTTAACTAGATGAAGTATTGAATGCAATATGAGGCTTGTCTGCGACCTCTGAGAGATCAACGACCCTGTTGCGATTCAGAATCCAGAATCCGGGTTGTGAGAAAGTGAATTCACATGCTATATACTATGTGGCAATCATAGTTATTGAACTTGGGGGCATCATGGAAATATTACTCTAACAACCTTTTGGGTCATGAGGCTGTCCAATCCGTGAGGACTATGGTGAACCCTACCTTCCATCCTTGGGAAGGTACCACCCCCTCATCTATAAGTTCACTCGGTTCTAAGATAATTTCTCTTTTTGAAAATCCATTATTACATTACTTTTAAAAAATTAGGCTTTAGGTGATTGACTCCCGGTATGCTTAGCTCATAGGTCATAGACGAGAGTTCATCAACCTAAATCATAGGATAAACCCTTTCACATGGGAATAACATATATGATTAGTATTATCTAGCTTAGGATATACTTGAGCACACCATTCAAGCTCCTCTATTGACTAGATCATCATTCATATGTGCGTGTGTATGTATATGTGAGTAATCCTTTCACCTAAATACTATAACACAACACATGAACATACATTATTATTTATGCACATATAAACAACAACTAGAAACTATCCTATCAAGTCACAGATGTGTAATGCATAGGCAAGGTCCCATATCTTTGCCCATACAGCACGTCTATCAAGTAATCTATAACACCCCAAAATTAGATATGTTTTCTAGAGCCTAAAATTTTAAATATAAGGTTATAAGGTCCTAAAACACTTATAATACGGTTTATATTAAGTGTGTAAAGTTTTGACATATTTGGAAGGAGAACGTCAAGGGACGACCAAAACGTTCGACGACTAGTCACCTATGTGCCTCATGTGTCCTGCCTATTTATAGACTGTATTTCATGAGATTATTAAATAATAAAATGATTTATAATGATTTTTAAATATGGTATATGGAGTTTTGAGAAGTTTGGAGGACAATCGACCACGTTCGAAATATAGCCCTTAAGACGCTCAATGTGTGTCTTGATATGGCCTAGCCTGTTTGGAGGAGTTGCAGGTGTTCGTTTTTGTAGAAACTTATGCATAAGGTCTACAAACTTTTTAAGGTGGTGATTACGTTGGAAACATCCAGGTACGACTTTTAAAGGGCCTCGCAAAAGTCCCCACAAGAAGGACACAAGGCTGGTCAAGACACTTCCTTAGCAGTGTCAATCGACGGACAAAATGACGTCCAGTTAGTCAAGCAACAGTCCATTTGTGAGGTATCGTGTATTGGTACTTAGCTTGGGAAGATCTCAACCCAAAAATTGGCCAAGTACCAACCGACGGCAGCCTAAGGATGGCCCATAAACTGATCTATGGCTAGTCAATTGCTTTGTCGATAGTGGCCTGTAAACTGGTGCCTGCGGCTATTTAATTTAAGGGTTGAATGGGAAATTCACCCCACGTCCTAACCTAATCTAACAAGATTATTTTTCTACTTTTGGGTGTATATGAGGGGTTAAAAACGTGATCAACCCCATTCCCAATAAAATTCACCAAATTAAACTTTTCCCTCGAAAAATATTCTCTCTACAACCTTCATTGTTCGTTAAGATCAACAAAATCTTGGATCTTGAATCATCAAGTTTTAGATATTTTAATATAGATAAAGTTATGGTGATCCTTATCTGTAGTTATCCTTCCATCTAGAGAGTTAATCTCAAAGTTTTCAAAGAAATTTTATGATCAAAGTTCTTCTTCTTCATTCTAGCCATGGGTTCTTTCTAAAATTTATTTAAAAATATTAATATTAATGTGTTGACGATTATATACTAATTTTGACACGAATTTCAATCCTATTGCATGATGAACCCATGCTCTTTCACAAACTCAATTTTAGCGTATGTATGGTTTTATGATCTTGATCCTATGCATATCGATTTTTGATTCAATTATGTTAATCTAATTATGTATACTGTATAGTATGTATATTGATGGTGAAGCATTGATGAATTAACCATATGAATCCATGTATGAAGATTTGACCAAAACTAGCCTATGTTCTATGTGTTCACTGTAAATTCGGATTCATGGTGATTGTTATTAGATTTTGATTGGGTAAATATCATAGTAGATACTGTCTTAAGTCGATATTATGAATAAATTGTGGGTATTAACCGTTAGTGATCGAATCAAAGGAAACTTGGTAAGATTGACCTACATGTTTTAGCGTATAGATTGATGATTCTAGCATGCTTATTGCGAGATCCAATTAAGTTAAAATGATGGTTTGATACTAATTATGATGTAATATGATTATGAATTATATGTAATGGATATAATATGGATTAATTCATGGTAGTTTGAATAGGATTAACATATATAAATTTATCCTCCATGAATTTCTTATATGAAGCATGTTACATTGATCTAAATATTATTGGAAAATATAGTAGAATCTCGTCCAATCTATGATTTCTTGAAGCTACTACCGTAGATTGATCGTATTGACGAAATATGACTTATAATCCATGCAAGTGAAGTTGGTTGATGGTCTATATCTTTCTATATTCTAGTATGTTAATGATATGTCATAGTAGTTGTAGCTTGACATTGTATTAGATTATGCTTAACTTTATATATGATTTTGGTACCTTAAGATACTTCCCTATACTTGATTTTTTGATAAAAGATTATTAACGGTCAATGATGACCAAAGGCTAAAGAATTGGTAAGAATTCCACTACTTTTCCACTTCTCTATTTCTTTATAGTAATGTTGGGGAAACCTTGTATGACATTGTGTGGTATGGTCCACTTATGGAGGTTGTGATTACTTTATTTTCATTATAAATGTGTTGACCATGGCCTTGAAGGAAAATTTATGAATATATGAACATGTGCTTAGGATGATACTATGAGAAGATTATGCCTACTTTCTTATTATAGTTGTGATTTAGATTGTATGGCTATTGTATGAGCATGTGCATACCCATGTTTGGATAAAGTATAGGTTCTGCCATTAATGAGTAAAAATTGTTAATAATCCCTTACCTACATACATCTATGAAAATGCATGAATAGTACAGGTTAGGAGTCTGAAGTGTACTATAAAGTTGGCTTGTCTCCTATGGTATTATGTGTTGTGTGGTTTATGCTTGATAGAGTACTATGTACTAAGAGGATGGCTTCCTCAATGTATTTTTACATGCATTATGTGATTATGTTGACCAATGTAAACACACACTCACTCTACATGCATATTACAACTCGTATAGGTCATGGTCTCTAAATGAAAGGTAGTTCTCATATTCATTAGGGCCTACTACTATGCATGTTAAGATGATGTTTATGAAAGCATGATATGTGTTTCCTTAGCTACGATGACTTTTTAGGTGTAGAAGTATGAGCAAGGGTATGGAACTTTGCGTATGCATTGCATATGTGTACCTCGATAGGATAGTTCTAGTTTTGGTTTTTATATGTATCAATATGTATGTATGAACATGTGTGTATTCATGTTTTATGTGAAATGTTTGATTACAAAAATGTATACACACATATTTATGAAGACCTAGTCAAGAGAGGGTCCTTTAATGGTGTGTTCATGTGTACCCTAAACCAGATGGTGCTTTACAAATGCTATGTTCATGTGAAGAGTTTCTTTACATGATTTAGGTTGATGAAATTTCATCTATGTCCTATGAGTTTTGAATATGAGGGGATGACTCTCCTAAACTTATGTTTTATAAATTAAAAATATATTAATGATTTTCAATATAGGGAACTTAGCTTCGCACCGAGTAAACTTGAATGTGACTGTGTTTCTGTTCCTATGGTAGGAGGGTAAGTCACCATAAATATCATGGGGTAGGTAGACACATGACCCTAAAGGGTATTAGATTGATGTTTCATTAAGTGAATAACTACAATACATAATCTTGGCATAAAGAGGGTTTTCATGTACCTCGAAGTGCCATAACTATGTTGCCACCATAGGAAACTAGCTAGTGGATCCATCTAGAAAGCTATGTTATGTTTGGTTCATCTTTGGCTGGTAGACCACCCTTTTTATCGGTGTGAAGTTTTATGAAACCAGATTCAATTTTTAGCATCTCATGGTCTATGTCGGTTAAGACTATAGTTTCCCTAGAGTAAAATGGACAATGGAAGTAAATGACGAGGACCCTAACTAGAATGACTTAAGGGAGGTTACTTAGGATATTTTGAAGCAATTAACCCATCTAGGAAATTCTAGGAAGGTTTTCTAATGCATGTTACTATGTATGTGTTTTTTATGAATGACATTGTAGTATTTGTCTACTTGTTAAGAATATGTGTATGATATGAGTCTTTATGCATGATGTTGATATTGTTGACTATATGATGAAGGTCTTGCTTGACTTAAATGAAGTGGTCCTCTCTTACAATGTTGATATATGATTTGGATGTAAAGACTTCTGGTCTCATGATAGGTTTACTAAGTATGTGTAAGCTATTGTCCCTAACATGTACGTTGCACTAGTAGATTTAGATTGGAGGCATGAGTTAGGTCTTAAAAGGTTCTTGTCAAATTATGTAAGTATATATGCATAATGACTAGGAGTTCACTGTAATGTCCTTATAATTTTGACTTATATATGTCTAAGTTGTAATATACTCCTATTATGTTATGTGATGTGTTGTTTAGATGATATGTATGTTTCCTTGTGGCCTTAAGGTAATGCATTGCATCAAGTATCACTAGAGGGTTACGTGGAAAGTTAATGAATAAAAGGGAAATTAACTCACCATTAAAGGAACAAGAGCTCACTTTAATGTGACTCAAAAATGTAATAAATCCTATATGTGATCCTTTGAAATGTTTGTACTTTGAATATGTTTATATGATGTATATGAATAATATAAATGCTGTTGTTTAAAGTTTTATGATGATTTTCTCAACAAGGCATTAAGTATGATTTCAAGAAAATGTTCCTTTTAAATAAATGTTTTTGCATGGTAGCCATACTTAGTGAATTCTTGTACAAATCCCATTCTTCTATACTTTTTACTCAAAGTGTAGGTTATGGATGCTTAATAGATGTCTATGATTAAAGAGCTTGATATGTATTCTCAATCTCAAGGAAAGGGTTCCTTAAGTTCCAAGGATTCCCAACTCATATCCTAATGTAAAATTGGTAAATATTGTATTTTTATGTCTTATGTTTTAAGGGTCATGTCCCTAATGTATTCTAATATTGTTGATGTCTACGATGGAAAAGAGACTTAGAGTCCATATATATGTTATGACTTATATTTTATATTTACATGAAGTGATATTTCTAACATATGATGTGCTATGAAAAGTTTTAAATTTTCAACCAAATTTTACTATGTCGATGCGATGAATGATAACTATGGGCTTGTACAAGACCTCCAACAGGTCAAGTACGCCATGTTACATCAAGGCGGTGCTCCTCGGATGTGACAAACGTGGTATCAGAGCACGAGGTTTTTGAAAGTGGTTTAGGATCCAAGAAGTCTCACATTTCAACGTCTAGTAGGCTCTTGTATGGTTAGTGGTGAGTCGCTACAAATCAAATGGTACGAGAGACTATAGGACGATAGAGTCTCCCTTCTCCCTCATCATCGTGCCTCAGAACTTAACTCTATAAGACCTCTCTCTTATGTTTTCTTGTCCGGTGGTCTTTTAGATGTGATTGCTTGGATGAGATTATCTCTATGCTTGAGGGAGAAAAGGTGAGTTTAAATACTTATCTTGGTTCTATGGTATGAATGAGTATGTGTGAAGGGGATTTTTTGCATGTTTTGATGATGTGATGACATTTATGGCTATATAAGAAAACTTATCTGAAATAGCATGTTATGTTGAAAAAAAAGGTATGTCAAGATAGAGTTAAAGCATGCTATAAGTTATTATGGATAGAAAGAGTATCTTTTCGAAATAACGTCTTACTATATGATTTTGTATGATGGTAGCCTTATGATATGATTTGAACTTGAAATGCTTGGTCACTAACTATGAAAGCATGCTACTCTAAGATTTTGTACTTAAAGGTCTTCAATATTTATTTGTGTATACATGTGGTCCTCGATAAGTTGCCTAGTATCGATTTGAATCTTTTCTATAGACTTTGTCATAGGTGTTATAATAGTATGCTTTCTTTGGTAAAATTTTATATCTAATAGTGTTATGCTTTTCCCATCAATTGCGTAAATGTTGCATTTTTGGAATTTGAAAACATGTGCACTGTAATGATAGGAATTTTACTATGATATTTTTGGGAAACCAACTAAATTGTTCTTTCATTATATGTTGTTGAAATATGTATAGGATTGATGCATATAACGTGATAATGAATGTAAAAAGGAAAATTGCTATGTGGAATGAAGAATGAGAGTATTGTGGCATGATGAGTTGTAAACAAATTTTCTTACTTCTTATTGTGTTGTGATTTACTTGATGATTGTGGAATTGATTTTTCCCTATAATTGAGGGTGGTTCTCTTATATTCATTTGTTGATGGAGTAGTAAGGTTGTAGATATTTTCTATATTGTCCTTCTATTCTTACTTGACCTTGAATCTAATGAATTCTTAGTAAGCTTGTTCATGAATAGAGTCTTTCATAAAGTATGAATTGCATGAACTTTATATATTTGGTAATTTATTGATTGGAATTACCTTGAAGATATTGTGGAGATTCCGAAGTATATCAAAGAAAAGATTTGATAAAGTCAATATTTTCGAATGTTAAATTACATCTTGATATGCTAGTTGTATATTTCACTTCATGAGATAAGATACAAATCATGGTAATAGTCACTTGTGAGGTGAAATGTTTAGCCATATCATGAAAAGTTATGTCTCTTTAAAATGAAATATGTTGAGTCTCTTAAAAACTATGTAACTATTATGATTTGGAATGCATAATTGTAGGCTCATTCTTCAAAAGTGAAAGCATGTTTAGCTAACTGCTCATGTGTGTGCCTATGATTCGTGTGATTCTTCTCAAAATATGTTTACTGTGAAGGTGAGTACTATTTTAGAAAATGACATTTTGTGAAATTACTTCTTAATGTTGTGATGTGCTTGGTGTGACTTACCACTTAGACTTTACTAGGAAGGAAACATGAGCAAGCCTTGGTCTAAAATTTTAGAATTTCTCTATTTTAGAGGAAATTCACATTGTACCTCACTTAGGTGTGAACTCATGAGACATGTAAGTTTGTTGAGGAGCAACACATTCCTTTGTAGACACCATTAAGAATGGTATGGTTTGAGTATGACCTTCATGGCACTAGGTCCAACTAATGAAGATCTTTGTTGATTAAATTAACTCAAGTCTATGAGAATTTAAGTATGATTGACAACTTGTTTTGAGTATTATTTAAATCTTCCTATGTGTGGCCTCTCAAGATTATATTTGAATGAATTATGGTGTAATGACTATGTTATGATTAGGGGAAGAATGTTCTCTTTATGAACATGATAAGAGCCTTTGTGTTTGATGCATTAAAGAGTGAGTAGAAATGGTTTTTCTTGTTTATGTGCATTGAGTGCTAAAATCATATGATGTTGTTATAAATGTTATGAATTGCTCTATGATGCATTGAAGTATTGTTGTTAATAAAGAGTCCTAAGTGTCATTCGAGGACGAATATTCCCAAGTGGGGGATATTGTAAGACTCCAAAATGAGATACGATTTCAAGATATTAACATGTTTTTATTAGGTTTATAAGGTCATAAAAGGACTCATAATATTGTTTAGAGTAAGTGTGTAAAGTTTGAAATTATTTGGAAGTATAACATCAAGGGATGACCAAAACGTCCGATGACTAGTCGCCTATGTGCCTCACGTGTCCATGTGTATTTATAGACTGTATTTAATGATTGTATTAATTATTAAAATGAGGTATATTTATGTTTAAATATTATGTATGGAGTTTCGAGAAGTTTGGAGGTAAAACGACCAAGAACGTCCAAGGCATTTGAAAGAATAACCCTTAAGACGCTCAATGTATATCTTGATGGGGCCTAGCCTGTTTGCACAATTTGCAGGTGTTTTTTTGGGTGAAAGTTATGTTGAAGTTCTACAACTTTTTAACGGTTGTAATTACGTTTGAAACTTCTGGGTACGATGTCTAAAGGGCCTCGCAAAAGGCCCCAGAATAAGGACCCAAGGTTGGTCGAGATAGTGCCTTGGCAGTGTCAATCGACAGACCAAACGACGGCCAGTTGGTCAACCAACGGCAGGTTGGAGAAGTTTCCTATGTTGGTACTTAGGTTTGGCAGGTCTCAATCCAAACATTGGCCAAGTATCAACTCACGGAAAACAGTGGACGGCCTGTAGACTGACCTACGATCAGTTGGTTGCTCTATCGATGGTGGACTCTAAACTTGTGCCTGCGTCTGTTTTATTTATGGGTTGAATGGTAAATTAACCCCACATCTAACCTGATTCTAATAGAATTATTTAGATACTTTTGGGAGTTTATAAGGGGTTATAATGTGATAAACCCCACTCCCAATACAATTCACCAAATTAGACTTTTCCCTCCAAGAATATTCTATGTAGAACCTTCGTTGTTGGTGAATCTCAACAACATCTTGGAGCTTGGATTTCCATGAATGAATCATAAAGTCTTATATATTTCAATTTAAATAAAGGTATGGTTATATCCTTCCATCTGGAGAGTTAATCTCAATGTTTTCAAATAAAAATTACGATCAAAGTTCTTCTTCTTCTTCATTCTAGCCATGGGTTCTTTCTTAAATTGATTTTAAAAGAATTATATGAATGTATTGATTATTATATTCTTATTTGGACGTGATTTTCAATCCTATTGCATGATGAACCCATTCTGTTTCACAAACTCAATTTTAGCCTATGTATGGCTTTATGATCTTTATATTATGCATATTGATTTGTGATTAAATTATGTTAATATGCTTATATATACTGTTTATTATGTATATTTATGGTCAATCATTGATGAATAACCTATGTGAATCCATGTGTGAAGATTTGAGCAAAACTAGGCTATGTTCTATATGTTCACTAAAAGTTCGGATTCATGGTGATTGTTATGAGATTTCTATTGGGTAAAGATATTTGTAGCTACAGACTTAAGTAGATATTATGAATACATTGTGGGTATAAGACATTATTTATTCAATCAAAAGAAACTTGGTAAGATTTACCTACATTCTTTAGCCTATAGATTGATGATTCTAGCAGACTTATTGTGAGATTCAATTACGTTAAAATTATAGTTAGCTATTGCTTATGATGTAATATGATTATGACATATATGTAATGGATCAAATTTTATAATGATTGATATTTTTTATAGGATTAACATATGTAAAACTATCCTCCATGAATCTATAATATGAAGCATGTTATAGTGATCTACAATTTAATGTCACATATAGTAGGATCTCGTCTAAGCTATGATTAATTGAAGCTACTGCCTTAGATTGTTGGTATTGACTAAATATGACTACTAATCCATTCAAGTGAAGTTGGTTGATGGTCCATGTCCTTCTACGTTCTAGCATGTTAATGATATGGTGTACTAGTTGTAGCATGACCTTTTAGTAGCTTATGCTTAACATTATGTATGATTTTTGTACCTTAAGCTACTTCAAAATGGATTATTTATTGATAAAAGAGTAGTAATGTTCAATTATGACCAAAGGCTAAAGAATTTGTTAAAATTCCCCTACTACTCTACTTCTCAATTTCTTTATAGTAATGTTGAGGAAGCCTTGTATTTCATTGTGTGGTATGTTCCACTTATGGTGGCGATGTTTACTTTGTTGTCATTATAAATGTGTTGAACAGGGCCTTGAAGGCAAATTGGTTAATATATGAACGTGTGCTTATGATGATACTATGAGATGATTATGCCTACTTTCATATTCTAGTTGTGATATAGATTTTATGGATATTGCATGGGCATGTGTATATCCATGTTAGTGTAAAGTAAAGGTGCTGCCTTTAATGGGTAAAATTGGTTAATAATATCTTACCTATATAACCTTATGTGAATTCATGAATAGCACAAGTTAGGAGTCTTAAGTGTACTATGAAGTTGGATTATCTCCTATGGTATTGTGTGTTGTGTGGTTAATGCTTGATAGAGTACTATGGCCTAAGAGGATGTCTGGCTCAATGTGTTTTTGACAAGCATTATGTGATCATGTTTACCAATGTAAACACACACTCACTTTACATGCATATTATAAGTTTGACAAGCATTATTTGATCATGTTTACCAATGTAAACACACACTCACTTTACATGCATATTATAAGTAGTATAGGTCATGGTCTCTAAATGAAAGGTAGTTCTCATATTCACTAGTGTCTACTATGAATGCTAAGATGATGTTTATGAAAGCATGATATGTGTTTACTTAGCTAGGATTACTTGATAGGTGTACTAATATAGGAAAGGGTATGTGACTTTTCCTATGCTTTACACATGTATACCTTGATCGGATAGTTTTAGTTTTGGTTTCTATATGTATGAATATGTAAGCATAAACATGTGTTTCTTAATGTGTTATGTGAAAGGTTTGCTAACATATATATATACACCCACATGTATGAAATACCTTGTAAATAGGGGGGCCTTGAATGGTGTGTACATGTTTACCCTAAACTAGATGGTGCTTTACATATGCTATGTTCATATGAGGGATTTTTACATTATTTAGGTTGATGAACTTTCATCTATGGCCTATGAGTTAAGAATATGAGGGGATGACTCTCCTAAAACTATGTTTTATAAAGTAAGAATATAATAAAGGTTTACAATACAGGGAACTTAGCTTCTCACCGAGTGAACTTGAATATGAGTGTGTGTCCCTTCCTATGGTAGAGTGGTAGGTCACCATAAACATCATGGGGTGGATAGCCTCATGACCCAAAAGGGTGTTAAAGTGATGTTTCTTTAAGTGAATAACTACAATACATAATCTTGGCATAAAGAGGGTTTTCACATGTACCCCCAACTTCCATAACTATGTTGCCACCATAGGATACTAGCTAGTGGATCCACCTAGAAAGGTATGTTATGTTTGGTTCATCTTTGGACGGTAGACCACCCTTTTTTCGGTGTGGGGTTTTATGAAACAAGATTCAATTTTTAGCATCTCAGTGTATATGTCGGTTAATACTATAGTTTCCCTAGAGTAAAATGGACAATGGAAGTAAATGACAAGGACCCTAACTAGAATGGCTTAAGGGAGGTTACTTAGCATAAGTTGAAGTAATTAAACCAATTAGCCGTTGACAGGTAGCTCCTTAGGAAGTTCTAGGAAGGTTTTCTAATGCAAGTCACTATGTATGTGTTCTTTATGCATGACATTGTAGTATTTATCTACTTGTAACGAAGATGTGTATGATATGAGTCTTTATGCATGATGTTTATCTTGTTGACTATATGATGAAGGTCTTGCTTGACATAAATGAAGTGGTCTTCTCTTACTATGTTGATATATGATTTGGATGTAAAGGCTTGTGCTCTCATGATAGGTTTACTAAGTATGTGTAAGGTTATTGGCCCTTACATGTACATTGCACTAGTAGATTTAGATTGGGGGCATGAGTTACGTCTTATAAGGTTCTATGTGAAGTAACATAAGTATATATTCATAATGACTATGAGTTCACTGTAATGTCCTTAAAGTATTGATTCAAATATGTCTAAGTTGTATTATACTCCTATGATGGTATGTTCTGTCTTGTTTAGGTGATATATATGTTTCCTTGTGTCCTTAAGGTGATGAATTTCACCAAGTATCATTAGAGGGTTACTTGGGAAGTTAATGAATAAAAGGGAAATTAGCACATTGTTAAGGGAACAAGAGCTCACTATAATGTGACTCAAAAATGTAATAAATACTATATTTGATCCTATGAAATGTTTGGCCTTTGAATATGTTTATATGATGTATATGAATGATATAAATTCTATTGTTTAAAGGTTTTATGAAGATCTACTCAAAAAGGCACGAAGTATGATTTCAAGGAAATGTCCCTTTTAAATGCATGTTTTTGCATCTTTTCCATACTTAGTGCATTCTTATACTAATACAATTCTTCTCTAATTTTTAGACAAAGTGTAAGTTATGGATACTTAAAGGATGTCTATGATGAAGGAGATTGATATGTGATTCCCAAGCTCAAGAAAATGGGTCCTTGGGTTCCAAGGATTCCGTAGTAATGTCTTAATGTAAAATTTTTAAATATTGTATATTTTGTCTTTTTAAGGGTCGTATCCCTAGTGTATTCTAATGTGGTTGAGTCTAAGATGGACAAGAGACTTAATGTCTACTTATATTTTATGACTTATATTATATATATATATTATATATATATATATATATATATATATATATAGATATATATATATATATATATATATTATATATATATATATATATATATATATATATATATGAAGTGGTGTTTCTAGGATATGATGCGCTATGAAAAGTTATAATTTTTCTGCTAAATTTACTATGTCGATGTGATGAATTATAACTATCGGCTTGTACAATACCTCTGAGAGGTCAAGTATGCCATGTTACTTTAGGGGGTGCTCTCCGGAAATGACATAATCCTAGTTAAGGAAACACATATCATACTTTCATAGACATCATCTTAACATGCATAGTAGTAGACACTAGTGAATATGAGAACTACCTTTCATTTAGACACCATGATCTATACTACTTGTAAGCATGCATGTATGGTGAGAGTGTGTCTGTACATCGGTCAACAACTTAATGGATATCAAAAACACATTGAGGAAGCCATACTCATTTACCACATTACACTTTCTAGCATAGACCACACAACAACATTTAGCATAGGAGGAAAGACAATCTTCACATTACATGTAGGACTCCTAACCTTAGCTATTGACACATTCCCGTAGACGTACATGGGTAGGGGTCATAAATCCTTAATACTTCATTATTATAAGAACCTACACATGATCTTAACATAACCATTTAAATGTTCACGACATTATCAAGAAAACTAGATTATAGATAGAATTGGAAACTAGGAATAGGCTTCACATAGGATGATTCATCACCAAAACTAATTCATAGTATAGTTTACTTCAAGGAAATCATTATATCACATATCCATTTGCAATAAAGTAAAAACCGCCACCATATGTGGACCATAGGAAACAATGCCAAACAAGGCTTCGTCAACATAACTGTGGAGAAGTAGAGAAGTAGAAAAGTATAAAAATTCTTACCAATTCCTTATCCTTTTGTCATCATTGACAATTTATATTCTTTAAAGAATAATTCGAATATAACGATGTATATAAAGTACCATAATCATAAAAGAAACCATGTACAAGTCGCTACACGTTCATACTATAACATAATACAAGGCATCAAATGTATACTATAAAGTAGAGAATCATAAATTACTTGCCATATTCTGTACTTTAATTACAATGATTAACATTAATAATTAAGCAATAGAACCAACCTAGGGAAGTATCTAAAGACATAATAATCAATACTAAATCGTGGTTCATCTACCCTAAATTGAAATCACATTATGTTCATAACATTATCAACCTTTAAGCTAAAACCTTTAGATTAATCCTTAACAAGATTCCTTTGATTTGATCATCAAGGTTTTATACCCACAATTTTCTCATAACACCAACCTAAAACAGTAGATATAATCAACTTCACCTAATCGAATTCGACATTCAATTATTAATAGGGCAATGACACAATGAACTAATTGATATCTGAACTAGGTATGTTCAAATCTTCATATCTTCATCCACATGGATCCTTCATCATCAATTCGTCATAAGCTCACGTAAACAACAATATATATAACCAATTAAACATAATAGAATCATTATTCAATCAATATTAAGACATGATCACAATACCTATTCAAGGCTAAATCGATTTTTGTAAGGGACATGGGTCATCATGCATTTGGATTGTTTTTCACGTCAAAACCATAACATTATTACCAAATAATCACGATCAAGACATTAAAAACATTTTGAGAAAGAACCCATGGCTAGATTGAAAGATTGAAAGTTTGATCATGAAATCTCTTTGAAAACATTTAGAAGAACTCTCCAAGTAAAGGTTACTTAAAGATAAAGTATTACAACAACTTTGTATAGTTGAAAACATCTAAAACTTAATGAATAAATCATGGAAATCCGAGATCGAAGTTGTTCTTGAGCTTCACCTTCAATGGAGGTTTTTAGGGAGAATTGGTTTTGGAGGGAAAGTTTGTTTTGTGTAGAAGGGAATGGTTATGGGATGTTCACGTGTTTGATCCATAAAGTATAACAAAAAATATCTAAATAAATCAAGTAGAGTTAGTTTAGGACCTGGTTTGAATTTCACATTCACCCCTTTAATGAGGTAGTCACACGGGAGTAGTTGTAGGCCACCATCGACGGACAACATCGATGGGGCGTCGACTGAACGACGGTGCATCTTGCTTCTCCTTCGTTTGTCACTGTGGGTTCCTATTGGTGGCTTCAGATACTGTGTATAAGTTTCAACCTACTCCCCAATTTATGGGGCGTCGATGGACTGACGAGGCGTCACTTGGAGCTCGTCAATTGACACTGCCTTGGGTTATTTTTGTTGGCCTTTTGACGGGGCCCTTGTTAGTCATACCCGATCGTTTCAAATGTAAAATGAACATTGAAAATTCAAGGACCTTCCATAAAAGTTAAACCAAAAATACAAACATTAAACACGTTAAAATATGCTAGGCTCCATCAAGACATACTTGAACGTCTAAAGGGCTAACTTTCGAACGTCTTAGAAGTTTGAGGTCAAAACTTCATGAAACTCCATATAATACCTATAAATATAACTATAAATCATTTTAAGACTTCACAAGATTATGAATAAAAGCATAAGCACGTATAGACACATGAGACACATATGTGAATAGTTGTCGAGCGTCTTGGTTGTCCCTTGACGTTTGACTTCCAAATCACCTCAAAGTTTACACACTTGCTCAAAACCATATTATAAGACATTGTAGGAACTTATAACCTTATTACTAACATGTTATTATTTGTACAACTAAATCATTTTTGGGGTGTTACAATATCCCCCACTTGGGAACATTCGTCCTCGAATGACACTTAGAACACTTTAATCAGAACAAAGCTTTCAATGCATTATAAAGAAGTTCATCAAATTCATAACATTATCACATAGATTTCAAGGCACCAAACATACAAGGAACACGACTTAAACACATTTTATCACTCAATGCACACAAGTAAGCAAAATTTTTATTCACTCACTCTTTAATGCAACAAACACCTAAGCACTTACCATGTTCATAATAGGAACATCCTTCTCGTAATTATACCATGATCATTAAATTTCAATTCATTGAGCTTATCATGTAAGGTAACACATATGAAGATTCCAACAATACTCAAAAGCGATTTAAGCAATCATACTTCAATGCGCATAGACTTTAGTTAAATAGGTTGACAACAGATTTCTTATCATTTAAACCTAGTGCTATGATGGTCATACTCAACCATACCATGGTTACTTGTGTCAATGGAGGAATGTCCTTCTCCTCAACATACTTACATGTCTCATGAGTTCATACACAATCAAATGCACGAAGGACCACTTCATTGTAACATGAGAATTTCTCAAATTTAAATCATGGAATGTTCAAATATACTTCCTAGTGAAGTCAAAATGGTAAATTACACCACACATATCACAAAAAATCGGAAGTCATTTAAAAACTGTCAATTTATCACATAGCAATAACCTTAAAAGTAAGCATGATTTGGGAAAAGTAAAACAAATCATAGACACACACAAGACCACTTAGCTAAACATGCTTTCATTTTTTTAGAGTGATCCTACAATCATTCTTTCCAAATCATAAAACTTACATAGTTTTCAAGAAACTCTACACTTTTCCTTTTAAAGAGACTCAAATTTCCATTATAAGGCTAAACGTTACATATAAAAAGTGACTAAAACCAAGTTTATTACCTTATCTCATGAGGTCAAATGCACAACAAGAACATCAAAATGCAATTATATATGAGAAAACCATGAAGTTGTTAAAAAAAAATTCAAGTACTTTAGAATCATCAAAATACTATTAAGATAGCGCAAATCAAGTCATACCAAACATGTAAATGTCATGTATTTCATATTTTAATTCAAGTCTTTATTCATGAACAAGCTTACTAAAAATTTATTAGTTCAAGCTCAAGTAAAAATAGAAGAACAAGGTAGAAAATAACTACAACCATACTACTCCATCACGTAAGATAAAAACAATTAAGAGCAACATAACCCAATTTTTTTCAAGAGGATCTTAGTTATCAATCAATAAAGAAATTACAGTAACTTATCATAAGTGCTTCAAAGGCTTTCTAAACTTTATCACTTATGCAAGTTATCCGCGAACTTTAAAGTTAGGTCATACTATTTAACAACATAACTTCTTGAATAATACAATAGACACACATGTCATACATCATTAGGGGAAGACAACAAGGAGACATAGCCATAAGGACTGTTTATTTTCTTTCAACATTAAAGTAAGGTAGCTTCTATGTCAATTAAACCCACATCATCACCCTACAAAGATAAGAATAACACCCTCAATTCTAGGGGAAACATCAGTTCCACAACACAATAAGAAGTTAGAAACAATTCTACGACTTATCATGCCATAAGACTCTCATTCTATATTCCAAATAGCAAACCTCCTCTTTCAATTTAATATCGTGCTTATATGCATCAATTCTATACACATTTCAACAACTTTCAATCCAATAACAATTTAGTCAATTTCCCATAATTCTTATTGTAAGCTGCCAAGCATTACACTGAACATGCTTCAAGATTAAAAAAATGCAACATTTAGACAATTCTTGGGAAAAACATGACAATATGAGATACAAAACATTACCAATACAAGCATACTATCATCACACCTAGGCTCAAGTCTATACAAAAGACTCCAATCCATACTAGGCAACTTATCAAGGACCACATATTTACAAAGGGAGACATTGAACATTTTTAAAAACATATTCTTAGTGTATCATGCTTCGATAAGTAGTCACTAAGCATTTGAAATTCAAAATATTGTATTAGGATACAATAAAAAAACCCATATAGGAACACATTATTCTAAAAGAAATCCTTTTGACCATAATAACTTCTAATATGCTTTAATTATATCATGACTTATATTTCTCAATATAACATGCTATTTCACATAAATTTCATATATAGCCATAATTGGCATGACTTCATCAAAACATGCAAAAATTCACCTTTACACATACTAATTCAAATATAAAACCAAGTTGAGCATTTAAAATCACCTTTTCTCCGCCAAGAATAGAGAACAATCTCATCCCAGAAATCACATCTAAAAGACCACCGGACCAGAAAACATAAGAGAGAGAGATCTTATAGAGTTATGTTATGTAGCACGATATGATAATGATGAAGAAGGGAAACTCTATCATCCTATAGCCTCTCGTACCATTTGATTTGTTGCGACTCACCACCAATGATACGAGACTCCACTAGACATGGCAATATAAGACTTCTTGGAACCTAAACAACTTTTAAAAACTTCATGCTCTGATATCACGTTTTTCACATCCAGGGAGAACCCCCTAGAAGTAATATGGCGTACTTGTCATCTCAGTGGTCTTATAGAAGCCCATAGTTATCACTCATCGCATTTGTCATAGTAAATTTAGCGGAAAATTTAAAACTTTTCATAGAAAATCAATTCTAGAAACGACATTCGTACATGTA
Source organism: Solanum habrochaites (assembly GCA_027704765.1). Lineage (NCBI taxonomy): Eukaryota > Viridiplantae > Streptophyta > Magnoliopsida > Solanales > Solanaceae > Solanum > Solanum habrochaites. The sequence continues at coordinate 24,382,107 of JAKWJA010002500.1, read as the reverse complement.
TATATAAATATATATATATATATATATATATGTATATATATATATAATATCTTATTATACATTTAGACTCTAAGTCTCTTTGCAATCTTAGACTTAACAACATTAGAGTACATTAGGGACACGACCCTTAAAAAATAAGACATTAATACAATACTAATTTATACACTTTAAAGTTAACCATAATTTAGGAGATCCTTGGATTATAAGGATTCCTTTACTTGAGCTTTGGAATCATCTATCATACACCATTTATGAAATCCTTTAATCATCCATAACCTACACTTTGTGTAAAAATTAGAGACGAATAGGATTAGTACAAGAATGCACCAAGTATGTCAACCATGAAAAAACATGCATTAAAAAGGCACAATTTGTTTAAATCATACTTCATGCCTTTTTGAGTAAATGTTCACAAAACCTTCATACATTAGAACTTATAACATTCATATACTTCATATAGGAATATTCAAAAGTCAAACATCATAGAAAATCACATATAGAATTTAAGTCATTTTTCAGGTCACTCTACATTGAATTCCTTTCACCTTAAAGTGAGCTATTTTTCATTTATTCACTAACTTCCCAAGTAACCCACTAGTGATACTTGGTGCAATGCATAACCTTAGGCAATAAAACAAAAAAGACATACAACCTACACAAGTCGTCACATATCATCATAGAAGTATAGCACATGATAGGCCCATTAAAGTCAAGACCTTAGGAATATGTAAGCTACAGGAACTTATACATATACTAACATTATTTCAAATCAATGCATTATAAGACATTACTCATAATCCTACTGTAAGTCTACTAGTGCAATGTATGTGTAAATCCCCATAACCTCACATATACTTAGTAGACACATTATAATACCATAAGCTTAAACATTCTATTACATACATCAACAAGTAAGTGAAAAGCACTCCATTCATGTCAATAATCTTCATCATATAGTCATTAAGACTCACATAGTGCATATAAGAATAAAACCTCAATAAATAGACTCATACCATGCACATCTTCATGATAAACAGATAAATACTACAATTCCATGGATAAAGACATAATCATAATCATATACATTTGAACATCTTCCTAGAAATTCCAAAGGAACTATTTGTGCAATGTCTAGATGTGTTCAATCTTTCTACCTATCCTATGTAACCTCCCTTAGGTAATCCTAGTTAGGGTCTTAGTCATTTACTTTCATGTCAATTTTAATTTAGGGAAAATAAAGCCTTAACCAACACTAAGAACATGGGTACTAAACCTGAAATTTTGTTTTGTAGAGCCTTACACCAATGGAAGGTGTTCTTACCTAGCCAAGGTAGAACATTAACACATGCTAGAATAGTAAGTTAACTCACTTGCTAAATCCTATGTTGAAAGAATAGGTATGGAACTTGGGGGCATTATAAAAACATCAATCTAACACAATTTTAGGACATGAAGCTATCAACCCCGTGAGGACTATGGTAAACCCTACATTCACTGCTTGGGAAGTTACCACCCCTTCATCTACAAGTTCACTCAGTGGTAAGCTAAATTCCCTTTATTAAAGAGCCATTATTACATTACTTTTATAAAATTAGGCTTTAGGAGATTGACTCCCTATATGTTTAGATCATAGGTCATAGATAAGACTTCATCAACCTAAATCATGTGGGAAACCCTTTCACATGGACATAACATATAAAATTGGAAGTATCTAGTTTAGGATACAGTTGAGCACACCTTTCAAGTTTCACGACCAGAATGTAGACCCCAGACGAGACCGACATCGTTGACCTCTTAGAGGTCGGAGACATGCCTACATACATCGTCATTACTTCGTCTAGGTTAAATTTAGCATAAAATATGAACTTTTTTTGCTTAAATTTTATATTGGAAAGCATTGATCTCACATAATACTATCTACATAAATTCATAAGCATTCACAAGGACCATCTAAATTAAAATAATCAAATAAAATATATAGTCATAAAATAGAGTTTCCAAATTGGCACCAATACAACGTCTGAAAGTAAATATGAAAGAAAAACTAGTGAAACATATTCCACTAGCTCATGCCTATGCTTACACTAGAGTAAATTAGTAAGCATCCTCGAAATCATGAGGGCCTACAAAATCCATATGAAAGTGCCACGTCCGAATAACATCTATGTCAACTCTTAAGCTCTAACGTCGAGCTGCACCTGCACCTAAAAGTAGATAAATGTACTTAATAAATACAAACTTGTTCTAAGTATGAGAAGTTAATTTAGTGGACTTTCCAAAATCAGATTAGGGAAGTCATGTCATGAGAGTAACATCGATCATCATATGTATCATATTGCACACAACACATAATATATTGCATATAGCACATACCATATTGTACATAGCACATATCATATTTCTTTTCATTCGTTAATATGCCATGAGACCCTGGAAACATGGACTTAACATTAGGACTTCCTAAAATTAGTGCTCAACATATAATACCCCAACTAGGGATCCTTCTTTAGCAAAAGTAGAGTCTGCTTCATTCATTAATATGTACTTCATTTCATTCAATTCATAGGATAGGGTAAACGCCAGTTATACCTAGGATGTATTTTAAGAATTATGTAATGAACTAGTGTCATTACATAATTCTAGTTCACATCTTGATTATTCTACCAAAACACCTTAGGTATCGTTCATTTCATTGTGTGCATTACATTAGGCTGGCCCCGTTCCTTATTTGGAAACATTAACTTTAACCAACATAAATCATGCGAGCTTCATGAAATCCAGTTTCTACCCCACACCGAAAAGTGGTAGAATCACCGGCAAAGTGCAAAAACATAATAGCCGTATACAGGGAATTGTACCCTACTAGATCCCTATGTCGTTGCATAGGTTCAAAGACTAGGAGATATAAGGAGACCCATATCCGTCTAGATAGATAGTCTCATCTCATGAGAATTACACGAACCTGTGGCTTCCCGAAAGAAGGAATCACCACTCATAGCTAGCCTATCGGTACTCAATATAAAGTTTCATTACATTCATCTCATACATCATAGAAGCTATATTTTAGCATGAGCACATCATAGCTGATTAAATGATTTCTCATCTCATGATTAATAAAATTAATACTTACATTAAAGTGTTCATTGAGACTGTTCTCTTCATTAACTTTACACTCTCATAGGTGAGTACGTTTTGGTAACATTTAGTTAGGTTCATTTGATATTGCTCTCATATTGTCACCAAATTTATTAACCTTAGAACATTTTCCTATCATAATTACTCACCCCTTTTTACGTGAATGTTCATTTAATCATATGCCAATGCACCTGGCCTTTTAGTGTGTTTCACACTCTTACTTAACCCTTCTAGAGTCACATCATTCACTACATAACATCTTAGGTCCACTTACTTTAAAGTGTATGTTAGACTTATGGATCCATACGTACAAGCCAAGAGGCTTCATTCATAATTTGTTTAAGTGATTTCATACTTACCAAAGGTTAAGTAGTACAAGAGTTATGCATCTTGTAAGTATGCCAAAATCTAAGTTCTGATCCTTAAAGGTAGCATTCATTCAATCATTTATTCACGTATTACTTATGTGTTTATACAGAATTGGACAAGGGAACCTTATTTTGAATCCCTTGGACAACACTTACATTTTTATTTATTCTTTTCTAATTTCTTATTCTCAGCTAGGGCACCCGATATTAAATACCCTCACTTAAACATTCTTATATTTCCTTTTCCCCCAAATCCCCTTAGACGTCTAGGCTAAGGAGATCCGAGATCGAACCACCACACCTACGTTTATTTAATATCCTTTTTTCTTAAACTCTTTTCGTTTGACCGAGTGGTTGTGGGTTCGAACCCGACACACCTCATTTTTATTTTTATGTTTCATTTTCGGTCAAGGCACACGGGTTCGAATACCACATTCCACATTTTTTTAATAAATTTTTTATATAATATTCGTGCAGTGAGGTCTTGGGTTTGATCCCCAATGACCTCACATTATTTTTTATTATTTTTACAAGTTTACAATACTTCATTGTGTGACCGCAATCAAATTCCAGAAATCTAGAATTTGACCACATTTTTGCAGCCTATTATCTCACTTTTTCATGTTAAACATTAAGACATTTCAATAGGTTTTTAGGGAGATCTTTAGGTGCATTTTGAAGGTTAGTCTTATTCAATAATTATCATTCAATTCAGAAACTTTGAGATCATATGAACTTCACATTTTTAATATATAAGTACAAACATAATTCATAACATTTTAACATGTCCATATCCAGCTTCAAAATCGTAGCTAATTCACGACACACATATGCATAAGAAAGTTAACGATCTTAACATTTTCGGAACACCTCTTTAATTTTTACTTAATTCCGAATACATATTCAAACAGGTAATCACAACTAGACCTAAAATAATCGACCAGAAGTCATACCAACCCATACTTGAATCTTTCAAAAGATCTAATGGCAGGGGCATGCGACGGTGACAACCTTAGTTTTTGATTGTGAATAGACTGAACGTTCGAGGTCTCTTGGAAAAGGGACCAAGAGAGAAGAAAACCCATAACTTAATGTCATTCAACACTTGTTTCAATGCTGTCAATTCCCATTTAACCAAGCCTCTTTGCTTTTCGTTTTGAAGCTTACTGTGCTTTTGAGTTTGAGCGTTCAAGTTCTTAAGTGTAGATGGACTCTTTCTTTTTTAATATTTTTATTCTGTTCTTTAGTTTTTTTACAGAACGTTGATCATGAAGAGAGTGAGGAGTACAGAGAAATGTGAGTTAGTCTTAGCTTAGGATTAGGAAATTAGGTGAAGACTTAGTCAAATTAGGACTTCTCTTAATTGTTTAAAAATCGTTTTTTTTTCAAAGTCTATGTGAAATGAACACCATTCCCCTACTATATTAGGTAATAAACATAAATTAAATCCACCTAAACCTCCCTTACACCAAGGCTCAAACCCGGGTGAAGACTCCATTGTGAAACAGGTCATTCCAGGTCTACCCGACCCAAATTGATCCTCTAATTAAATTAATTACTTACTTAATTACATAGGGTAATTACAATACTACCCCTATCTTGGAAAAGATCATTTTACCTCTAAACCCTTAAAACCTCAGATTACCCTTTTTAAGTTCGATAAACTCATCTAGGTAAATATGTTCAATTCGGGTTCCATACATGGTTGGTTTTCACCTTGCCTACCTCAACTAACTCAACAAGTTGGTTGGCTTGGCTACTGCATAGGTTCTGAGCTCTGGTTCTACGCGCAACAAGCCGTGTAAACCCGGTCTAATCCAGTCACTCTAGATACGTTTAAGCTTTACTTAGATAGTCCTTTTTAGGTTTTTACATTATACCCTCCTTAGGAACATTTGTACCCGAATGACACTTCTAATTATCCCGTACAATTCTAGTCATATAATAACATATGTACTTTACACAGTCAAGCAATATTAACAAAGAATAGAGGAGACAAGGAATCTTAGATTTAAGAGTAAGGAGTCTAACTTCAAGAGCTAAAAATATGAGGATAGCAGGATCTCATATCGGCCTCGGCGTCCCACTTAGCACCCTAAAATAGATGGTTCCTCCATAATACCTTCTCTGTGGCAACCTCTTTATTTCTAAGCAGCTTTACCTGCCAGTCTAAAATCTCAATAAGAACTTTCTTAGATGGAATGTCTTAATCAACCCCCAAACCTTCAACAGGAAGAATCAATGTTGGATCACTAAGGCATTTCTTTAACATAGAGACATGAAAGACTGGATGAACAGAAGCTAGTTCCGCAAGAAATACCAACTCATAGGCCACCTCACCCACACGCTGTCGAATATTGTATGGCCCGACGTACCTCGGACATAACTTTCCCTTCCCGCCAAACCTCATCATCCTATACTATTCATGGGTGATATCTTCAAGTATACTTGGTCACCAACATCAAACTCTAAGGGTCACTTCCTATTATATGCATAAGACTTCTGTCGACTGTAAGTAGTAGTCCAACCTATCAATAATTACCCCGACCTTCTCTAAGGCCTCATGAATGAACTCTAGACCAAAAATGGATGACTGTCAACCTCGAACCACCAAATTGGACACCTACACCTCCTACCATAGAGTGACTCAAACGGTTCCATCCCAATACTGGAGTGATACCTTATATTAATGGAGAACTTTATCAATGCGAGGTGGTCATCCCAACTACCTCTGAAGTCGATCACACACGCCCTCAATATGTCCTCTAGTGTCAGAATGGTGCGCTCTGCCTTCACATATGTTTGAGGATGGAAGGAAGTACTGAGCTTTACATGCGTGCCTAAACTCTTCCGGAAGGATCTCCAGAAATGCAAAGTGAACTGAGATCCTCTATATTTGATGATAGACAAAGGAATACCATTGCACCTCACAATCTCATCAATGTAGAGTCTCACATAATCCTCGGCCCTGTAAGTAGACTTCACAGGGATAAAGTGGGCAGACTTAGTCATCATGTCTACAATAACTCATATGGAGTCATGATTTCTCCAAGTCCTCGAAAGACCAACCACGAAGGCCATGTTAATGGCCTCCCCGTTTATAGGCGGAACCTCAATCATCTAAGTGAGAACACATGTCTTAAGGCGATCTGCCTTAACCTTCTGACAATTAGGACACTTTGCCACATACTCAACAATGTCCTTCTTTATGAAATCCCACATATAGATTTGCTTGAGGTCATGATACATGTGGGTGAAACCTGGATGTATCGAATACCTGAAACTATGGGCCTCCGCAATAATCTCTGTCCACAAATAATCCACGTCTGGTACACACAGCCTGTTCTACTACCTAAGTATGTTGTCACCTCCCAAAGCAAAGGTCTCATTCATCTTTACCAGCAGTGAGTCCTTCAAATCCATCAACAAAGTATCAAAATATTGAACGTTCTTGACTTTATCTACCAAGGATTATTCAAAACTAGGATGAACTGAAACACCCCGACTAGTAGAAGCCATCAACAATATAACCAGTCTGGCCAGTCTATGTACATCCTTCACAAACTCCTTCTTCCCATCATCAACGTGGGTTGTACTCCTCATTTTCAACCTTTTCAAAGCATAAGCTACAACATTTGCCTTTCCTTGATGGCAGTGGACACTCATGTCGTAGTCCTTCAACATCTCCAACTATCTCAGTTGACGTAGATTCAAATCCCTCTGTGTGAACACGTACTGGAGACTCTTGTGGTCTATGAACACATCCATGTGCACTCTGTACAAGTAATGCCTCCATAACGTCAATGCAAACACAAGAGCTGCCAACTCTAGGTTATGAGTGAGATAATTCTTCTTATGAACCTTGAGTTATCCGGTCGCATAGGCTATCACCTTACCATCCTATTTAAGAACACAACCCAAAACAACCCTAGATGTATCACAATAAACAATGTAATTCTCACCACATTTACATAATGTAAGCACTGGGGCAGAAGTGAGTCTGCCCTTCACCTAGTGGAAACTCTTATTACAAGTCTCCACCTATTCGAACTTGGATTTCTTCTTAGTCAAAGCTGTTAATGGGGCAGCACTGGAAGAAAAACCCTTTAAGAACCTGCGGTAGTAACTAGTTAATCACAGAAAGGTACGGATATCGATGGGAGTAAGAGGTCTTGGCAAGTAATTAACAGCCTCAGTCTTCTTGTGGTTCACGTCCACACCCTTATCGTACACAACATGACCCAGAAAGGTCACTGATCTACGCCAGAATTCACACTTGCTGAATTTGGCATACAACTGATGTTCTCTAAGTACCTACAAGTTTAGTCTTAAATGTTGTTCATTCTCTTCCTTGGTTTTACAGTAGATGAGGATGTTATCAATGAATACTATGACGAAACAATCAAGGTATTCATAAAAGGCTCAGTTCATGAGGTCCATAAATGCATCTGATGCATTAGTGAGACCAAATGGCATGACTAAAAACTTCATAATGACCATAATAAGTAGGAAATGCTGTTTTTTTTAAATCTTCATGCCAAAACCAAAGATAATGATACTCGCAAAGAAGATCAATCTTCGAGAAGAAAATAGACACTTGGAGCTAATCAAATAAGTCATCTATTCTGGGAAGGGGTTACTTTTTCTTTGTAGTGACTTTGTTGAGCTGACGATAATTGATACACATCCTAAGGGTTCCATACTTACTTTTCACAAACAACACTGGAGCGCCCCAAGGGGATATGCTCGGGCTTTATTGTTCGTCTTGATAAATCGCTTATCAGTGAGATCTTTAAACTGCAGCCTCAACTCTTTGAGTTCAGTTGGAACCATTCTATAGGGAAAAATTTAAATCCGTTTGTTATCGGGATCTAGGTGGATGCCACAATCAATATCTCGAGGGAAGGGACTCCAAGCAAATCATCAGGGAAAACAACTTCAAACTCATTCACTACAGGCACATAATCTATTGAAGGAATATCATGATCTAGATTATTGACACTCACAAGGTGACATAATAATCCATTGGACATCATTTTAGTATCTTTTAGGTTTGAAATCAAGGGACTTGAACCAATCTAACTGAACCCCATCTAGACCAGCTCTAATTCATTAAGAAAACGGAATATCACAACCCTTTTACGACAATCCATGAAGGCATAACATGTATGGAGCCAGTGCATACCAAGTATAATATCGAATTCATTCATCGTTAAATCAACAAGGTGTACATATATAGTCTTACCACACACTACTATTGGGCAGTCTTATGAACCCTATCAGCTCTCATATTTTCTCCTGAGGAAGTACTAACCAAAATAAGATTATGCATAACCTCAGGTAGTGTTTCAAAGTAAGAGCAATCAAGGGAGTCACAAAGGAAAGCGTAGACCCTTGATCATGTAACGCATAAATAGAGGTTGAGAAAACTTGAAGCATTCATGTGACCACATTAACATATCTCTCCTGCTCCTCCCTACCCTTCAAGGCATTGAATCTGTTCCTCTGAGGAGGCTAGGCAGCAGTAGCATTCTTTGGATTAGGCCTAGGGTGAGCATTATCTACAACCTGACCCCTATTCTGTGGGTAGTCCCTTACAATATGTCCTCTCTTTTAGCAACCAAAGAAGGCATTTTTTACTAGTTTGTACTCTCCAATGTGAATACGGCCATACTCGCCACATTTCTTTCTAGGACGTTGCATATCACCTCCGTTGCAGTTCTTTAGCTCAGGTCTGCCTCTTTTAGGTTCTGCACTCCTCAAAGAGTTAGTGTTCCCTGCACCATGATACCCCTTCTTAATTCTGTGCTGATCACAAACTCAAAAAGTGCTCCTACCACGACCTATTCTCGAACTAGTCTGGAAATGAATGGTTAGGCTTCCTGACCTCACGGACTCTCCTATTCATTGGGCTGTCCTCAACCTACTGGACATGTACCATAAGCCTAGATAAGTCCATGTTATCATGGAACATCACAGACCGACACTTCTTCTCCAAATCCTCTAAGATGCCTGTAAGGAACCTGCTCATCTTGTCTTTAAAGTTAGACACCAGATAAGTGGCATACCTTGAATGTTTTATGAGCTTCAGGGAGTAACACATGACTGACATCGAGCCCTGCTTAAGATTGATGAATTCCTCAACCGTAGCCTCTTTCATTTCTCTGGGAAAGAACTGCTCCATAAAAGTTGTCTTTAAAATATCCAAAATCATAGGACCTCCTCCTGAGGCTGCTATGCTTCCACAACTTATACCATGATTGAGATAAATCCTTTAGTTGGTAGGATGCCAACTTAGCCTTCTCCACATCAGTCAAAAGCATTGCACACAGTATCTTGTGGATTTCATCCACTAACTCTTGGGAATCCTTTGCAGTCTTAGGTCAAGAGTAAACGAGAGGATTAATCCTCATGAAGTCCCTTAACCTTTTAGACATGGTGATGGCAGGTGGGTCATCTTTGGGAAAACCTCTTTGCTCAGCCTGGGCTGTTATAATATGAGCTTGTAAAGTGATTGCTTGGGCTATTTGTGCTAGGGATGTCCGCACATCAGCATCAGTCAACCAAGCTAGGTTAACTTGCATGGCCACTCTAGCAGTTGTAGCCCGGGGATGAACTTGGTTGTCCCCAGCAGCTGTTCCTACTCTTCCCCGAGCAACGTTCCCTCTTGTGTTCCTTTTCTAAAAAAAAATAATTGATGTCAGAAGAAAGGAAATTTTCCTATGCATCATATAGTCTCTAATTCATGATAGTAGTGCACTTCACTACCATAACTTAGAAGCTACTTCATGTGACTGATGTGAACTTATTATCCTTGAAATTTAACCTAATACTATGATACCACATTTTTCACGACCAAAATCTAGACTCCAGATGAGACCGGCGTTGTTGACCTCTTAGTGGTGGCAGACAAGCGTACATAAGTCATTGTTACTTCATTTAGGTTAATTATAGCAAAAAATTAGAACTTTTGTTTTCTTAAACATTATATTTGAATACATTGATCTCGCATAATACTATCTATGCAAACTTATAAGCATTCACAACAACCATAAAAATCAACAAAATCAAATGAATTATATAGTGATAAATATAGAGTTGCCAAAATGGCACCAATAAAATGTCTGAAAGTAAATACGAAAGAAATGCTAGTGGAACATACTCCACTAGCTCATGCTTACGTCTATGCTAGAATAATCAGTATGAATCATTTAAAGGATGAGGTCCTAACAAATTTGGATGAAAGATCTACGTCCAGATAAATTGTGTGTCGACTTGTAAGCTCTAACGTCCAGCTGCACCAACACCTAAAAAGTAGATAAATGTATGGAATAAGTACACACTTGTACTAAGTATGGGCATATGGAAGCACACACCACGAACATGTATTATTTAGAATAGCTCTCTCCTAACGATATGATTTATGGAATGTCAAGACAATGGACTTGCCAAAATAGAATTAGCAAAGTCATGCCATGAGAGTAACATGCATCATCATACATATCATATTGCACACAACACATAACATATTGCATATAGCACATATCATATTTCATTTCATTTGTTCATATACAATTAGACCCTAGAACCATGGAATTAACATTAGGACTTTCCAAAATGAGGGCCCAACATATGGGACCTCAACTAGGGATACTTCTTTAGCAAACACAGAGTATGCTTCATTCATTCATATGTACTTCATTTCATTTCATTCATAGGCTAGTGTAAACACAATATATACCTAGGATGTAGATTAAGACTCTCATTGGGTTCACTGTGCAATGACAAAGAATGACGTAGTCTCTTTACATAAGCCTAGTTCACCTCTTGATTATCCTACTCAAACACCGTTGGTATCATTTACATGAGGTTGGCATCATTCTTTCTTTGGGGTCTTTAACTTTAACCGATATAGATCATGTGAGCATCATGAAATATATTTTCTAGCTCACACCTAAAAGAGATGGAATCACCTGCCAAAGTAAAACCAAAACATGCCAAAATATATTGGAAATTGAACACTGCTAGATCCCTATTTTGGCTGCATAGGTTCAATGACTACGAGATATAAGGGGACACATACCCGTCTGGACGGAAAATCTCATCTCATAGTATTACACGAGCCTCTTCCTTCCCGAAAGAAGGAATCGCCACCCATAGCTAGCCTATCGGTGCTCAGTATAAAGTTACATTTCATTCATCTCATACATCATAGAACCTAGCTTCTAGCATGAGGAAATCTTGTATCATTAGATTAATTTCTCATCTCATCATTAGTATTAAGTATATATTAACCTTATTAGTTTCATTAGTGTGTTCATAGAGACGGATCTCTTCATTAACTTTACACTCACATAGGTGAGTACGTTTTGGTAACATTTACTTAGGCTCATTTGAGATTGCTCTCATATTTCACATTATGCTCTTATCATATTGTCACCCCATTCATTAGCCCTAGCACATTTTCCCTTCATAATTACTCACCCCTTTTTACGTAAATGTTCATTTAATCATATGCCAACACACTTGGCCTTTTAGTGTGTTTCACACTCTTACTTAATCCTTGTGGGGTCACATCATTCAATACATAATATCATAGGTTAACTTACTTGTAAGCGTATGGTGGACTTATGGATCCATACATACAAGCCACGAGGCTTCATTCGTAATTCGTGTAAGTGATTCATACTTACCAAAGGTTATGTCGTACAAGACTTGTGCATCTTGTAAGTATGCCAAGATCTAAGTTTTGATCTTAAAGGAAGCATTTTTTAATCGTTTATTCATGTACGACTTATGTGGCAATATAGAATTGGTCAAGGGAACCCGATCTCAAATCTCTTGGACAACCCTTATATTTTTATTTACTCTTTTTTGATTTCTTATTCTCGGCTAGGGGACCCGAATTCGAATCCCCTCATCTACACTTTCTTTTGTTTCCGTTTTCCCTAATTATCCTTAGACGTCTAGGCTTTGGAGATCCGAGATTGAACCCCCAAACCTACATTTATTTATTTTCCTTTTTCCTTAAATTCTTTTCGTTTGACCGAGAGGTTATAGGATCGAACCCCACAGACCTCATTTTTATTTTTATGTTTCATTTTCGGTCAAGGCACACAGATTCGAATCCCACATGCCATATTTCATTAACTTAAATTTTTATTTATAATATTGGTGCAGTGATGTCTCAGGTTCAATCCCCAATGATGTCACATTATTTTTGGTCCTTTATACAAGGTTCCAAAACATCACTTTGTGACCAAAACTAAATTCAAACAATATGGAATTTGACCACATTTTGCAGACTATTATCTCACCCTCTTTCACATTAAACACTAAGACATATCAAGTAGTTTTTAGGGATTCATTTTCAAGGTTACTTTTAGTCAAGAGTTATAATTCATTTCAACAACTTTGAAATCATATGAACATCAATTTTTTAACATATTGTCACACACATAATTCATAATATTTTAATATGTTAATATCAAAATTCAAATCGTGGTTAATTCACAGCACACACATGCCCAAACAACTTAACGAACTTTACATTTTTGGAACACCCATTTCATTTCTACATAATTACGATTACACATTAAAAGATATAATCACAACCATCCCTAAAATCATCTACCAAAAGTCATACAAACGCATACTTGAATCTTTCAAAGGATCTAATGATAGGTGCATGCAACAGGGACAATCTTAGTTTTCAATTGTGAATAGACTGTACCTTAGTGGTCTTTTGGGAAAAAGACGAAGAGAGACGAAAAACCATACCTTAATGTCGTTAAAAAATTGTTTCAATGATGCCAATTCTCATGAAACCAAGCCTTACCACCGAAACCTCAACACAATCCTTTCGAGAAAACCCTTTTTTCTTTTAATTTTGAAGCTTATTTTTCTTTTTAGTTTAAGCGTTCAAGTTCTTGAGTGTGGATATAATTTTTTTTTTATGTTTTTGTTATGTTCTTTTATTTTACAGAACGTTTATCGTGAAGTGAGAGAGGAGTAGAGAGGAACGTGAGTTAGTGTTATCATAGGATTAGGAGATTAGGTGGCGAGTTCGTCAAATTAGGACTTCTCTAAATTGTTTTAAAATCTTTTTTTCAAAGTATATGTAAAATGACTACAATGCCTCTACAAAATTAGTTAAAAACCAACAATTAAATCCACCTAAACATCGTTTCCACCAAGGCTCGAACCTGTGTGAAGACTCTATTGCGAAACGGGTAATTTCGGGTCAACCCAACCCAAACCTAATCCTAAGTGAGACCATTATACCCCTAGACCCTCCAAACCTAATATTACCCCATTTAAGTCCGGTAAAACACATCCAGATGAATCTCTTCAATTCGAGTGTCCAACATGGTTAGTTCTCACCTTGACTAGATCAACTAACTCATCAAGTTGGTTGGATTTGCTAGTGCATAGGTTCTGAGGTCTGGTTCTACGCACAACAAGCCGTGTGAACCCTGTCTTATCAAGGCATTTTAGGTATGTTTAAGCATTACTTAGCATAGTTATTTTCAGGTTGTTACATAAAGGCTCCTCTATTGACTAGATCATCATGCATGTGTGTGCGTATACATATATATGAGTTTTCCTTTCACATAAAAACATTAAAATGACACATGACCATACAGTCATATTTATGCACATAGAAACAAAAACTAGAAACTATCCTATTAAAGCACACATGTGCAATGCATACGAAAGGTCCCATAGCCTTTCCATACTAGTACACCTATCAATTCATCCTAGTTAAGGAAACACATATCATACTTTCATAGATATCATCTTAACATTCATTGTAGTTGACACTAGTGAATATGAGAACTACCTTTCATTTAGACACCATGACCGATACTACTTGTAAAATGGTATCTAAGGTGAGAGTTTGTGTGTACATTGGTAAACATAATCACATAATGGATATCAAAATTAAATTGAGACAGCCACCCTATTAGAACACATTACATTTTTAAGCCTTGACCACACAACACCATTTAGCATAGGAGGCAAAACATTCTGCACATTACATTTAAGACTCCTAAACTTACCTTTTCATACATTCACATAGGTGTACATGGGTTGGGGTCATCAATCCTTCATACTTTATTAATGACATCACGTAAACATGATATTAACATAACCATTTACATGTTCATCACATTAGAAAGACAACCTAGATTATAGTTAGAATTGGAAACTAGGCGTAGGCTTCAGATAGGATAATTTACCACCAACAACTATTCATAGTACAGTTGCCTCTAAGGTCATGATCACATCACATATACATTTGCAATAAATTAAAAACAGACACCATAAGTGGACCACACCACGTAATGTCATACAAGGATTCATCAACAATACTATAGAGAAGAAGAGAGGTAGAAAAGTAAAGCAATTCTTACCAATTCCTTAGCCTTTGGTCATAATTGACCATTTCTATTCTTTCATCTATAATTTGAATATAAGGCGGGTAGGTAAAGTACAATAATCATAGAAGAAACCATGTAAAAGTCGTTGCAAGATCATACTATAATGTAATTCAAGGCATCACATCTATACTAGAAAGTAGAGAGTCATAAATCACTTCTAATAGCCTTTATTTGATTAACATGATTAACGTTCATAATATACCAATAAAACAACCTATGGCAGTATCTAAATACATATTAATC
Source organism: Solanum habrochaites (assembly GCA_027704765.1). Classification (NCBI taxonomy): domain Eukaryota; kingdom Viridiplantae; phylum Streptophyta; class Magnoliopsida; order Solanales; family Solanaceae; genus Solanum; species Solanum habrochaites. Next base: position 24,366,917 of record JAKWJA010002500.1, on the reverse strand, counting down.
AAGAATAAATCATGATTCATCTACAATAAATTGAAATCAAAATATTTTAATAGCATTATCAACCTTTAAGCTAAAACATGAAGACTAATCCTTATCAAGATTCCTTTGATTTGATCATCAAGTGTTTATACCCTTAATCTTCTCATAACACCAACCTAAAACAATAGCTATAATCATCTTCACCTAATCGAATTGGACATTCAATCATTAAAACGTCAATGATATAGTGAACTCCTAGAAATTTAAATTACGCATAAAAATCTTCATATCTTGATCCACATGGATCCTTCATCATCAATAAATTATCATTTCATGTAAAAAAACAGTAGATAGAACCAATTCAACGTAATAGAATCACGATTCAATCAATAACAAGCCATGACCACAATGCCCATGAAAGGCTAAAACGATTTTGGGAAGAGACACGGGCCATCATGCAATTGGATTGTTTTTCATGTTACAACGATCACATCATCAACAATTAATCATGATTAAGACATTAAAAACGTTTTGAAAAAGAACCCATGGCTAGATTGAAAGATTGAATGTTTGATCATGAAATCTCTCTGAAAACATTGAGAAGAACTCTCCAAGTGAAAGGTTATTTATAGATGAAGGATTACCATACCTTTGTATAGTTGAAAATCTTTACAACATGATGAAGATATCATAAAAATCCAAGATCCAAGTTGTTCTTGTGCTTTACCTTCAATGGAGGTTTCGAGGGAGAATTGGTTTTGAAGGGAAAGTTTATTTTGTGTATAAGGGATTGGGAATGGTTTGTTCACGTTTTTTTACATTTTTAATATACCCAAAAATATCTAGATAAATCCAGTTCGGTCATTTTGTGTCACATCCCGATACCACACCCTAGAAGTTAGGGTCAATCTCGGATTGCAACTTGCATACTTGACCTCACATAGGTCTTGTAGAAGACCTTACATATCATTCATCACATATACATAATGAAAAGTAGTGCGTAATTAAAACCTTTCACAAAACATATCATAGTCTTTAAAAAATCTTTCATATAAAATCAGAGGAAATTCAAAGTCTCAATCTCATCAAATTTAAGACATGAGAAAACTCTTGGGACACGGTCCATACAAAATAATAATATCGAAATACTTAGTCTATTGCAAAACTTCAATAATAAACATAAAAGAGATCTATCCCCTCGAATCAAAGGAGGACATACTTCGACTTCACTTAAATGATGCTACGATCCAAGTCTTCACTTTCCTTATGCTCCTCACCTACCAACAACTATAGAGATAGATAAAAGCATGGATTGGTACAACAACATGCACTATGCATGACATAATGCATAAAAATCATGAAAACGGACATTTATTAGAAATATGAATATTTTGACTTAGAAATCATATTATAATCATAAAAACAACATTTATCAACTTAGAAACACATAAAATAAAATTTAAGAAATTAATATCATTTTATGAGTAATATTACAATAAGCTATATTCACTGTACAGTGAATTGCTTCACTGTTACAGTGATGTGATTCTTCATCCTTTTTAACACTTCCTAACATGCAGTCTTCTCAATAAATGATATCCTAAGACTCACTTAAGCAACACAAAGATAGATCACCTATACAACCTGCCCTAAGCATGCCTAAATATCTCTCAAGACTACTTACAAAAAGACACATGCACACTTACAAGACATCAAACATATGAACATGACATCTTCTCTACTAAAGGTGATTCTAAGTGTCACTTGAGTGACTTGTGAAACGGCAGCCCATACAATCCCTTACACACATACTTAAGAGATCCTATATACTACCTATGATAGAATCATTCTCCCTTAACTGTAACGACCTGTTTAGTCGTTTTGAGCAACAGATTTTATTCTGGAAAAACTGGCAGAGGTGAAGGGGGCCACGACGGACCGTCACGGGCACGACGGACCGTCGTGGAGGTGTCGTTTCCAAACACTTAGAAAATCTGAAATTGGGTACTGAAAATCGACTCTCTGAACGTCGTGACGGAGTGGCAGGACGGACCGTCGCAGGCGCGACGGCCCGTCACAGGCCATCCACTCAAAAATGAGTTTCTGTGGCATACGACGGACAGCAGGACGGACCGTCGCAGGCGCGACGGCCCGTCCCGGGATACGCAATCCCAGTTCGGGTCGGATTTCTTTACACGTTTTAAGGGACGTTTTTGACTATTCCTGCTTTAATTATAAAGTTAGAGGGTTAATGTTAATAAGTCTAATTACTTGGTGGTTAAAAGAGGTAACCTTAAGTTAATTAGTGGGTTATTATTGCCATCTTTTATTCTTAATTATATATTAATTAGGGTAAAAGAAAGAGGGTTTGAATAAAGAAAAATAGAAAGAACAGAAAGAGAGAGGGAGAATCGATCAAGAGAGAGAGACGAAGAGGATAGCAAGGATTTTGAGAAGATAGCTTGTTGATTCAATTCTTCGGTGGAGGTAGGTTATGGTTTATGTTACGATATTCGTAGTGAACTCTTAATAGTGAATATTATGTGTTGATAATATTGTAAACCCTGCTATGTGCTTAAGTTGTATGCTTGCATGATTATGATTATAAAATTGTGACGAATTAACAAAGCATGATGAAGTTATTGAATCCCAAATCTTGAATGAACCCTAATTCACTTGATATATTATATAATGAGAATGATGATGCCTTAGTATGAAAGAAGGCTTGATAAAATATATAATGTTCCCTATTTTGAGTTAGCCGATGATATCTACTCAGTACGTGTGGTTGTACTGACCCCCTACTTTTATGTTTTCCTCTTTGTTATTTGTGTAATGCAGCAAACGTTTCGTCAACTTCAACTCAACAGTAGATCTAGCCAGTCTTCACTTCATCGGAAATTCAGGGTGAGCTAATGCGTCTAGCTTGGACTGGGTCTTCTTCTTCAAGTCTTGATGCCTTGAACTTCCGGCATGGACTAGCTTTTTAGTTATTTTGTTCTTAGACATTCTTAGTTAAGTAATTTGAGATAGATGTTCTTGTGATGATGACTTCCAGATTTTGGGGATAATAATAATAGTATTGAATTGTTTTTATTAATGAGTTTAAGTCTTCCGCATTATTTCCTGTTGATATATCTTGAAATGTTAAGGTTTAGATGGGTTGGTTCGCTCACATAGGAGGGTAAATGTGGGTGCCAGTCGCGTCCCTGATTTGGGTCGTGACAAACTTGGTATCAGAGCATTAGGTTCATTGGTCTCATCACACAAGAACAGGTCTAGTAGAGTCTTAAGGAACGGTAGGGGGACGCCTTTACTTTCCTTGAGAGGCTATAAGACTTAGGAAAATTTCACTCTTTCATTCTTCTTTCGTGCTACTACTTGAGTCCAATTGGTATCTGGGCGATACGAATTGGTATCTGACCATCTTCACTCTATTTCGCAGATGGTTAGAACTAGAGCAACGACCGCACCAGCAGCAACAACGGAAAGACAAGAAACGACTGAGCCAGCCAATGGGGCTGTAGCTCGAGGAAGAGCAACGGCAAGAGGCCGTGGGAGAGGTCGTGGGAGGACATCCTCTAGAGGAAGAGGACAAGCACCTAGCCCATCTGATACTAGGGCGGTGACTCCTCCACCGACCGAGGAGGTGATAAGAGAGGGGGAGGAAGGGGAGAATGAACAAGGGCAGAATGAGGAAATGCCACCCCAACCTACCCCAGAGATGATCAACCAGGTACTTGTTTATCTTAGTGGGTTATCCGATCAGGGTCAGGCACCTCCAGTGGTTTCTACACCAACACCTCCGGTTTCAGAGGTACGACATGCGGCTACTATGGCTCCCCGCATGGATGCATCATTGGGAATAGGCACATTTCCACGTCTGACTACTGGGCCTATTATGACAAATGATCAGCATGAACTTTTCAGTAAGTTCTTGAAATTAAAACCTCCAGTCTTTAAGGGCGCAGAATCAGAGGATGCCTACGATTTTCTGGTTGATTGTCATGAGCTACTACACAAGATGGGTATAGTAGAACGGTTTGGCGTTGAGTTCGTGAGCTATCAGTTTCAAGGGAACCCCAAAATGTGGTGGCGGTCACATGTTGAGTGTCAACCAACAGAGGCACCACCTATGACTTGGGAATCATTCTCTACTCTGTTTATGGAGAAGTATATCCCAAGGACTTTGAGAGATAGAAAAAGGGACGAGTTCTTGAGTCTAGAACAAGGGAGGATGACAGTTAACGCGTATGAGGCTAAATTTCGCGCACTATCCAGATACGCCACCCAACTGTGTTTCAGTCCACAAGAACGGATTCGCCGTTTTGTGAAGGGGTTGAGGTCAGAGTTGCGGATTTCAGCCTTACAGGTAGCGGCTACGGCAACATCCTTCCAAGAGGTGGTAGACTTTGTGATAGAGGTGGAAGGAGTGAAGCCAGACGACTTCACCACGACATCGACATCGAAAAGGTTTCGAAGGGGAGGCGAGTTTAATGGTTCTCACTCTAGAGGACAGAGCTCCGGAGGTTACTCAAGTCGACCAATTCAGTCTTCACTACAGACTGTAGTTGGGGGTCCACCTCAGAACGGTCAACACTACTCCGAGAGACCTATGCATGAACCCCGAGAGTGTTATGGATGTGGGGAGGTTGGACACATCAAGAGGTATTGTCCAAACCAGAGTTACAGAACCCCACTAGCTAGAGGTAGAGGTGGTCATGGTAGAGGCCGCTTTTCTGGAGGACGTGGTGGTCGAGGTAATGGTGGTCATCACAACGGCAGAGGTGATGGGCAAAATGGAGCCGCTACTACGCAACATGGTAGGGGCAATGGACAGACAAACGATAGGGCCCATTGTTACGCTTTCCCTGGGAGGTCTGAAGCGGAGGCGTCTGATGCTGTTATCACAGGTAATCTTTTAGTTTGTGATTGCATGGCATCTGTATTATTTGACCCTGGCTCCACGTTTTCTTATGTATCTTCCTCATTTGCTAATGGTCTAAATTTACATTGTGAATTACTTGACATGCCTATTCGTGTTTCTACACCGGTGGGTGAGTCTGTGGTAGTTGAAAAGGTACATAGGTCTTGTTTGGTGAACTTTGTGGGGAGCAACACTCATGTAGATTTGGTTATTTTAGAAATGGGTGACTTTGATGTAATTCTGGGTATGACTTGGCTTTCTCCAAATTTTGCGATCTTGGATTGTAATGCTAAAACGGTGACGTTAGCCAAGCCTGGGACAGATCCGTTAGTGTGGGAGGGTGACTACACTTCCAATCCGGTGCGTATCATCTCCTTTCTTCGTGCTAAGAAAATGGTTAGTAAAGGGTGTTTAGCTTTCTTGGCACATCTCAAGGATGACACTACCCAAGTACCTTCGATTGAGTCGGTTTCGGTAGTCCGCGAGTTTTCGGATGTATTCCCTGCAGATCTTCCGGGTATGCCCCCAGATAGGGATATTGACTTCTGTATTGATCTCGAACCGGGTACACGCCCCATTTCTATACCCCCGTATAGAATGGCTCCCGCGGAGTTAAGAGAGTTAAAGGCTCAACTTCAAGAGTTGTTGAGCAAAGGCTTCATTAGACCAAGTGCATCTCCTTGGGGTGCTCCGGTTTTGTTTGTAAAGAAGAAGGATGGGAGTTTTCGGATGTGCATAGACTACCGACAGTTGAACAAGGTGACCATAAAGAACAAGTATCCTCTTCCTCGCATTGATGACTTGTTCGATCAGTTACAAGGTGCTTGTGTCTTCTCTAAGATTGACTTGAGATCCGGTTATCATCAATTGAAAATACGGGCAACGGATGTGCCAAAGACTGCTTTTAGAACCAGGTATGGGCATTACGAATTTGTAGTGATGTCTTTTGGTCTTACGAATGCCCCTGCTGCGTTCATGAGTTTTGATGAACGGGATTTTTAAGCCATATTTAGATCTCTTTGTGATCGTATTTATTGATGATATACTGATATACTCCAAGAGTAAGAAGGAACATGAGAAGCATTTGAGAATGGTATTGGAAATGTTGAGGGAGAAAAAGCTTTACGCCAAGTCCTCTAAGTGTGAGTTTTGGCTAGATGCAGTGTCCTTCTTGGGGCATGTGGTTTCGAAGGATGGGGTGATGGTAGATCCTTCTAAGATTAAGACAGTGAAGAATTGGGTAAGACCTACTAATGTGTCAGAAATAAGGAGCTTCGTTGGGTTAGCTAGCTACTACCGCCGCTTTGTCAAAGGATTCTCTTCTATTGCTTCCCAATTGACGAACTTGACTAAGCAGAATGTTCCATTTGTATGGTCAGATGAATGTGAGGAAAGCTTTCAGAAGCTTAAGACTTTGTTGACTACCGCACCTATCCTCACCTTGCCGGTAGAGGGTAAGAACTTTATTGTTTATTGTGATGCATCCTATTCAGGTTTGGTGCAGTGCTAATGCAAGAGAAGAACGTGATTGCTTACGCCTCAAGACAATTAAAAGTGCATGAACGTAACTATCAAACTCATGACTTGGAATTGGCCGCGGTGGTGTTTGCATTGAAGCAATGGAGACACTATTTATATGGGGTTAAGTGTGAGGTCTATACGGATCATCGTAGTCTACAGTATGTCTTCACTCAGAGAGATTTGAATTTGAGACAGAGGAGATGGATGGAACTACTGAAGGACTACGACATCACTATTTTGTATCATCCGGGGAAGGCGAATGTTGTGGCAGATGCCTTGAGTAGAAAGGCGGGAAGCATGGGAAGTCTAGCTCATTTGCAAGCCTCTAGACGCCCATTGGCTAGAGAGGTTCAGACTCTGGCTAACAACTTGATGAGGTTGGAAATAAATGAGAAGGGAGGATTGTTGGCTAGTGTGGAGTCAAGATCTTCTTTTCTTGACAAGATTAAGGGAAAACAGTTTGATGATGAGAAACTAAGGCGAATCCGAGATAAAGTGTTGCGAGGAGAGGCTAAAGAAGCAACAATCGACGAGGAAGGTGTGTTGAGGATTAAGGGAAGGGTATGTGTACCCCGCATTGATGATTTGATCAGCACTATTCTGGCAGAAGCTCATAGTTCAAGGTATTCTATACACCCGGGTGCAACCAAGATGTACCGTGACCTAAAGCAACACTTCTGGTGGGGGAGAATGAAGCGTGATATTGTGGATTTTATTGCCAAATGTCCAAATTGTCAACAAGTAAAGTATGAACACCAGAGGCCCGGAGGAACACTTCAAAGAATGCCCATTCCGGAGTGGAAGTGGGAGAGAATTGCAATGGACTTTGTGGTTGGTCTTCCAAAGACATTGGGCAAGTTCGACTCCATTTGGGTGATTGTGGACAGATTAACTAAGTCTGCTCATTTCATTCCGGTTAAGGTGACTTACAATGCAGAGAAGTTAGCCAAAATCTACATCTCAGAAATCGTTCGATTGCATGGGGTTCCACTATCCATTATATCAGATAGAGGTACGCAGTTTACTTCTAAGTTTTGGAAAACATTGCATGCAGAATTGGGTACTAGGTTGGACCTTAGTACCGCGTTCCATCCTCAGACCGATGGTCAGTCTGAGCGAACGATTCAAGTGTTGGAGGACATGCTTCGCGCATGCGTGATAGAGTTTGGTGGCCATTGGGATAGCTTCTTACCTTTGGCAGAGTTTTCGTACAATAATAGCTATCACTCCAGTATTGATATGGCTCCGTTTGAAGCATTGTATGGGAGGAGGTGTAGATCTCCCATTGGTTGGTTTGATGCATTCGAGGTTAGACCTTGGGGTACCGATCTCTTGAGGGATTCGTTAGAAAAGGTGAAGGGCATTCAAGAAAAGCTTCTAGCGGCGCAAAGTAGACAAAAGGAGTATGCAGACCGGAAGGTTAGAGACTTGGAGTTCATGGAAGGTGAACAAGTCTTGTTGAAGGTTTCACCCATGAAAGGGGTGATGCGGTTTGGCAAAAGAGGTAAGCTAAGTCCAAGGTATATTGGACCATTTGAGGTACTAAAGCGAATAGGGGAGGTGGCTTATGAATTAGCCTTGCCCCCAGGGCTGTCCGGAGTGCATCCGGTATTTCATGTGTCCATGTTGAAAAGATACCATGGAGATGGAAACTACATTATCCGTTGGGACTCAGTGTTGCTTGATGAGAATTTGTCTTATGAGGAGGAACCTGTTGCTATTTTAGATAGAGAAGTTCGCAAGTTGAGGTCAAGAGAGATTGCATCCATCAAGGTGCAATGGAAGAATCGACCGGTTGAAGAAGCTACTTGGGAGAAGGAGGCGGATATGCAAGAAAAATACCCACATCTGTTCACAGATTCAGGTACTCCTTTTCGCCATTGTTTTTCTTCTTTTGATCGTTCGGGGACGAACGATGGGTAAATTGGTATCTATTGTAACGACCTGTTTAGTCGTTTTGAGCAACAAATTTTATTCTGGAAAAACTGGCAGAGGTGAAGGGGGCCACGACGGACCGTCACGGGCACGACGGACCGTCGTGGAGGTGTCGTTTCCAAACACTTAGAAAATCTGAAATTGGGTACTGAAAATCGACTCACTGAACGTCGTGACGGAGTGGCAGGACGGACCGTCGCAGGCGCGACGGCCAGTCACAGGCCATCCACTCAAAAATGAGTTTCTGTGGCATACGACGGACAGCAGGACGGACCGTCGCAGGCGCGACGGCCCGTCACGGGATACGCAATCCCAGTTCGGGTCGGATTTCTTTACACGTTTTAAGGGACGTTTTTGACTATTCCTGCTTTAATTATAAAGTTAGAGGGTTAATGTTAATAAGTCTAATTACTTGGGGGTTAAAAGAGGTAACCTTAAGTTAATTAGTGGGTTATTATTGCCATCTTTTATTCTTAATTATATATTAATTAGGGTAAAAGAAAGAGGGTTTGAATAAAGAAAAATAGAAAGAACAGAAAGAGAGAGGGAGAATCGATCAAGAGAGAGAGACGAAGAGGATAGCAAGGATTTTGAGAAGATAGCTTGTTGATTCAATTCTTCGGTGGAGGTAGGTTATGGTTTATGTTACGATATTCGTAGTGAACTCTTAATAGTGAATATTATGTGTTGATAATATTGTAAACCCTGCTATGTGCTTAAGTTGTATGCTTGCATGATTATGATTATAAAATTGTGACGAATTAACAAAGCATGATGAAGTTATTGAATCCCAAATCTTGAAAGAACCCTAATTCACTTGATATATTATATAATGAGAATGATGATGCCTTAGTATGAAAGAAGGCTTGATAAAATATATAATGTTCCCTATTTTGAGTTAGCCGATGATATCTACTCAGTACGTGTGGTTGTACTGACCCCCTACTTTTATGTTTTCCTCTTTGTTATTTGTGTAATGCAGCAAACGTTTCGTCAACTTCAACTCAACAGTAGATCTAGCCAGTCTTCACTTCATCGGAAATTCAGGGTGAGCTAATGCGTCTAGCTTGGACTGGGTCTTCTTCTTCAAGTCTTGATGCCTTGAACTTCCGGCATGGACTAGCTTTTTAGTTATTTTGTTCTTAGACATTCTTAGTTAAGTAATTTGAGATAGATGTTCTTGTGATGATGACTTCCAGATTTTGGGGATAATAATAATAGTATTGAATTGTTTTTATTAATGAGTTTAAGTCTTCCGCATTATTTCCTGTTGATATATCTTGAAATGTTAAGGTTTAGATGGGTTGGTTCGCTCACATAGGAGGGTAAATGTGGGTGCCAGTCGCGTCCCTGATTTGGGTCGTGACATTAACATAACAACATATAGATAATATGACACTCTCTTACAAAAGGCTATCAAAAGACTTACTTAAGTAAATAAATAAGATAACGTTCATGATGACCTCTTCAAGACTACCTAAATAATCCTTAAGACTACCTAAGTTTAGATCATGTCTACAAATTCAACCATTTTCGTTACCTAGAGTCTTCTCAAGACTCATCTAGGTAATATACAAAGTGACCATTCCTTTGAACCCTTCATACCTTAGCTTGAAAACCCTTAATTACTCTAGATAAGTACTTATTCATTTAACATACTTTTTAAACTTAAGTCATTTCTTTCATTAGTTCATTTAGGATATATTCGACACATAAAGGACATTCAAGTAATAGTCTTGGAAAAGACCTAGGAACTTCAACTAACACCTTCAAATCCTATTGTGCAATGTTTGGATAGAGTCCCATGACACCACCTAAACATCATGGAATTTCTCTAATTCTAGTAGGTATTCCATATGATGAGAATAGGCAATGACCGACATAGACCATGACAGCAAGACATGGAATCCTAAGTTCTAATCTACTTTAATGAGGGTGCTCTACTTGCTTATAGTAGACCTTAGACACATCCCATGTAGGCACATGATTAAGTAATATTAAGGGCATGCTTTTTAATTTAATCTAATTATTTAACTAGAAATATATCCCTTACCATACTCACTCATTGCTTGCCTTCATTATCCTAGAGTAATTTATACTTAAGTTTCATATAAAGGGGTTCCATATCAAATTAATAACCCAATTATATTTACCCTACCTAAGAAAGGTCCACTCGGGCTACCTCACAATGGCGACAAGAAGCTCATCATGAATTTCCTAAGGATTAATATGACGCCATTCCATCCAATTAACCTTAAGCCTATGATTCCTTTATTTTGAAGGATACCATTAGTCCTTACGACTTGAACATTCATAACCTTACCACTTGGTTTAAGGTTTCACATAAAAGACCCTCTTAAGTTAATTTAAGGTCACATGACATTCATACAATCAAAACTAATAGACCTTAGCATCTTATGTAAAGATATCACATATTCAATTTCATACATACATCAAGCAAGGGACACACGTCAACCAAGATAAGATACAACATACTTCACTTTAACTCATAATACATATCATTCTATAAGGACATAGAAATAACCCTTATTATCTTCAACTATGCCTACATACTATCATGCCAACACAAATTTGACCTTCATAGATTCATATAGTCAAGTATGGATAACATTTATAAATCTTAAGACTATACACACAAAGCCATCGTCATAGTTTAACATGATCACCTACATAACATCAATTAAACACATATACTTTAACATTATTTAACATGTATATAGATCATACTTCTCATAATCATCAACACAAATAACTAAATTTCATCAAGTAGTTTTCCGACAAGTCTATGATCATTACATTACTTAAAATAACGCCAACAAGGCCACAACAATTGCAAATAAAGCACATAACACCGCCACCAAATGTAGACCATACAAATCAAAATATAATTGAAGTCTAAAACTCATAAAATAAAATAAATCGGGAAGCTTACCACCACAAGATCCTCAATACCTCAATCCAATGCTAAATAACCACATACGATGTCACAAGGCCCTTACCCATGGCCATAACCAAACAATTGAATACAATTACAACAATATTCATGAAATTAGGTCAAATTTATATACATTCATCAATATGATTCAATCTAGACATCAATTTACTATAATGAATACATCAATAAATAGACTATGTGAAACTACATTAGAATTCATAAACATTAGATCAATATAAAGTAACCCATAACTTATTAAAAAAATAGGGTTCATCCAATTCATAGGTTCATAGGTTATTTTAGTTTAAAATAATCAATACAATAAAAATTGAATCATTATTCAATGTATATAAACCATTAATGCAAAAACCGATGGAATATATCATAAAATTGGACAATTCAACTTCAAAACATTAGAAAACATCTTTGAAAGTTGGGCTCCTTCATGAAGAGATTTTCAAGGATAAAAAATCATACCTTTATGAAGATAAATATTAAATTTGATTAAAAATATCCACTAATTTCTTCAATACAATCCTTCCTTGAGTTTTACTCCAATAGAGTTCTAGGGAATTTCTAAGGGATTTGGGGTTTAATTTGGGAGAACGAATTCTTCTAAGTGTTAAAGTCATACATACATGTTAAAAGTACCCAAAAGACCCCTTAGGAACTTCCAAACCTATAATTTGGAAGTGGGGTGAAATTACAAGTTAACCCCTAAGTTGGCAGTGAACTGCACTCATGACACAATCCAATCGACGGTTAGTAGTCGATGGACCGTTTCTCCACAAACAGACTGTGCTGTCCTTTTGTTGTTGGCTTCAGAGACTCAACATTGGTCTCTTAAACCCCAATACTAAGACTCCACCAACGGTACCCATCGACAGGGCGTCTACTGGCCAACCAGCGTCAATTTTCTTATTCATTAGGGGCTGTCTTGGACAGTCTTCCCACCAACTTGGGTCCTTCCTCAAGGACCCTTTGATGGTCCTTGGGGATATTTTCCCGGACGTTTCCAACCCAAAAATGATCATATATGAGTTTATACCCTATCACATTGATTTCAGCTAAAACTAACGCGTAAAACTCAAAGAAACATGCCTAGACACAGAAGGTGATTTCAAGGCAACACTTTCGAACATCATGGACGTTGTTGGACGTTTCTCATCAATACTTCACGAAACTTGACAAACTGCCTATACACACCATAATAACCCATTTAAGTACCTTATAAACTCATTAATCACACATAAACACATAGAACCACATATGAGTTACATAGTTGACTTAGTCATCAAACATCTTGATCGTCCTTTGACGTTTGACTTCCAATGCACCCAAAATCTTACACCCTGCCTCAATAACACCTTATAGACTCATTTAGGAACTTAGACAATCATGAAAAACATGTTACATTCTATTTCACCTTTGTCATTTTCGAGGTCTAAAAATTTAGGACGTGGGGTGAATTTCCCTTTTACCCCTTTAATGAGGAAGTCACATGGTAACAGTTGCAGGATAGAATCGATGGACGACATCAGTGGGGCATCGACTAGACAACGGGTCCTCCTGCTTCTCCATCATTGGTGATTGCAACTTTCTCTTAATGGATTCACCTCTTGTGGATAAGTGTAAACCCACGCCCCAATCGATAGGGCGTCAATGCAATGATGATGAGTCACTTGGAGCTCGTCGATTGACAGTGCCAAGGCAGTGTCTAGACAACCATTGAGTCCTTCTTGTGATCCCTTTTAAGGGTCCCTAAGGAATTTGTACGCGGACGTTTCCAATGTAAATACTATAATTGATAATTCAAGGACATTCCATGCAAGTTCCACCCAAAATGCACACATGAAACACGTACACTCATGCTAGGCCCCATCAAGACATACTTGAACGTCTCAAGGGATAAATTTTGAACGTCTTAGACGTTTGACCTTCAAACTTAATGAAACTCCATATACTACCTATAAAAATCATTATAAATCATTTTAAGACTTCATAAGCTCATAAATTAAAAATATAAGCACGTAACGACACATGAGATACATAGGTGACTAGTCGTCGAATGTCTTGGTTGTCGCTTGACGTTTGACTTCCAAATCACCTTAAACATTACACATTTCCTCAAAACATATTATAATACATTTTAGGTACTTAGATACTTATGGAAAACATGTTAGTCTTTAGACACCTTAACTCATTATGGATATTACAATATCCCTCACTTGGGAACATTCATCCTCGAATGACATTTAGAACACTTTAATCACAACAATAATTTCAATGCATCATAGAACAGTTCATCGCATTCATAAAATCATCAAATAGATGTCAAGGCACCAAACTTACGAGGAACACAAATTTAACTCATTTTAGCAGTCAATGCACACAAGAAAGCAGAACTTTTATTAACTCACTCTTTAATACATCAAACACCTAAGAATTTCCCATGTTCATAGGAGGAACATCTTTCTCGTAATCATAACATGGTCATTACATTTAAATTCATTCAGCTTATCATGTAAGGTCACACATAGGCAGATTCCAACATACTGAGAAGTAATTTAAGCACTCATACTTCAATGCACATAGACATGAGTTAAATAGGTTGACGATGGATTTCTTATTAGTTCGACCTAGTGTTATGAGGGTCATACTCAACCATACCATGTAGTTGTGTCCATGGATGAATGTCCTTGTCCTCATCACACTTACATGTCTCATTAGTTCATACCCAAGAAAATGCACATTTATCAACTTTTAATCATGGCATGCTCAAATATCCTTCCTAGTGAAGTCAAAACGGTAAATTACACCACACACATCACAACAAGTAGGAAGACATTTCACATAATGTCTATTTCTAACATAGCAACAGCCTTCACAGTAAGCATCATTTGGAAAAAGTAACACAAATCATAGGCACACACAAGACAACATAGCTAAACATGCTTTCACATTTGAAGAATGAGCCTGCAATCATGCTTTCAAAATCATAAAAATTACATAGTTTTCAAGAGATTCTCTACTTTTGATTCTAAAGAGACAACTTTCCATGATAAGGCTAAGCCTTACCTATAAAAAATGATTAAAAACAAGTTTCTTACCTTATCTCACGAAGTAAAATGCACAACTAATATATCAAAATTCAAATCTACATAAGAAAACCGTGAAGTAATAAAAATTCTTTTTCAAGTACTTTTGAATCTTCAAAATACGATTAAGAAAGAGTTAATCATGACATACCAAACATGTAAAGGCCATGCGATTCTTATTTATTATTCATGAACAACTTACTAAGAATTCATTAGTTCAAGCTCAATTAAAAATAGAAGGACAAGGTAGATAATATCTAAAACCTTACTACTCCATCACAATCCCCCACTCAGGGTTAACCAAATTAAGAGAAATTTAACCTAATTTTATTTCAAGATGATCTTAGTTATCAATCAATAAAGGAATTACAGTAGCTTATTATAAGGGCTTCAAAGGAATTCTAAACTTTATCACATATGAAAATTATCCCCAAACTTTCAAGTTAGGTCATTCTATTTAACCACATAAGTTCTTCAGTACTACAATAGACACCAAGGTCATACATCATTAGGGGAAGACAACAAGGAGACTTAGCCATACAGACTCTTTATTTTCTTTCAACATTAAAATAAAGGAAATATCTAGGTAGATCAACCCACATGATCACCCTACAAAGAATAGAGAAATACCATCAATTCTAGGGGAAACATCAATTCCTCAACATCAAGGGACTCACAACACAATAAGAAGTTAGTAACAAATTTACAATTTATCATGCCATAAGACTCTCATTCTATATTCCAAATAGGAAACCTCGTCTTAACATTCATTATTTTACTCATATGAATAAATTCTATATACATTTTAACAAATTCCAATCAAAGAACAATTCAGTCGATTTCCCAAAAAACTTTCATTAAGCTGCCAATTATTAGAGTGAACATGCTTCAAAATTAAAAAAATGGAAAATTTAGGCAATTAATAGGAAAAGCATGACAATATGAGATACAAAACTTCACTAAGACAAACATACTTTCATCACACGTAAGATAAAGTCTATACAAAGGACTCCAATCCATACTAGGCAACTTATCAAGGACAACATATATACAAAGGAAAACATTGAACACTTTTAAGCACATATTCTTAGGTAAGTATTCATCCATAGGTAGTCACTAATCATTTCAAGTTAAAATCATAGTATAACGCGACCATCATTTAAAACTCCTTGTAACCAGAATAACTTCTAACATGCTTTAACTATATCATGACATACATCTCTCAATATAACATGCTATGTCACATAAATTTCATGTATAGCCATAATTGGCATCACATCATCAAAATATTCAAAAATTCACCTTCACACATACTCATTCAACCATAAAATCAAGATAAGCATTTAAACTCACCTTCTCACCCTCAAGCATAGAGAATAATCTTATCCAAGCAATCACATGTAAAAGACCACTGAACAAGAAAACATAAGAGAGATATCTTATAGAGTTAAGTTCTATGGCATGATATGAGAATGATTAAGAAATAAAACTCTATAGTCCTATCGCCTCTCGTACTATTTGATGTGTGGCGACTCACCATCAATGATACGAAACTATACTAGACGTTGCAATTTGAGACTTCTAGACCCTAAAAAACTTTTAAAAACCTCATTATCTAATACTATGTTTGTCACATCTTGGGAGCACCCCTAAGAACTAACATGACGTACTTGACCTATAGGAGGTCTTTTAAAAGACCATAGTAATCACGCATCGCATTTGTCATAGTAAAATTAACGGAAAATTCAAAATATTTCATAGAACATCAATGCTAGAAACATCATTCATGTATATATAAAATATCTTATTATACAATTAGACTCTAAGTCTCTTTGAAATATTATACTCAAAAACTTTAGATAACATTAGGCTCACGGACCTTAACACATAAGACATTAATATAATACTAATTTATACATTTTGCAGTAAACCATAGTTTAGGAGATCCTTGGATTTAAGGATTCCTTTCGTTGAACTTGTGAATAATCTATCAAACTCTCCACCATTAACGACATCCTTTAAGCATCCATTACCTTCACTTTGTTTAAAAGTAAAGAAGATTGGGATTAATACAAGAATTCACTGTGTTACAACCATTGAAAAACATAAATTTAAAAGGGACATTTTCTTGAAATATAATTCATGCCTTTTTGAGTAAATCTTCATAATACCTTCATATAATAGAATTTATAATAATCATATACTTCATATAGGCATATTCGAAAGTCAAAGATCATAGAAAATCACATATAGTATTTAAGTCATGTTTGAGGTCACTTTAGAGTGAGCTCCTTTTATCTTACAGTGAAATATCTTATTTTTTATTCACTAACTTCTCAAGTAACCCTCTAGTGATACTAGGTTCAACACATCAGCATAGGCCAAAGATAAAGCATAGATACAACCTACACAAGTAATCACATATAATTATAGAAGTATATCACATGTTATACCCATTTAAGTCAAGACATTAGGAATATTATAGTAAGCTACATCAACTTACACATATACTAACATTACTTCACACCATACTGATAATCCTAATCTAAATCTACTTGTGCAATGTATGTGTAAAGCCCCATGATATCACCCATACTTAGTAAACCTCTCATAAGACCACAAGCCTTAACATTCTATTTCATACATCAACAAATAAGTGAAGACCACTCCATTCATATCAACAATATTCATAATACAGTCATTAAGACTCATATAGTTAATATAGGAATATGACCTCATCACATATACTCATACAATGCACCTGTTCATGATAACTAGACAAATACTACCATGCCATTCACTAAGACATAATGATAAATATACACATTAAAACACATTCCTAGAACTTTCTAAGGAGCTACTTTTGCAATGTCTAGATGGTTCATTACTTCCACTTATTCTAAGTAACCTCCCTTAGGTCATCCTATTTAGGGTCTTAGTCATTTACTTCATCGTCCATTTCACTTGAGAGAAACTATAGCCTTAACAAAAACTAATACCATTGGTGCCAAACATGGAATTCGGTGTTGTAGAGCCTTACACCAATAGAATGTGTTCTTACATAGCCAAGGTAGAACATTAACACATCCAAGCATACTAAGTGAATTCACTTGCTAAATCCTATATGGCAAGCATATATATGGAACTTGGGGCATCATGGAAGTATCACTCTAACACCCTTTCGGGTCATGAGTCTATCCACCCCGTGAGGACTATGGTGAAATCTACCTTTAATCCTTGGGAAGTTTCAACCCCCTCATCTACAAGTTCAATCAGTGCTAAGCTAAGTTCCCTCTATTGAAAAGCCATTATTACATTACTTTTATAAAATTAGGCTTTAGGAGATTGACTCCCTATATGTTTAGCTCATAGGTCATAGAGGAGAGCTCATCAACCTAAATCATATGAGAAACCCTTTCACATGCATATAACATATATAATTATCACTATCTAGTTTAGGATACACTTTAGCACACCTTTCAAGGATTCTCTATTGAATAGAACTAACTTTCATTTAGACACCATAAAATATACAACTTGTAAGCATGTATGTAAGGTGAGAGTATGTGTGTACGTTGGTCAATAAGACACATAATGTCTTTCAATAAAATATTGAGGAATCCACCGTTTTAGTCAACATTACACTTTCAAGCATAGACTACACAACCATTTAGCATAGGAGAAAAGACAATCTTCATATTACATTTAAGACTCCTAAACTTAGATATTGACACATTCACATAAGAGTACATGGGTAGGGGTCATCAATCATTAATACTTCATTAATGGAAGCACCTACACATGATCAAAACATAACCATTTACATGTTCATGACATTAGAAATGCAGCCTCGATAATAGTTAGGATTGGAAACTAGGCATAGGCTTCACATATGATGATTCTTCATTAAAACCCATTCATAGTATAGTTGCCTTTAAGGCATGATCACATCGCTTATACATTTGCGGTAAAGTAAACACCACCACCATAAGTGGATCATACACCCACAATGCTATACAAGCCTTCATCAACAATATTATAGAGAAGTAGAGAAGTAGAAAAGTAGAAAAGTATAGAAATTATTAACAATTCCTTAGATTTTTGTCAACATTGACCATTTCTATTCTTTCATTAACAATTCGAATATAAGGCAGTAGCTAAAGTACTATAATCTTACAAGAAACCATGTTCAAGTCACTACAAGATCATACTATAACATAATACAAGGCATCACAAGTCTATACTAGATAGTAGAGTGTCATAAATCACTTGATAATATTCTTTACTTTGATTAGCATGATGAAAATTCTTGATACACCAATAAAATAAAGCTATTGCAGTAGCTAAAGACATAACTATAAAGACTAAATCATGCTTCATGTACCAGAAATTGAAATCATATTATGTGTATAACATGATAAACCTATTAGCTAACACATGTAGACTAATCCTTATCATGATTGTTTGATTTGATCATCAAGGGTTTATACCCAAAATATTCTCATAACACAAAGCCAAAACAGTAGCTATAATCATCTTCACCTATTCGAATTCTAGATTCAATCATTAAAAAGGGCAATGATACAGTGAACTAGTACAAAACAAAACTAGGCATGTTCAAATCTTCATATCTTGATCCACATGGATCCTTCATCATCAATTCACATAGAAACAATTGATATAATCAATTCAACCTAATAGAATCACAATTCAATCAATAACAAGTCATGATTATAATACCCATGCAAGGTTAAATCGATTTTAAGACGGGACATGGGTCATCATGAAATTGTATTCTTTTTACGTAAAAATCATCACATCACCATCAATTAAAAACGTTTTGAGAAAGAACCCATGGCTAGACTGAAAGATTGAAAGTTTGATCATGAAATCTCTTCGAAAACATTAAGAAGAACTCTCCAAGTGAAAGGTTACTTAGAGATGAAGGAATACAATATCTTTGTATATCTTAAAACCTCTAAAACATTATGAATAAATAATTGAAATCTAAGGGAGGTTTATAGGGAGAATTGGTTTTGGAGGGAAAGTTTATTTTGTGTAGAAGGGATTGGGAATGGGTTGTTAACGTGTTTAATACCTTAAATATGCCCAAATTTTCTTAATAACTCAAGTAGTATTAGTTTAAGATGTGGGGTGAATTTCGCATTCACCCCATTAATGAGGTAGTCGCATGGAAGTAGTTGCAACCCGTCCTTGACGGACAGCATCGACGGGGCGTCAACTTGATAATGGGGAGTCCTGCTACTCTATCATTGTTGACTGACGCTTCCTGTAGGTGGTTTAATCTACTGTGTCTATGTTTCAACCCATGCCCCAATCGATGTGGCATTGATGGACTGATGAGTAGTCACCTGGAGCTCGTCGATTGACAATGCCAAGGCACTGTCTCGACAACCCTTTGGTTCTTCTTGTGGATCCTTCTGTGGGACTCTTTGGAAGTTTTACACATACGTTTCCAATCCAAATACGAACATTGACAAGTAAAGTACGTTCCATGCAAGTTTCACCCAAAATGCATTCATAAAACACGTTCAAACATGCTAGGCCACGTCAAGACATACTTGAATGTCTCAAAGGCTAACTTTCAAACGTTTTAGACGTTCTTGGATGTTTGACCTCCAAGGTTCATAAAACTCCATATACTACCTTAAACATCATTGTAAGTCATTTTAAGACTTCACAAGATAATGACATACATGTATAAGCACGTACTGACACATGAGAGACATAGTTGACTAGTCATCGAACATCTTGGTTGTCCCTTGATGTTTGACCTCAAAATCACACAAAACTTTTCACAAAGCCTCAAAACCATATTATAAAACATTTTAGGACCTTATACCCTTATGAAGACTATGTTATGATCTAGACACCCTAACTCATTTTGGGGGTCTTACAACCTTCACCAAGACTCATATTATGGAGAGTAATCAAGCACAAGAAAGTTGTACAAGTTCCGATTCTCCTAAGAGGAATTTCTTATATGCCCTCAAATCTAGGGTTGATCAAGCGGGTTCTCCCTATGTTGTTACCGGTATGTTGCAAGTCTTTCAATTAATGTATGCTTTGCTTGATATTGGTGGTACTTTATATTTTATAACTCTTTTGCTGACTTTAAAGTTTGATATGCTTCGAGATGTCTTACTTGAACCTATTTCTTTTTATATCGCGATGGGTGACTCTGTGGTTTCTTAATTAATCCATAGGAATTGTCCTACATTGTTGTCCAATAGAGTAACATTGGTGGATTTGTTAAAACTTGACATAATCGACTTTAATGTTAATTTGCGAATGGGTTAGTTGGATTCTTCATTCGCTTTAATAGATTGTATAACAATGGTAATTAAGTTCCAATTTTCTCATGATCCAATTCTGAAGTGGAAGGCGAGAAACTCAATCCCTAGGTATCAAATCATTTCTTGTCTAAAAACTTGTAAAATTATTTCCAAGGGATGTCTTTATCATATTGTGAGGGTAAAGTACCTTAATTTCGTGACCCATCCTCTAGAGTTGGTACCCGTAGTGAAGGATTTCCTGGAAGTCTTTCCCGATGACTTACCCAAAACTCCTCCCGAATGGAAATAGATTTTGGCATAGATTTGATGCAAGATACTCAGCCTATTTCAATTATTTCTTACAAAATGGCTACAGCAGAGTTGAAGGAGTTACAGACTCAACTCAAGGATTTGCTTTACAAGGGTTTTATACAACCAAACATATCTCCATGGGGCGCTCGTGTATTATTTGTGAAAGATAAAAATAAATCTCTTATACGCTCAAATTACACTTCCCTTAAGAAGTACAATCGGTCACATCAAGCAAAGAACACAACTATTAGGTTGGAGTCAGTCCTACGAGGAAATTTATTTAGACTTAACTTTAATGCACGATTACCTCTATTTAGTCAAGTCCTTTCCGGAAACTAGTAATAAAAGGGGGGGGGGTAAAACAAAAGTGTTGCAATGTTGTGAGATTAAAAATCTAGGAAAAGTGAAATTTTGGTGTTTATCAAGTTGTGAGAGAATCTAGGGTATAGGTGTTCCGCGTAGTTCATAACGCCATAATCCTAGCTATAACAACTCTTTCCCAGTGTTTTGCATTCAAAGTGATAATATATGTATATCAAAGTCCTTGCTCCGATATTTAGATAATTTCACCCCGTATCTTGGTCCACCTATGTGTGTCTAAGGTACTTATCCTTACCTTTACTTCATATTAAAAGTAATATTCGATATTTGTCTTTGTTATAACTTCTCATTAATTGAAACTTGCCTATTAGATAGTATCCACTAAATCTATGTCGATAATTTTTTTCCTACTAACTACCCCCTTTGTTTGAAAAGTAGTAATAAGGTGAGTTCTAACGCGGCCACTCGTTAAAAGGACTTCTAGACGAAAGAGTTACCAATGCATGCAATAAACTATTTGAGAATTGTAATTTAGCTAGGGTTTTTTTGTCAATCACTCATCGTTCGCACAACCCTAGTTGTGGATTTAGTTATCCAAGCTAAGAAGAATGATATTCATAATTGATAAATAATAAATCATGAACTTACTTTGACAAGTTAAAAAAGAATCTAAAAATTCAATAAGAAATCGCACAATTATCTTAAACACCAAATCTGGAAATTTGAATTAATTGCAAAAACAAATCTCCATTAACAAAATTATGAATTTTCTAAAAGAATCCAACCCCCAAAACGAGGTTTTTCATTCTATTTATGATAAAAAGAGACCTTAATTAAAAAGGATTCAAAATAAGTAAAGTTAGTCCAAAACGCGGCTTCAATTGACTACCCCCTCAGACAGTCCGTCGGTCTAGAATTAGCATTTTTCAAAGCATGCACTTTACATCTTCTCAGATCCAATCGACGGACAAGAAGCATGGTCCGTCGATGCTTATCGTCATTCCATACTTAGCTTTACTTAAACATCAGGTATTGTGCAGTCTCAGATCACATCAACGATTTTCCAGGATGGTCTGTCGATCAATTGACGTACCTTCCATCCTTCCTTAGCCCCTCACTTCGTTAGAATTTCTCGAGTTGCTTCCAGATGCCTTAACCTCCAATCGATGGAAAATACCTACGATCCGTCGTTCGGACGACGGGCCATCGATGGCTTCGTGGGTCACTTCTGTACTTGATTTCTACAGCCTTATACATTTCAATCTTGGACAATTTTCCTTCAAAACATATACAAAAACGCATTAAAATTACTACAAAAAGTCTCTAAACACACACAAATCTTATGGAAAAGTATTGAAAGTACCGTGAAAAAATGGTACATCAACACATTCAACTTAAATTCATTGTTTGTCATCAAGCGATGCACTATGACTCAACACAACACTTTGTACATAAGTATCCTTTTTTTTAAGCTTCCACAATCTTATGGAAATCAATCCCCACTTTTTGGTTACTTTAGTGCATGTTTTTTCTCATAGACTTGATGAGATTACTATTGTGGATCAGACCATGACACAGATTAACTATGCACTGACACCTCTACTCTTTTGCTCTCGCCAAGGTACCATTTGAGTATAATTATCATTTTCGACACTCACGCTCAAAACGAATTTACACCTAGTTGTTACTTGTCGCCATAGGCTTTCCCTTATTTACACTGCTTAAGTTCACCATATTAGACTCTTAGGATCAAGATAGGACTTTCTTTGCTTGTAATATAGGATCAAGCTCAAGTGTGGTACATATGTGTACATTTTAGTGACTTATTGCCCTTCATGAAATTACGGCTAAGCGTCCTACCGCTTTCATTATTTATTATGTCATACTTTTCTTGTCACCTTTGCCTTATTTTCTTTTTTGTGGAAGTGACTCTTATTTCATTTTATTCAACACTCTTTTTATCTTTTTTTTTATATTCAACTGACAATTTTGAATGTCTAACTTTTCCCGTTCATTGTACGTTTTCTTTTCTACATTACTCTTTATAATGCCCACTTTTCCGTTCATCACTCATAATAGCCATCCTAAATTTATGGCTTTGCCATTATTCAAGGTACACATTATAGGATGGTCAGGGAAAAGACGAGGTCACTTTCTGCATTAGCAACCCTCAAGTTATGCTTTTGTCTTAAGTTGAGGTGCACATGTCTAAGGAGGGACCATGGAAAAAACATTATACATAGGGAATTTGAGTTGGGGAAGAAAATAAAGGTTTATTATAGGCTCAAACTATTTGGATCAAAACGGGATAAAGTTTCATTCGGCTCAATTAACTTTTGGCTAGATGTTTGGTAATTTTAACAAGGGCCTATGATCCTTTTCTAATTGTCTAACACAAATTCCTTTTGCAGGACCAACCGGGCATGTTCTACCTAGTTACCATTAGAAGAACAATTAAATATCCTCACACTCTCTTGTCACCTCATTACACTATCTGATTATCAGTCACCTAGTTTAAGTGTTAGAGTAAGGATCATGCAATGGGAGTATCTCTATGTCATGATTAGAACCAACACTTAACATTCATTCTACCTATTCATGCAAGCACGTTCTTAGAATGTGATATCATTCAAATTTAGAATTCATGGTTCATTTTGTTTGTTTTCATACTTTGTACAAGTTACGACACATGGAGGTTCAACAGTAAAATAATCAGTTTCTTAGGGAAAAAGAACACAAGCAAGAAAACCAACAAGAGGATCGTGAGTTGGGCTACTCATACTTCACCCTATCACTCACTTTCCATTTACCCCACCCACAAAAAAATACATGTAGTTTTCCCCAATTCATAAAAAAATAAAAAAAGGGTGATAGGTGAAGCAAATTTGAGGCGCATAGCGCCAAATATCAACAAGCAGGCCGGTCCGGTTACCTGGAACGTGCACCCTTAGTAGGGACACAGTCAATATTGTCCGCAACAGTATCTTCACCCTAAGTGCTGCTCCTCTCAACAACCTCTACTCTAGAACGATGCCTCTTAACACGCTTACAAGGCTTAGGCTGTGGTGTAGTGGGAGTGGTGAAGAGTGTAACAAGTAATGTGTCCTCTACTATGTCAATAGGAGCAGACTCAGGCTCGGGTCCCCTAATCTAAAGGATATTGTCTATATCAGCCCGTAGTATTGTGACATCCTCCTTAAGAGTAGTCAGATAAATTATGGTGGTTGGGTGGTCTAGGAATCGGAGCTCGATTGCATCTAGGCGCTGATATACTGCCTGAATCTTTAGCTCTGTCTGCTATGCCACCTTCTTCTAACTCCAATTCTCAGCCTCGACAATAGATTTATGCATCCAAGGATGGATATGGTGCAGCAAGGTCGTTATCTGGGCCTCTAGCTTCTGGAACCTAGAAATTGGGACTAGTGCCGCTGATATAAGGTGGATCGGAAGGAACTAGGCTCCCTACTAGTGCCATGGGCAGAATCGACCGTAGTGGTGTAAGTGTGCTCTGAATTGGCATGGCCATCCCCTTGGGATTTCTCTACCGTATACGCCAAGTTCTTACCAATGGGCTGCATATAAACTTTGGGTCCAAATCGTGGTGCCTCGTCATTGTCCTCATCCCTGATGAGACCAATATACACTGTCCTGGTAGGAGTACGGAGGACATCTATGTGCCAAATAGGGACTCCAACATCCCTGCAAAACTTAAAAATCATATAAGCGAATAGGTAAGTGGTAGAGGACTAAAAAGCGATCTTATGAATGACGGAGATCAATAACGTTGAAATATCCATATCTAACTCGGCTACCAGAGCGTCAAACAAGACCGCTCTATCCCAAGTGAGTATATTATCTACAGTTGTAGGAGATAGGCGGTGGCATACTAATAGAAATAAGAACTTGGCCGAAAAAGTGAGGTTGTCCTTCTTGATAAGGCCTTTGGGGTAGAACACCTAGTCTACTCCCTCACCGTCAATGGAGAGCCGTTGTACAATCCACCTCTTGGTGGACTCTTTAAGTTTGCTGCTCCACTGAAAGTGTCCACACTTGATACGACTCACATGTAGTCAAACTTTGGGGTGAGGGGAACTCTATAAGAATTCATGGACCTACTGTATAGCAAGCGACAGATGTCAAGATAAGAAATATCCACTCGGCAGCCTCGAAATTAAACATATGTGAGAGGGGTGAGTTTAGCAGGGTTTGCCCGCTTGTCAAAAGAACCTCGGAGAGCCTCTACGTATGAGGGGTAGAACTTTTGCACAATATCCTTATTAAAGGACCCCAAAATCCTCACTATCCACTCGAGCCGGTGCACCATACGGAATATGTGTAAGCTCCCTGTAAGAAACCGTCGCCCAACTGTCAACGTGCGAGTCATTACCCCATTATCGTTAAACAACTTAGCGTCCCTTCATATCTGGTATTGGCCATCGACGCACCACCGGTTAGGCTCATCAACAAACGGTGTAGGGACCTAATACTGGGATGCTAGAGCAAACTGTAAGCTATAGGCCTCATATGAATAGGCATTGCGGGCAGGTATGGCTTGGAGAGTGGCTCCTTGTGATCCGAAACAGGAGGTTGTGGCCTCATTTAACCCTCTAGAGTGAGACCACACTGAACCAGAAGCCTTCTTGAGCAAGATACACCCTCAGAATCCAAGGCGGGCCTAAAATTTGTGCAGGTATGTGTTCGCTCCTCATTATAATGGGAGACAGTGACTACACCGCACTCCACCTTCTAGGTGGTGCCCCAAGTGTCTCTATCATCTTGTATAGGGGTTCGAGTTCTATGGGGAACGTATTAAGGATCCTACTCATCGTCGAACTGGCTAATTAGCCGTCGTGATGGTACCACAAACTTTGACCTCCCCCTTTGGTAGACGATGTCGGGTTTTGGGGTCATAAGCACCTGAAAAGGAAGTTGTTAGTCACAGTGTAATAAAACTACACAAGAAATATAATCAATACAGAAACTGGAAACACAAGAGAATTATATAATTGGGACATTGGCACTATCGACGGCCCATAAGTAAATCGACGGTTCGTCGATAGTGTACGTAAGTGGACACTTAGAAGAATTTAGGAGTAACATTCGACAGAACACTCAATTAAAAACAATTGACGTTCAGGAAGGCTCGTCGATCAATCAACAGACCGTATTCCACTTTCATTGTCTGAAAGTTAGAAAAAATTAGTAAATATTAGGAATCATAGTTTCAGTTAGGGACAACAGACGTTCAAAACGGCCCATCGATGAATCGTTGCACCGTAGTCCACTTCTATCATTAGATAGTTAAACAAATTTGGAGGTTAGACATCCACGGACCCCATCGACGGTTCATCGATCAATCTACGGTCTGTAGACGAGGTCTCATTCTTTTGGTCAAAGATAGGTTCTTAACACATGGTTTTAACCCACAAATGAACAATTTCAAACACAACACCAGTTCACCCAATCGTGTAATTACAATTAAAAGACCGATTTGTCATCCCTAGGGCTTTGATTTTGTAACTTTTGACCTAGATGCTAAGAGACTATCAAGACCTAAGTCAGAAAAAACAAAGATCATAGTGAAGAATTTATGCCGATTCTACACCCAACCCATTCACTTTGTATCATTTTAAGGGACATAGTACCTATTTTTAACAAGTTTAACATGTAAATTTGTCCCGAAGTCAAGACCCACATAAAATCTATGTGTTTCCATTAGAGAATGACCAAGAATACATTTAGAAAAGGATAATGAAATACTTGTATGTTTTTGCTAAGTGAATGAGTGGGTGATCTTGCAACAACAACCTACGTGCCCGGCTGCAAATACTGACCGGTGAAACAATGTGGATGGAGTAGAAACTAGGGAATTCGTTTGATTGGGCTTCCTGAAATTTGGGAGAGTTTGATATTTTTGGAAGGTAATGGAGAGAATTGAGTGTGGGAGTTTAGAGAAAGAGGGTAATAAGCGGACGGAAACGGTTGGGAGGGAATTTGAGAAAGTGTCGAAGGGTAACTAAATGGTTATTTCTTAATATAGCTGTCACGACCCAAATCAGGGACGCGACTTGCACCCACATTTACCCTTCTATGTGAGCGAACCAACCCATCTAAACCTTAACATTTCAAGATATATCAACAGAAAATAATGCGGAAGACTTAAACTCATTAATAAAAACAATTCAATACTATTATTATTATCCCCAAAATCTGGAAGTCATCATCACAAGAACATCTATCTCAAATTACTTAACTAGGAATGTCTAAGAACAAAATAACTAAAAAGCTAGTCCATGCCGGAAGTTCAAGGCATCAAGACTTGAAGAAGAAGACCCTGTCCAAGCTAGACGCATTAGCTCACCCTGAATTTCCGATGAAGTGAAGACTGGCTAGATCTGCTGTTGAGTTGAAGTTGACTGAACGTTTGCTGCATTACACAAATAACAAAGAGGAAAACATGAAAGTAGGGGGTCAGTACAACCACACGTACTGAGTAGATATCATCGGCCAACTCAAAATAGGGAACAGTATATATCAATAATAATGTAAATCAACTACAATACTCAACATGTAGCAATAACAACATGAATTCATCAATAACTACAACCGAGTTCACACATGAGGACTCAAGCCTCAATACCATACTTATTTGGGAATTAAGTTCATTAGATTGAGTATATTCATTATCTTTCAAGATTCATTATCTTTCTTCCTCTTGTGTCGGTACGTGACACTCCGATCCTCTATTTCTATCCTGGTGCCGGAACGTGGCACTCCGATCCTCATTCTATCCTGGTACCGAAACGTGGCACCCGATCCATATTCTATCCTGGTGTCGGAACGTGACACTCCGATCCTCATATTCATTCTATCCTGGTACCGGAACGTGGAACCCGATCCATATTCTATCCTGGTGTCGGAACGTGACACTCCGATCCTCATATTCATTCTACCCTGGTACCGGAACGTGGCACCCGATCCCCTAATTCATCAAGCCTTCTTTTACACTAAGGCATCATCATTCTCGTTATATAATTTATCAAGCCTTCTTTCATACTAAGGCATCATCATTATCATTATATAATATATCAAGTGAATTAGGGTTCTTTCAAGATTTGGGATTCAATAACTTCATCATGCTTTGTTAATTCATCACAATTTTGTAATCATAATCATGCAAGCATACAACTTAAGCACATAGCAGTGTTTACAATATTATCAACACATAATATTCACTATTAAGAGTTCACTACGAATATCGTAACATAAACCATAACCTACTTCCACCGAAGATTAGTGATCAAGCAAGCAATTTCCCAAGCTTTGTTTCTCCTCGTTTCTCCTCTTTCTCGTTCTACTTTCTCTCCCCTTTTTCTTTCTGTTTTTCTTTATTCAAACCCTCTTTCTTTTACCCTAATTAATATATAATTAAGAATAAAAGATGGCAATAATAACCCACTAATTAACTTAAGGTTACCTCTTTTAACCCCCAAGTAATTAGACTTATTAACATTAGCCCTCTAACTTTATAATTAAAGCAGGAATAGTCAAAAACGTCCCTTAAAACGTGTAAAGAAATCCGACCCAGACTGGGATTGTGCAACCTGCGACGGCCCGTCGTGCTTGCGACGGTCCGTCCTGCAGGTCGTCGCAACCGTCAGAGAGTGGTTTTCCACTGAAGACTCTGTGACGGTCCGTCACACCTGTGACGGTCCGTCCTGCCATTTCGTTACGAAATTCAGAGAGTCGATTTTCAGTACCCAATTTTAGATTTTTCCAAGTATTTTGAAACGAAACCCTCCACGACGGTCCGTCGTGCCCTTGACGGTCCGTCGTGGCCTCCGTCACCTCTGCCAGTTTTCCAGAATAAAATTTGTTGCTCAAAACGACTAAACAGGTCGTTACAGTAGATACCAATTTACCCATCGTTCGTCCCCGAACGATCAAAAGAAGGAAAACAATGGCGAAAAGGAGTACCTGAATCTGTAAACAGATGTGGGTATTTTTCTTGCATATCCGCCTCCTTCTCCCAAGTAGCTTCTTCAACCGGTCGATTCTTCCATTGAACTTTGATGGATGCAATCTCTCTCGATCTCAACTTGCGAACTTCTCTATCTAATATAGCAACTGGTTCCTCTTCATAAATCAAGTTCTCATCCAACAACACTGAGTCCCAACGGATAATGTAGTTTCCATCTCCATGGTATCTTTTCAACATGGACACATGAAATACCGGATGCACTCCGCACAGCCCTGGGGGCAAGGCTAATTCATAAGCCACCTCCCCTATTCGCTTTAGTACCTCAAATGGTCCAATATACCTTGGACTTAGCTTACCTCTTTTGCCAAACCGCATCACCCCTTTCATGGGTGAATCCTTCAACAAGACTTGTTCACCTTCCATGAACTCCAAGTCTCTAACCTTCCGGTCTGCATACTCCTTTTGTCTACTTTGCGCCGCTAGAAGCTTTTCTTGAATGCCCTTCACCTTTTCTAACGAATCCCTCAAGAGATCGGTACCCCAAGGTCTAACCTCGAATGCATCAAACCAACCAATGGGAGATCTACACCTCCTCCCATACAATGCTTCAAATGGAGCCATATCAATACTGGAGTGGTAGCTATTATTATACGAAAACTCTGCCAAAGGTAAGAAGCTATCCCAATGGCCACCAAACTCTATCACGCATGCGCGAAGCATATCCTCCAACACTTGAATCGTTCGCTCAGACTGACCATCGGTCTGAGGATGGAACGCGGTACTAAGGTCCAACCTAGTACCCAATTCTGCATGCAATGTTTTCCAAAACTTAGAAGTAAACTGCGTACCTCTATCTGATATAATTGATAGTGGAACCCCATGCAATCGAACGATTTCTGAGATGTAGATTTTGGCTAACTTCTCTGCATTGTAAGTCACCTTAACCGGAATGAAATGAGCAGACTTAGTTAATCTGTCCACAATCAGCCAAATGGAGTCGAACTTGCCCAATGTCTTTGGAAGACCAACCACAAAGTCCATTGCAATTCTCTCCCACTTCCACTCCGGAATGGGCATTCTTTGAAGTGTTCCTCCGGGCCTTGGTGTTCATATTTCACTTGTTGACAGTTTGGACACTTGGCAATAAAGTCAACAATATTGCGCTTCATTCTACTCCACCAAAAGTGTTGTTTTAGGTCGCGATACATCTTGGTTGCACCCGGATGTATAGAATACCTTGAACTATGAGCTTCTGCCAGAACAGTGCTGATCAAATCATCAATGCGGGGTACACATACCCTTCCCTTAATCCTCAACACACCTTCCTCGTCGATTGTTGCTTCTTTAGCCTCTCCTCGCAACACTTTATCCCGGATTCGCCTTAGTTTCTCATCATCAAACTGTTTTCCCTTAATCTTGTCAAGAAAAGAAGATCTTGACTCCACACTAGCCAACAATCCTCCCTTCTCATTTATTTCCAACCTCATCAAGTCGTTAGCCAGAGTCTGAACCTCTCTAGCCAATGGGCGTCTAGAGTCTTGCAAATGAGCTAGGCTTCCCATGCTTTCCGCCTTTCTACTCAGGGCATCTGCCACAACATTCGCCTTCCCCGGATGATACAAAATAGTGATGTCGTAGTCCTTCAGTAGTTGCATCCATCTCCTCTGTCTCAAATTCAAATCTCTCTGAGTGAAGACATACTGTAGACTACGATGATCCGTATAGACCTCACACTTAACCCCATATAAATAGTGTCTCCATTGCTTTAGTGCAAACACTACCGCGGCCAATTCCAAATCATGAGTTGGATAGTTACGTTCATGCACTTTTAATTGTCTTGAAGCATAAGCAATCACATTCTTCTCTTGCATTAGCACTGCACCCAAACCCGAATAGGAGGCATCACAATAAACAATGAAGTTCTTACCTTCCACTGGCAAGGTGAGAATTGGTGCAGTAGTCAACAGCGTCTTGAGCTTTTGAAAGCTTTCCTCACACTCATCCGACCATACAAATGGAACATTTTGCTTAGTCAAGTTCGTCAGTTGGGAAGCAATAGAAGAGAATCCCTTGACAAATCGGCGGTAGTAGCTAGCTAACCCAACAAAACTCCGTATTTCTGACACATTAGTGGGTCTTACCCAATTCTTCACTGTCTCAATCTTAGAAGGATCAACCATCACTCCATCCTTAGAAACCACGTGCCCCAAGAAGGACACTGCATCTAGCCAAAACTCACACTTAGAGAACTTGGCGTAAAGCTTTTTCTCCCTTAACATTTCCAATACCATTCTCAAATTCTCCTCATGTTCCTTCTTACTTTTAGAATATACCAGTATATCATCTATAAATACGATCACAAAGAGGTCCAAATACGGCTTAAATATCCCGTTCATCAAGCTCATGAACGCAGCAGGGGCGTTCGTAAGACCAAAAGACATCACCACAAATTCGTAATGTCCATACCTCGTTCGAAAAGCAGTCTTTGGTACATCCGTTGCCCGTATTTTCAATTGATGATAACCGGATCTCAAGTCAATCTTAGAGAAGACACAAGCACCTTGTAATTGATCGAATAAGTCATCAATGCGAGGAAGAGGATACTTGTTCTTAATAGTTACCTTGTTCAACTGTTGGTAGTCTATGCACATCCGAAAACTCCCATCTTTCTTCTTTACAAACAAAACCGGAGCACCCCAAGGAGATGCACTTGGTCTAATGAAGCCTTTGCTCAACAACTCTTGAAGTTGGGCTTTTAACTATCTTAACCCGCGGGAGCCATTCTATAAGGGGGTATAGAAATGGGGCGGGTACCCGGTTCAAGATCAATACAGAAGTCAATATCCCTATCTGGGGGCATACCCGGAAGATCTGCAGGGAATACATCAAGAAACTCACGGACCACCGAAACCGACTCAATCGAAGGTACTTGGGTAGTGTCATCCTTGAGATGTGCCAAGAAAGCTAAACACCCTTTACTAACCATTTTCTTAGCACGAAGAAAGGAGATTATATGCACCGGATTGGAAGTGTAGTCACCCTCCCACACTAACGGATCTGTCCCAGGCTTGGCTAACGTCACCGTTTTAGCATTACAATCCAAGATCGCAAATTGCGGAGAAAGCCAAGTCATACCCAAAATTACATCAAAATCAACCATCTCTAAGATAACCAAATCTACATAAGTGTTACTCCCCACAAAGTTCACCAAACAAGACCTATGTACCTTTTCAACTACCACAGACTCACCCACCGGTGTAGAAACACGAATAGGCATGTCAAGTAATTCACAATGCAATTTTAGACCATTAGCAAATGATGAAGATACATATGAAAACGTGGAGCCAGGGTCAAATAATACAGATGCCATGCAATCACAAACCAAAAGATTACCTGTGATAACAGCATCAGACGCCTCCGCTTCAGATCTCCCAGGGAAAGCGTAACAATGGGCCCTATCGTTTGTCTGTCCATTGCCCCTACCATGTTGCGTAGTAGTGGCTCCATTTTGCCCATCACCTCTGCCGTTGTGATGACCACCATTACCTCGACCACCACGTCTTCCAGAAAAGCGGCCTCTACCATGACCACCTCTACCTCTAGCTAGTGGGGTTCTGTAACTCTGGTTTGGACAATACCTCTTGATGTGTCCAACCTCCCCACATCCATAACACTCTCGGGGTTCATGCATAGGTCTCTCGGAGTAGTGTTGACCGTTCTGAGGTGGACCCCCAACTACAGTCTGTAGTGAATACTGAATTGGTCGACTTGAGTAACCTCCGGAGCTCTGTCCTCTAGAGTGAGAACCATTAAACTCGCCTCCCCTTCGAAACCTTTTTGATGTCGATGTTGTGGTGAAGTCGTCTGGCTTCACTCCTTCCACCTCTATCACAAAGTCTACCACCTCTTGGAAGGATGTTGCCGTAGCCGCTACCTGTAAGGCTGAAATCCGCAACTCTGACCTCAACCCCTTCACAAAACGGCGAATCCGTTCTTGTGGACTGAAACAAAGTTGGGTGGCGTATCTGGATAGTGCGCGAAATTTAGCCTCATACGCGTTAACTGTCATCCTCCCTTGCTCTAGACTCAAGAACTCGTCCCTTTTTCTATCTCTCAAAGTCCTTGGGATATACTTCTCCATAAACAGGGTAGAGAATGATTCCCAAGTCATAGGTGGTGCCTCTGTTGGTTGACACTCAACATGTGACCGCCACCACGTTTTGGCGTTCCCTTGAAACTGATAGCTCACGAACTCAACGCCAAACCGTACCAGAAAATCGTAGGCATCCTCTGATTCTGCGCCCTTAAAGACTGGAGGTTTCAATTTCAAGAACTTACTGAAAAGTTCATGCTGATCATTTGTCATAATAGGCCCAGTAGTCAGGCGTGGAAATGTGCCTATTCCCAATGATGCATCCATGCGGGGAGCCATAGTAGCCGTATGTCGTACCTCTGAAACCGGAGGTGTTGGTGTAGAAACCACTGGAGGTGCCTGACCCTGATCGGATAACCCACTAAGATAAGCAAGTACTTGGTTGATCATCTCTGGGGTAGGTTGGGGTGGCATTTCTTCATTCTTTCCTTGTTCATTCTCCCCTTCCTCCCCCTCTCTTATCACCTCCTCGGTCGGTGGAGGAGTCACCGCCCTAGTATCAGATGGGCTAGGTGCTGGTCCTCTTCCTCTAGAGGACGTCCTCCCACGACCTCTCCCACGGCCTCTTGCCGTTGCTCTTCCTCGAGCTACAACCCCAGTGGCTGGCTCAGTCGTTTCTTGTCTTTCCGTTGTTGCTGCTGGTGCGGTCGTTTCTCTAGTTCTAACCATCTGCGAAATAGAGTGAAGATGGTCAGATACCAATTCGTATCGCCCAGATACCAATTGGACTCAAGTAGTAGCACGAAAGAAGAATGAAAGAGTGAAATTTTCCTAAAGTCTTATAGCCTCTCAAGGAAAAGTAAAGGCGTCCCCCTACCGTTCCTTAAGACTCTACTAGACCTGTTCTTGTGTGATGAGACCAATGAACCTAATGCTCTGATACCAAGTTTGTCACGACCCAAATCAGGGACGCGACTGGCACCCACATTTACCCTTCTATGTGAGCGAACCAACCCATCTAAACCTTAACATTTCAAGATATATCAACAGAAAATAATGCGGAAGACTTAAACTCATTAATAAAAACAATTCAATACTATTATTATTATCCCCAAATCTGGAAGTCATCATCACAAGAACATCTATCTCAAATTACTTAACTAGGAATGTCTAAGAACAAAATAACTAAAAAGCTAGTCCATGCCGGAAGTTCAAGGCATCAATACTTGAAGAAGAAGACCCAGTCCAAGCTAGACGCATTAGCTCACCCTGAATTTCCGATGAAGTGAAGACTGGCTAGATCTGCTGTTGAGTTGAAGTTGACTGAACGTTTGCTGCATTACACAAATAACAAAGAGGAAAACATGAAAGTAGGGGGTCAGTACAACCACACGTACTGAGTAGATATCATCGGCCAACTCAAAATAGGGAACAATATATATCAATAATAATGTAAATCAACTACAATACTCAACATGTAGCAATAACAACATGAATTCATCAATAACTACAACCGAGTTCACACATGAGGACTCAAGCCTCAATACCATACTTATTTGGGAATTAAGTTCATTAGATTGAGTATATTCATTATCTTTCAAGATTCATTATCTTTCTTCCTCTTGTGTCGGTACGTGACACTCCGATCCTCTATTTCTATCCTGGTGCCGGAACGTGGCACTCCGATCCTCATTCTATCCTAGTACCGGAACGTGGCACCCGATCCATATTCTATCCTGGTGTCGGAACGTGACACTCCGATCCTCATATTCATTCTATCCTGGTACCGGAACGTGGCACCCGATCCATATTCTATCCTGGTGTCGGAACGTGACACTCCGATCCTCATATTCATTCTACCCTGGTACCGGAACGTGGCACCCGATCCCCTAATTCATCAAGCCTTCTTTTACACTAAGGCATCATCATTCTCATTATATAATTTATCAAGCCTTCTTTCATACTAAGGAATCATCATTATCATTATATAATATATCAAGTGAATTAGGGTTCTTTCAAGATTTGGGATTCAATAACTTCATCATGCTTTGTTAATTCATCACAATTTTGTAATCATAATCATGCAAGCATACAACTTAAGCACATAGCAGGGTTTACAATATTATCAACACATAATATTCACTATTAAGAGTTCACTACGAATATCGTAACATAAACCATAACCTACCTCCACCGAAGATTAGTGATCAAGCAAGCAATTTCCCAAGCTTTGTTTCTCCTCGTTTCTCCTCTTTCTCGTTCGAATTTCTCTCCCCTTTTTCTTTCTGTTTTTCTTTATTCAAACCCTCTTTCTTTTACCCTAATTAATATATAATTAAGAATAAAAGATGGCAATAATAACCCACTAATTAACTTAAGGTTACCTCTTTTAACCCCCAAGTAATTAGACTTATTAACATTAGCCCTCTAACTTTATAATTAAAGCAGGAATAGTCAAAAACGTCCCTTAAAACGTGTAAAGAAATCCGACCCAGACTGGGATTGCGCAACCTGCGACGGCCCGTCGTGCTTGCGACGGTCCGTCCTGCAGGTCGTCGCAACCGTCAGAGAGTGGTTTTCCACTGAAGACTCTGTGACGGTCCGTCACACCTGTGACGGTCCGTCACACCTGTGACGGTCCGTCACACCTGTGACGGTCCGTCCTGCCATTTCGTTACGAAGTTCAGAGAGTCGATTTTCAGTACCCAATTTCAGATTTTTCCAAGTATTTTGAAATGACACCCTCCACGACGGTCCGTCGTGCCCTTGACGGTCCGTCGTGGCCTCCGTCACCTCTGCCAGTTTTCTAGAATAAAATCTGTTGCTCAAAACGACTAAACAGGTCGTTACAATAGCCGGTCGGGTCGGGTTGGGTCACTGGTTTGTATGAACTGATGGTACCCCATCGATGGTCTGTATATGAGTCCACGGTCTGTCGAATGATCCATCGATTGTGCCCTATCATAGAAAAAATTTTAAAACATACATGCGACCTACAGACACCATCAACGTTCCATCAATGAAACGACAGCTTGTCGATTGGTCCGTAGATCTATGCACCAGACCAATTTCTTTTGAATTCTTGTGGCATGGTACCTGCACATTGAACACCCATTAAGCCATTTTTTGTATTTTCTAGACACTATTTAGACACGGACCCTAAACTACACTCTAGCAAACATACTAAAAAGAAATTAAACAAAAATTAACACATGATATTTTAGTAAAACAGAATGAAACCAAAAAATGCAAATATTCCTACAAAGAAAAGAAAAACCTATTGTTGGCTAGAGGATACACATTGGGTTGCCTCCCAAGAAGCGCTTCATTTAACGTTGCGGATCGACACAACTCTTTTATTACTCAGACATCATAAAGGTGATATCCTTAACCACTTCATAGGAACTCTCCTCATTTCCTATGTAGATCTTGATTCTACTCCCATTTACCGTGAACCTTGAACCCTCCTTTTTCTCCAGCTTAACCGCGCCACGTTGGAAAACTTTGGTGATAAAGAATGGATCAATCCATTTGGACTTGAGTTTGCCCAAACTACGAATTCGTGCTTCTCAATCTTTTGGTCATGGTACTTCTTCATTTTTTCTTTGTACAGGGCTGAAATCTCATATGTTATTGGGCGAAACTCATCAAGCTACTTTAACCGATTAAGTCTCTATTCCACTACTTCATTCCAATCCATCTTCAGTTTCTTCATCGCCCACATGGTCTTGCTCTCTAACTCAACCGACAAGCTAAAATCCTTCCTCTATACAAGTTGGTATGAAGACATACCTATGGGGGTCTTGTATTCAGTCCGGTAAGCTCAAAGGGCATCATCAAGCATCCATGACAATTCTGTTCTACTAGCATTCACCGTTTTCGACATGATCTGCTTGATTTCTCTGTTGGACACCTCAACTTGCCCACTAGTTTGTGGATGGTATGGAGTGTCTACATTGTGGCGAATCTAATATTTCTCCAATAACCCTTTGAGCAACTTGTTGCAAAAGTCGGATCCCCCATATATAATAATGGCCTTAGGTGTGCAAAATCTTGAGAAGATGTTCTTTTCCAAGAACGCAGTGATACTCTTCCCTTCCTTTTTTGCAAGTGCTACAACTTCCACCTATTTTGACACATAATCCACCACCAAAAGAATATATTTCATCCCATCATAATTCAAAAACGGGCCATAAAATTAATGCCCCATACACCAAATAACTCGATCACTAGAATGGGATTTAAAGGGATCTCTTGCCTCTTCTAAATGTGTCCATCTCTTTTGCACCTATCACATTCCTTGGCAAACTAATGAGAATCTTGCTGGATGGTTGGACAATATTACCCATACTGCAAAATCATATGGGCAGTCCGGATAACACTATGATGCCCACCCAAAGGTGTGGAATGGCATGCCTCCAAAACACTTAGCATCTCAACTTCTTCCACACACAGGCGAATATGCCCATTAGCGCAACTAAGTATAAATAAGGCTAACTCCAAAATAATTTTTTCACATCATTAATGAAGTTTTTCCTCTGATGGAAGGACAAGTTTGATGAGACTATATCACTAGACAGATAATTCGTAAAATTGGCGAACCATGGAATCAAGACATGAGAAGCGGACAATACCTGCTCATCAGGGAAGATATCATCAATTTCAGCCATTTCACTCAACTCTTGCATAGCTTCATCCTCCAATCTTGACAAATGATTGGCAACTTGATTTTGGGTCCCTTTTCTATATTTCACCTAAAAATCAAACTCTTGCAACAGTAGAACCCATCTAATCAAACTTGGTTTTCGCATCCTTCTTTGTCATCAGATACCTCATAATCACTGCAGCTAGTGCTTCAGCACCAAGGCGCTCTACAATTTGTGCCTTAAACGTATTCTCAACCCGTAGGATATAGAAGATACCGTTTGGAGATCACCACTCTACTTCATGGACCTAAAAATGTTGAAAGTTGCTTCTTCATTATTTAACCTAAACCTCATATGCCCTTTTTCCATGTCAAGCAAGGCGCGACCGGTAACAAAGAATGGCCTCCGAAAAATAATAGGCACCTAAAAATCCATCTCACAGTCAAGAATCACAAAATCAGTCGAAAATATAAATGACTCCACCTTCACTAAAACATCATGGAGTATCCCA
Organism: Solanum habrochaites; assembly: GCA_027704765.1. Classification (NCBI taxonomy): domain Eukaryota; kingdom Viridiplantae; phylum Streptophyta; class Magnoliopsida; order Solanales; family Solanaceae; genus Solanum; species Solanum habrochaites. The sequence continues at coordinate 24,328,341 of JAKWJA010002500.1, read as the reverse complement.
ATAAGCCTCTTCACCACTTAATTGGCCATCAGTAACCGCATCGCAGTGGGCTTTGGGTCACCCAAATCCAACTTTTTATAAATAGAATGTTTCATGAGATTTATGCTTTCACAAAGACCAAATAGTGCTTTATCAAAGTGTAACAAGACTATGGTATATGGAATAATGAAAGTGCCTTGATATTCTTTCTTATGCACAAGAGACATTGTAGAAATATCACTAAAACGTTGCATTCGTTCATCATCCTGAAAACATACCAATCTCTTCTTACTAACCATATCTTTAATAAACTTTGTCACGACCCAGATACTGGAATCCGGATTGCAACTGGTATCGTTGACTTGTCAAAGGTCGAGACAAGCCTCATCTAGCATTCATCAAATTCATATGGATAATATTAGCGGAAAATATAAAACTTTTAAACGTATGGAGTATACATATACGTCATATAGTTATTTCATGAATTCATCATATAGTAAAATTAGAATAAATATACAAACCATCTATCATAAGAATCAATTTGAAAGAGAATAAGGATATATCATAAATACGTTTCCAATCACGACCTTACTAAAAAAAATTCAAAATGAAAGTTAAAAATAAATACTAGGGACAAGTTCCACCAGATATTTGTAAAAGTAAGGCTAGACTAAAACTGTAGCATCCTCGAAATCAAAAGGACCTACCAAATTGTCTTGAGAAACGCTAATGTCCGAACCGTTGCAAGAGTCATCAATCTGTCCCTTAACCTGCCTCTATAAAATAGTAAATATTAGGGGTTAGTACACAACTTGTACTAAGAATGGGTGTATTTACACATAAACTAAAGGCTATACGTGATTAAAGAATGCTCTTCCTAAACAACAAGCTATTTTGGAAAGCCTAGTCACTAGACTTTACTAAATCATTAGTTGTGAATTGTAGTATGAATATGATGTATTTTAATGCATTCAAAGCACAAAACTAATTTTTCTATATGATTACAAAACATTAGTATCATCAATATAATTTTAAAACAAAATGGTGAAGATTTGGGATTTTTAATCCTCTTAGGTAGAGATCTCCTCTATGTACACTTAGATTAATTTTTCAGTCTTTTTCTTCGTCTTCTTGTTGTGTAGTTCATTAATTCTTTTGTCCTATGTTTTACTTACAAGTGCAATGATTAATTGTAGTCCCATGCCCAGAATGAATCGATGTAAGTAATCGAAGGACTAAAGAATGATTTCACTACCTTATAGTTAGTCATTCTTTATACTATATATTCATTACCTTTCATAAGCATTTATCTATTGATCATGCCATTGATTTCATTACTTTCATGTTTAATATATATTACATTTCATATACACAAGACATTGGAATTGTTGATTTATCATCATACATCTCAAATGAGGGCTAAATATATGGGACCTCAACCCGAGATCCTTTTTTAGCAAACACAGAGTCTGCTTTATTCGTCCATTCGTACTTCACATTATTCATTTCATTTATTCATCGGTTGATGTATACACTGGATATACCTAGGATGAATTTTAGGACGCTTATCGGATATGAAGTGCAATGAACAAGAATGACCTAATGTCATTACTTGAATGTGATTTCACCTCCTGATTGTCTTACACAAATACCATCAGTATTGTTCATTTCATTATCTTTAATAATTTGAGGATGACCTCATTATTTCTTTGGGAACTTTAACCTTAACATACATAGATCATGTGAGCATCATGAAATCTAGTGTCTTTCCCACACCAAAAAGAGGTGGAACCACCAGCCAAAGTGAATGGAACATACTAGCATTTACAGGGAGTCAAACCTTTCTAGATTCATATATTAGCAGTATAGGTTCAAATACTAGGATATTAGGAGACCCATACCCGTCTTGGCGGAAAGTCTCATCTCATGAGAGTAACATAAACCACAACCCTTTCCGAAGAAAGGCATCACCGTTCATAGCTAGCCTAGAGGTGCTCTATATAATGTTCAATTAAATTCAACTGATACATCATGTAATCTGGCCTCTAGCATGAGGGCATTATTAATTATTAGATGATTTCTCATCTCATCATTAGTATTAAGTGTGAATTGTCCTTACACTTACATATAGGGTATGATTGAGACTTGTCTCTTGATATTCAACACTCTTTAGGTGACTACTTTTAGTGACCTTTACTTGGGCTTGGTTGAGACTTGTCTCACCATTCATCTTAGAATCTTATCATGTTGTCACCATTTTCAATAGCATCATAGATTAACGTTATTACTCACCTCATTACGTGAATGTTCATTTCATCATTATATTTTAGTGTTGACCCAAGTATTATGGTGGCTTGCATCTAGATTGAGATTTACTTACACTATTGATGACTGGTCATCCTTACATTAAAATGATGAAATCTGAATTTTCCTACATATCATTGTTTGGTGTTAATGAGACTGGCTCACACATTCTAACACCTTCATACATGAGTATTCTTTTAATACAGTAGCTTAGGTGTAAGTGAAACTTTTCTCACTTCCATTAAAACCCCATTCTGGTCATTTACATACTTTAGACTCCTTTAATTATGTTATAACTCACGCTACTTACTTACTTTAGTGTATTATATTAGTATCATTGCTTATGGACGATGAGCACTTCATTCAATAAGATTCATGAGTTCATATGTCATTCTTTAGAGAATGTTGGGAGTTGTCCCAATGAGTGGCATGCCCTACATTATGAGTTAATTTAATTAGTTTGGAATTTCTTATAATATATTTGATACTCTTACTACACAAGATTTACATATGATTATTACTGGAATAAACATTTGGGTATAGATAACACAAACATCTTTGTTGGCATAGGACAATTTTACATTCTTTAATGCTTGGTTTGATATGTATATTATTCATTACCCAATCTTTTAATATTTAAAATAATATTATATCCATTTGGAGGCAACCCCTTTTGGACAATGTATAGTTAGCTATTTTATTGGTATAAGCAAAACAACCACTCAAATTATGATTTCATGGAGATCTTTTTACCTAACCTTATAAAATAACTTTAGGCATAACGTTTTTAAATATCTTGAACATCATAATATGATAATTTAGTGAACAAAAAATCATCAACAAGTCACATTTACAGTAAGCATGCACAATGAACCATAGTCATCTTCATACATAACAGTTTCGGACATATCTTAACATAGTATCATTATCTTAACCAATCATAGTTCATAAATATAGGGTAACGTTTTTAAGACATATTGGACATCATCATATAAATATTTGATGAATTTAACACCTTCATAACGTCACCATAACATCAATGCAACATTCAGACAAACACATCAACAATTTAAATTATTACAGTTGTAATTAACGCATTGTAGATTCATGATTCACGTTTTAAGTACTTAACTTTATACGATAAAAACATCATAGATTAATCAACAATAATAATTCAAGCAAATTAAAAATAAAATCATCTAGAACTACATACAAACAACATTATATCTAACCTATTCAACAATGAATTTAAAAGGACACTAGGGACAAAGGAGTTTGACGAGAACACGGGAACAACCCTAGTTTTAAAGATCTTTGAATCGTTGAAAAGAAGGTTCTCTTGGAGAAACAACTTCAGGAGAGAAAACCATACCTTATTTAGAACTTAATCTACGAAGACAACCTTGAACAAAACTTTTAAAAAACCTATAATCGCCCTGGAGAAATTGATAAATTTTCTGCCTTTTTCTTGCGTTCGTTGCTTACTATTTTTGCGTCCTTTTTATCTATGAGTTTGAACATGATTTTTTTATGTTTAATAACTTATTTTTACTAATTAAACTTATTTTTTAATAATTTAATTAAATAAATTAATTAAACTAATTACTAAAAAGCCCCCCTAGATTGACTAGAACTAGGAAAACACAATACTTGGTCAAATCTGAAATTTTTACTAAAAATTTCATTTTTACCCTTTAAATTAATTAATTAAATGTCTAATATAATTAATTAAGTTACTTAGGGTAACTATTAAAGTTCCCCTAAATTATTGCGACAAAAATTAACCCTTTTGGACCATCCTAAGTTAAGTACTATGATGTTTCTTGAGTTGTACTAGGTTAGTGTGATAATTTTTGTTTGAACCCTATAATTTAATTAATTAAATAAATAATTTAATTTATTCAGTGAACAAGGGTAATTACTAAAGTACACTTAAATCGTTATAACCATAACTAATCCTTTGAACCATCCTAGGTTAGGTACGAGGTTGTATTTCACTTGTTTTAACCAAAATATGGATATTTCTTTGTGATTTCGGTTTTTCCCCTTTAAATTAATTAATTAATTTTCTAAATTAATTATTTAAGCAGCCTATGGTAATTACTAAATTACTCTTAAGTCTTTAGGATCTTAACTAACTTAATTAATTTGCTAAATTAATTAATTAGGTAACCTAGTGGAACTACTAAACTACCCCTAGGTTTTTAGGACCATAACTAACTTTTTAGACCATCCTAGGTTAGGTACTAGGTTTTTCTCTTTAACGAGTACTAGGTTAGTGTCAATCCGGTTTTTGTCCTAGGTTGTCGGGTGCACTAATTGGTCCAATTAGGTTAGTTCTAGGTTATTTAGCTATTTGGGAATGTTTACTTATTTTACCGTGGACCCTAACCATGTCCTTGGGAACTGCTTAATATACATGATCATTTTAAATGATCATATGCTATGTGTTGTAGTACTAGGCGTCACACTTAGTTGTTGTATACGTTATGCATAAAAGATCCTCTATGTTGTTAGCTTAGGGTCTTCAGTGTACGTACATTTCCTGGTCAATGAATCTTAGATTGCGTATGGAAACCGAGAAAGTATATTTCTTATTCGTATATAGAAAATTGGCTAATATCCCTTAGTTAATTTTTCTATACTATGCCCAATATTTCTCAATGTTGGGCATTGGTGTGCCTATGTATCCGTTATAGGCTATCCTAAGGGCATATTTGGCTCTTCATTACAAATACGATTTTACAGAATGTTATATTATCACCCCCCCTTAGGAACATTCGTCCGTAGAAGGCACTTAAATATCATTTAAACAAAGAGGGTAACATTACAAGGTTTCTTTTTCATACTTAAACGCTTTTCTTTTGTGAATGTCTAATTCACAGTTGCTTGGATGATGCATATCATGCAAGATTTTTTGAAGATCTATTTTTTTATTGAGGAATTTCTTTCTCAATCACATATTAATTAATGCACATCACAAATCATGCAACATAGGAAACCTGTCTATGCTACACAAAAACATCACAGGAAATGCAAACTTAACTTTATTTTAACTCACATAGTGCTATTATAAGACATACGATTAATGACCTATCACACCAAATCGATTAAAGCACTTCAACTTAGAGTTTCTTAAACATAAACCAGACTTAGGAAGAGTATATCTAACCTCCTAGATAACAACTAGTTTCCCTTAAGATTTTAATGTAATGACGCCCAACTAAATTTCAAAGGGACTTGCCACTATGTCATCTACTTCTATACTTATCCCTTCGGCCTTAACACTGTCTCGTATGGGAGTAATAATTAGAAACAGTTCATGTAAGATCTCAGGAAGTAACTCAAATTGATTAGCCACAAAAGGAGTCACCATAGATAAGGTAGATATTGGATCTAATAGGAAAGGAGAAGACAAGTAAGTTAAAATTATCCACATCCGTGGACTTCTCTTGTTCCCCTCTTCCTTTCAACGGATAGAACCGGTTTCCCCTTGGGGGGTTCGGCTACAACATTTGGCCGAGATTGAGCATCTACCTTGGCCTGTTGGATTTGAACCACACCCTTCTCATTTTAGCCCAACTTATCTTGAAATTGAAGCCTTACTGCCCTATTTCTATAGACTGTTGTATCATAACACTTATGAAGAAGAAATCCATTTCTAATCAATATTCTTGAATTGGTATGTATCCAACTTATCCTTCTCCTCCTCATCAGTACTCATAGCAATCTTTTAGACATTACCATGCATTTACCTCCATGCGAACAACCACACTCACCACACGTCTTTCATCCATGTTGGGCATTTCAATTATGGCCCCTTCCTTGGAAGTCCAGATCCTGAGCCTGGCATCTTAGACCACTTGGCCTTTCTAATTCTTGTGTGTATTTTTCTAAGTTTTCATACAAGAAGGAATTTAGATACTTATGATGACAAAAAGTGTCAAAGCTCTAGATAGAACGACAAATAGTAGAAGAAGGGAGAATTACCAATCATCGTAGAGTCTCTAAGTCATGACTGTGCTGCGCTTCACAACCATGATATACAAAATACGTAATGTGGTTGTGTTGAGATTTATTTCCTAGGTACTTTAACCGTATTCTCTGATACGAAGTTTGTCATGACCCATATTCAGGATTCCGGATCGCAACCTGCGTCGTTGACCTCTCAGAGGTCTTAGACAAGCCTCATCTTCCATTTATCACATTCATTTGGATATTTTTAGAGATAAATTTAAAAATTTAAACGTATTAATTATACATAGACTTCATATATTAATTTCATGAATTCATCATACACTAATCTCAATATAAATATAACAACGATCTATCATAAGAATAAATTTGAAATAGAATAAGAATATATCATAAATACATATGCCAAACATGACCTTCTTACAAAATCTTCAAAATGAATGTACGAAAGAAACGGTAGGGACAACATCCACTATATTTTTCTAAAACTAAGTCAACACTAAAATTGTAGCATCATCGAAATCAAGAGGAACTACCAAATGGTCTAGAGAAACGCTGATGTCCAAACTGGTGCAACAGTCATCGATCTCTCCCTTAACCTGCATCTATAAAATAGTAAATAGTAGGGTTTAGTATATAACTTGTACTTACTGTGGTTGTATTCACACATACACATAAGGCTATGCATGATCAAAGAAAGATCTTCCTAAACAACAATCTATTTCTTGAAAGCCTAGTAACTAGGCTTTCCTAAATCGTTAGTTGTAAATTATGGTATAAATATGATGTATTTTAATTCATTTAAAGCACACAACTAATTTTCAATATGATTACATAACATAAGTATCATCAACATAATTTTATAACTAATGGGGGAAGATTTGGGATTTTTTATCCATTTAGGCCGAGAGCTCCTCTTTGTACACTTAGATTAATTTACAGTCTTTTTCTTCTTCTTGTTGTGTAGTTCAATAATATTTTTGGGCCTATGTTTTACTTACTAGTGCAACGATTCATTATAGTTCCATACCCACAATTAATCGATGCATGTAATCCAAGGACTAAGGAATGATTTCTCTACCTTATAATGAGTCATTTTTTACACTATATATTTGTTACCTTTCATAAGCAATTATCTATTGATCAAGCCATCGATTTTATTACTTTCATATTTTATATATTATACATATCATATAAACGGGACTTTGGAATTGTTGACGTAGCATAAGACATCTCAATTGAGGGCCGAACATATGGACCTCAATCCGAGGGACTACTTTAGCATACACAGAGTCTGATTCATTCGTTCATTCGTACTTCACATTATTCATTTCATTCTTTCGTAGGGTGATGTAAACACAAGCTATACCTAGGATGAAGTTTAAGGATCTCGTCGGTATCATGAAGTGTAATGACAAAGAATAACCTAATGTCATTACTTTAATCTGATTTGACCTTCTAATTGTCTTACACAAACGCCTTCAGTAACGTTCATTTCATTATCTTTCATACTTTGAGGCTGGCCTCATTCTTTCTTTGGGACTTCAACCTTAACTTACATAGATCATGTAAGCATCATGAAATCCAATGTCTGCCCCACATCGAAAAGAGGTTGAATCACCGGCCAAAGTAACCTAAACATGCTAGCGTATATAGGGAGTTAAACCCTGCTAGATCCCTATATTGGCATTATAGGTTCAATGACTTTGAGATTTAAGGATACCCATACCCACCAAGCCGGACAATCTCATGTCATGAAAGTTACGTGAACCTTGACCCTTCTCGAAGGAACGCATCACCGCTCATAGCTAGCCAATCGGTGCTCAGTTTAAAGTTTCATTACATTCAACTCATACATCATGGAAGTTGTCTTCTAGAATAAGGGCATCTTTGCTCATTAGATGATTTCTCATCTCATCATTAGTATTAAGTGTTAATTGTCCTTAAATTTACATATAGAGTATGATTGAGACTTATCTCTTGATACTCCACACTCTCTTAGGTGAGTACTTTTAGTGACCTTTACTTAGGCTTTGTTGAGACTTCTCACCAATAATCTTTGCCTCTTATCATGCTGTCACCATTTTCATTACCATCATAGATTAACATTATTACTCACCTCATTACATGAATGTTAATATCTTCTTTATCTTTTAGTGTTAACTCAAGTATTATGGAGGCTTGCTTTTACATTGAGATTTACTTACTCTATGTATGACTGGTCATTCTAAATTTATATTGATGAAATCTGAATTTTACATACATATCATCCTTTGGTGATAATGAGACTGGCTCATATATTCTAACACCTTCATACATGAGTATTCTTTTAATATAGTAGCTTAGATGTAAGTGAGACTTTTGTCACTTCCATTAACACCTCATTCTGGTCATGTACTTACTTTAAAGTCCTTTAATTATGTTATAACTTACGTTACTTACTTACTTTAGTGTAGTAGATTCATATAATTGTTTATGGACGCTGAGCCCTTTATTTAATGAGTTTCATGAGTTCTTATGTCATTCGTTTAGTGAATGTTGGGAGTTGTCCCAATGAGTGACATGCCCTTTATTATGAGTTCATTGAATTCGTTTAGAAGTTCTTATAATATATTTGATACTCTTACTAAACAAGATTGACATATAATTAGTATTGGCATAAACATTTGGGTATAGATTACATAACTATCTTTGTTGGCATAGGCCAATTTTACATTCTTTCATGATTTGTTTGATATGTATATTATTCATTAGCAAATATTTTAATTATTTAAGATAATACTATAGCCATTTCCATGCATCCCTTTTTGACAATATATTGTTAACCATTTTATTGGTATAAGACAAACAATCACTAAAATTATGATTTCATGGAGATCTTTTTAGACAACCTTCTAACATAAATTTAGGCATGTTGTTTATAAACATCTTGAATAACATAATATGATCATTTAACGAAAACAAAATCATCAACAAATGACATTTACAGTAGGCATGAAAATCATAATCATCTTCATACATAACACTTTCAGACACATCTTAACATATTATCATTATCTTAACAAATCTTGGTCCGTGACTTAAGGGTAACTTTTTCAAGACATATTGGACAGAATCATATTAATATATGATGAATTTAACACCTTCATAACGTCACAATAACAACAATGAAACATGTGGACAAACACATCAACACTTAAAACAATTATGGGTGTAACTAACACATCGTCGATTCAAGATTCACGTTTTAAGCACTTAACTTTATGCGATCACAACTTCATAGGTCAATCGAAGTTCATAAGTAAAGAACAAAACAAATAATATCAGCCAGCACCACATATCAACAATATAATATCTAACCTATTCACCATGGAATCGACAAGGATACTAGGGAGAAAGGAGTTCGACGAGAACACTGGAACAACCCTAGTTTTAAAGATCTTTGAATCATTGGAAAGAAGTTATATTTGATAAGGAATTCAAAGATAAAAACCAATACCCTATGTAGAACTTAATATATGAATACCACCTTGAACAAAACCTTGAAGAAACCTTGAAATAGCCCTAGAGAATTCGACAAAATTTCTGCCTTTTTCTTGAGTTCGTTGCTTACTGTTTTTGCGTCCTTTTTTCAGTGAGTTTGACCATGATATTTTAGGTTTAAGAACTGAGATTTACTAATTTAACCTAGGGTTTAATAATTTAATTAAATAACTTCATTAACTAATTACTAAAAAGCCCCTCCTTGATTGACTAGAACTAGAAAAACACAATACATGGTCAAATCTGAAAATTTTGCTAAGAATTTCGTTTTACCCCTTTATAGTAATTAATTAAATGGCTAATTTAATTAATTATGGTTCCTAGGGTAACTATTCAGTTTCCCTTAAATCATTGGAACAAAAATTAACCCTTATGAACCATCCTAGGTTAAGTACTACGATGTTTCTTAAGTTGTACTAGGTTAGTGTACGATTTCGGTTTGACCCCTTTAATTTAATTAATTAAATGACTAATTTAATTAATTAAATTACCTAGGGTAGTTACTAAAGTACCCTTAACTAGTTATAACTATAACTAATCCTTTGAACCATCCTAGGTTAGGTATTAGGTTGTCTTTTTATTGGTTTAACCGAAATATAGATATTGCTTTGCGATTTTGATTTTTCCACTTTAAATTAATTAATTTAATTTATAAATTAATTAATTAAGTACCATAGGTTAATCACTAAATTACTCTTATGTTTTTTGGATCTTAACTAACTCTTTGGACCATCCTAGGTTAGGTACTAGGTTGTCCCTTTAATGACTTAATCGAAATATGAAAATTTCTTTTTTATTTCGGTTTTATACCTTTTAAATTAATTAATTAATTTGTTAAATTAACGAATGATATAACCTATGGGAATTACAAAATTACCCCTAAGTTTTAAGGACCATAACTAACATTTTTGACAATTCTATGTTAGGTACTAGGTTTATCTCTTTAATGAGTACTACGTAGTGTCATTCCTTTTTTGGTCCTAGGTTGACTTGTACACTAATTGGTCCAATTAGGTTAGTCTTAGGTTATTTAGTTATTTGGAAAAGATTTAGGAACTAGAGTTTGTAAGGAAGTTAGGCCCCACATAGAGTGGTCCCTTGTGCACGTTTTCCCCCCTAACTACCCTAACCAAATTCGGTTTGGGTGGTCCTCTCCTTTGGCAACTTCTTCACATGTCTTGCACATTTGCTTGCACATTGGTTGGTTAAACTTACCTAACAAACTATTATTTATGGTTCATTTGAGAATGTTTACTTATTGTCCCATGGACCCTCACCATTTCCTTGGGCACTACTTAATATACATGATCATTTTAAATGATCATGTGCTATTAGCAATAGTACTAGGCTTGACACTTGGATGCCTCTTTCCTTATGCATATAAGATCCACTATGTTTTTTGCTTAGAGTCTTTATTGTAGGTTAACTTCTTGGTCAATGAATCTTAGACTGGGTATGGCAACGAAAAAGTATATTTCTTATTTGTATATAGAAAATTGGCTAATATCTCTTAGCCAATTTTTATATACTAGGCCCAATATTTCTCAATTTTGGGCATTGGGGTGCCTATGTACCCCTAATAGGCTATCCTAAGGGCATACTGGGCTCTTAATTCGATATATGATTTTCTTGAATATTACAAACTTGGTATAAACGTTCATTTGTTCAAGAGTTCCTATAAAAGGGACATTGATGGAATGCTTTTTCAATATAGTAATAAAATGTCGGTATTTACCATCTTCAGTTTTCTTCAAAAATATTTGCGGGAATGGTGGTGGTGGTCTACGAACGGGGATCACCTTTTAGGCTATCTCTTCTTCGTTCACCATTTTTTCTACAAAGTCAGCATTATCTTCCACTACCTCATCATATTTTCTCAACTCATCTTCAACTACAAACGACATAGGTGGATCAATGGTTTGCTTACCCCCTCGAGTAGTGACGACATTCAATGTCCATTATTTTTTACGGTATTGCTATAACAGAGTATTTAATTGATGGAGGTTCATATTAGTAGACAATTGGGACATTTGAAGCTCAAGATGCTTTATTGAGATTGCATGTGCATCCACCTTATGCCCAATATCACTCAAATCACCTCTCAACTCTATGTCATTCTCTGAACTAGCATCAAACCTTCTCGTCATCTTTTGCAACATATCTTAATTGGTGCCATACTATCTCCACCATCCCCTAGGAGCAACTTCCCAATTCTTAGAAGGAACATAGGGGAAATTTCGATCATTTCTACTTCCATATTTACCATGGTTTAAGTTTTCGTCGTGGTTGTAGTTCCCATATAGAACATAATGGCCCTCTTTGTTGTAATTCCCATAGTTGAACCTTGATTTCCTTGACCTTGGGTCTAATTCTCTTTATTTGAGTCTTGGGCGTTCGGTCGGAAACCCCCTGTCTGCTCATTCACTAACTAAGAATCATCTTCATAGTAGTAATCATCTACTTGCGGTGGGTTTTTAGTCAAATAATTCACCGCATTTACTTCCTCTGTACCATAAGTGACATGTTTCAATACAAACCCGAGCCCAGTTCTCATTTTAGTAATCTCTTCACGAATCTCATTTGCGGCCAGGTTGTTCATTCTATATTTGTGGTTGAGCTTTTTAGACACTGGGTAATACCGAGATAGGAACACATCCCTCAACTGCTCCTAAGTACATATCAAATTATAGGACAACTCAATGAACCAAACTGCGGCCTCTCCCATCAATGAGAGAGGGAACAGTCTTAACCCAATGACGTCCATGTCCAAGTCTGGCCTCCCTAAAAAACTCTTACGCACCAACCTCCTCAGATGGTCACCCTTAAAACAAACCTCTGGCGGTGAGCATCTGCATTATGCTACTAATAACCACTAAAGAAAGAACCCTATTGTAGAAGAGGTAGGACAAGAGGCCTATCAGAATCGGTGATGTTAACATTGCCCATATAAAACCCTGGAGGACATGGGGCGGGAGGTTGCTTCCTCAAAGCAATATCACCAGGGTTTTCCACAATCACTTTGTTGTTAGGATCAACTAGCTGAGGATGTTGACGGATAATCTATCACCTAGATTTACGGGATTCTATTAATCATTCCTTCTGTGGAGTGTATGGTTAAGTTGTGGATCAAGTGGAAGTATTGGTTCTCCTTGAATCCTTGTACTTGGCATATAGTAGAGCAAGACCTGAAAGACACAATAAAAAAGTATAATTATGAAATTGTTGACTAAAATTAAGTAATTGATATCAAAGTTAATCTAAAAGCCACTTTCCACGGAAGCGGCACCAAAATATAACACGCTCAAATTACACTTCCCTAACAAAGTATAAGCGGTCCTATCAAGTAAATAACCCAACTATTAGATTGGGTTCGATCCCATGAAGAAAATGATTTAGACTTAACTGTAATGTACAATTACCTTTATTTATTCTAGTCCTTTTTGAAAACTGTTAATTCTACGGGGGTGGGGGAGGTTTGTAAAGCAAAAGTATTGCATTATTGTGAAATTAAACTAGTAGCAAAAGTAAATTATTTGTGTTTTCATGTTGTGAGAGAAACTAGGGTATAGGTGTTCCCCATAGGTTCATAACGCCATATTCCTAGCTATAATAACTCTTTCCTAGTGTTTTCATGAAAACTGATAAGTTATATCTTTAAATCTTTGTTCCGGCATTTAGATAATTTCACCCCGACCTTGTTGTGGCTTCGTGTGTCTAAGTTTCTAACCCTTACCTTTACTTCATAGTAAGCATCTTATTCGATGTTTGGCTTATTTATTAGTTTTGAGCAATCAAACCTAGCCAATTTGATAGTATGCACTAAATCTATGTCTATAATTCTTTTCCTATTAACTGCCCCATTGGTCCGTCATGTAGTAATAAAGCAAGTTCTAGCGCGTCACTGGTTAAAAAGTCTTCTAGATGTATGAATTATCGATGCATGCAATAGCCTATTTGAGAAATATTATTTGGCTAGAGTTGTTTTTTCAATCACCCCTGGTTCCCACAACCTTAGTTTTGGATTTAGCTACCCATGCTTAAAAGAACACAATTCATAATTGATAAATAATAAATCATGAACTTACTTTGACAAGTAAAAAGATAATACAAAAATTCAACTGGAAACCACACAATTATCATAAACATCAAATCCAAAAAATTGAATTAATAGTAAAAGAATCCAACCCTTAAATGATGTTTTTCACTCTATTTATAATAAAAAGAGTCCTAATAAAAAAGGATTGAAAATAAGGAATGTTTGTCAAAAATGCGGCTTCATTAGATGACCCCCACAGACGGTTCGTTGGTCCAGACTTAGAATCTTTTCAAAGCCTGCAGTTTGCATCTTATTTGATTCAATCAACGGACGTACAACGTGGTGCGTCGATGCACTTATAGTCCGTCAATTCTTGTCGTCGTTCTATACTTAGCTTTTCTGCCACATCGGGTACTATGGCATTCTATGATCACATCGATGATTTGTCAAGACGGTCTGTCTATCAGTCGACAGACAATCGATCCTTTTGTAGCGGCACACTTTGTTAGAATTCCTCGAGTTTCTTACTGATACCTGAACCTCCAATCGATTCTCACGGCCTACTGTCCGTGGATTGCTTCATGGGCACTTCTGTACTTGATTTTTACAGCCTTATGCATTCTAATCTTGGACAAATTTCCTGCAAAACAAAGACAAAACCATAATAAATTTCTACAAAAAGGCTCTATACACACACAAATCTTAAGGAAAAAGCATTCGAAGTACTGTGAAACCACGGTACATCGGTCTCTTAGAATGTGTATTTACTACCGACAAATGAGCAACGTCACTATAAAGAATCAGTATAATCTTCCTAGAATTGATGATTTATTTGATCAACTTCAAGGTGTAGGATCAACTTAAGGATTTACTTTACAAGGTATTATACAACCAAGGAAATCTCTATGGGATGCTCCTGTATTATTTGTGAAAAATAAATATGTGTCGCTTAGAATGTGTATTGACTACCGAAAATTGAACGGTCACTATAAAGAATAAGTACCTTATTCCTAGAATTGATTATTTATTTGATCAACTTTAAGGTGCGAGTTACTTTAGTAAATTCCTAAAGGTCGGGTTATCATCAACCTAGAGTGAGAAGTATTGAGATTCCTAAAACAACTTTCCTAAATTGGTATGGTCATCATGATTTCCTCGTCATGTGTTTTGGGTTTACTGATTTTAGTATGGATTTTATGAATAAAGTGTTCTAGAATCATATCGATTCATTTGTGATTATCTTTATTGATGCTATCTTAGTATATTCTATGAGCTAGGATGAGCGTATAGGAAAATTGAGGGTAGTGTTGCAAGTCCTCAAGGAACATCAAATCTTTATGAAATATAGTGATTGTTAATTTTGGTTGAGATCGGTTACTTTTCATGCCCATGTTATCTCAAGTGAGGGTATGGAGGTCAATTAAAAAAATGGAGGCGGTTAAGAATCGGCCGAGACCTCTAACTTGGACTGAAAGAAGAATTTTTTTTGGTCTAGCCAGGTACTATAGAAGATATGTTGATGGTTTTACATCCATTTCTTTTTCTTTGAGAACACTAACCGAAGAGAAAGTTATATTTTTGTTGTCGGAAGCTTGTGAAACAGGATTTCAAGAGTTGAAAGATAGTGCAACACTCTGAAAGTTCCTTGCCATAGAATAGAGCCTCACCTAATAAATAATGGTCTAAATTTTGATTCCATACCTATAATAATGTGATAAAACCAATTTAGAAGTACTAGAGACTAAACATCAAGCGACGACCATGATATCCGGAAACTAGTGCAATTGAACCAGTAAACGTCCTTAGGTCTTGTGAAGGTTTGAGAGTATTGAATGAAGTCTAAAACTAGTAAAAAATACTTTAAATAAGTAAGGTTATGTATATTGGGTAAAAAAGTCAATGTCCATCCCCCCGCAAGGACCACCCTAGGGGTCGTTGAACGGACCTAACATTTGGTAAAACAAGTTGCCCAAGGCAGCAACAAATTGCACTGCCAAGAAACCAGTCCGCATCTTGGAAATTGTTCACCAAGGACAAAAATCTTCGTCCTCTTTGATGAATCCATTGTCTCAACAAAATAATTTTGTAATTCTTTCAGGAACAGCTACACAATGCAGACTTTTTCTTCGACGAATAATCTTAAATTAGAATTCAAGTTTGGCTTCACAAAATGGTGAACTTAAGTGAGGGGACTTTTATATATTTTAGGGAAGGAATATATATTTATTTAAATCAGATTTACCTCCCATTCACACACTCAAATCAAATTCCCAAATCAAAATCCAAAAGCTCTCACCTCTCTCTACTTTCTCTCTCTACCCAACCTCCATTAACGAAATCAATAATCTTGAAAAAGAAGATCAAATCCCCCTAGATTATACTCAAATTTGTGGAAAAAGTGTTCATAAGGTATGGATTCTTTTACTCTTGCGATTTCTTTCCCCAAGAGGTCTATTCAAAGATCATTTTTAAATCATCTAATTTCAACGCTTTTTTCTACAAATGGTTTTTCTTCCAAATTCGAAATTGATGATTTTTTATGACGAATTGTGATTTCCTATGGCTTATTAAGTGTATATTGTTGAGTAATTCATGTTGAATAACAAGAATTTCCTGTGGTCCATGTACTTTCCCAATTTCCCCAAATCTTCGTTCTTGCTTATGAATTGATTGAAAATGATGAATTTATCGATTGTTAGGTTTGTGTTAACTAAAATACTTCATTTATGGAATGACTATTGTCATGCATTGTTAGTATTTGATCTTTTCTTTAAGAATCCATGGATGAAACCTTTTCTCTAATTGTAGCTATGGATTGAACTTATAGACTATTAGGGTTGTTAGAATTGATTATGTTATTGTTTAATTAACTTATTATAATGATGTTGATTGGATTATTGTATAATTGTGATGTATTGAAGTTAAGATCTTGAAGGAGGTTTTGGAAGCTATTGGTAACTCTTCTTATGACTATGAGTTCTCCACGTTAATAATGATGGTTAATTCTTGATGATGATGTTCAATTTAAGTATGATTATGTGAATATATTAAGAATATGATGATATGATGAATATGATAGAATGTTATGAATATGTTGGATTGTGAGTTCATGGTAAGGGTATGATGATACAATGTTGAAGGTGATTCTTTTGTGTGACTTATATGATATTACTATGATGTGTTGATCTCACTAATGATGGTTTGTGATGAAAGGAAGTTCTCATACTATACCTAATGAAATAATGACATAATTATACTGGGGTTATTCTCTTATGACCTATATTAACAATGAAAGTCAGAATGACTTAAAGAAATTTCAAAAAGGGACCTTAGCTTAGAACCGAGTGAACTAGAAATGAGAGTTATCCCTTTCCAGTGATAGAATGTAGGTTAAATAATGTTCTCATGAGATGGAGATACAATTAAAATGTGCATAAAAAGGGTTTCTAGTATATCTCCTTGTTGCCTAACTATGTTTCCCCCATAGGAATACTAGCTGGTAGATCCACTTAGAATTGTATGTTCATGTTTTGGTTCTACCTTGGCAAGTAAAGAACCTTGTTTTTTTGTAGGGTTTCATTACACCGAGTTCCATGTTTAGCTCACATGGTCTATTGGCAGTTAAGGAATTGTTCCCGAAAGTAAAATGAAATGAATGTAATAAAGATGGACAGTTATTAGGATGACTCAAAGGGTGCTAATTAGTGCAGGTAGGGGTATGAGACTCTACTTATACATTGAACAAGTTGTCATCGAGGGGATTTCTAGAGGTTTGTTCTTATGCACTTATGATATCATGAAACGTATAATGTTGACTTTATATTATGTTGCCCTTATATAAAATTGTTTACATTAATGAACATTATATTAGTCTAAAATGCTCTATATGAAGATGACTATACATGATGTTTTTGTATATAAAGAAAGGCATTACTTATGATCTCTTTTGTTGTTACATTCTTGTGCGGGGATATGGGGCTTCACATGAGCATTCACATTTAGGCTTGGGATGGGATTTTTGGTAAGGTTCTTGTATGCTTTGATGATATCAACTCTTCAACATGAAATTTGGATATGAGTTCATGATAAGGTTGTTATTGAATATATCAACATGTCTTGATATTGGTGTAATCATTGACTTTTACATGCTCTTGTGTATGCATAATTTTTTTTAAATGGCGTAGCATGTTTCTAAAGAAAAAGTCTTTTTGTGCCTGTCTTCACATTATTTATTTGCATATAGACATACTTATTACAAGTGGTTTTACTAACCCATAATATCTATATTTCTACAAATATTTAGGTTCAGGCCGTTGAGGTTCTTAAAAGACATTTGCAAGATGACTTGGACATCTTTGTCAAGTTGTTGTTGAGTCCTCCATGTTTGAGGATGTTTTCACTCTTCTATTTTAGTAGTATTAATTATGTTACACTTGTTCTTTCTGTAACGACCTGTTTAGTCGTTTTGAGCAACAGATTTTATTCTGGAAAAACTGGCAGAGGTGAAGGGGGCCACGACGGACCGTCACGGGCACGACGGACCGTCGTGGAGGTGTCGTTTCCAAACACTTAGAAAATCTGAAATTGGGTACTGAAAATCGACTCTCTGAACGTCGTGACGGAGTGGCAGGACGGACCGTCGCAGGCGCGACGGCCCGTCACAGGCCATCCACTCAAAAATGAGTTTCTGTGGCATACGACGGACAGCAGGACGGACCGTCGCAGGCGCGACGGCCCGTCACGGGATACGCAATCCCAGTTCGGGTCGGATTTCTTTACACGTTTTAAGGGACGTTTTTTGACTATTCCTGCTTTAATTATAAAGTTAGAGGGTTAATGTTAATAAGTCTAATTACTTGGGGGTTAAAAGAGGTAACCTTAAGTTAATTAGTGGGTTATTATTGCCATCTTTTATTCTTAATTATATATTAATTAGGGTAAAAGAAAGAGGGTTTGAATAAAGAAAAATAGAAAGAACAGAAAGAGAGAGGGGAGATCGATCAGAGAGAGAGACGAAGAGGATAGCAAGGATTTTGAGAAGATAGCTTGTTGATTCAATTCTTCGGTGGAGGTAGGTTATGGTTTTATGTTACGATATTCGTAGTGAACACTTAATAGTGAATATTATGTGTTGATAATATTGTAAACCCTGCTATGTGCTTAAGTTGTATGCTTGCATGATTATGATTATAAAATTGTGACGAATTAACAAAGCATGATGAAGTTATTGAATCCCAAATCTTGAAAGAACCCTAATTCACTTGATATATTATATAATGAGAATGATGATGCCTTAGTATGAAAGAAGGCTTGATAAATTATATAATGAGAATGATGATGCCTTAGTATGAAAGAAGGCTTAATAAATTATATAATGAGAATGATGATGCTTAGTGTAAGAGAAGGCTTGATGAATTAGGGGATCGGGTGCCACGTTCCGGTACCAGGATAGAATGAATATGAGGATCGGAGTGTCACGTTCCGACACCAGGATAGAATATGGATCGGGTGCCACGTTTCCGGTACCAGGATAGAATATGAGGATGGATGAGTGTCACGTTCCGACACCAGGATAGATTATGGATCGGGTACCACGTTCCGGTACCAGGATAGAATATGAGGATCGGAGTGTCACGTTCCGACACCAGGATAGTATATGGATCGGGTGCCACGTTCCGGTACCAGGATAGAATGAGGATCGGAGTGCCACGTTCCGGCACCAGCATAGAATATGAGGATCGGGTGCCACGTTCCGGTACCAGGATAGAATATGAGGATCGGAGTGTCACGTTCCGACACCAGGATAGTATATGGATCGGGTGCCACGTTCCGGTACCAGGATAGAATGAGGATCGGAGTGCCACGTTCCGGCACCAGGATAGAAATAGAGGATCGGAGTGTCACGTACCGACACAAGAGGAAGAAAGATAATGAATCTTGAAAGATAATGAATATACTCAATCTAATGACTTAATTCCCAAAAGAGTATGGTATTGAGGCTTGAGTCCTCACGTGTGAACTCGGTTGTAGTTATTGATGAATTCATGTTGTTATTGCTACATGTTGAGTATTGTAGTTGATTTACATTATTATTGATATATAATGTTCCCTATATGAGTTAGCCGATGATATCTACTCAGTACGTGTGGTTGTACTGCCCCCCTACTTTTATGTTTTCCTCTTTGTTATTTGTGTAATGCAGCAAACGTTCGTCAACTTCAACTCAACAGTAGCTAGCCAGTCTTCACTTCATCGGAAATTCAGGGTGAGCTAATGCGTCTAGCTTGGACTGGGTCTTCTTCTTCAAGTCTTGATGCCTTGAACTTCGGCATGGGGGACTAGCTTTTTAGTTATTTTGTTTTAGACATTTTGAGTTAGTAGTTTGAGATAGATGTTTGTGATGATGATGACTTCCAGATTTTGGGGATAATAATAATAGTATTGAATTGTTTTATTAATGAGTTTAAGTCTTCCGCATCGTCTTTCTTTGTATATCTTGTATGTCGAATTTAAGGAGATGGGTTGGTTCGCTCATAGGAGGGTAAATGTGGGTGCCAGTCGCGTCCCTGATTTGGGTCGTGACAAACTTGGTATCAGAGCATTAGGTTCATTGGTCTCATCACACAAGAACAGGTCTAGTAGAGTCTTAAGGAACGGTAGGGGACGCCTTTACTTTTCCTTGAGAGGCTATAAGACTTTAGGAAAATTTCACTCTTTCATTCTTCTTTCGTGCTACTACTTGAGTCCAATTGGTATCTGGGCGATACGAATTGGTATCTGACCATCTTCACTCTATTTCGCAGATGGTTAGAACTAGAGCAACGACCGCACCAGCAGCAACAACGGAAAGACAAGAAACGACTGAGCCAGCCAATGGGGCTGTAGCTCGAGGAAGAGCAACGGCAAGAGGCCGTGGGAGAGGTCGTGGGAGGACATCCTCTAAGAGGAAGAGGACAAGCACCTAGCCCATCTGATACGGGCGGTGACTCCTCTACCGACCGAGGAGGTGATAAGAGAGGGGGAGGAAGGGGAGAATGAACAAGGGCAAATGAGGAAATGCCACCCCAACCTACCCCAGAGATGATCAACCAGGTACTTGCTTATCTTAGTGGGTTATCCGATCAGGGTCAGGCACCTCTAGTGGTTTCTACACCAACACCTCCGGTTTCAGAGGTACGACATGCGGCTACTATGGCTCCCCGCATGGATGCATCATTGGGAATACGCACATTTCCACGTCTGACTACTGGGCCTATTATGACAAATGATCAGCATGAACTTTTCAGTAAGTTCTTGAAATTAAAACCTCCAGTCTTTAAGGGCGCAGAATCAGAGGATGCTACGATTTCTGGTTGATTGTCATGAGACTACACAAGATGGGTATAGTAGAACGGTTTGGCGTTGAGTTCGTGAGCTATCAGTTCAAGGGAACGCCCAAATGTGGTGGCGGTCACATGTTGAGTGTCAACCAACAGAGGCACCACCTATGACTTGGGAATCATTCTCTACTCTGTTATGGAGAAGTATATCCCAAGGACTTTGAGAGATAGAAAAAGGGACGAGTTCTTAGTCTAGAACACGGGAGGAGGGAGGAGACAGTTAACGCGTATGAGGCTAAATTTCGCGCACTATCCAGATACGCCACCCAACTGTGTTTCAGTCCACAAGAACGGATTCGCCGTTTTGTGAAGGGGTTGAGGTCAGAGTTGCGGATTTCAGCCTTACAGGTAGCGGCTACGGCAACATCTTCCAAGAGGTGGTAGACTTTGTGATAGAGGTGGAAGGAGTGAAGCCAGACACTTCACCACGACATCGACATCGAAAAAGGTTTCGAAGGGAGGCGAGTTTAATGGTTCTCACTCTAGAGGACAGAGCTCCGGAGGTTACTCAAGTCGACCCATTCAGTCTTCACTACAGACTTAGTTGGGGGTCACCTCAGAACGGTCAACACTACTCCGAGAGACCTATGCATGACCCCGAGAGTGTTATGGATGTGGGGAGGTTGGACACATCAAGAGGTAATGTCCCAACCAGAGTTACAGAACCCCATAGCTAGAGGTAGAGGTGGGTCATGGTAGAGGCCGCTTTTCTGGAGGACGTGGTGGTCGAGGTATGGTGGTCATCACAACGGCAGAGGTGATGGGCAAAATGGAGCGCTACTACGCAACATGGTAGGGGCAATGGACAGACAAACGATAGGGCCCATTGTTACGCTTTCCTGGGAGGTCTGAAGCGGAGGCGTATTTGACTTTATATTATGTTGCCCTTATATAAAATTGTTTACATTAATGAACTTATATTAGTCTAAATGCTCTATATGAAGATGACTATACATGATGTTTTGTAATAAAGAAAGGCATTACTTATGATCTCTTTTGTGTTACATTCTTTGCGGGGATATGGGGCTTCACATGAGCATTCACATTTAGGCTTGGGATGGGGATTTTTGGTAAGGTTCTTGTATGCTTGATGATATCAACTCTTCAACATAATTTGGATATGAGTTCATGATAAGGTTGTTATTGAATATATCAACATGTCTTGATATTGGTGTAATCATTGACTTTTACATGCTCTTGTGTATGCATATTTTTTTAAATGGCGTAGCATGTTTCTAAAGAAAAATCTTTTTGTGCCTGTCTTCACATTATTTATTGCATAAGACATACTTATTACAAGTGGTTTTACTAACCCATAATATCTATATTTCTACAAATATTTAGGTTCAGGCCGTTGAGGTTCTAAAAGACATTTGCAAGATGACTTGGACATCTTTGTCAAGTTGTTGTTGAGTCCTCCATGTTTGAGGATGTTTTCACTCTTCTATTTTAGTAGTATTAATTATGTTACACTTTTCTTTTCTGTAACGACCTGTTTAGTCGTTTTGAGCAACAGATTTTATCTGGAAAAACTGGCAGAGGTGAAGGGGGCCACGACGGACCGTCACGGGCACGACGGACCGTCGTGGAGTGTCGTTTCCAACACTTAGAAAATCTGAAATTGGGTACTGAAATCGACTCTCTGAACGTCGTGACGGAGTGGCAGGACGACCGTCGCAGGCCGACGGCCCGTCACACCACGGCCATCCACTCAAAAATGAGTTTCTGTGGCATACGACGACAGCGGACGGACCGCGCAGGCGCGACGGCCCGTCACGGATACGCAATCCCAGTTCGGGTCGGATTTCTTTACACGTTTTAAGGGACGTTTTTGTATTCTTGCCTTCCTGCTTTAATTATAAAGTTAGAGGTTAATGTTAATAGTCATAATTACTTGGGGGTTAAAAGAGGTAACCTTAAGTAATTAGTGGGTTATTATTGCCATCTTTTATTCTTAATTAATATTAATTAGGGTAAAAGAAAGAGGGTTTGAATAAGAAATAAAAGAAGAAAGAAGAGGAGAATCATCAAGAGAGAGAGACAGAGGATAGCAAGGATTTGAGAAGATAGCTTGTTGATTCAATTCTTCGGTGGAGGTAGGTTATGGTTTATGTTACGATATTCGTAGTGAACACTTAATAGTGAATATATGTGTTTATAATATTGTAACCCTGCTATGTGCTTATTGTATGCTTGCATGATTATGATTATAAAATTGTGACGAATTAACAAAGCATGATGAAGTTATTGAATCCCAATCTTGAAAGAACCCTAATTCACTTGATATATATATAATGAGAATGATGATGCCTTAGTATGAAAGAAGGCTTGATAAATTATAAATGAGAATGATGATGCCTTAGTATGAAAGAAGCTTAATAAATTATATATGAGAATGAGATGCCTTAGTGTAAGAGAAGGCTTGATGATAGAGGGGATCGTGTCCACGTTCCGGTACCGATGATGATGAATAGAGGATCGGAGTGTCACGTTCCGACACGGATAGAATATGGATCGGGTGCCACGTTCCGGTACCAGGATAGAATATGAATGCTCGGAGTGTCACTTCCGACACCAGGATAATTATGGATCGGGTACCACGTTCCGGTACCAGGATAGAATATGAGGATCGGAGTGTCACGTTCCGACACCAGGATAGTATATGGATCGGTGCCACGTTCCGGTACCAGGATAGAATGAGGATCGAGTGCCACGTTCCGGCACCACATAGAATATAGGATCGGGTGCCACGTTCCGGTACCAGGATAGAATATGAGGATCGGGTGTCACGTTCCGACACCAGGATAGTATATGGATCGGGTGCCACGTTCCGGTACCAGGATAAATGAGGATCGGAGTGCCACGTTCCGGCACCAGGATAGAAATAGAGGATCGGAGTGTCCGTACCGACACAAGAGGAAGAAAGATAATGACTTGAAAGATAATGAATATACCAATCTAATGAACTTAATTCCCAAAGAGTATGGTATGAGGCTTGAGTCCTCACGTGTGAACTCGGTTGTATTATTGATGATCATGTTGTTATTGCTACATGTTGAGTATTGTATTGATTTACTTATTATTGATATAAATGTTCCCTATATTGAGTTAGCCGATGATATCTACTCAGTACGTGTGGTTGTACTGACCCCCTACTTTTATGTTTTCCTCTTGTTTATTTGTGTAATGCAGCAAACGTTTCGTCAACTTCAACTCAACAGTAGATCTAGCCAGTCTTCACTTCATCGGAAATTCAGGTGAGCTAATGCGTCTACTTGGACTGGGTCTTCTTCTTCAAGTCTTGATGCCTTGAACTTCCGGCATGGACTAGCTTTTTAGTTATTTGTTCTTAACATTCTTAGTTAAGTAATTTGAGATAGATGTTCTTGTGATGATGACTTCCAGATTTTGGGGATAATATAATAGTATTGAATTGTTTTTATTAATGAGTTTAGTCTTCCGCATTATTTCCTGTTGATATATCTTGAAATTTTAAGGTTTAGATGGGTTGGTTCGCTCACATAGGAGGGTAATGTGGGTGCCAGTCGCGTCCCTGATTTGGGTCGTACAAACTTGGTATCAGAGCATTAGGTTCATTGGTCTCATCACACAAAACAGGTCTAGTAGAGTCTTAAGGAACGTGTAGGGGACGCCTTTACTTTTCCTTGAGAGGCATAAGACTTTAGGAAAATTTCACTCTTTCTTCATCTTCTTCGTGCTACTACTTGAGTCCAATTGGTATCTGGGCGATACGAATTGGTATCTGACCATCTTCACCTATTTCGCAGATGGTTAGAACTAGAGCAACGACCGCACCAGCAGCAACAACGGAAAGACAAGAAACGACTGAGCCACCACCAATGGGCTGTAGCTCGAGAAGAGCAACGGCAAGAGGCCGTGGGAGAGGTCGTGGGAGGACATCCCTAGAGGAAGAGGACAAGCACCTAGCCCATCTGATACTAGGGGCGGTGACTCCTCTACCGCGAGGAGGTGATAAGAGAGGGAGGAAGGGAGAATGAACAAGGGCAGAATGAGGAATGCCACCCCAACCTACCCCAGAGATGAAACCAGGTACCTTGCTTATCTAGTGGGTTATCCTCAGGGTCAGGCACCTCTAGTGGTTTCTACACACAACACCTCCGGTTTCAGAGGTACGACATGCGGCTACTAGCTCCCCGCATGGATGCATCATTGGGAATACGCACTTCCACGTCTGACTACTGGGCCTATTATGACAAATTATCAAGCATGAACTTTTCAGTAAGTTCTTGAAATTAAAACCTCCAGTCTTTAAGGGCGCAGAATCAGAGGATGCCTACGATTTTCTGGTTGATGTCAGGAGCTACTACACAATGGGTATGTAGAACGGTTTGGCGTTGAGTTCGGGAGCTATCAGTTTCAAGGGAACGCCAAAATGTGGTGGCGGTCACATGTTGAGTGTCAACCAACAGAGGCACCACCTATGACTTGGGAATTCTCTCTACTCTGTTTATGGGAAGTATATCCCAAGGACTTGGAGATAGAAAAAGGGACGAGTTCTGAGTCTAGACAAGGGAGGATGACAGTAACGCGTATGAGGCTAAATTTCGCGCACTATCCAGATACGCCACCCAACTGTGTTTCAGTCCACAAGAACGGATTCGCCGTTGTGAAGGGGTTGAGGTCAGAGTTGCGGATTTCCAGCCTTACAGTAGCGGCTACGGCAACATCCTCCAAGAGGTGGTAGACTTTGTGATAGAGGTGGAAGGAGTGAAGCCAGACGACTTCACCACGACATCTGACATCTGAAANTTGATGCTGTTATCACAGTAATCTTTTGGTTTGTGATTGCATGGCATCTGTATTATTTGACCCGGCTCCACGTTTTCTTATGGTATCTCCTCATTTGCTAATGGTCTAATTTACATTGTGAATTACTTGACATGCCTATTCGTGTTTCTACAACGGTGGGTGAGTCTGTGGTAGTTGAAAAGGTACATAGGTCTTGTTTGGTGAACTTTGGGGGAGCAACACTCATGTAGATTTGGTTATTTTAGAATGGGTGACTTTGATGTAATTCTGGGTATGACTTGGCTTTCCAATTTTGCGATCTTGGATTGTAATGCTAAAACGGTGACGTTAGCCAGCCTGGACAGATCCTGTTAGTGTGGGAGGGTGACTACACTTCCAATCCGTGCGTATCATCTCCTTTTCGTGCTAGAAAATGGTTAGTAAAGGGTGTTTAGTTTTCTTGGCACATCTCAAGGATGACACTACCCAAGTACCTTCGATTGAGTCGGTTTCGGTAGTCCGCGAGTTTTCGGATGTATTCCTGCAGATCTTCCGGGTATGCCCCCAGATAGGGATATTGACTTCTGTATTGATCTCGAACCGGGTACACGCCCCATTTCTATACCCCCGTATAGAATGGCTCCGCGGAGTTAAGAGAGTTAAAGGCTCAACTTCAAGAGTTGTTGAGCAAAGGCTTCATTAGACCAAGTGATCTCCTTGGGGTGCTCCGGTTTTGTTTGTAAAGAAGAAGGATGGAGTTTTCGGATGTGCATAGACTACCGACAGTTGAACAAGGTGACCATAAAGAACAAGTATCCTCTTCCTCGCATTGATGACTTGTTCGATCAGTTACAAGGTGCTTGTGTCTTCTCTAAGATTGACTTGAGAATCCGGTTATATCAATTTGAAAATACGGGCAACGGATGTGCCAAAGACTGCTTTTAGAACCAGGTACGGGCATTACGAATTTGTAGTGATGTCTTTTGGTCTTACGAATGCCCTGCTGCGTTCATGAGTTTGATGAACGGGATTTTTAAGCCATATTTAGATCTCTTTGTGATCGTATTTATTGATGATATACTGATATACTCCAAGAGTAAGAAGGAACATGAGAAGCATTTGAGAATGGTATTGGAAATGTTGAGGGAGAAAAAGCTTTACGCCAAGTCCTCTAAGTGTGAGTTTGGCTAGATGCAGTGTCCTTCTTGGGCATGTGGTTTTCGAAGGAGGGTGATGGTAGATCCTTCTAAGATTGAGACAGTGAAGAATTGGGTAGACCTACTAATGTGTCAGAAATAAGGAGCTTCGTTGGGTTAGCTAGCTACTACCGCCGCTTTGTCAAAGGATTCTCTTCTATTGCTTCCCAATTGACGAACTTGACTAAGCAAATGTTCCATTTGTATGGTCAGATGAATGTGAGGAAAGCTTTCAGAAGCTTAAGACTTTGTTGACTAACGCCACCTATCCTCACCTTGCCGTAGAGGGTAGAAATTTATTGTTTATTGTGATGTCCTATTCAGGTTGGGTGCAGTGCTATGCAAGAGAAGAACGTGATTGCTTACGCCTCAAGACAATTAAAAGTGCATGAACGTAACTATCCAACTCATGACTTGAATTGGCCGCGGTGGTGTTTGCATTGAAGCCATGGAGACACTATTTATGGGGTTTTCTTTGAATGTCGGTGCGGCGGGATTCCGGTGGTTGGGGGTCGTGGCCGCGGGGGAGAGGGGGACACCGGATGGGTAGGGGGGCGTTAGGAAAAAAAAATTAAGGGGATGAAGAGGGGGCTGGAGGAGCTGGGGGGGGCGGGGGGAGTGTCGGAGGGTGGGGGGGAAGGTGCGGGGGAGGGAGTGAGGGGAGAGGGGTGAGGGGGGAGGGAGGATGGGAGGAGAGAGGGGGTGGAGAAAGGATGCGGGGGAAGGGAGAGAATGGTTTTGGAAAGAGGGGAAAGGGATAGGGTGATGGTGTGATGGGAGGGGGGGAGAGAGAAGGGGGGGAGCGGGAGGTGGAGGTAGGGTAGGATGGGATGGGGGAGGTGTTGGGAGGTGGGGGGTGGAGGGATGAAGGGGGTGCCGGAGTAGAGTGAAAAGGGGGGAGGGGGGGTGGGGAGGAGGAAAGGGAAGAGAGGGAGTTTAAGCAGGGGCGGGGCGGGATCTGGGGGGAACGAAGGTATCACGATTGATGTGATTGGCTGTTTGGTATTTATTAGAAGTAATGTAGAACTATTTATTGTTTTTAAGTAAAGTGTGAGGTCTATACGGATCATCGTAGTCTACAGTATGTCTTCATACAGAGAGATTTGAATTGAGACAGACGGAGATGGATGGGAACTACTGAAGGACTACGACATCATATATTTGTATCATCCGGGGAAGGCGAATGTTGTGCAGATGCCTGAGTAGAAGGCGGGAAAGCATGGGAAGTCTAGCTCATTTGCAGCCTCTAACGCCATTGGCTAGAGAGGTTCAGACTCTGGCTAACAACTTGATGAGGTTGGAATAAATGAGAAGGGAGGATTGTGGCTAGTGTGGAGTCAAGATCTTCTTTTCTTGACAAGATTAAGGAAAACATTTGATGATGAGAAACTAAGGGAATCCGAGATAAAGTGTTGCGAGGAGAGGCTAAGAAGCAAAACAACGACGAGGAAGGTGTGTTGAGGATTAAGGGAAGGGTATGTGTACCCCGCATTGATGATGTGATCAGCACTAGTTTGGCAGAAGCTCATAGTTCAAGGTAATGTATACACCCGGGTCAACCAAGATGTACCGGACCTAAAGCAACACTTCTGGTGGGGGAGAATGAAGCGTGATATTGTGGATTTTATTGCCAAATGTCCAAATTGTCAAAAGTAAAGTATGAACTCACCACGAAACATCGACACTCGAAGGGTTTCGACGTGGTAAGGCGAGTGTAATGGTTCTCACTCTAAGGACCATAGCTCCGGAGGTTACCAATCGACCAATTCGTCTTCACTACAGACTGTAGTTGGTGGGTCCACCTCAGAACGTCAACACTACTCCGAGAACCTATGCATGAACCCCGAGGTGTTTATGGCGTTGGGAGTTGACACTCATAGGTATTGTCCAAACCAGAGTTACAGAACCCAACTAGCCTTAGAAAAGGGGTTTCTTTTTTTTTTTTTTTAAAGAGGGTGGTCATGGTAGAGGCCGCTTTCTGAGGACGTGGTGGTCCGAAGTTATGGTGGTCCATCGCAACGTCAGAGGTGATGGTCAAAATGGAGCGCTACTACGACATGGTAGGGGCAATGACAGACAAGATAGGGCCCATTGTTACTCTTTCCCTGGGAGGTCTGAATCGAGGCGTCTGATGCTGTTATCACAGGTAATCTTTGGTTTGTGATTGCATGGCATCTGTATATTTGACCCTGGCTCCACGTTTTCTTATGTATCTTCGCTCATTTGCTAATGGTCGAAATTTTCATTGTGAATTACTTGACATGTCGCTATTCTTGTTTCTACACCTTGGGTGAGTCTGTGGTAGTTGAAAAGTACATAGGTCTTGTTTGGTGAACGTTGTGGGTAGCAACACCATGTAGATTGGTTATTTTAGAAATGGGGTGACTTGATGTAATTCTGGTTGATGACTTTGGTTTCTTCCAAATTTTCGATCTTGGATTGTAAGGCTAAAACGGTGCCTTAGCCAAGCCTGGACAGATCCGTTAGTGTGGGAGGGTGACTACACTTTCGCAATCCCGGTGCGTATTCTCTCCTTTCTTCGTCTAAGAAAAATGGTTAGTAAAGGGTTTAGCTTTTCTTGGCAACATCTCAAGATGACACTATCCAAGTACCTTCGATTGAGTCGGTTTCGGTAGTCCGCGAGTTTTTCGAAGTATTCCTGCAGATCTTCCTGGTATGCCCCGATAGGGATATTGACTTCTGTATTGATTCTCGAACGGGTACACGCCCCATTTCTATACCCCCGTTATAGAATGCTCCCCGCTGGAGTTTAAGAGAGTTAAAGGCTCAACTTCAAGAGTTGTTTGAGCAAGGCTTTCATTAGACCAAGTGCATCTCTCTTGGGGTGCTCCGGTTTTGTTTGTAAAGAAGAAGGGATTGGAGTTTTCGGATGTGCATAGACGACCGCAGTTGAACAAGGTGACCATAAAGACAAGTATCCTCTCTCCATTGATTACTTGTTTCGATTCATGGTTACAAGGTGCTTGTGTCTTCTCTAAGATTGACTTGGATTCCGGTTATCTCATTGAAATACGTGGCAACGGATGTGCCAAAGACTGCTTTTAAACGCAGTACGGGCATTACGAATTTGTAGTGATGTTCCTTTGGCTTCGAATCCCCTGCTGCGTTCATGAGTGTTATCACGTATTTTAGCCATATTTAGATCTCCTTTGTGATCGTATTTATTGATGATATACTGATAGACTCCAAGAGTAAGAAGGAACATGAGAAGCATTTGATAATGGTATTGGAAATGTTTTAGGGAGCAAAGCTTTTACCCAAGTCCTAAGTGTGAGTTTTGGCTATATGCCAGTGTCCTCTTGGGCATGGTTTCGAAGATGGTGTGAGGGTAGATCCTTCTAAGATTGAGACTGAATAATTGGGTAAGACCTATAATGTGTCAGAAATAAGGAGCTCGTGTGGGTTAGCTAGCTACTACAGCCGCTTTGGTCAAAGGATTCTCTTCTATTGCTCCCAATTGAGCAACTTGACTAAGCAGAATGTTCCATTTGTATGGTCAATGAATGTGGGAAAAGCTTTTCGAAGCTTAAGATTTGTTGACTACCGCACCTATCCTCACCTTGCCGGTAGAGGGTAAGACCTTTATTGTTTATTTGATGGATCCTATTCAGGTTTTGGGTGCGTGCTAATTCAAGAGAAGAACGTGATTGCTTACGCCTCAGACAATTAAAAGTGCAGAACGTGAACATTTCCAACTCATGCTTGAATTGGCCGCGTGGTGTTTGCATTGAAGCAATGGAGACACTATTTATATGGGGTAAGGTTAGGTCTATACGGATCAATCGTAGTCTCAGTATGTCTTCACTCATAGAGATTTGAATTGTGAGAATAGGAGATGTGATGACTACTAAGGACTACTACATCACTATTTTGTATCATCCGGGGAATTCTAATGTTGTGGCAGATGCCTTGATTAGAAAGGAGGAAGCATGGAGTCTATCTCATTTGTCAAGCCTCTAGACGCCCATTGGCTAGAGAGGTTCAGACTCTGGCTACACTTGATGAGTTTGGAAAATAAATGAAAGGGAGATTGTTGGCTAAGTGTGGAGTCAAGATCTTCTTTTTCTTGACAAATTATGGAAAACAGTTTGATGATGAGAAAACTAAGGCGAATCCGAGATCAAGTGTTGCGAGGATAGGCTAAATACCAACAATCGACGAGGAGGTGTTGTTGAGGATTAAGGGGAAGGGTATGTGTACCCCTCATTAATGATTTGATCACACTGATTCTTGGCATAAGCTCAAGTTCAAGGTAATGTATACACCCGGTGCAACCAAATGGTACCGTGACCTAAAGCAACACTTCTGGTGGGGGAGAATGAAGCGTGATCTTGTGGAGTTGTATTGCCAATGTCCCAATTGTCAACAAGTTAAAGTATGAACACCAGAGGCCGGGGAACACTTCAAAGAATGCCCATTCCGGAGTGGAACTGTGGAAGAATTGCAATGGACTTTGTGGTTGGTCTTCCAAAGACATTGGGCAAGTTCGACTCACATTGGGTGATTGTGGACATGATTACTATCTGCTCATTTCATTCCGGTTAAGGTGCCTTACATGCGAGAAGTTGCCAAATCTACATCTCAAACCGTTCGATTGCATGGGGTTCCTATCCATATATCAGATGAGGACGCAGTTTCTTCTAAGGTTGGACCCTGCATGCATAATTGGGTACTATGTTGACCTTAGTACCGCGTTCCATCCTCAGACCGATGGTGCAGTCCTGACGAACGATTCATTGTTGGAGCATGCTTCGGCTCGCATGCGTGATAGAGTTTGGTGGCCATTGGGATAGCTTCTTACCTTTGGCATGTGTCGTACAATAATATCTATCACTCCATTATTGATATTCTTCCGTTTGAAGGCATTGTATGGGAGGAGGTGTAGATCTCCATTGGTTGGTTGATGCCATTTCGAGTTTAACTCTTTGGGGTACCGATCGCTGAGGGATTCGTTTAGAAAAGGTTAAGGGCATTTCAAGAAAAGCTTCTAGCGGCGCAAAGTAGACAAAAGGATATGCCAGACCGTAAGGTTAGAGACTTGAGTTCATGAAGGTTGAACAATCTTGTTGAAGGGGGTTCACCCATAAAGTGGTTTGCGGTTTTGGCAAAAGGGTAACTAATTCCAAGGTATATTGACCATTTTGAGGTGACTAAAGCGCAATGGGAGGTGGCTATGAATTAGCCTTTGCCCCCGGTCTGTCCGGATTGGCATCCTGTATTTATGTGTCCATGTTGAAAAGCCTCCCATGGAATGGACTACATTATCCGGTGGGACTCAGTGTTTGCTTGATGAGAATTTGTCTTATGAGGAGTAACCTGTTGCTATTTTTAGATAGAGAATTTCGCAAGTTGATGTCAAGATAGATTGCATCCATCAGGGCAATGGAAGAAATCGACCGGTGAAGAGCTCACTTGGTAGAAGATGCGGAATGCAATGGAAAACTACCCACATCTTTTCCAGATTCAGGTACTCCTGTTTCGCGTTGTTTTTCTTCTTTTGATCGTTCGGGGACGAACGATGGGTAAATTGGTATCTATTGTAACGACCTGTTTTTGTCGTTTTGAGCAACTATTTTATTCTGTAAAACTGGCAGAGTAAGGGCCACACGGACCGTCGACGGGCACACGCCCGCGTGGAGGTGTCCGTTTCCAAACACTTCGAAAATGCTGAAATTGGGGTCTGAAATTCTACTCTCTGAACGTCGTGACGGAGTTGGCAGTACGGCCGTCGCAGGCGCGACGGCCCCGTCACAGGCCATCCCCTCAAAAATGATTTTTCTGTGGCATACCGGACAGCAGGACGGACCGGCGCAGGCGCGACGGCCCGTCACTGGATACGCAATCGCCAGTTCGGTCGGAGTTCTTTACACGTTTTAAGGGACGTTTTTTGACTATTCCTGCTTAATTATAAAGTTAGAGGTTAATGTTAATAAGTCTAATTCTTGGGGGTTACAAGAGGTAACCTTAAGTTATTAGTGGGTTATGTATGCAATCTTTATTCTTAATTATATATTAATTAGGGAAAGAAAGAGGTTGAATAAGATAAAATAGAAAGAACAGAAAGAGTTAGGGATATCGATCAAGAGAGAGAGACGAAGAGGATAGCAAGGGATTTTGAGAAGATAGCTTGTTGATTCATTCTTCGGTGGAGGTAGTTTTACGGGTTTTTATGTTACGATATTCGTGTGACTCTTAATAGTTATATTATGGTGTTGATAATATTGTAAACCCTGCTTATGTGCTTAAGTTTATGCTTGCAATGATTATGTTATAAATTGTGACGAATTAAACAAAGCATGTTGAAGTTATTGAATCCCAAATCCTTTAAGAACCCAATTCACTTGATATATTCTATAAGAGAATGATGATGCCTTAGTACTGAAAGAGGCTTGATAAATTATATAATGAATGATGATGCCTAAGTAGAAAGAAGCTTAATAAATTACGTAGATGAGATGATGATGCTTAGTGTAGAGAAGGCTTGATGAATTGGGGAGTCGGGTGCCACGTTCCGTACCCGGATCGAGATAGAGGAGCGGTGTCACGTTCCGACACCAGGATAGAATATGGATCGGGTGGCCACGTTCCGGTACCAGGAGAGAATATGATGGATCGAGTGTCACGTTCCGACACCATGATAGTTATGGATTCGGGTGCCACGTTCCGGTACCAGGATAAATAATAGGATCGAGTGTCACGTTCCGACACCATGATTTAATATGGATACAGGTTGCCACGTTTCCGGTACCAGGATACATGAGGATCGGAGGTCCACGTCCGGACCAGGATATAATATGAGATCGGGTTTCCACGTTCCGGTACCAGGAAGAATATGAGGATCAGTGTCACGTCCGACACAAGTATGTATAGGGATCGGTGCACGTATCCGGTACCAGGATAGAATGAGGACGGAGTGCCACGTTCCGCCCAGGATGAAATAGAAGGATCGGAGTGTCACTTACCGACACAGAGGAAGAAAGATAATTGAATTGGAAAATAAGAATATACTCAATCTAATGAACTTAATTCAAAAGAGTATGGTATTGAGGCTTGAGTCCTCACGTGTGAACTCGTTGTAGTTATTGGATGAATTCATGTTGTTTATTTGCTACATGGTGAGTATGTAGTTGATACATTATTAATTGATTATAAGGTCCCTATATTTAGTTAGCCGATGATATCTACTCAGTACGTGTGTTGTACTGCCCCCCTACTTTTATGTTTTCCTCTTGGTGTTATTTGTGTAAGGCAGGCAAAACGTTTCGTCAACTTCAACTCACAGTAGATCAGCTAGCCAGTCCTCACTTCATCGGAAATTCATGGTGATCTAATGGGCGTCTAACTTGGACTAGGTCTTCTTCTTCAAGTCTTTGATGGCCTTGAACTGTCCGGCATGGACTGCTTTTTTAGTTATTGTGGTTCTTAGACATCTCTTGTTAAGTAATTTGAGCTATGTTCTTGTGATATGCCTTCCAGATTTGGGCGATAAATACTAATAGTATTGAATTGTTTTGTATTAATGAGTTTTAAGTCTTCGGCATTATTTCCTGTTGTATATCTTTGAAATGTAAGGTTAGATGGGTTGTTCCTCACATAGTAGGGTATGTGTGCCATTCGCGTCCCTATTTGGGTCGTGACAACTTTCATATTATTGAGACTTTGTTGTGAAGCCTATATGTGGTGTATCTAACCCGTAGTGATAAGGGTCTCGTTTGCTGCTGCCCTCGCGTGTGCCGCTATGTCTCTTGTTGTGTAGTTTCTCTTATCTCAATTGAAACACTATTATGACTACTTAATGAATTGTCTATATTTCATAAATGAGAAGTCTATATAAACTACATAATGGAGGAGTCTCTTTATAATCCCTATATGATAAGTAAGAAGTCTAACTATACTTCACTATGTAAAAGTTTTCAATTTTCCGCATTTTCTCTACCTATGATATGCCATGATGTATGCTAAGTGCTAGTCTAAGGCCTCTACGAGGACGAAGACACCGGGTATGTCTTGAGGGTGCTCCCTAGTTGTGATAGATAGACTTAGCACTGTTTCAGTTTTGATCTTACCAGAGGGTACCGAAGGGTTTGTTTTATATTATGATGTTTCTCGAGTAGGTTTTGGTTGTATCCTTATTCAACATGGCAAGGTTATAACATATGCCTCTAGAAAACTCAAGGTACATGAGAAGAACTATACAACTCATGACCTTGAATTAGAAGTTGTAATATTTGCTTTGAAAATATAGATACATCACTTATATGGTGTACATGTAGACCTTGAATTAGCGGTTGTAGTGTTTTATTTGAAAATATATAGACATTAATTTTATAGTGTGCATGCATACCTATTTACCGACCAGAAGAGTCTCCAATATGTGCTCACTCAAAAGGAGTAGAATATCTAGAAAAGAAGATGTTAGAGCTTTTGGAGTACTATGACATGTGTGTTCATTAGTACCCAAAAAATCAAATGTTTTGCGGATGCTTTGAGTCAAATGTATATGGGTAGTGTGGCTCATATTTAAAAAGGTAAGAAAGAGATAGTGAAAGATGTTCATATATTGGCCTGGTTAAGGTCTCAACAAGAAGATTCTGCAAAAGGGGGTTTCATGGTTCATTATAACTCTGAGTCTTCTGTACTAGTTGAGGTGAAGTCTAAACAAAATCTTGATCCTTTATTGATGGAGTTGACGGAATCGGTTCTTAGAAAGCTCAATGAGTCATTCTACTTATGTACTAATGTATGTTGTGTGCGTCGTAATTTATTGACATTAGAAGATTTTTTTTTAAGAATATCATGGTTCCCAATATTATAATCATCCGGGTCCCACCAATATGTATCGTGTTCTACAAGATGTCTTTTGGTGGAACGACTTGAAAAAGGATATAGTGGAGTTTGTGGCTAAATGTCCTAATTGTCAACAATTCAAGGCCGAACATCTATGTCTAGGAGGGTTAAATCTTAAGTGATTGATGTCCCTACGTGGAAATGGGAAGATATCAATATGGATTCTTTTATGGGTTTTTGCCTCCCCCGGTAACAAAATGATTCAATATGTATAATTGTTATGAATTTAGGAAATCTGCCTTCTATTTTTTTTGTCAAATCTACTTATTCAGCAGAGTTGTACCTTCATGAGGTGGTGAGTTTGTATTTAGTTCAATTGTCAATCATCTCCGATAGGGGTCCCAAATTAAGTTCTAGGTTTTGGAAGGTTTTTCAAAGTGGGCTAGGTATGAAGGTGAAACTTAGTACCGCATTTCATCCACAAATGGATAGATTGGCGGAACAAACCATCAAAACCTTCGAAAACATGTTGATTACATGTGTTATTACATTCAATGGTAATTGGGATGGCCATCTACCATTCATCGAATTTTCATAAAATAATAGCTATCATTCCAGTATGGCCATTGCACTATTTGAGGACCATTATGAGAGGATGTGTAAATCTCCAATTAGGTGGTTTGAGGTAGGTGACTTTTCTTTTATAGGTCTCAACGCAATCTATGAGGCCATGGAGAAAGTCCAGCTCATAAGGGATCCTTTGAAAATGGCCCAAAGGCGACAAAAATTTTATGCCGACAATAGAAAAAAGACACCTTGAGTTTATTTTATCTGATACGGTTAATTTAGAAATATCAAGGGTGAAAGGGTTGATGAGATTTGGAAAAAATGGGATACTTAGTCCCCAATATGTGGGGCCATAACAAGTTATGAAACGCATTGGAAAGGTTACTTATTAGTTGAAACTACCAATTGAGTTCGCTCCGGTCCATCCGGTTTTTCATTTGTCAATGCTTAAGAAATGTATGGATGATCCAGTGTATCTCTTTCCTGTAGAAGTCTTAGAAGTCAACACCAACCTTTCGTATAAAGAGATTCTGGTTTAGATCTTACAGTGGTTGAGGAATGAAGAGGTAGCTTCAATGAAATTTCTTTGGACGAAGTGGAGAATGCTACTTCGGAGGCCAAGGCCCACATAAAATCCCGATATCCTCATATATCTCCCACCTCTTGTTTTCAATATTAAGGTTAGTAACTTATCTAAACATTTGGTGTTGAAGGATTTTGAATGTAATTGATTTTCTATGATTTTCTTTTAATGCATATTCTTTTGAAAAATCCATGTTTCATATGTTCCTTGACTTATTTGGCTTCATACTTGATTACATTTTTGGTATATTAAGTTATGTGATATTCTTGTGAAATTTCTCAAGTGAGAAGTTATGAAATCATTGTAGTGCTTCTTGTTGAAAGTATTGAACTATATGACAAAGAAAAAGATATTCCTCCTTCCATAATGTCAAATTATGAAATGTGTGTATTCTGGTAGTTGATGATGTTTTTACCTCATTTTGATTTTTTATTGTGTCGAGAATGGAGAGTATATTTCATCTTTTGATTTTTGATCCATTAATATCTATCATGTGTTTGTTAGGCTGCTAGTCTTGAGTCATAATTCTAAAAGAGATATTAAAGTGTCAATCGAGAACGAATATTCCCCCGGGGGGATATTGTTATACCTCAAAAATTCAATAAACTAATCTATAGACTCATTTGATGAACAATTCCTTAATACATTATTTTTAATATGAAACAAGGTAATTAACATAATTAAGAAGTGTCTGAATCAAAACGTCAAGAAACGACCATGACATATGGAGAGTAATAAAAGTGAACTAGTGTGCCTTTAGTTGTTTCAAAGGGTTTTAAGAGTTGTATGGAAGTAAAGTTTGGTGAAATGTTTTATAGTACTCCTTAGAACATGTTTAAGTTAAATAAATACGGGTACGACTCTCCAAGTACACCGCCCAAAGGGTCCTTTAGGAGGATCAAATATTTGACCCTAAAAAGCTGTCAAAAAAGTGTGCAATGGACGAGGTGAACAATAAGCCATTAATTGGGTACGTCCTATCGATGGTGCTCGTTGGTTGAAACTAAGAATTTTCACCTTGAATATCCAAAGTCCAGCCTCTGTCCGAAAAATCGAATGACCACGACACTCCCTGGTTGGGACAATGCCCGTTGATGGGGTCTCGTCATTTGGGATACTAGTTCATTGTCCCAAAATAATTAACTAGGGGTAGTTGAGGAATTAATTAATTAATTAAGGTTTAAGATCGGTTATAATTTATTATTTCAGGACTATATAAGCACCCTATGTCATTAATATAACCTAACACCTCATAAATTTAAACCCAAATAGCTCTCACATCTCTCCAGTTTCTCTCACTACTCTAAGACACCATTGAAGAAGAAGAACTAGTTCATACTAGGGATTCATGATAAATGTTTTCCTCCATTATTCTTTAAGAACTCTCATGAAATTGAGTTTATTCACTCTTGGGTCCCTATTCCCTGAGAGGCTCTTTAAATTTTTGTTTTCAAAGATCTTCAATTGTAATATTTTCATCCAATTTCTTGGGTTTACATTCAATGTTGGACATTTTTTTCTAAATTAGATTATTGTTAATGATTTATGTATGTTTATGTGTGTATTTAATTATTCCCTTAAGCTTTTCTCTAAATCTTTATAAAGACACATGAACATCTATCTTCTCCTAACCATGACTTATGAATTGGATTGATTACGATCAAAGGAGTCAAAATTGATATGTTCCTGATAAATTACTAATATGAGATTATAACTTTTGAGTTATGGGGTGAACATGATGTAATTGGGGGTGAGATGCTTGATGAGATTCTTTGAACTCATTGTTAAGACTTCCATGATCATGAATACGATATTAAGTTGATGTTGGCCTATATGAAATGTTGTTATTCAATAGATATGTAAATGATGGAGATATTCATGTATTATAAGTCTATGATGATGATGAAGTTGAGATTATTATAAGGTAAGGTTATGGAGTCTAGAAAAGAATTATTTAGCGCATCTTGTTACTATGTTATGATCTAATGTCTCACTTATTCTTGTGTTATAATTAAAGGAAGTTCTCATTTTATAACTTAAGAGATATGATCATGTTATACAACGGGTTTCTATCCTAAGACCTTTGATATAAACTATTGTTAAGGAAGACTCTAAGTAACTTCAAAAAGGGTACATTTAGCTTAGCACCGAGTGAAATTTACAAGGAGAGGGGTCCCTTCTGATCAACATATTTAATCTTTGTATGTATTTTTAAATGTTTCAATAATATCTCATTATTTTAATATCTATAGCCAAGTAACTCTATGACAAACTTTATTTATCATTTAAAACACTTGTGTTGTGTTCCTTGAATTATAACTAAAAAGAGTTAATTTACTAATATTAATTCTACCTTACATCATCGTATGATATATATATGATACACACGTGCAACGCACGTGCCGTAAAACTAGTACTACCTTAGGGGCATGAACTTCCTAACTTGAATAAAAAATTACTATAATATCCTCAACTTAAAACATCTAATTAATATGTATATTCTGAATTTTATATTATATTATTCATTAATTTGTATATTTGTTCTATATTATACTCCATCTATTTCGAAAGAATGGTCTAGTTTAACTTGACACGAAGATTAAGAATATAAAAAACATGTTTGAGTCTCGTGGTCCTAGAGTAAAGTCGTGTCAAATGTAAAAAATTGTCCTTTAATGTTGTAGATTTAACCATGCCACGTGGAAAACTAAAACTAAAATTTTACCCAAAAAAAAATAGGTCATTCGTTTGGAAACTGAGTAAAAAGGAAATGAAGTCATTCATTTTGAAAGAAAGGGAGCATCAAAAGTTGACACATGTTCACATTGATGGTGTAATTGTTTAAAATTTATTAAATATAAATTTATGAAATGATTCGAATTATATTAAATTCATATATATGTTAATCCAAATAAATATTATTGATTAATATATTTGAGTTAAATATTTAAGTCCAATAAAGATGGAGTTCAAGAGATAGAAGATCCTACGAAGAAAACCCCACATGTTAAAGTCATGCTAGTTTCTTCTAAAGGAATGATCCCACTAGATCGCTTGAAGAAGTTTATTGGAGGAACTATCAAAGATAGGTATGAAGTCTCCACCATGTCTTTTCATATGTATGCTAAGCTATACAGTGCTAAGATTGATAACTTTAAAATGCTTCCTAGTTATCAATATCCAAAATATCAACAATTTGAGGGAAAAGCAAATTCAAAACAACATGTTGGCCACTTTGTGGAGACATGTAAATATTCTTGAACTTATGGATACCATCTTTTCAAATAGTTTTTCCGCTGTCTAAAAGGAAATGCCTTTAATTGGTACACGGATCTTGAACATAATTATATTTATAGTTTGATATCAATTAGAGCACAAATTTCTCATTCACTTTTACAGCATAAGGTGTGCAATGATCATGGTATAACTGAAGAATACTGGTCAAAGGAAGGAAGAACTTGTTATAAATTTCATAAATAAATGAAGGAACGTGAGCCTAAATTTCAAGGATAGGCTTAGTGAAGCTTTCGCATTCGAAATGTGTATTCAAGGAATGCACTTGAAGCTCTTTTACATCTTGAAAGGAATAAAACAAAAATCCTTCAAATATCTAGCTACTCGAACTCATGATATAAAGTTGAGCATGTTCTGTGCTAGAAAAGATATGACTTTTTTCTATGATCCTCTCAAAGGAAGAGACAAGCACGAACCTAAGAGATGGAGAAAATTTGTTCCTAGAGATGAAAATAAAGAATCCATGATTGTTAATGTATTGTATGAAAAGTTCAATACGAATAAGGTTATAAAAAAATGTAAGAACAACTTGCCGAGCCTAATCAAATCAAGAGTCGACATTAAGGGAGATCCAAGGAAAAAATTTCCCTTCTTCGATTCTGTCAGTTTTGAAATTTTTGATGAGTTGCTCGAGTTAAAGATCATTGACTTGCTAGAGATGAAGAGAACCGATGAAGTTGGAAAAGTTGATGACCCAAATTATTTCAAGTATCATAGACTTATAAGTGATCCTTTTGAAAATTATTTTTTCTTCAATGATATAGTGATGTGATTTGTTAATGAAAAGAAAATTGTCCTTCGCTGAGAAGTCTAGTTCTTACCACATCTCTATCATATTTGGCTCACTTGATTCAGTCCAATATATATCTCTAGAAATCATGAAGAAGAGTCATTGGAGAACGAAGTTGATATATATAGTCATGAAGGCTTGATTCTTGTAACTAGGCGAAGGCGTAACAAATCAAGATTACAAAAGGAATCATCCAAGAAACCGATTATAGGGAAAATAGAGAAGATATTGGAAAAGAAGAAATCAATCATGAACATAAAGGGAGAAACGATAAAATTTAATCATACCAAAAAATTCAACGTCTTTTGACTCTAGAGGAATTCTTATCAGGTTCATTAAACAAAAAGTCTAGGCAAGACAATGTCAAGGCGTTATGTTTCAACATTGATAAAGCATAAACAATGAAGGTGACTCCTAAAGACAAAGAAGGAATAATGAGCGAATCCTCGCCAAAAGTGTCTCGTATTAACAATGAAAATTCAACATGGGAAATATCTTCAATAATGTCAATCTCAACTTGTGAAGGACCTATTGAACCTTCTTCAAAAATAGTACGTGCATGTGATATAAAAATTACATTTATAGATAATGATCTTCTATTTGGTGAAAAACTACATAATCGTCATTTGTATATGTTAGGTAACGTTCTGGGAAGAAGATAAAGAGAATCTTAATAGATGAAGGATCTGGAGTCAATATTCCGATTATCCACACATTAAAGGGACTCGACATCATGACTGAAGAACTTAGTGAAAGTCGTTCGTTTATACTATGATTTAACGAAGGGATACAGAGGTCCATAGGCTCTATTACATTAGAGATCCACATGAAAGATTTGCAATCAAGCACGTGGATGCATGTGCTCGACGCAAAGGCTTCATATAATATATTTCATGGTAGTCCTTGGGTAAAAGAGAATAGAATTGTCTCATCTTCTTACTATCAATGTTTGAAGTATCTTGAAGGTGGTGTTGAAAGAAAGATAGTTGCAGATGGTAATACTGTGACCGAAGTTGAGGAACACTTTATTGATGCGAAATTCTATTTGAAAAGTTATGTTGTTAGAGGGGAAAAATCTAATGATGTAAAACCAATCATGCCCGACAAGATGATCAGCTAAATAATTGATACGACTATCGAAAAGGTACAAGTTGACGCTAAAGAATTTTTTTCCATTCTTATTGTAGGGAATTTCATGTCTTCGAAGAAGAAAATGACTTCTACACGTTTCTAGGTTCCAATAATAAAGAAATAAGATGGAAAATCATCTAGCCTTCAAGAAAATTTTTCGAGAGGGATAACTTGTCACGACCGGAGAGCACCCCTAGAAGTAACCG
The DNA here is from genome assembly GCA_027704765.1 of Solanum habrochaites. Taxonomy (NCBI): domain Eukaryota; kingdom Viridiplantae; phylum Streptophyta; class Magnoliopsida; order Solanales; family Solanaceae; genus Solanum; species Solanum habrochaites. The sequence continues at coordinate 24,285,780 of JAKWJA010002500.1, read as the reverse complement.
ACGTCATCACCCTCAAAAAGGCCTTTGAATAGACCTTAGCATACATCATAGCATATCATAGGTTGAAGAATCCGAAAAATTTGAAACTTTTACATTGTGAAGCATAATTGGACTTTTCACATATCATGTAGGGAGTTTACATAGACTCCTCGCTTATGAAGCTTACATAGACTTCTCATTTAACATAAACATTAATGGTCTTATATCATGTCTCGAATGTAAAACATCTAAACAGTATTACAATGTTTGGCTTAACCCATACACAAGTACAATATGTCAATATAGGCTTACTACAATAGTCTCTAGAAATAAGGAAATAAACAATCATTTGTAGAAATAAGAAAACCTACTAAGATAGAAAGTTGTTTCATCCTCAAACATTGAGGACTTACAACAAATTGGGAAAGATATTCAAGTCTTTTTGCAAGTTGTCCTCTTAGCACCTCAACATCCCAAACCTACATATTAGTAAAAATTTAAAGAATATGGATTAGTACAAGCACTTTGACTAAGTAGGAAACGTATGCACATAAAAGAATTTGATGACATGCATAAGAGCGACCATTTATTTAGAAACATGCTTAGTTATTTTTAAAGCCTTTATGCTTACAAAAGAGAGCAATACAAGTAAATCATCACTTCATCATCAAGACATATTCATATAAGCAAAAAGAATGTCATCTTAAAGTCATATCAACATGTCATATTGACTTATCAACATGGCATATTCAATACTTCACATCATGAACATACAAGACCCTTACCAATGATTCCATCCCAAGCCTACAAGTGAAATGCTTATGTGAAGCCCTATAACCTCACAAAATGAAGTAAACAATGTAATGTCTTACATCATAAAACATAAGCATCATGTATAGTCATCATCATGCATAGAAATTTTTGCCAATATCACATTCATCAAAGTAACTAATATCATATAAGAGCAACATCATATAAATTAAAAATTATACATTGATATCATAAGTTAATAATAACATAAGAACAACCTCCTAGGACTCCCTTAAAGGCTAGCTTGTGCAATGTATAGTTGAGTCCCATACCCTACCTACACTAAGTAGAATCCCTTAAGTAACCCTAGTTAGTGTCAAACAACATTACTTCATTCATTTATCTTACATTCGGGAACAATCTCCTTAACGGACAATAGACCATGTGAGCTAAAAATGAAATCCAGTGTCATGAAACCGTACACCAAAAGAATATGCTCTATTTGCCAAGGTAGAACAATAACATCAACGTAGTATTCTAGGTGGATCCACTAGCTAGTATTCCTATAGAGGCAACATAGTTGAGGAACTAGGATATATACTAGAGACCCTATTTATGGAAAATTGCATTGTAGTATCCATCTAATGAGAACAATATTAAACCTTCGTTACAACATTGTGAAGGGAAACATCTCATATGTAGTTCGTTCTGTGCTAATATTAAGTCCCTTTTTGAAATGCATTTAAGTTATTCTTAATCATCAAAACATAATAAAGACCATAGGAGACTAACCCCTCGTATATTCATGCATTAGATTATTAGGTATAGGATGAGAACTTCGTTTGATCAGAAACAGTCATTAGTGAGATCATCAAATCATAATCATATGATAATAAAGCATAGAAGAGAATCACATCCCAACTTGGTTGATCATACCCCTATAAAGATCTCATAACCATCACACTCATAACATGGATTCATAATCATCATATCATCATCTTCTTAATGTATTCACATTATCATAATTCAATTAAATATCACCATTAATAATAAACCAACATTTTTGAAGTAGAGAGCTCACAGTCATAAAGGTCTTACCAAAATAGCCTCAAAAATCTTCTTCAAGACCATACCCTCAATTCATCATAGTTATCCAATGATCAAATCATAATCATCATACTATAGGGAATTAGAAAATAACATAAACAATTTCAATAACCCTAATCATCTATAAGTCAAATTCATAGCTAGGATTAGGGAAAACGGTTAAATTGTGAATCTTTCATGGAAACTAGGTCAAAACTTAGAAATACAACTACTCTACCATTAAAAAAATCATAATAAACCAAGATAAGCCAATACATTTCAACATTAAATAAATTTTAAAGATCATTGACGAAATTGAAAGAAAACCCATCTTTTAAACAACATTAGAAACCAATTTTGAAGATTCTCGTGAGGAAAGAGATCGCAAGAGTGAATAGCTTCCATACCTTATTATTTCCTTGAATATTTATGGACAAACTGTAATTCTTGAATCCCTAGTGAACGTTGAAGCATGGTATTGAATGGTGGGTCTTTGAATTGAGAGAGAGAGTAGAGAGAAGTTGGACAGAATTGGGTTTGCGAATAATGAGATGTTAAGTTAGTTTATGAATTAGGGTAGCTTATATTTATTTTTAAATAACTTAATTAACCACCCATTAACCCATAATTAATCACATAACTAATAAACCAACTAAATCATTAAACTAAAAATTAGGAAGTCCACTTAGTGAGACAAATGACGAGGGTTCATCTACGGTCCGTAGGCCAATCGAGAATGTTGTACTGGAAAGTTGTTGTAGGGTTTCGGAAACCATATTAAAAATTTCTACGTATGGACCTAAGACCACCTTCGACGGGCCGCTAATCCATCTATGGAATGTGGATTGGTCCGTCATCGATAGCATGTTGTTTGGTCTATGAATTCTTCAACTTTAGCGTCCCTTTTCTCCCTTTGTAAGAACCTATCAAGAAAAACCCTGCAAAACACCTCCCAACTTATGATACCTGCTCTCAAGGCCCTATTGTCTCTCCATTTAGTATAAATGTTTGAGACACAAACTTTAGTTGATAAGCGGCTATCTCGGACTTCTCATTAGATATCACCCCCATAGCATACAAGATCTTGTACAACTCATCAAGTAAGTCTTTGGGGGTCTTCATTCACCATATACCCAAACAATATTGGAGGGTCCATCATAGTAAAGTCCCTCAAACGAAAAGCCATGGTACTAGCATTTTGGTGCACATGGTGTCCAACTTCCCTTTTAGCTTGAGTCGTCATGGTTTGAGATTGAGTAGCTAAGTCTTGTTCTTGGGTATTCATATTTTGAGATAAATATAGAAAATCCAAACTTATCTCTTCATCCGTCATAACTGGAAGAATGACTGGAGCTTGGCCATCCAAAGGAATTTTTTCTTGAGGAGGAGCTTGATTGCCTAGTGAAGGATCTTGGTTATGTTGGGGAGGATCTTCCGCATTAGAAATATCTTCTTCAACTATTATTTTCACTACCCTTATAGTAATTAGAATGTATAACCACAATAAAACGGTTAGATGAAAAAGGGACGCATAGAGTTTAGACTCTAAGGCACGACATAGGATTATAAAGAAGATGAGAATTTCCTAAGCATCACATAGCCCTATTCATAAGTGTGGCGTGCTTCAAAATTTTGAACAAGACTCTACATAGACATGGTTTAGATAGACATAAACCCTTCTGATACAATGTTTTTCATGATCATGGAGCATCCCCTAGACGTAACCAGCATCTTCATCGTCGAAGAGGCCTCAGACTAGACTTTAGCATACATCATGGTATATCATAGGTATATAAAATGAAGAAAATTTGAAACCTTTACATTGTGAATTATACTTAGACTTCTCACAAATCATATAGGAAGTTAACATAGACTTTACAGAGAATCTCGTTTAACATAAACATTTATTTAAGAGTCTAATATCTTATCTCACATATAAACCATCTAAAGAGTATTACAAACTCGTGCTTAATCCATACAAAGGTAAAATATGACAATATAGGGTTAAATTAATAATCTTATGAAATAAGGAAATAAACAATCATCTTAGACATAAACAATACTATTATGATAGAAAGTGCCACATTTCTTGAAAATTAAGGGCTCACCAACCACAAGGGAAATATGTCTAGGTGTTCTTGAAAATGGCCTTTAAGAACCTCAACAATGCGAACCCACATATTAGTAGAAATGTCAATAATATGGGTTAGTACAAAAATTTGTACTAAGTATTAAAAGATATGCACATAAAACCATTAGAAGACATGCATAAGAAGGTCTATTTCTTTAGAGATACGCTAAGTCATTTTGAAAACCTTTATGCACACACAAAATAGCATATACAAGTCAATCATCACTTCGTCATCAAGACATGTTCATATAAGAAAGAACAACATCATCTTCAAGTTATATCGACAATTTATGTTCAAAAGATCATATCATCAACATACAAGACCCTTGCCAACAATCCCATCCCAAGACTACAAATGCAATGCTCATGTGCAACCCCATAGCCCCACATAATAAAGTAAAGAAGAAAAGGAATCATAAGTAATGTGTTTCTTCATATAACATAATCATCATGTGTAGTCATCTTCATTCATAGAAATTCATAAAAATATCATGCTGATAAATGTAACCAATATCATATAAGAGCAACATCATATAAAGTCAACATTACACATTTCATAATAACATAAGAGAAACCTCTTAGGACTCCCTTCACGGATAACTTGTGCAATATATAGGTAGAGTCACAAACCCCTATGTACACTAAGTAGAACCCCTTAAGTCACGCTAGTTAGTGTACATCTTTATTACTTCATAACTCATTTTACTTATGGGAAAAATCGCCTTAACCGACAATACACCATGTCAGCTAAACATGGAAACCGAGGTTCTGAAACCCTACACCGAAAGAAGGTTGTCTACTTGAAAATGAAGAACCAAAACATGGACATAACATTATTGGATGATCCGATGAGGCAACATAGTCAAAGAAATAGGAGACATACTAGAAACCCTGTTTGTTCACAATTGCATTGTAGTCTACATCTCATGATAACCATTGTGAACCTACCTTCCCACATTTGGAAGGAACACCTCTCATATCTAGTTCGCTTGGTACAAAGGTAAAGTTCCTTTTTTAAATGGTTTTAAGTCATTATTAATCATCAAACTTAATATAGTCCATATGATATTAAACCCATGTATAATCATTTCATTATCTCATTAGGTATAGGATGAGAACTTCCCGTCATCTCAAACTATCATTAGTGAGATCATCACATCATAATCATATGATAATAAGGCATAGAATAGAATCACATTAAAACTTTCATGATCATAACCCTATCAAGATTTCATAATCTATCATACCCATAACATGAAGTAGAGGGCTCATGGTCATAAAAGGCATTACGAAAATAGCCTCCAAAATCTTCTTCAAGATCATACCCTGAATTCATCACAATTACAAAATGATAAACTCATAATAATCATAATATAGTGTATTAAACAATAACATAAACAATCCCAACAAGTCTAATCATGTACAAGTCCAATTCATAACAAGGATTAGGGAAAATGGTTCAATGATGAAGCTTTCATGGACACTAGGTCAAAGACTAAGAACTACAATAATTCTACAATTAAACAATCATAATATATCAATACAAACAAATACAATCCAACATTAAATAAATTTGAAAGATGATTCACAAAATTAAAAGAAAACATATCTTCAAAACATCATTAGAAACCAATTTTGAAGAGCATCTTGGGGAAAGAGATCCCAAGAGTGAATAGCTTCTTTAATAAGATTCCTATTTATTTTATTGATCATAACCTGGAGTCCTCGAATCCCTAGTGAATGTTGAAGCTTGGTCTTTTATGGTGGGTTTTGCAGTATACAGAAAAAGTAGAGAGAAGATGGCGATAATTGCGTTTGAAAATAATGAGGTGTTAAGTTAGTTTTTGACTAAGGGTAGCGTGACCCGCAAGTTCACCCTAGAACAAAGGGAAACTCCTGGGTCGCAACACGGAGTACTTGAAATTTTAAGAGGTCTTGTACAACCCAATAGACATCATTCATTGCATATATATACAAAAAAGTAGTGTGGAATTAAAATTTTTCTTTCAAAACATAATGCGGAATCATTTCATAAACCTTCTAACATATGCCTCAAAAACTATCTATGAAATTATGAGTAAAATAGTCTTGGGTCACATCCCATAAAAGTCTAAACATAAAAACAAATCTAAAAAACACATAATGGTGGTGTCCTCGGTGCTATGAGGGACTCCACCAAATCTTCACTAGTGGTTTGAGAATCCGTCTCGAAAACTATACCTTGAAAGTACTCAAATCCTCAAGACCCTTAGGGGGACAACTGTAAGTAAATATGTGTTAGTACGATATGTACTTATTGGGAAACGCCAACCAACATAAGATATCTTAAATAAAGGGGTTAGTGATACAGACATACTCATAGAAATTAAGTCATAAACATAAATTCATAAATAGCATAATAAAAAGCATCATCATACCACTAGAATATAGTTCATTCTTGGTAACTCATTGTATTTCTTACTATTGATTGAACGTATTGTCTCACAAGAGGGGGGGGCCAGAGGGCAGTCGGCTATGCGACCTGTGTGGTGCGTCGTTTTGAGCAGCGATTTGGTGGAGGGGGGGTTTCTGGAAACTGAGCTAGGGGCAGACGGATGTGCCACGACGGACCGTCTGTGTCACTGACAGACCGTCGTGGAGGTCTCGTCCCATTGACCTTAAAAATCTGAAAATTGGGGGTTACTGAAAATCGGACTCTCTAATAAACCCACGAACGAAATGGCAAGGACGGACCGTCTCAGGGTGGCGCACGGTACGGGCCCTCAGGGGTCCGGGGGACATTTGGTTTACTGAAAATCAAGTCTCTACCCTTGCGGACGGACAGCAGGATGGACGGACGCATCGCAAGCAACGAACGCCCTGTCCCGGGCTGCGTAATCCCAGGCGGGGTCGGTCTCTAATTACTTTAGGGATAAAAGAGGTAAAACCTTTAAGTTACATTATGGATTATAGTGCCATCCTTTAAAACCTAATTATATGATCATTTAGGGTAACGGAAGGGGTTTGAATAAGAAAAAGAAAAAGAACAACAAGAAGAGGGAGAATCGAACGCGAGAGAAAAACACAAGGCCTTGGGGAACTTTCATGCTTGATCACTATCTTCCCGGTGGAGGTAGGTTTGTTTTTAACACTATTCGTAGTGAAAACTCTTAATAGCGAGATATTATGTGTTGGGTAGTATTATAGAGTTCTTATTTATGCTTCATTGTGGTGTATGCATATGGGGGATTTTACATATATTTATTGTGATGAAACAAGCCATGATGAAGCTATTGAATCGGCCCAAATCTTGAGGTAAAACCTAATCTCATCTCTGATTAATGATGTTTTCCTTGGTATAAAAGAAGGCTTGATGATTTAAATACGAAATGAGATTAGTGGATCGGAGTGTCACGTACCGACCAATAGAAATTTGTGGGACCGGGTGTCACGACCGACACTTAGATGTAGGGGTTCAGAGTGTCACGGTACCGACCATAGAATTAGTGGGACGGGTGTCGTGACCGCCCCGATATGTAGGGTATCGGGAGGTGTGACGTACCGACACTTGATTAGGGGATCGGAGTGTCACGTTCCGACACATAGTAGTCGAGGATGAGTGTCCAGGTGAACCGTGACACAGGGGACATAAAGTAATAATCTTGAAAGATGAAATAAGTATACCAGTACGCAATCTAAAGAACATTTATCCCAAACGAGTATGGTTGGATGCTTGAGGTCCTCACATGCGAGATATTTTCGGTGATGCTATAAATGCTGTTTGTACTTGTTCCGAATCACATGTTCAGATATTTATTTTGATTTTAATGATGTTATCTGAGATATATTGGCTTTCTATTTTGATTGGCCGATGATATCTACTCAGTACTTTTGGTTGTTACTGAACCCCTACTTTATGTTTTCTCTCTGTATAATTGTGGATGCAGTAAACTGCGCCGCATCTCGACTCAACCTCTTCTGCCAGTCTTCGTCACCCCGGATCTTCAGGGTGAGCTATTGCTTCTAGATTGGGACTGGATCTCCTTCCTCATGTCTTGTGGTGAGAGACTTCCATATTTTGGGGAATTAAATAGATGTTTGAATTTTATAATTATTGAATTGTCTTTCATTTTGATTAAGTCTTCCGCGTTGCTTTATGTTGATATTAAATTTGCAATGATAAGGGGTTTAGATTGGTTGGTTCACTCACATAGGAGGGTAAATGTGGTGCCCAGTCGCGGCTCATGTTTTTGGGTCGTGACAACTTGGTACAGAGCATTAGGTTCGTTGGTCCTAATCACACAAGAACAGGTCTGTAAGAGTCTTAAGAACTGTTAAGGAGTGGGACTCCTTTACTTTTCTTTGAGAGGCTTAAGACTTTTAGAAATTCCTTCTTTTCTTTTTCTTTCTTTCGTGCTATACTTGGGATCCAATTGGTACTCTAGGTGGATACCAATTTGTGTCTGACCATCTTCGCTCTATATCGCATAATGGTTAGAACAGAGCAAGCGACTACCAACATTAACCTCGCCAAAGACAAGACGCATCTGAGCCAGCTCGGCTGGGGCTGTACTCAGAGAGAAGTAGCGACAGAGGCCGTGTAATACGGCCGTGGGAGGACGTCCTCTAGAGGAAGAGGACGAGCACCTAGCCTATCTGTACTAAGGGCCGGTGACTCCTCCCCGACTTGAGGAAGTAGTAAGAGAAGGTGAGGATTGGGAATGCACAAGTGCAGAATTGAAATTGTCCACCCCAACCTACCCCAGAAAATGATCAATCACAGGTTTCTCGCTAGCTTAGGTGGGGTTGTCTGATCAGGGTCAGGGCACCTCCAGTGTTTTCCTACACTATCACCACACCCGCCGTTGTCCGAGTTAAAACATGCAGCCACTATGGCGCCGTCATATGATGCCTCATGGGACATAGGCACGTTCCCTTCTAAGACTATGGGCTAATAAACAAATGATCAGCATGAACTTTTCAGTAAGTTCTTGAAATTAAAAAACCTCCAGTCTTCAGGTGCTGAGTTGAGGATGCTTATTAACGATTTTCTGGTTTACTGTCATAGCTACTACACAAATGGGTATAGTATAACGGTTTGGGTGTTGAGTTCGTGAGTTATCAGTTTCAAGGGAACGCCAAAATGTTGTGGCGGTCAGCATTTGAGTGTCAACCAACAGAGGCACCACGATGACTTGGGACTCATTCTCTAAGCTCGTTTTTTGGAGAAGTATTCCCCCGGACTTTGAGGATAGAAAAGGGATGATATCCTACGCCTAGAGCCAAGTAGGATGTCGGTCAATGCTCTGAGGCCTAAGTTGCGTCACTATCCAGATATGCCACCCAACTTTTGTTTCAGTCCACAAGAGAGATTCGCCGTTTTGTGAAGGGAGTTGAGATCAGAGTTGCGAATTTTCAGCTTTACAGGTAGCGGCCCCACACGAAATCTTTTCAAGAGGTAGTAGACTTCGTAGTATAGGTGAAGGATTGAAGCCAGATGAATTCACCATGGGCATCGTCAGGTCAAAGAGTTCGAAAGAGGGTGACGTTTAAGGGTTCTACTATATAGGGACAGGGTTCCGGAGGTTGACTCAGTTCGACCCATTAACAGTCTTCCTATTACTGTAAGTTGGGGGTCCACCTCAGAACCGGTAAACAAAATTTTCCTCTGATAACCCCATGCGTGAATCTAGAGAGGTGTTATGATGTGGGGAGACTGGACAAATTAGGAGGAATTGGGTCCAAAACAAAGTAAATGACCCCCAATAGTTAGATGTAGAGGTGTCATGGAAGAGGGAGGCCGTTTTATTTCTGGTAAGGGCCGTGGTGCCCGAGGTAATGGTGGTTTCCCACTAAAACGGCCGGGGTGATGGGCCAAACGGGAGCCACTACATCCACCACATGGTAGGGACCACAATACAAACAAACAAAGGGGCCCATTGGTTATGGGCCTTCCCGTCCCCTGGGAGATCGTAGGCGAGACATCTGATGCTGTCAATCACGGTAATTCTTCTGGTTTGTGATTTCATGCTTCTGTATGTTTTTGATCCTAAATCCACATTTTCCTTATGTATCTTCCTCTTTGCTAATGGTCGAAAATTTACATTTGAAATTTACTTGAGTATGCCTATTCGTGTTTCTACTCCTTGGGTGATTTCTGTGTAGTTTGAAAAAGGTAATATAGGTCTTGTTTGGTGGAACTTTGTTGGGAGCAGAACTTAGATGTAGATTTGGTATCTTAGAAATGGTTTGATTTTTTGATGTAATTCTGGGTATGACTTGGCTTTTCTTTTCTCTCCCGCAATTTTGCGATCTTGATTGTACTGCTACAATGGTGACGTTAGCAACCCTGGGGACATGACTCCGTTTAGTGTGGGAGGGTGACAACCCTTCCATCCGGTGCTGTGTATCTCCTTCTTTGTGCTAAGAAAAATGGTATAGTAACGGGTGTTTATCTTTCTTTGGCATCCTCTCAAGGATGAGGCACTAACACCAATTACCATTCGATTGGGTCGGTTTCCGGTGGTCCGTGAGTTTCTTGATGTGTTCCCGTGCAAATCGTCCGGGTATGCCACCAGATGGGATCTTGACTTCTGTATTGATCTTGAACCGGGTCTCGCCCCTTTCTAGTACCCCCTTATAAGAATGGCTCCCGCGGAGTTAAGAGAGTTAAAAAGCCCAATTCAAGAGTTGTTGAGTCAACAGCTTTCATTTAGACCATCAAGTGCATCCCCTTGGGGGGGTGCTCCGGTTTTTGTTTTGTGAAGAAGAAGGGATGGAGTTGTCGGATTGTGCATACCTACCGGCAGTTGAACAAGGTGACCATAAAAACAAGTAGGGGCCATCTTCCTCGCATTGATGATTGTTAGATTCAGTTACAAGGGTGCTTTTGTCTTTCTCTAAGATTGCTTGAGATCCGTTATCATCAATTGAAAATAACGGGCACCGGATGTGCCAAAGAATGCTTTTAGAACCAGGTATGGGCTTACGAATTTGTAGTGATTCTTTTTGGTCTTACGAATGCCCCTGCTGTGCGTTCATGAGTTTGATGAACCGGGGGGGAGGGGTTAGGAAGGGGGGATGGTCGGGGATGAATGGGTGTGGAGGCAGTTGGGGGGGATGGGCATAAATTGGGGGGGGAAGTGTGGTAGATTGGGGGTTGGAGAGAACGGAATGGTATTTGTTCCTGTCCATATTTGGATCTCTTTGTGATCGTATTTATTGATGATTATACTGATATACTCTAAAAGTAATGAGGAACATGAGGAGCATTTGAGAATGGTGATTGGAAATGTTTGAGGGAGAAAATGCTTTAATGCCAAGGTTCTCTATAGTGTGAGTTTTTGGCTAGATGCAGTGTCCTTCTGGGACCTGTGGTTTCTAAGGATGGGGTATGGTGGATCTTCTAAAGATCGCGTAGTGAAAATTGGGTAAGACCTACTAATGTGTCAGAAATAAGGAGCTTTTGTTGGGTTAGCTGAGCTACTACTACCCGATTTGTCAGGATCTCTTCTATTGCTTCCAACTGACGAACGACGTGCAAAATGTTCCATTTTAATGTCGGGACGGTGAGTGATGGAGGAAGTTTCAGAAGCCCAAGACGCTGTTGACTACGCACCAATTCTCACCTTGCCATGGAAGGCAGAACTCTCCTTCATTGTGTATTGATGTGAGCTCTTATTGGCGTTTTGGGTGCAGTTCTAATGCAAGGAGATGAATTTGGATTGCTTATGCTTCAAGACCAATTGGAAAAGATGATAACGTAAAAAATATCCAACTCATGATTCATGGCACATTGAATCACACCACCACGCGTAGTGTTTGCATAAAACAATGGAGACCACTATCTATATGGGGGTTAAGTGTGAGTCTATCAGATCATCGTAGTTTACAGTATGTCGTTTACTCAGAAAGAATTTGAATTGAGACAGAGGAGATGGATGGAACTACTGAAGGACTCCGACATCACTATCTTGTATCATTCCGGGGAAGGCGAATGTTGTAGCTGATGCTTTGAACGTAGAAAGGCGGTAAGCATGGGGGAAGTCCTAGCTCACTTGCAAGCTTTCTAGCGCCCATTGGCTAGCAGGTTTTCAGACTCTGGCTATGACTTTATGAAGGTTAGAAGTAAAAGGAGAAGGGAATTTTTAGCTTGTTGAAGGTCAAGATCTTCCTTCCTTGACAAGATTAAGGAGACAGCAGTTGTAATGTGACGGAGAAATATAAAAGATCCGGATTCCGAGATAAAGTGTTGCAAGGAGAGGCTAAAGTAGCGAAAATTGATGAGTAAGGTGTGTTTTGAGGATTCCGGGAAGGGTATGTGTACCCCGCGTCGATGATTTGATCAACACTATTCTGACAGAGCTCAATAGTCAAGGTATTCGATACATCCTGGTGCAAACCAAGATATACCGTGACCTAAATCAACACTTTTGGTGGAGTAGAATGAAGCTTGATATTGTGGATTTTATTGCCGAAATGTTCCAATTATCAACAGATTAAAGATGAACACCAGATGGCCCGAAGGAACACTTTCAGAGAAGGCCCATTCCGTGGGAATGAAAGTGGGAGAGAATTGCAATGGACTTCGTGGTTGGTCTTCCAAAGACTTGGGTAATTTTGATTCCATTTGGGTGATTTGTGGATAGGTTAACGAAGTCTGCTCATTTTTCATTCCGGTCAAGGTGACATTACATCAGAGAAGTTACCAAACTTTATATCTCATAGAATTGTTACGGAAGGGATTTGCTTGGGTTTTCCACTATCATCATATCCAGAATAGAGGTACGGCAGTTTACTTCTATGTTTGTGGAAAAAAATTTGCATGCGGAATTGTGTACTTTGGTTGGACCATTAGTACCGAAACACCAGGGGGGGGTGCGTTCCATCCCTCAGGACACGCTGGTCCGTCTGAGCGAGGACGATTCAAGTGTTGGAGGAATGTTTCCGTGCATGCGGATAGAATTTGGTGCCAGTGGGAATTAGCTTTCCCTTACCCTTGGGTAAGCTGTATGTTTTTCAATCAATAGTAGCTATCACTCAAGTATTGACATGGCCCAATTTGAAGCATTGTATGGTAGGAGAATGTAGGTCTCCACAATGTTTGGTTTGCAAATGGGGCAAATTCGAGTTTAGAAACCTTGGGGTACTGACCTTTTGATCCGGACTCTTAGAAAAAGGTTAAACTCCATTCAAGACAAGATTCGTAGCGGCGCAAAATTAGGCAAAAGAATATGCAGATCGAAAGGTTAGGAGACGTTCAAGAAGTTCACATGAGGTGTGAACAAGTCATCGGTAGAAAGAATTTTCGCCAATGACAGTGTTGATGCGGTTTGGTAAGAGTCAAAGCCTACACCAAGTACATTGGCACCACAATTTGTAAGTACTAGTAAACGAGTATGGGAGGTGGGATTTTTTGGAGTTTATGCCTTTCCTCCAGGGCCTGTCCGGAGTGCCATCCGGTATTTTCCTGTGTCCATGGTTGAAAAGGTACCATGGGGATGGAACCTGACATTACCGTGTGGATTTACAATCCAGTTTTGCTTGATGGAATTTGTGCTTTGAAGGAGGATCCTTTTGCTATTTTAGATAAGATAAGTTTCGCAAGTTTGAGGTCAAGGGAGATTGCATCCATCAAGTTCAATGGAAGAATCGACCGGCATTGAAGAGCTACTTGGGGGAAGAAGGCGGCAGAGTATTGGGGCCAAGAAAGTACCCACATCTGTTGTACAAGACTCATGGTACTTGGGGTCCTTCACTCTTGTTTTTCTTCTCATGATCGTTCGAGGACGAATGTGGGTAAATTGGTATCTATGGTAACGACCTGTTTGTCCTTTTGAGCAGCAGATTTTATTTCTGGAAAACTCTGGCATAGGCAAACGGATGCAGCGACGAACGTCATGGTCCCACGACGGACCAATCGTGGAGTCGCGTCCCCATGACACTTAGAAATTCTGAATTGGGTTACTGAAAATCGACTCTTCTGAATTCCACGGGACGAAATGGGCATACTGACCGTCTCGGGCACACCGCGGCCCCGTCACAGGGACTTTTTTAAATAAAATCAAGTCTCGACCCTTGCGACGGACAGCAGGACGGACCACACAGGGCATCGACGGCCCATCACGGGCTTGCGTAATCCCAGGCGGTGTCGGATCTCTTAATAAAATAATTTAATTAAGGGGGCGTTTTGGACTATTTTCCTTTTTCCCTTCCTGCTTTAATTATAAAGTAATGGGTTAATGTTATAAGATTCTAATTACTTAGGGGATAAAAGAGGTTAACCCTTAAAGTTAATTAGTGGTTATTTGTGAGCATCCTTTAAAACTTAATTATATTATAATTAGGGTAACAGAACGAGGGTTTTGAATAAGAAAAAGAAAAGACAGGCAAGAAAGAGGGAGAATCGAACGAGAAGAGGAAAAACACAAGGCTTGGGAAATTCTGCTTGATCACAGTCTTTCGGTGGAGTAGGTAATGGGTTTTTTTACACTATTCATAGTAAACTCTTAATAGCGACTGATATGTGTTTGGGTAGTAAAAATTATAGGAGTCTTCTTTATGCTTAATTGGTGTGTATGCATGATGTGATTTTACATATATATGATTGTGCTGAAACAAGCATGATGCGCTATTGACTCCCAAATCTTGATAAAAACAATCTCTTGATAATGATGTTGCCTTTGGTATAAAAGAAGGCTTGATGAAATTTAATAGAATGAGTTAGTTGATTCGTAGTGTCACGTACCGACACATAGAATTAGTGGGACGGGTGTCCCGAACCGACACGTAGGATGTGGGGATCGGAGGTCACGTACCGGACACATAGAATTAAGGGAACGGTGCACGAACCGAGACGTAGGTGGAGGGATCTGGAGTGTCACTTACCGACCTTGAATTAGGGGATCGGAGTTGTCACGTTCCGACACATAGTAGTAGAGGATCTGATGTCACGTACCGACACAAGAGGAATAAAGATAATGAATCGTGAAGATGAATAATATACTCATCTAAAGACCCATGTATCCCACGAGTATGTATGGAGCTTGAGTCCTTCACAGATATGTTTGCAGTTTTATGGCTATAATATGTGTTTGTACTGTTGCTATCACACATGTTAAGAATATTAGTTGATGTTATGATATTCACTGGAGATAATTGCTTTTCTATTTTGAGTTGGGGGCCGATGTATCTCTCATTACTTGTGGTTGTACTGACCCACTACTTTTAATGTTTTCTTCTGTATATATGGAATGCAGCAAACGCGCCGTCATCAATTCGACTCCACAGTAAAGTTCTAGCTAGTCTTCGTCACACAGCAACACCGGATCTTCACAACGGTGAGCTAATGCTAAAATCTAGCTTGACTGGATCTCCTTCCCTCATGTCTTGATATGCCTTGAGTTTTTCGGAATAGACTTGCCCTTTTATTGTTTTAGCTCGCTTAGATACTCTTCGTTTTAGTAAAATTTATCATAGATTTCTTGTGGTTTTGACTTTTTGGGATTAATAGATGTTGAATTTTAGAAGTTATTGTTGTCTTTTTATTAGGACTTTAAGTCTTTTCCGCATTGCTTTAATGTTGATATTTAAAATTGAAATGAATAAGGTTAGATTGGTTGGTTTTCGCTCACATAGGAGGGTAAATGTGGGTGCCAGTCGCGGCTCGGTTTTGGGTCGTGACAACCTACAAGTATATTTGTGCAAGGCTAAGGTAGCATCTCATACTACTAACAAATTTAAATAACTATATCTGGTCATACTTGACCATAGTTCACTTTCGTAATTAATACCTAAGGTTTATCATAATATATGAGCACTATTTCCCTAGGACACCCCAAAGAAAACTTGTGAAATGCGTGCGAAGAATCTCACAATACCTAATACACTAAACATATCTTGAAGTAACCCTACCTTGTTTTGTGTGTGCTTAGAAATCTCTAGTACACCTAAGTTATTCATACTAATGAGTACTATAGACTTATGATTCCCTCAAAACATACTTGTGCAATGTACATAAGGAAGACCATACTACCTCACATACTAAGCCTATCTTGATGTTATTTCAACATTACCACCTTCCATAGCCTTATCACTACATAACATCATTTAATAAGATCCTCTCATATTTAGTCAACTTTACAAGGAAAGGAACTCTAGTCCAATCCTATCTTCAATCTCTTTTTCTTTAATGACCGTAGGTTATACCTTGTGCAAACCACTTATGATAAGTATGTCTAAGTCCCTTTATCATATGGATTCTACGAGATAATTTTTAAGGTATGTCTTGATCACTTAATCGTGATCACTACGAGATACCCCTTGGGAATGTCTAAGTTCATTCCCACATTACGAACAAAATGAGATACCCCTTGGGCATGTCTAACTTCATTCATTTCATTGAACACTATGTGGTGCTTCTCAAGCACGTCTAAATTCATAGGATATGGAGATATCTATTAGGATACCTTGACTCTACTACGTGAAGGACTCTCGCCTCATGAACCCTACATGGACAGTCATCACAACTACTAGGTGTGGCTTTCTTTTTTGCTTGGAGTCCAGACAGTTGCTAGACTATCTGTATGACTTTGCGCATCCCTCCACTGGTGTCCAAGCATGGTACTCTATGGTTTATTGTCCAAGTAAGAGGAGGTGGAGAGATGAGGGGGGGGGGGAATAGATGGGGGGTGGGCAGGTGTATGGGCTAGAGGAAAAAGAGGATCGGAAAGAGGGTGGGAAAGGGTGGGGTTGGGGTAAGATGCGAGGGGTAGGTAGGGGATGTTTAAAGGGATGTGTGGGGGGTGTGTACCTTTCTTACGAGTTTTTCTTTTATTAGGATTTTCCTTGAAAATATCTCCATGCTCAAGTGAATTTATCAATTCCATTAAATCATCCTAAAACTACAGTAAATACAACCAACCTAAGGTTCATTGTTCATCAATTCATTTTAGTTTCATGCATAGGTAAATTATAGGATCTTCTAGCGTTAAGTTTCTTCTCACATTCTTCATTACTAGGTGAATATAGAAATGATTCATCTTTAAGGTTAAACTCAATAAATACCAATCCTAATCAATCAAGTCTAATTAAATTCATGCCTAGGTAATTCAATCATTATCAAATATAATAGAATACAATTGGCTTAAGAGGATAAACACAAAACTTTCATGTAGTCTCTAATGACCTAAATTCACCATGATCACCTTCAAGATAAATTACTATAATTCACGATGTAAACATCATGAACACAACATATAATAATCATATAAACATCATCGAATTCTACCCACTAGATTGGGATCACAATCAAGCCTTACCCTTAATGCAATCGTAACCCTCTCAATAATGGGGTTCTTTAGATTCACAAATGAGGAAAACTAGGGGGGATTCATTCGATGGAAGAATCCATGAATGAATTAGATTTAGATACCTTAGATAGAGACATAAACCCAACATCATTCCTTGTGAATTTCTCCAAAAGGTCACTTTCTCTTTTCTTCTTCCTTAAAAACGTAACGGTGGTTTTGGAAGAATTTTTGGAGAGAAAGGTATTGATTTGGAGTATATGATATAATAGTCTATTGTACGACTAAATTACTCATCAAATACCTAAAATAAAAGCCAATAATAATCCCTAATGTTCCATAAATACCCCTATACTTGATGGAAATTTTAACCATTTCAAATTTGACTTAAAAATGATGCCACCAAATATGGCAGTTTACTGTGCGTCGTGGAGGCATTTTTTAACCATGGTTCAGGAAATTTCGATAATGAATGTCTAGTGACGGACTCGCATCGTAGGTCAAGATTTTTTCCGTTCAATTGCTGGCTACACGTCGTGCAGCAGCCTTCACTTCTTGGCTACTTGGAAGCTTCGGTGGCCCATGTTTGGATATTTATCGGGGACACTTAGTGTAGTCACCGAGTCATCATTCTCATAAGTTTTGACCCTTTACATGTTATTATTAAGAACCATAGATATTCAATTTAACCCTCAAACCATCCCCTAAAACTCCACTATAAATCACTACAAGATACTAGTTCAACTTCAATTAGTTTTCAAACATCATGGACATTCTTTGGCGTTTTACTTCCAAACTCTTCCAAACTTCATATACTACCTCTAAAAATTAATTTTAGTCATTTTTAGACCTTACAAGATCAAGACACATTCATGATAGGCTCTATATTATCATAATTCATTTTTAGGGGGTGATCCATGTAGCTTATATAATCCTTTAACTAACATAATTAACCACACACTTAACCCTTAATTAATACCTTAAATAATTAACAAACTAACTAACTATACTAACAACTAGGCAGTCCCTTTTGAGTGCCAAACGACGAGGGCCCGTCTACGGTGCTTAGACTGATCGATGGCCTCGTACTGGCAAGTCATCATTTATGACAAAGAGTGGGTTTTGTAATCCATTTTTAAAATGGTTAAGTATGGAAATACTAACACCATTTATGGGTCGTTGACCCATCGACAACTGATCGTTTAGTCTTTCATTTAGCCACTGTCAATTTGATTATTTTGGGTGAAATGTTAGGGTCCTTCTTATGGTGGTCCTTGGGGAGTCGTAACCTGATGTTTTGAACCTAAACTCACTCTAATACATGTTTACCACTTGTTTACCAAATGTTACTAAATGATGACTCTTCAAACCCCTTGAAACATACAAGGTCACACTACCAAATATTTAACTAGTCTTCGAACGTCTTGGTCGTTTCTTGACGTTTTGACTCTAACACTTCCTACTTAGTTTATGTACATTAATTTAGGATTAGAAAATGTATTTTAAGTCTTTGTTCATCATCTTATTTTGTAGACAAAGTCATGAACTTCTGGATTGTTACATAACTCTTCTTGTGTGACACATTGTACAATGCCAGAAAGGTCAGTCACTCAAAAACAAGTGTGAGATGTGGAACTACCTACAAAAAACACAACAAAGGGTTTTGATCCCATGACAGGTTATTCGTAGAGGAGGGATACAACCCTAATGAGACATCAATGTTAGGGAAACTTTGATTAGATGATATAATCAGGAAAGAAAGTGAATTCCCAGGCATAGTAAACCCCTTACAATTTACATTTCCATAAGAAGGGCTAACAATAACCATATAACTATTGAATATGAGGTCACTACTCCCAATACAAAGCCTTCTGTCTTTGATTGTTACACTATCAAAATTAAATAGGACAAGCTAGATCCTATGACGTGCTTCATGAGTTTATAATATGTTAAAATGATGAAGAATATCTTTAAGGGTCATATTGAAGGAGTTCAGAAGTAAAACATCAACGAATAACCAAGACGTTTACTAACTAGTTGTGTGTGTGCGGTAGTGTGCCTCTGCATTTATGTATGGTTTGGTGCTTAAAGTGATAGGAAGGGACCCTAACACCTATTTCGTCATTATTAGGGTTTAAATATCACGGTATGACTCCCAACGACCACCTTAACGGTCCTTGAGGAGGATCCAACCGTTTGCAAGAAAATGCCAAGGACAACCCCATACGATGACCATAACAAAGACCACTAGAAACAATGACGCCCCATCAAATAGGTGTGTGGATCCACTCTCAGTCATGGGATATTACCCTCTAAATGGGGAATATTTGTCACTAACCACTGACCAGCAGGATGGTCCGGTGGTCAAGTTACACTCCGTCTATTGCAATGTCGTTTGACCTGCAATTTTTTAAGACTCCAATGGATCTTGAACTAAAGGTGAAGCGATGGCAGATTTTATGTGGTTTCTAAATCGGGGGAGTAGTGCGGGAGGGTGGGGAGGTAGGAGGTGGCTTGGTGGACGGGGGGGAGTATTCGGGGGGGGTGGGGGAGCGGAGGGGGGTGTGGTGGGGTGGATGGGGTAGGGGGTGGGATGGGGGTGGCAGGTTGAGGTATAGAAGGGGCTGGGGGTAATGGGGTGGAAAGGGGCGTGAGTAGGAGTGGTTGTGGGGGTGGGGGAAGAATGGGGGATGGGGGTGTGGGTGAAGTGGTGGGGGGGGGTTGGGTGGTGTGGGGGAATGGAGGTTGGGGGTTAGGGGAACGGGAGGGGGGGTTGTCGGCTGGGTGGCGATGAAGAAGGGGGGGGGATGGTAAGGAGGGTGTATCGGAGAGTGTTGTTTATGGGTCGGGATGGGAACAAAACACACTTTCTATGTGGAGTTTTCTTCCTTGTCACCGTCTGGGCCAACGTTTCTTTTTGTTTCTTTTTTTCTTCCCTCTTTCCTTTCCCACTTCTTCCTTCTCCCCGGCTATTATCCCCCCCATCCCTGCTGTTTGATTTTTTTTTCTGCTCTTTTCCTTTTGTTTTTTAGTTTTCCCTCTCGTTTCTTCCTCCTTCCTTCTCCTTTTTTTCAATGTTAACTGATGAAATTGTTAGAAAAATATCTATGAGCCCATGATTATCCTAATTCTCTAATTTGGCTAAGAAGTGGGTTTGATGAATCTGATTTAATTTTATTATAATTGTGTTTATATTAAGTTGAATTATTATTATCTACTGCTGATTATGCCTAATTATCATGAATTGTTGGAGAATCGAGTTAAGGGTTATCAAGTCTTGGATGAAGGTTAAGTTGATATCAATTGTTCTAGTCTTCTTGAATTGATCTTCTAAGGTATGGTCCACTTATGGTGGCGGTGTTTACTTGATATATATGAATGAAAATGTGAATTGTTATTATGGACTTGATGTCATTAAATGTGATGAAACATAATGTTATAATTTATATATACATAGATATCTTATGAAGTTATGAATTTGTGTCTTGAAGCTACTAGGTTTAATTGAAGTATTGCATGAATGTCCAGTACGATAGTATGTGTGATTATGATGAATATAGTGTGATCATTAATAGGAAGCAATGTTATGAATCATTGTGATTATGTGAAAGGTATTGTCACATACACTCACACAAATACAATGAATGAATGAATGAAGCTAATGAGCACGAAATTAATGAGAGTCTATCGAAAGGTTTCTCTCTATAGAACTTTAATGAATGAATGAGGTGTTTTAGTGGAAACTCTCGTGATTAGATGTATAGTGTCTAATACCAACCTTTATATTCCTAAGAGCTCTAATGAATTAAAAAGAGCACTTTTGGGGGTGGACACTCTTCGTCAGTTTAGATGTAGTGTTTAGGAGCAACCTCACTATTCTCAATAGCTTTCTAATAATGAATGATTGGTGGATATGAGTACTCTTCGTGGGTTCAGATGTATTACTTAGTGGGAATCTCTCAATATATAAGTAATGAATGTCTAAAACTCCGTGGGTATTAATCCATACAATAGTGAGGATTTGAAAAAGGGGTGGATACTCTTCGAGAGTAGAGATATTGTAACTAGTGTACCTCTTGAGATGGGTAATCTTCGTGATTTGAGATATAGTAATTAGAAGCAATCTCCTTATCACATAATTATGCGCCCATATAGGATTAGCTATAAATGATCTACATAAAGGCTAAGAGAACGACCTTACCTTAGGCAAGAATAAATCTCTCATTCGTTAGGGGTTAATATCGGGATTCATTTTCAAGATCTCATGGTTTATGTTTGTTAAACCTAGCCCACACAAAAGAATATAATGAACTAGGTCTTCCTAATAGTTTAATACTAACGTTAAGTTGTTGAATTGGATTCCATTTATGCATTGCACTGGTAAACATTTGGTTACTATATAATGCTAAGGAAGAATGTTGAATATATGTCAAATGTTAATCAAGAATTTTAATCTTATGTCTAATGTAGATTAAGACAATGGAATCATTGAATATGATGTTCCTTGTCTAAGGTAATTCCAAAGGATCACTAAGTGGGAGTAGTAATATAGGATGCTACTTTCACATTGCACTAGTGTAACTCGAGGGTTGTCTTCGGATTTTTATGTGTTCTTAAATGCATGAATGTTCCTCTAGTAGAGAATGTTATATTGTTTGAGTTGTAATGAATATGGAAGCAACCTTATCTTTAGAAGTATTAAGGTTCACTTAGGTTGTATAAAGAGGTTGTATGGGTGGTCTCTTCATGTCTTACCTAGGTGTGTCTTATGATAACATTATATGGAGATTGCTAAATGGCTAATGGTTTTCTTAGTGAAAATGGCTACTTTTTTAGATTTATGAAAATAGTACCTTGAATGTTGATGATGACTTAGATGATTTCTTGTACACGTGATTCATGAAGGCTTTATAGATATAGCATGAAAAGTATTTTTAAGCAAAAATGTCCATTTTAAAGCATGTGTTTGCATATTGCCATACTTAGTACAACGTTTGAACTAGCTCATATTCTTCTCCATTTCTAAAAGAATAGGTGGAAGGAAAATGAATATTTCCTAAAGGTGAATCTTGGGAAGTAGGTTGTTCTCTCAAGTCTCTTGGTACGTCATTATATGTTCTAGGAGAAGAATATTATATTAAGTATTCTTTCTATTACAGACTTTTATAAGACTACTATTTTATTTTATGGATAAGATTTATGGAGTTTAGAAGTAGAACATCATAGAGCGACTAAGATGTTCAGAAACTAGTCGTGTGTGTGTGCTAGTATGCCACATGTTTTATGTGTGGTTAGGCGTTTAAAATGATAGGATGGGTCGCAGAAACCTCTTTGTTCATGTTAGGGTTGAAACGTCTGGGTATGACTTCCAAGGACCAACCTAAGGTTCCTTGAGGAGGACCCAACTGTGGGCAAAAAGTTGCCTACGACAACTCGAGATAACGACCATAACAACAACCAGTAAAAATAATGATTCCCCGTCAAATGGGGGTATGGCTCTACACGTAGTTTTGGGATCTTAGCCTCCAAATGGGGAGTATATGTCATAAAAAATGGACCAGCATGACGGTCAGGTGGTCAAGTGACGCTATTTTATTGCATTGTCATTTGACCAACATTTTTTCTGAAGGTGTATGTGCCAAGTTAGAGATGAATTGGGAAATTCATCTCACGTGCTAATAACTAGTAGACTGTAATTTTAGGATTTCTAAGTATTTTATGTTAGTTTATACCAGTAAAGACCTAAATTAGAATTCACTTTTCAAAATCAAATCCTCTCTTCAAGACAGAACTCTCTCAAAACTCTATTAGAGCTTGAACTGAAGGTAAAGTGGTGGAAGATTTTCAGTGGTTTCTGAGTCAATTTCATGGTATCTCTTTAAGAAACGTATGGTAATTCATCCTTGATTTGTCTCTCATTGAAGCAGCCAATCAGAAATCTTTTAAGAAAGGTTTCAAAATCCTAAAATCTTTTATTTGGAGTTTACAACATTAGTTCTTGCATGAAAAGGTTTTAATGAATTAATGATAATGTTTTCAATTTTAATTGATGAAATTATGATAAAAAAAACTCTATGAACCCATGATCCTACCAATTCTTTACTCTTTGATATGAAGTGGGTTTGATGAGTGTGATGGATATTATTAGAATTGTATTTATATAAAGTTGTATACTGATTATCTACTGCCAATTATGCCCAATTATGATGGATTTTTGGAGAATCAAGTAAGGGTGACCAAGGTTTGGATGAAGGATAAGTTGATCTTTATTGTCTAGTCTTCTTATATTGATCTTCTGTGGTATGATCCACTTATGGTTGCGGTGTTACATGATATATATTAATGTAAATACAAATTTTTACTATGGACTTGAAGGCATTGAATGTGAAGAAAAGTGATGTTATGATGTATATATGTGTAAATGTTTTATGAAATTATGTATTTGTATCTTGAAGCTACTAGGTTTAATTGATGTATAGCGTGAATGTGAAGTACGATAGTGTGTGTGATTATGATGAATATTGTATGATCATGAGTAGGAGGAAATGTTATGAATTATGGTGATTAATTGAAATTTTTTTTTACATATACTCACACACATACAATGAATGATTGAATGAGGCTAATGAATATTTAATGAATAAGAGTCTACCGAATGGTTTTACTGAATATAACTTTAATGAATGAATGGGGTTTTGGGGTGGACACTCTTGTGAGTAGAGACGTAGTGTCTAGTAAAAACCTTAGTATTCCTAAGATCTCTAATGAAATAAAAAGGGGATTTTTGGGGTGGACACTCTTTTTCAGTTTAGATGTAGTGTCTAGGAGCAACCTCATTATTCTCAAGAGCTTTCTAATGGCTGAATGATATGTTGATATAAGTATTCTTCGTGAGTTGAGATGTATTACTTAGTAGATATCCCTTAATCTATAGCTAATAAATGTAATGAATATCTAACAATCAATGGGGATTTATGCCTAGCATTGATAGTATTTGATGAACATTTGGATACTCTTCGAGAGTAAAGATATTGTATCAAGTGTACCTTTTAAGATGGGTTATCTTCCTGATTTTAGATATAGTACTTAGCAACATTCTCCTTATCCCTTAACTAAGAGACCGTATAAGATTAGCTATAGGTGTTCAATGTAAATGCTACGTGAATTACCCTACCTTAGGCAAGTAGGGATCTCTCCTTCTGTAGGGGTTGATAGTGGGATTCCATGTCAAGATCTCATGGTCTATATCGGTTAAGCCTAGCCCCCACAAAATAATGTACCGAACTAGGTCTTCCTAAGCGTTTACGACATAGGGTAGGTGGTGGAATGGGATGTCATCTATGCATTGCATACGTAATTATATGGAGGGATTTTTGGTGTGTCCTTGTAATGAATGTGAATTAATAAGTTACTATATAATGTTAAAGAAGCATGCTGAATATATGTCTAATGTTAATCAAGAATTTTGATCTTATGTCGAATGTTTATTAAGTCTATGTAATCATTAAATCATTAAGCTAGTCTAGGGTGATTCCGAAGGAGCACAATGTGGGAGTAGTAGTATCAGGTTCTACTTTCACCTTGCACTAGTGCAACTCGGGGTTGTCTTAGAGGATGATTTTTATGTGAAGTTCTTAAATGCATGAATTTTTCATCAAATATATAATGTTGACTTGTTGAGTTGTAATTAATAAGGAAGTATCCTTATATTTGGTAGTCTTAAGGTTTACTTAGGTGTGTATGAAGAGGTTATATGGGTGGTATCTTTATATCTTACCTAGGTGGGTCTTAGGATAACCTTAGATAGAGGTTGCTAAATGGCTAATTGTTTTCTTAATAAAAATGGATGCTTGTTTAGAATTATGAAATTAGTACGTTTTCTGTTAATGATGACTTATATGATTTCTTGTACACGTGATTTATGAAGGCTTTATCAATATAGCATTAAAAGGATTTTTAAGCAAAAATGTCTATTTTAAAGCATGTTTTTGCATATTTCTATACTTAGTAAAATGTATGTACTAACTCATATTCTTCTCTATTTCTAAAAGTATATATGGAAGGCAAGTGAATAATTCTTAAAAGTGAAGCCTTGGAAGTAGATTGTTCTCTCAAATACCTCAATACATCATCATATGTTCATGAGGAGAATATTATTTAAGTTCTTTCTATTATGTACTTGTATTAGACTACTAGTTCATTTTCTATGTAAGGGTCGAGACCCTATGATATTAGGACGTGTCTAAGTTGGCTTGTGATGATGAACTTCATTTCTTATGTTTTATGAAAGAGCTTCCTATTGACTATGTTGTGAAAAGTTTTAATTCCTCACTATTTCTCGTACCATGTGATGAATTGAAGTTAAGATGCTTGTACAATACTTTCGACAAGTCAAGTACGCGTTGTAACTTCTAGAGGATGCTCCCGGTTGTTATAAACGTCGTATTAGATCATAACGTTATACAAGATAGTTTTGTGATCTAAAGTAACACATGCCACGTCTAGTAGAGTCTTGTTCATCGATTTGAGTCGCGACACATCTATGAGTGAGAGGTTATAGGATGATAGAAGTTGCACTTTCTTCATTACTCTTGTGTCGTTCTATAGAGCTTAACTCCATATGATCTCTCTCTTATTTCCATTGACCGTAGGTCTTTTTTATGGGATAACTTGAAAGGGGTTATGTTGGAATGTTTGAGGGATAAGAAGGTGAGTTTTGATGTTTATTATGGTTTCTAACTAAATGAGTATATGGGAATGTCGATTTTGAAGATTTTGATGAGATTCCATTTATGGCTAGGTGTGATTTATGATATTTATGGATATGAGCAATGATAGTAGAAATTTATGGTGTAGACTTGAGGTGCTTTTGTGGAATGTGGTAAATAGTAAGAGTTGAAAAATTCCCTTTTGTATGAGTAATATTTAATAGTGTCCTTGTGTTGGATTGAAGTTCTTGTATAGGATTATTGCTAAGTGGGGACATAGTGTGCTTACCTAGCAAGCAAATTGTTAGGTTATGCTACAAAATAGTTGAATCCATACACCTAGATTGTTGGTTCCCAAATGAATCAACCTTAAGGCTTGAAAGAGAAAGAGGGAGTTTATATCCCATGAGTTCGAGTTAGGTGATGCCTTAGAGTTGAATGATGTAATGTTAAAAAGAGTTAGTCTAACTTTAAATTCTAAGAGGAGGATGTTATGCCTAACTAGTAAGGTTGGTTGGTCGTATTAATCTTCAAAAGTAAGGTTTGAATGAGTTCCCACCTAATCAGAGGTATAGTAAATTATGAAATATGAGACCTTGTAGATGCTTGGTAAATGAGCGAATCCGTAAGAAAGGCCCCGATGAGTTATAGTTCCTTATCGTTATATTGAATTCTTCTTACAGGGGTTTAAACCAAGTGAGGGAGAATGAGTTAAGTAGTAAGGTTATTGATGTCCTTATATTTTCTTCTATTCTCACTCAAGCTTGATACAAAAATTCATAGTCGTTTTGTTATGTTTTGGAGTCTTGCAGATGAGTATGAGTTGCATGTCTCCTTATGTTATGAGTTACTTGGATGATATAATGTTTTGCATGCTTATGATGATATTGTAGTTACTTAGGAAGATTGGTAGTTAATATATATTTCTCATGTTAAGGTACATCTAGTAAAATTTGCGTAATTGCCTTATGAGTGGTTATATATGTATGTCAATGTATGATTTGAATGTTATTTTATGTAGAGCATTATAATAAAATGATGATCATTCATAAAGTTTGAGAAGGTAGTTCCTCTTTAATGAAATGAAAATGATGAAGTATGTATGCACTTTGAATTGTGGAAATAGCTCCTAATTGCTTGTGTTTCTTCGAGTGCATGATGATGTGAAGTTAGTGATCTTTGTAAGTTTGGTGCATTAACTGTGAATGCTATATGTATGGTGATGTGTTTATGAGCTTCTAGTATTAATTATTTACCTCTTGAGAGTGTTGAAAGTTTTTTAGTATCATTCGAAGATGAATGTTGCCTGAGTGGGGTATATTGCTACAACCATCAAAATGATATAGGAAAAACAAGAGACTATCATGTGTTTCATGAGTTCATTATGTGTTAAAATGATGAAGAATATCTTAATGGGTCATTTTTTAAGGAGTTCACAAGTTGACGTCATAGAATGACCAAGACATTTAAAAACTAGTCTTGTGTGTGTGCTTGTGTGCCTTTGCATATTTTAAGTGTGGTTTTATGTCTAAAATGATTGGAAGAGAGCCTGACATTTATTTGGTCCATCTTAGGGTTAAAACATCCGGGTACGAATGCCCAATAACAACCCTAAGGCTCCTTGAGGAGAACCCAAATGTTGGCAAGAAGCTGCCATGGACAGCCACAAACGACGACCAAAACAATGGACAACAGACAGAATGATACCTCGTAAAATGGTGGTGTGGCTCCACAATTAGTTGTTGGATATTAGTCCCCAAATGGAGAGTCTGTATCACAAACCATAGACCAGCAGGAAGATCCATTCGTAAAGTGACGCTCGTCAATTGCAACGTCGTTTGGCCTTCAATTTATGTGTAGGTGTCTCAACCAACATTGGGGTGAACTAGGAAAATCACCCCACGTCCTAATTATATAGTAGACGGTCATTTAGGTGTTTTATTTATTCTATGTTAGTTTATTCCCCTAAAACATAAATAAGACTAACTTTAAAAATCAACACCTCTCCTCAAAACAAAACTCACTCAAGACTCCATTGGAGCTTGAATTGAAGGTGAAGCTAGGATTGATGATTTTCAGTGGTTTCTTCATCAAAATTTCATGGGTTTTCTTCAAGTAAGGTATGGTATTTCAGCCTTGATTGTTCTCTAATTCAAGGATCTCACCAAAGGCTTTTTAAAAAGGCTTGAAAATCCTAAAATTTTCCATTTCAAATTCTAAGCATGGGTTCATGCATGAAAAGTTTTATTGCATGAATTATGATGTTTTCAATTTTAATTAAAAAAAATCCATGAACCCATGATCATCCTAATGCTCTAATTTTGGCTATGAAGTGGTTTTGAATGTGATTGGATATTATTAGAATTGTGTTAACACTAAGTTGTATTATGATTATTTACTTCCAATTATTCCTAATTATGAATAATTGTTGATGAATTTAGTAAGGATGATGAAAACATGGATGAAGGGTATGTATATCTAATTTGTTCTATTCTTCTTGAATTGATCTTTTCCATTATGGGCCACTTATGGTGACAATGTTTATTCGATATATATGAATGTATATATGCATTGTGATTATGGACTTGATGGAATTAAATGTGAAGAGTGATGTTGTGATGTTATGATGTATATGTATATATATGTCTTATGATATGAACGTGTCTTGAAATTTCATTGCGTAATTGAAGTATGGTGTAAATGTGAAGCATGATAGTGTGTGAATTATGATGAATGTAGTATGATCATGATTCGGAGGAAAGGTTATGAAATATTGTGATTATGTGAAAGTATTTATCCTATATACTCAAGCACATACAATGAATTAATTAAGGTAATGAATATGTAATGAATAAAAGTATATCGAAAGGGTTTTGTAAATTGAACTTTAATGAAAGAATTAGGGATTTGTAGTGCACAGTCTCGTGAGTAGATATGTATTTTCTAGTATTAACCTTAATATTCTTATGAACACTAATTAATGAGGAGAGTTTTGGAGTGGACACTTCTTGTGAGTTGAGACGTAGTGTCTAGGTGCAACCTCAGTATTCACAAGAGCTTTCAAATGAATTAATGATAGGTGGAGATGGGTACTCTTCTTGAGTTGATAAGTAGTACTTAGTAGGAATCTCTTGATCTATAGCTAATGAATGTAAGTAATGTATAAACTCTGTGGGGATTTGTTCTTAGCAACGAGAGGATTAGAAAAATTGGTGGATACTTTTAGGGTGTAGAGATGTTTTATACAATGTACCTTTTGAGATAGGCACTCTTCATCAGTTTATATGCAGTACTTGATATCAATCTCCTTATCTCTTAACTATGCCCCTTCATAGGTGTAGCTATTGGTGATTCTTGTAATAGCTAAGAGAACGAACCTGCCTTAGAAAAGTGGGGATCCCTTCTCTAGTAGGGGTTAATATGTAATGAAATAGGTCTTCCTTAGGGTGTACTACTTAGCGTAGGTGGTGAAATGGGACACCATCTATTCATTGCACATGTAGATATTTGGTGGGATTCTTGGTGTATCCTTGTTATGAAAGTGAATGAATGGGTTCCTATATAATTTCAAGGAAGCATGTTGAATATATCTCTAATTTTAATGAAGAATGTTAATCTTATGTCCAATGTTGATAAAGGCTATGTAATCATTTAATGTGATGTGCCTAGTCTAGGGTGATTCCTAAGGAGCATTAAGTAGGAGTAGTAGTATGGGATGCTACTTTAACATTTCACTAGAGTAACTTGGGTTTTGTATACGAGGATGTTCTTTATGTGAAGTTACTCAATGCATGAATGTTTCGTGTAGTAGAGAATATTGAATTGTTTAGTTATAATGAATAGTAAGTATCTTTGTCTTTCGTAAACTTAAGGATCACTTAAGTGTATATGAAGAGGTCGTATGTGTTGTCTCTTCATGTCTTCCCCAGGTGCATCTTAGGATAACCTTGGGTGCAGGATGCTAAATGACTAATTGTTTTGTTAATAAAAATTGCTATATCTTGAGAATTATGAAAGTATTACCTTGGATGATATTGATGACTTATATGATGTCTTCTGAACCTGATTTATGAAGGCTTTATAGAGAATAGCATGTAAAGTATTTTTAAGCAAAAATGTCCGTCTTGAAGTATGTTTTTTCATATTGCCATACTTAGTACATTGTTTGTACTAATTCCGTATTTTTCTGAATTTCTAAAAGTATAGGTTGAAGGCAAGTGAAGATTTCTTAGACGTGAAGCTTAGGAAGTAGATTGTTCTCTCAAGTATTTGGTACATCCTCATATGTGCGAAGACTAGGATATTATATTTAGTGTTCTCGCAATTAAAGACTTGTAATACACTACTAGTTTCTTTTATATGCAAGGGCTGTGAACCTTTGAGATTGAAACATGTCTAAGTTGTCTTGTATGGATGAGACTTCATTTCATATGTTTTTTGAAAGAGTTTCCTATTAACCATATTTTGAAAAGTTTTAATTCAACACTACTTTTTGTACCTATGCGATAAATGAAAGCTAAGATTCTTGTACAAGACCTCCTAGAGATCAAGTACACCTTTGTAACTTCGTTGGGTTGCTCCTTGTTCATTACATTGATCGACTTGGGGAAATGACTGCAAGAAATTCTGTGTTTGAGAGGAAAGGTCCACTAAATAAAAATAAAAAATTTTGAGAAGTGATTTAAAATTCACATCGCCTACTTCATATTTAATTTGAAAGGATTTCATAAGTTTGAGTCCTTCTCGAATGAGACGGCGAGTGGAACCTGTGGTTTCACGTTTAAAGAAACTCAAGGCGAAGACTCACACTATGGTAACATCAAGGATTGCAAGTAAGATTAAGAAAGTGTGGGCTCCTCAAATCACTTCACATTTTAAAATGACTATGATTCTTTAACTCAAATGAAAATTAATGAAGAGTTGGAAGATATTATCATGCTGTCATATATCTATCCCTAACAATGATTCTTTGGAAGAGGAAGTGTAACACTCCTAAATGTCAAGACCTAATTTTGGAGCCTAAAAAAGGTGTTTAGGTGTTTATATACAGTTTTAAGACTTAAAATAATGTTAATAATTTATCCGAGAAGTTTTAGACCCAAGACGTCAAAGAATGTCCATGACGTTTAAAAACCACCTAAATTGAACTTGTTGACATTGCTATGTTCAGTGAAGGTCTGAGGGTCATATGAAGTTCAAAACTTTTAAAAAGAATATAAATAGGTAAAATGTAGTATAGAGGATCTAAACATCCAATAACAACGCCTCAAGGACCACCCAAAGGGTTTTCAGGAGAACCCAACATGGGTGGGCATGTTGCTAAAGCAGCCTCTGCTAGTCAAGATTCAAGGGGCTGCTGCCCAGCGCACAGCCAACAGAGACCCTACTTCCTCACATCACTTTTTTTTTAAAAAAATGTAAATAATCCTCGCGAAATGGATCCACTTCCCTGATTCGATAAAATCGTATTTTTGTAATTTTTACATCGTAAAAATACTAATTTAAGTTAGGGTTGTTTTAGGTAATTGAGAGGGTGACTATATATTGACTTAGGATAAGTTTTAAGAAATTTTCACTCACTTCGAACCCAATTCCCAAAACAAACACAAAAGCTCTCAACTCTCTCTACTTCCTCTCTCCCTAATTCATCCATTGAAGAAGGAAGATAGCTTAAAGAAGAAGGTCAATTTCTCTAGGATTTCAGTTCAATTTCGTTGATTAATCTTCATTAAGGTATGGAATCTTGAATATTAGGATTCCTTTCTCCAAGAGATCTTTTCAAAGGTGATTTCTAAAATTAACCCAATTACAAAGGTTTTCCAATTCTATTTTTTTTCTTCTAATCTTCATATTGATGATTGATCTTGATTAGTTGTGATTACTTATGACTAAATGAGTTTATATGTTGGTTAATTGATATTAATTGGTTTAATTTCATGAAGATCATGTCCTTTCCCCTATTTCCCAAATCATGGTTCTTGATTGTAATTTAATGATAATTGAAGTATGAATTGTTCATTACATTTTTTTATCTATTCTAACTCATATATTGATTTAATAGGGTAATGTATTGTTGAGATTGGATCAAATTCTTTATAAAATGATGATGCCCCCTATTTCCCATAACCCTAGGTTCTGAGTTGATGTTAATTGGATAATGATAATGCAATTGACCTAGTTCTTGTGTTAATTACTATTGGTTGATGTTACTGCACCTAGTGTTGGATGTAATTGTTTGGTTGATCGTAAGTCTATGGTGATTGCTATTGAAGGAGATTTAGTAAGTCTTTATGATCCTAACCTTAACTTAAATTATGATGGCTTGTGATTGATGATGTAGTTCAATTGAAGCATGACTTGTGATTAGCTTAAGTAGGTGTTGACATGATGTTTAATTCAAATGTCTTGTCTATGGGATTGTGAGATTATTATTAATATTAAATGATATATGGTTGGTTATGAAGTACTTATGTGTTTTATTATGACATGATGATTATGTTATGCTAATCTACATATGAGCTAATAAAAAAAGACTATACAAGGGATTAGAACCAATGACCTAAACTAATCTTATGGTTGATAAAGAAAGACATTCCAAAAGGGACTCTATCTTATGACTGAGTGATCTTGTAGATGAGGGGTGACACCTTCCTAAGGAGGGAAGGTAGGGTTCACCATAGTCCTCACGGGGTGGATAGCCACATATTCAAAAAAGGGCATAGAGTGATGTTTCCATGAAAGTCCCGAAGTTCCATAACCTACGTTTCAACAATAGGAATAGCTAGTGTATCCACCTTTATGTTATGTTCATGTTTGGTACAACTTTCGCCGGTAGACCACCTTCCATTGATGTAAGGCTTTAGAACACAAGATTCCACACTTAGCTCTTGTGGTCTATGCCGGTTAAGGAAAGTGTTCCCGAAAGTAAAATGATGTAACTATCAACTAAATAGGGTGACTTGAAAGGTTTAACTGATCCAAGGTAAGGGTATGGGACACTAATTATGTTTTGTAGTAGTTTGCCATTAGGTAATCCTTACGGGGTTGTTCTTGTGCTCTGATAACGTATATGCTATGAATATGATGACTTTACATGTAAATGATCCTATATATTGTTAGTTTCATTTATGACCATAATATTGGTCAATATTACTAAATGGGATGATGACTACTTTATATGGTATGTTATAATGAGTTGTACGTTGCTTATGATCCTTTGTTTCATTTACTTGATTAAGTTAAGGTGTGGGGCTTTACTTGGTCATTGCACTTGTAGTCTTAGTGATGGGTTATGGGTGAGGGTATTGCTTATGTTATGTTATGAAATCTTATATATTTTTTTTTATGTTATTACTTGATGTTGGAGTTGTCTTGATTATGTACTCAATTATGTGGATATACATGTTGACTTGACTACACTTATTAATGTTGGTCTTGTGTTGTATAAGGTTTGGACTGATGGATTCTGTAAGCATTTAATTATATGAATTCTTGAT
The DNA here is from genome assembly GCA_027704765.1 of Solanum habrochaites. Lineage (NCBI taxonomy): Eukaryota > Viridiplantae > Streptophyta > Magnoliopsida > Solanales > Solanaceae > Solanum > Solanum habrochaites. Next base: position 24,252,344 of record JAKWJA010002500.1, on the reverse strand, counting down.
TGTGCATAAATCCTTTCGAAGTACTTTGGCATGGATTTGAACAATGTCCTCCTTAGCATGAGTTTACTTGTTTCTGTGCATATACTCATACTTAGTACAAGTGTTGTACTAATCCCATGTTTATATTTACTACAAATTGTAGGATACGCCCGTTGACCTTAGTTGAAGGTCTTTGAAGACTACTTTGCTATTTCCCAAGTGTTCAGTAAGTCATAACTTTCCGAGGATGAGTCCACCATCTTGATATTGAATATTGTTTAGTCTTAAATACAATTTAGTTCATTCTCTTTATTTATTTGCTTTGTATATGCCTATATAAGGCTTGTATTGTAATGAAGTATGGGTGGAACCCAAGATGTTGTATTCGACTTAGATTGTTTAATAGGAGACACATTTCTGGACTTCCTTTAAATATATGTAGTTTATATAATATATGTTAAATAATAGTAGATGCCTATGTATTGCTTTCTATACGATGAGTCTATGTATACTCGCTAATTATATATTGTGTGTAAGCGAGAGGTCTAAGTTAACCTCAATGTAGAAGTTTTTAAAATGTTTTAAATTTTTCTCTAATTTAACCTATGAAATATAATGACGAATGATAAGAGGTTAGACTTAGTCCTCTTCGAGGACGACGACATTGGTTACTTCTAGGGGTGCTCCCCGGATACGACAAACTAGGTATTAGAGCATCAGATCAAATATCTTAAGGATAATGTTTCATTACACCACGTGTATTTAGATTCTTATTCATAATTGTGAAGTGTGCAACACTTATGAACATGAAACTATATGATGCCTAGGAAATTCTCCCTTTCATGGAAATCCAATATCGTACCTCTAGAGTCTACTTTATGGTTGCTTTCACCTAAACCTTGTATTGTGGTTATAGGTATGAATACTCGAAGAAACGCCACATGAAGAATTGATGCAGAGATTGCTAATGAGGGAGTTCCTCCCCGTTGCAATCACGTTCCTCCTCTTGAAGAAGTTGCTAATGATGATCAAGCTCTGTCCAATCCTCCGACCATGACGGATGGTCATATAAGGGATGACTTTGTAAAAATGTCCAAGACATTACTACTCAAGCACAAGCCATTACTACTCACGATCAAGACATGACACATCAAACAAATAGAGAGGTAGTACCTCAATGAAACAAACATACTAGCACCATGTCCTCCCATTTGAGGAATTTAACAAGTATGAATCCCCCTACTTTCTATGGACCCAATGTGGAGGAAGATTCCTAAGACTTCATTCATGAAGGTTACAAAATCCTATTTGTTTTGGGGTTGACTACTAGTGAAAATGCCGAATTAGCCACCTATACACTCAAGGACGTGGCCGAAACTTAGTACGTCCAATAGAGAGACAATAGGCCTATGAGGGATGGTCCGATGAAATGGGAGATTTTCAAGAATAATTTTCTTTATAAATTCTTTCCTCGAAAAAAGAGAATCTAAGGTTAAAGAATTCATCAACCTTCTTCAAGGAAGTATGAGTGTACTTGAATACTCTTTGATATTCACTAAATTATCAAAGTATGCTCCTTCTTTGGTTTCCGATCCTAGAGATAAAATGAGCCGCTTGGTGATGGAGTTTAGGATGAATTTTAAAAAGAATTTCATTTGGATATGCTACTTGACAATATGAACATTTCTTGACCCATGGTTCATGCTCAACAAGTGGAAGAGACAAGGGTTAAGAGGAAGAGTAGGGATATCAATAATACAAGGTCCTATGATGGTGGTTCTTCAAAGGGTAGGCTTAATATCCAAGACAAGCCTAGGTTCATGAAGAGATTTTCTAATCATGTTCCTTCCAAGTTTTGTAAGTCATGATAATAAGGTGTCTAACCCTAAGCCTTATCTGGAAGACATACTAGTTAACCATGAAAAAATCCAACTCGTGGAAAGTGTGGCAAGAAGCACTATGGTGATTGCCTTAGTGGAACAGACAAATGTTATGGATGTGGAAATGTGTGAATAAGATTCGAGATTGCATAGATGTTAAAGGGAAAGAAAAGGGGAGAGGACAAGCAAGTGGTTCAAATGTTAATGCACCAATGAAGAATTTCTTCTATGCTTTTCGATTTAGGGGTGAAAAAGAGAGTTCTCCCCACGTGGTAACCTCAATGGTACATGTCTTCTCTATTAATGTATATTCTTTACTTGATCCAGGTGATACCTTATCTTTTTTTACTTCTTCGGTAGCTAGAAAGTTCAATATTTTTCCTAATATCTTGAATGAACCTTTTAGGGTGTCTACCTAGGTGGGTGAGTCAGTGGTTGCAACAGGGTATAAAGAAATTGTACCATAATGTTGCCCAATATAATTACAATATACAACTAGTTAAATTTCATATGGTCGATTTTGAAGTTATATTGGGTATGGATCGGTTGCATGCTTGCATTGCTACTATACATTGTACAACAAGGGTGGTGAATTTTAACTTTCCAAATCAACCCGTGTTAGAGATGAAGGGGGGAAATTCTATTCCTAGAGGTCAAATCACTTCTTGTTTCAAAAGATGAAAAATGATCTATAAAGGGTGCTTATACCATATTGTAAGAGTCAATGATTTAGACTCTTAGATTCCTCTCAGTGAGATAGTCCCTATAGTGAGAGAATTTCCATATGTCTTTCCTGATGGTCTTCTCGAAATTCCTCTGGAACGGGAAATTGAGTCTGGTATTGACTTGCTAAAGAATATCAACCCCATTTCAATTCCTCGGTATAGGATGGCTCAGGACGAATCGAAAGAGTTGAAGTCTTAACTCAAAAACTTACTAGATAAAGGCTTCATTATACCTCGTATTTCTTGATGGGGTGCACTGGAAAATTTTTTGAAGAAGAATAATGGGTCCCTTAGAATGTGTATCGATTATCGACAACTTCACAAGCTGGCAGTTAAGAATAAGTATCCTCTCCCTCAGATTGATGACTTGTTTGATCAACTCCAAAGGGAAAGATACTTTTCTAAGATCAATTTTAGGTTAGGATATCACCAACATAGGGTGATAATGAGGATATTCCCAAAATAGCCTTTAGAACAAGATATGTTCATTATGAGTTTAGTGTTATGTCATTGGGTTGACTAATGCCCTCGTTGAATTTATGGACCTTATGAATAGGGTGTTTCTCGAAGTTATCTAGATTCCTTTTTCATTGTATTCATTTACGACATCTTGGTATATTCAAAGAATGAGGGTGAGCATGTGGACCACTTAAGAGGGTTTTACAAGTATTTAAAGAACATCAACTTGTTGCCAAGTATATAAAATATGAATTTTGGTTGAGTTCTATGTGTTTTCTAAGTCATATCATATCTAGTTAATGGATAGAGGTGGATCCGATAAAGAGTGAAGTGGTTAAGAATTGGACTAGAACTTTGGGTCTAATCAAACTTAGGAGCTTCTTGGGTCTTGAGGGTTTATTATAGAAGGTTTGTTGATGGGATTCCGTCCATTATTTCTCAATTTATTACCTTGACCCAAAAGAATGTGAAATGTGAGTGGTCGGACGCATGTGAAAGAAGCTTCCAAATGTTGAAAGATAGGCTTACCTCTACTCTAGTGTTGGACTTACGGGAGGATAATAAGGGCTTTGTGGTGTATTGTGATGCATCCCGAGTAGTTTTGGGGTGTGTTATTAAAAAAGATGGGAAAATTATAGCCTATGCCTCTAGCCAACTTAATATTCATGCAGGGCATTACCCATCTCATAATCTTGAGTTCCCGCAATTGTTTTTGCCTTAAAAATATGGAGGGAGTACTTGTATGGGGTTCATGTTGATGTGTATACCGACCATAAGATTCTTCAATATGTGTTTACCCAAAAGTATTTGAATCTCCAATGTTAAGGTGGTTAGATTTTTTGGAAGATTATGACATGAGTATACTCTATCACCCCGGTAAAGCTAATATGGTTTCTGACGCACTAAGTCATATGACTACGAGTATTGTGTCTTAAGTAGGATGTTCATAGGTAGTCTCATTTTTGTGTTCGATTGAAAGATTCTCCTCATGGTTGTATTATGGGTCATCCAAACAATGAATCATCTTTGGTGGTTGAGGTGAAATCTAAGCAATACCTTGATCCATTATTGATGAAGTTGAAGGAATCGGTCCTTTGTAAGATCAATGAGTCATTGTCCGAATGAGGGGATGGTTATTGAGGTATCAAGGAAGGTTTTGTGTACCCAATGTGGATTATTTGAGAAATTGGATCCTAGAGGAAGCTCATGGGTACCGTTATTCGATTAATCCGGGTGCTACTAAGATGTATCAAGACCTTAGAGGAGTGTTTGTCGTATCTTGAAAAACCCCCTAGACATAACAAACATTGTCGTCCTCTTTCATGAGTAAGACTAGCCTCTTAGCTTACATCATACAGTCATAGATCAAATTTCGAAGAAATTTAAAACTTTTCATTACTTCCATTTAGAGGTTTACATATACCCCTACATACACATAGTATATATATATCAAGTATACATAGACCCTTCGTATCAGAAAATTACTTAGTCTTCTACTTTTATTGCACATAACTATACACAGAACATGACATTGTCATAATAGTTGTCTCATATCATAACCATATAATAAGAGTATATCAAATTGGGCCTAGCCCACATATGTAACATTCCAAAAAAATGTACTTGTTTAGTGAAGAGCTTATTAAGTTTTAAGAATAGGTATTGGGGGTACATAGGAATCCCAATGCCAAATATTTAGAAAATATTTGCTTAAAGGTTTTTATCAACTTTTTTATGTATTAACACGCTTGTCCAAGAAATGTACTTACAATAAATACCCTCATCTAAAAATCTTCATTTTCATCGTTCACAAAATAAGTGCGAGCCATCCATGTGTCAAGCTCAGGCACCATAGCACATGACCAATTAAGATGGGCATGTAGAGTAAGAATTGCCCACGGATATACTGAGGATACTTGGGACAATAAAAAATGAGCATCAACACATGTGCAAAGACATGTGCTAACACATGTGCAAGAATTCGGTTAGGGTGGTTAGGGCGGTTTGGGGCAGACGCACATGTTGGGGTTAAGCCATGTGTAGCTAAGCTCCTAACAAACTCTAGGATCTAACTAACTTACCTAATTATCTAACTAACCTAGGACTAACCGAAATAAGCTAACTAGTGCACCTGACAACCTAAGACTTAACCGGGTGACAATAACCTAGTAACTAACTAAAGAAACATCCTTGTACCTAACCTAGGATTGTCCAAACCAGTTAGTTATGGACGTAACGACTTAGGGGTACTTTAGTAATTACCCTATTTAACTGAATTAATTAGATTAACAACTTAATTAATTAATTTAAATGTGCAAACAAAAATCCTTACACTAGACAAATAACGAAGAAGCATCCTAGTTTCTAACCCAAGATGGTCCAAAGGGTTGGTTATGGTCCTAAAAACATAGAGGTATTTCATTAATTATACTAGGTCACTTAATTAATTAAATTAACAACTTAATTAATTCATTTAAATTGGCAATAAAGTAACTAACTAAGAAACATCCTAGTACGTAACCTCGGATGGTCCAAAGGGTTTGTTATGGGTACTTTATTAATTACCCTAGGTTACCTAATTAACTAAATTATAAATTTAATTAATTAATTTAATTGGTCAAAACCCATAACCACTAAGCAATTTCAAGATTTCGGTTATGTCAGGTGTGCTTCTAATTCTAGTCAATCTGTGAGTGGCGCTATAGTAAAATAGCTAATTTATTTATTAATTAAGTTAATTATTCTAAGTTAAATTACTAAATATAAGTTCCTAAGACCTAGAAAATCACGACTAAAGAGAAAACAAGCTTGAGAAAAACAATGATTAAAATGCAAGAAAAAAAGAAAATTGCTTAGGCGATTTCAAGGTATCTTTAAAGTTTTTCGTACAAGGTAATCTTCATAGATTAAATTATACATAAGAATGATTTATCTAAGATTACTTTCAAACGTTTTTTATTCATGAATGTCGAAACTAGGGTTGTTCGCAATGATATTTTTGAACGTCCGTCTCCGTAGTTATCCTTGTTTTAGATTCTAAATGTATATAGATGTATTCTCTAACATGTTATTGTTATCTGGTGCTAACTGATCATTATGTGTAGGTTATTTATTTGTTAATGACTAATGATACCTATATACTTAATTCATATGATTAGGTTATTAGTTACATGAAATAAAGATTGATGTACTACTTAATTGTGTTCGAGAAAATTAAGTTTGTTAAAAGTTGATTACGAAATTAGCTACAATTAAATTTAAACTTGCTTATGTTAAGGATATCATTATAATACATTCATGTGTTTCATTGATTCTGCTAGTGATAACATAATGAAAATTGTTTAAGTGAAAGTTTGATTTATTCCAACAAATTTGCTTGCAATATTTTGTACAAAAAGATTAATAGAATTTGCTTACTATGTCATTTCATAAAAAAATGGCTAATCATATTCTCATGACCATTGTCTAGTGAAAATTTGGCTTATGCTAATATATAGGCTAACAATATTCTAGATTACTATAATATGTGAAAAATTAGTCTATGCCATTAAATTGGCTTACAATGTATTTCAAAAATATGATACAAAATTGGCTAATGACTACATTATACCAACATTAGACACGACCAATGTAACTTTGAATTCATAACTAAGGGTATGTCAATAATTGGGACAAGTCCCAACATACTATATCCAAATGAACAATGAATATAAGTAAGTACCTTGAACAAAGTCTATAACATTCATAAAGAATGGTATAAAGATATCAAATATCATTGAACATGATAAGGAGAGTAATAACATAATTAAAAGTTTATGAATTATGAAAGTTGCCAAAATGAGGTGTTAAAAGAAATGAGACAAGTCTCATCACACCTACACAAATATGCTAAATACACACAAATAAAAAGGGTGTTAATAATCGTGAGACAAGTCTTATTAACACCAAGATAATGTAAGGTTAAATTCACATTTCATAGAGTAAAGAAAGGGATGACCGGTTATCAAAAGATGTAAGTAAACCTCATAACTAGAAGCAAGCTTCCATAATGTTTGTGTCAAACTCTAATAGATAAGAAAGTAAAGTAAATCTTTGCTTAGAATTTATAGACTAGCAATGATCGTGTGCCAGAACAATTAAGTCTCATGAGACGAGGCTACCACCAAGGTGGAGAAATAGTGTCCGTATGTCTCCTAGTCTTTGAACTATGTTGCCAACGTAGGAACTAGTCGGTAGATTCCACGTAAGAGAGCTAGGTATTATGAAGTTTAACTTTGGCTGGTGATTCCAACTATATTCGGTGTGGGTAAGACACCATATTTAATGTTTAACTCACATGAACTATGTCGGTTATAGCTCAGGCAAGTATCCGGTTCACTTCAGCCGTGAACCCCTCTTTTCGGTGTAGGGTAGACACAAACCTTGGTTAACATTAACCAATGGATCACACATTTTTTGGTGTGGGGCAGACACTGGATTTCTGTCAGCTAGCATGATTTTAATGCCACAAATTTCTTTAAAAAAGTAAAAAGATAGAAGAAGAAATGGAATATCAATGTGAGCTAAGGAAGTAAGAGCTTAAGTATATCAAATCATCAGTGGTTGAAAAGAATGAAGTTTTAACAAGTTATTGCCTTGTACGAAATCAAGATTTATGCTCCAATATCTTTACGTTATTCAAATGATCAAATAATGGGCATAGCCACATAAAAATTGGATTATAATGACTTATTATATTATGTCAATAAAAGGGAGTAAGACATAAAGGCAAATCAACGTACCACAATCTCCATAATATGAAAATGATGAAATAAGTGGCTTAGCCAATAAAGATTTCTTGCCCAATCTAACAAGAATGGAAAGAGTAACTTCAAGTAAGGGTAGCAAAATTATTTAATTAATCTTTTTGGATTACTTACTTCATTCTTTGTAGGTATGGAACTATAATGAATCATTGCACTTGTAAGTAAAAAATAAGATTAAATAGATCTTTTAACTACACAAAAAAAAAGACTGAAAAATAAACAGTATAAAAAGAACAGCTCTGAAGAAAAAGACTGAAAAATAAACTATGTAGAAAAAGAACAACTCTCGGGTTTGGAAGAGCAAATTTCAAAATTTCCTCTCAAGTTGTTCTAAAATTATGTTAGTGATTCCAAGGTCATATGTTAAAATATAAAATGAGTTGTGTGCTTTGAATGCATTAAAATATATTATATTCATACCGTAATTTACAAATCACAAGGTCTAGTGACTTCACTTTCTATAAATGGCATGTTGTTATCGGACGAGTTTTCCTTGATCATGCATAGTCCTTATGTGTATGTGTGAATACACCCATACTTAGTACAAGTGTGTACTAACCCTATACTATTATTATCTTTATAGGTGCAGGTCAGAAAGAAGGTTGAAGACTCATTGAAGCTGTTTGGATTAGCGATCTACAGACTTTTGTAGGTCTTTTTGAGTTCAAGGATGAAACATTTATCTTTCTATCCTAGCATGTTAGATATAGCCAGTGGATGTTGTCCCGAGCATTTATTTCAAGATGTTCTATTCCAAGTTTTGTATTAAGGCTATTTTTGCAAACTATTACGTTTTATATTAGTCTTTTCATTTGAATTGTTTCATAAATTGTAGATGGTCGTTTACTATTTGAGCTCATTAGAATATTATTCTGCGTAATGATCATATGAAGTCTATGTATACTATACTATGCTCTAAAATTTTTAAGTTTTCTGCAAGTTTAACTATATGATTGCGATGAAAGCTAAGAAGAGGCTTGTCTACTACCTCTAAGAGGTTAACGACGCCGGTTGCATTCGGATTCCAGAATTTGATTGTTATAAAATATCAATGAAACAAGACCACATATAGGTCATATAAATGTTAGTACTTAATGAAAGGAAAGAAACATACGAGTAGTCTTAATTTTAAAAACAACATCATGGCTTGAAAGTGGCATCGCCCTCGGAAAATAGGACCCACCCTAATATGAAGATTAAGAAATCTAAGTCTTTTTCAATGTCATCTCCAAAATCCCTACAACGATCGGAACGTAAATTGTTAGGGAAAAGGAAATAATAGAGTTAGTACACCACTTGTACTATGTATTAGACTATATGCAGACATACTTTGAAATCATGCTAAGAAAAGGGACATTTCAATAAGAATGTACTTTTTAATTAAAAACCTTTATGCACATTAAAGAATATCGTACCAACAACTAGGACATGTTCATTAGGTCATAGGCTTGTACATCACAAGAATAACAATATCAAGTCAAAATCCATAGCATATAGTTGAATACATATCCAAGTAACTCTAGAATCAAGTCATAATAGTAACAATCCTGAATAAGAGTACATTTCAATATAACTAAAGTCAGTCAATTACCCATGAACCCCTATCAAGTCAACATGTGCACTGACCATGCAAAGACCCATAACCTTACTCAATCAAGTAACTCAACAATAATCATGTCTAACATCTTACTTCACATATCATATCATTTAATAGTACATAGAATCATAGTTTAACAATATAGACCAACAAATATTTATAAGTGACACCAATCAAATTATAGAATCAACAATGTGAGAGTTCACCATATACATGTGATGTAGCATTATAAGCATTTTCATATATAAGAACATCATCCTAAGACTCTCTTCAAGGATAACTAATGCAATGTTTAGGTAGAGGCCCATACCGCTACCTAGACTAAGCTAAACCCCTTAGGTCATCCTTGTTACAGTTCGCTCCTTTTATTCATTTCAAATTTTGGGAACATCTTGACCTAACTAACACAGACCACATGAGCTAATGTGGAATCCAGTGTCATGAAACCCTTCACCGAAAAAAGGTGGACTACTTGCCAAGGTAGTAACAAAACATGAACATAGCTTATTGTTGGGACCCTCTTTATGATACATGCATTGTAGTATCCAATTTCAAGAGTACAATACTGATCCTACCTTTCTTATGTGTGAAGGAACACTCCTCACTCTGGTTAACTCGGTGCTAAGCTAGAGTCCCTTTTGAAATGTTTTTAATTCTTTATTAATCATCATAACTTATTGTAGGTCATAGGGTCCAACCCTTATAAAAAAATAATCACCACCATATCTCAATAAGAATTGCATGAGTATTGTCCTTCCATTACAACTCATATAGATGAGGTTAGCATAGTAACATTTTCATATCGTGATAAGACATATTGGTAATTAATCACCATCCTTATAACATCTACATCTTAATCAAAAACCTCACAAATCATAGCAAAGACATTCCAATTCAACATCATTCAACCCTATCAATCCTAATACAAGGCATACTCCAATACAACATCATGACTTTGTCTCAATTATCCATAATTCGGCGTAAAAGTTAGGAATCACAAGACTTACAAATTCTCTTTCATAATCCATCATCAAGGTCTTACCATAAAATCATAAATCAACCCTATAAGGGTAAAACATAATCATAATTAAATTATCAACATGATAACAAGGCTAAAAGAGTCAATATATCATAAATCATACTAATCATATCTTAAGAAAAGATTCTTAGGTCAATTCACAACATACTTCATAAAATAGATCAATCCTCAGGAATTAGAATGATAGGACTATAATTCTTACTAATGTATTCATAATTGATACAAAAACATCATGTAATAGGAATTCAATGAATAACCAAATTAATTGACCCAATACAATATAATTCATATCAATATTACAACCTAGGGTTAATGGGTAAATGTCATATTCTACAACCTAGATCAATACATCAAGATGTATCATAATTGAGTTAAATTAAATGATAATCTCTTCATTACCCAAAATTAATCATAAACAAATCAATTCATAACATCAATTTCGTATTGGATGAAAACCCACATGAAAACTCAACTTTGGAAATCAATTTGATGGAACCCTTTGAGGAAAAAGGTCTCAAAGGTGAAATATATCCCATACCTTGATAATTTGTGAATATTGTTGGTAAAAATTGAATTTTTTCAGCCTTTAAACCCTTACCTTGCTTGGTATTCGGTGGAATTTTTTAATAGAGAGACAAAGATGAAAGAAGGAAAAGATTTTTGGGTTTGGGAATTATGAGTTTAAGTTAGTCTAATTTAGGTTAGGGTCTTTATAAAGGTCATTAATTAACTTAATTATACCTCACTAAACCCCTAAATAATTAAATAACCACCTAAATTAATTAATTTATCCATATTAAAAACGTGTAGAAAATCAGGCCCTCACAGACGAGAACACGACCAACGGTTCGTCTGTGAGTCGACGACCCTTGCCCCCTTCCATGCTACTAATCCATTGATGATTTCAAATACATTCCAAAACAGGTCCTTCAAGGATTTGTATAATTTTTGATCAAAATATGGAATCGACGCCCTATCGATCCACACATGTTCCGTCGACTCTCCTCGTGGGGGCACACTGCCCAGGCAGTACTTGACCCCAAAATGCAAGGGTTCTCCTCAAGGGAGCATGGTTGGTATTTTGGGATTCGTACCCGGATGTTTCGAGTATGAATTAAATTAAACATATGTTAGACATCCTTCAACCAAATTTCATGAATTTACGACTCCTAAAAGATAGTCTAATACGCTAAAGCAAGCTAGTACCTCCTTGAACTAGTTTACGGACGTCATGGATGTTTTGGTTTCTAGATTTTCTAAATGACTTATATTCATTAATATGGCCCTTAAAACAGTGCCTAAACCTTAGGACACTTATGTTAGGCTCTAGAACATGTGTTGTATTTTTGAAGTGTTAAAGTGTTTTAGTGGGATGGCTTGAAAAAGGACATAGAAGAATTATTGCGAAGTGTCCGATGTCCAACAAGTGAAAGCTGATAACAAAAATTTGGGTGGTTTACTTTAAGAAATCAAAGTTCCCCCTTGGAAGTGGAAAGACCTTAATATGGACTTTAAAGTGGGTTATCCGCATATTGTAAGTCAAAATGACTCTATATGGGTGGTGGTTGATATATTAACCAAGTTCTCCTGTTTTATTCTTGATAAGTAAAATTACTCGTTGGAAAACTATGAAAATATCTATATAGATTTGATTGTGACTCTTCATGGTATTCTGTTATCCTTCAAAACATAAAGGGGCTCACAATATATATCTAGGTTTTGGAGATCATTTCAAAAAGGGTTGGGTACACAAGTGAAGTTGAGCACCGCTTTTCATCCCCAAAAGGATGGTCAAGCAGAGTGTACTATCCAAACTCTTGAGGATAATCTTAGATCTTGTAGCATTAACTTCAAGGGTAGTTGGGATGAACACTTTCCTTTGGTTGAATTCTCTTATAACGATAGTTATCATTTCTCAATATCTATGGGAACTCTTGAAGCATCGTACGGTAGGAGGTGTAAGTCTCCTATTGGATTGTTTGAGTTTGGTGAATATTCACTTCTTCGTTCTAACTTTATCTATAAGACCTTGGAGAAAGTTCACCTAATAAGAAATCGCTTGCAAACAACCTATAGTCAGCAAAAGTCTTATGCCGACAATAGGAGAAGAGCATTAGAATTCGAAGAAGGTTATAGGTGTATTTGAAAATATCACCCATGAAAGGGGTGGTAATATTTGGCAAGATGAGGAAGTTAAGTCCTCGTTTTGTGGGTCCTTATGAAATTTTGTACAGGCTTGGAAAGGTTGCATATGAGTTAAGAATACCTAGTGCGCTATTTTCGGTTCATACAGTTTTCCATGTATATATGCTAAAGATTGTGCATTGGTGACCCCTAGTCAATTCTTCCTATTGAAGGTCTTGGAGTTAAAGAGAAACTCTCCTAGAAAAAGGTTCTCGTTCAAATCCTTGATCGATAAGAGAACAGGTGGAGGAACAAGGAGGTGACCTCCGTAAAAGTTTTACGAAGGAACAACTTAGTTGAGGTAACAACGTGGGAGGTCGACGCTTACATGAAGTCTCGTTATCCTCATCTCTTTTCTCACTTGTTTTGCAAAGTTATGTTTGTTTATGGTAAAAGGTTTATGCTAAAATGAACTATCACGGAAAATGTTCATTTGGTATGTTGTTATCTTCTTAATGTGATATTGATCATGTTTGTATGTTCAAAAGGAACTTTGGAATAATTGACTCTTTCATGATATTTTGAGCCCGTGTTGTTGTCGTGAGAAGGAAATTCCTCATGTTGTGATTTTGAGCTTCTATATGTCAAAGTTTATATTTTGCATCATTTATGTAAATACTATGATTATGTTATAAATAGAGGTGTGTAACACTTCTTGAGTTGTAACTCATGTTAATGTTTATGTTGTAGATTGTTTATTGGGCTGCTAGTGTTGAGTCTATCCTTTACCTTTAAAATAAGTTTAGTGTCATTCGTGGGAAAATGTTCCTAAGGGGGGGATAATATAACACTACGAAAATTAAAGTATAACCTAGACACTAAAACCAGTATCTAGGTGATTATATATTTTTTTAAGTCCTAAAATAAGGTTTATAATTCATCCGAGACGTTTTTGAGCAAATATGTCAAAGAACGTCCACTACGTCCTGAAACTAGCTAAAGTGAACTAGTTAAAGTCAGTATGTTTAGTGAAGGTCCAAGAGGTCATGTGCAGTCCAAATATTTAAAAAGACTTTAAATAGGTAGAGTGTAGTATAGAGGTTCTAAACGTCTAATAATGACACATCAAGGACTACCCGAAGGATCCTTGAAGAGGACCCCAGCATGGGTGGGCCGACTGTCAAAGCAGACTGCGTGAGTGAAGATTCAAGAGGCTACTGCGCGACGCACAGACCACACAGACCCTACTTACTTATATCCCATTTTCAAAAATAAAAATGGTAATTATCCTTACAACACGGAGCCACGTCCCATATTATGTAAAATCATATTTTGGCTTTTGACTTCACAAAAAGTCCAATTTAAGTGAGGGGCGTTTTGGGTAATTTATGGGGTGACAATACATTGAATTAGGATCAGTTTTAATCCATCTTAACTAATTCCAAACCCAATTCCCAAATCAAATCCAAAATCTCTCATCTCTCTATCTTTCCCTCTCCCCAATTCCTCCATTAAAGAAGAAACAAAGCTTGAAAAAGTAGGTCAATATCTCTATGATTTTACTTCAATTTTGTTGATTAATATTAAATAATGTATTGTTATTCACTATTGATATTCCTTTACCCAATAGGTTATTTCAAAGATTACTTCTAAATTACCCAATTCCAAGGCTTTTGCAATTCTAACGGGTTTTCTTCTAAACATCAAATTGATGATTGATATTGATTAATTTTTATTACTTATGAATAATTGAGTATTTATTGTTGGTTAATTGATGTTAATTTATTGAATTTCATGAAGATCATGTCCTTTCCCCAATTTCTCCAAATCATTGATCTGTATTGTAAATTAAAAGGAATTGAACTATAATTGATCATTAGACTTGTTTTATCTATTCTAATTCATGTGTTGGTTGATTAGGGTAATGTATTGTTGGGATTGTATCAAAATCAAGTTAAATTCATGATAAACACTATTTCCCCTAACCCTAGGTTATGAATTGATGTTAATTGGATAGTGATGATGCAATTGACCTAGTTTTGTGTTAATTAGTACTGATTTATGTACTACACCTATTGTTGGATGTAATTGGTTGGTTGATGGTAAGGCCACGACGATGGATATTTAAGGAGATTGAGTAAGTCTTTATGATCCTAACCTTTATTTCAATTATGATGGCTTGTGATTGATGATGTAGTTCAATTTAAGCATGACTTGTGATTATCCTAAGTAGGTGTTGGTATAATGTTTAGTTCAAATGTCATGAATATGTGATTTTAAGATTATATTTAAAATGAAATGATATAAGGTTGGTTATGTAGTAGCTATGTGCCTTATTATGACATGATGATGATGTTATGCTAATCTCACATATGAGGGTTGACATAAAAGGATATTCCCATTCAATTCCTAATGA
The DNA here is from genome assembly GCA_027704765.1 of Solanum habrochaites. Lineage (NCBI taxonomy): Eukaryota > Viridiplantae > Streptophyta > Magnoliopsida > Solanales > Solanaceae > Solanum > Solanum habrochaites. The sequence continues at coordinate 24,237,320 of JAKWJA010002500.1, read as the reverse complement.
GCTAATGGCAAAGACTATACAAGGGATTAGACCCTATGACCTAAACTAAGATTAGGATTGATAAAGAAATACATTTCAAAAGGGACCCCTAACAATAAACTGACAAATCTTGTAGATGAGAGGTGACACCTTCCAAAGGAGGGAAGCTAGGGTTCACCTTAGTCTTCATAGGGTGGATAGCCTCATAGTCCAAAAAAGGCATAGAGTGTGTTTCCATGAGATCCCTAATATCTATAAAAATATGTTTCCACCATAGAAATACTAGCTAGTGGATCCACCTAGATGTTATGTTCATGTATACTACTACTTTGGCTGGTAGGTGACCTTCTATCGGTGTAAGATTTTAAAACACCGGATTCCACACTTAGCTCTTGTGGTCTATGTCTGTTAAGGAAAGTGTTCCCTAAAGTAAAATGAAGAAATTGACTATACGCTAAGTAGGGTGACTTGAAAGGTTTGACTCAACCTAGTAAGGGGTATGGGACTTTACCTATGCCTTACCGTAGCTTGCCTTGAGGGAATCTTAGAAGGTTGTTCTTGTCTTATTATAATGTATATGCCATTTATATGATTATTTTACATGTTGATTATCCTAAATGTTTTTAGGTTCATTTATGAAAATGTTATTATTCTATATTCCTAAATATGGTGATGACTACTATTGATGCTATGTTATATTGAGTTGGACGTTGCTTATGACCCTTTGTTTTGCTTACTTGATTGAGTAAGGTTATGGGTCTTTTCTTTGTAATTCACTTGTAGGATTAATGATGATTATATGTAAGGGTCTTGTTTATGTTATGATGGTATGAACTCATACACATGTCTGTTGATGTTATGACTTGATGTTGGAGTTGTCTTGATTATTTACTCAATTATGTTGATATACATGTTGACTTGACTACATTTGTAAATGTTGGTCTTGTGTTGTACGTGGTTTGGACTTAGGGATTATGTAAGTATTGACTTATATGAGTTCTTGAATGTGCATAAATCTTTTCAAGGTTATATTTTGGCATGGATTTGAACAAATGTCCTCCTTAGAATGATTTTAATTTTTTATGATCTTATACTCATACTTAGTACAAGTGTGTACTAAACCATGTTTATGTTTACTACAAATTGTAGGATCCGTCCGTTAAGCTTAGTTCAATGACATTGAAGACTACTTCAATATTTCCCAAGATTTTTGTAGGTCCAGAAATTCCTAGAACGATGCCACTATCTTGCTAATGAAATTTGTTTATTATTAAAGACAATTTAGTTCATTCCTGTTTTTTGACTTTGTATATGCCTATATAAGGCCTTTATTTTATTATCGGTTGAACCCAAGATGTTGTATTCGACTTAGATGGTTTAATATGAGAAATATTTCTAGACTTCTTATAAATCTATATTGTTTATATTATGTATTTTTAAAAAAATTAGATGCTTATGTATTGCTTCCTATACGAGGAGTCTACGTATACTCGCTAATGATATATTGTGTGTAAAAAAGAGGTCTATGTAAACCTCAATGTAGAAGTAGTTAAAAAGTTTTAAATTTTCCGCTTATTTAATATATAAAATGCAATGACTAATGCTAAGAGGTTATCCATTGTCATCATCGAGGACAACGTAATCGGTTACTTCTAGGGGGTGCTCCCCGGATGTGACAAACTTTATATCAGAGAGTCCAGTTGAATATCTTAAGGATGACTTCTCATTAAAAAACTTCTATTTATATTCTTATTCATAATTGTGAAGATCTCCCTACTTATGAATAATAAATTATATGATGCTTAGAAAAATCTACCTTTCTTAGAAATCTAATGTCGTGCCCCTAGAGTCTACTTTATGTATGCTTTAACCTAAACCTTGTATTGTTCTTATAGGTATGAATACTAGAAGAAACATTGCACGAATACTTGATGAAGAGATTGCTAGCGCGGGAGTTCCTTTTAGTGGAAATTGAGTTCCTCCTCTTGAAAAAGTTGCTAATGATGATCAAGCTTCGGCCAATCCTACGGCCATGACGGATGGTGATATAAGGAATGCCTTTATCCAAATATCCCAAGCCATTATTAATCAAGCAAAATCCTTCACTACTAAAGCTCAAGCCATGACGGCCAAAGATACTTGGGAAGTGGTACCTTGAGAACATGTTAGAACCATGGCCTCCCGTTTGTGGGATTTTACAAGAATGAATTCCCTTACATTATATGGGTCCAAATTGAAGGAATACCCCAAAGAGTTCATTGATGAAGTCTACAAAATCTTATTTGGTTTGGGGTTGAATACTAGTGAATAGGCCGAGTTAGCCACATACAACTCAAGGACGTGGCAAAAACTTGGTACGTCCAATGTTGAGACAATAGGACTTTGAGGGATGGTCCGGTGACATGGGATATTTTCAAGAAGTATTTTATTGATATGTTATTTCATAGGGAAAAGGGAGAAGTTAAGGTGTAGTTATTTCTCAACCTTCGTCAAGGAGTAACGAGTGTACTTTTGTACACTTTGAAATTCACTATATTGTAAAAGTATGCTCCTTCTTTGGTTTTCGATCCTAATGATGAAATGAGCCGCTTTGTGATGGGAGTGTTGGATGACTTAAAATAAGAATTTCTTTTGGCTATGCTACATGACAAAATTAACATTCCTCGTCTCATGGTTCATGCTCAAAAAGTGGAAGAGACAATGGTTAAGAGGAAGAGTGAATTCCAATCATGAAAGGTCCTATAATGGTGGTTGTTTAAAGTGTAGGCTTGATATGCAAGACAAGCCTAGTTTCATGAAGAGGTTTTCTAATCAAGTTCCTTCAAATTTCCCTAAGGGTCGTGATGTTATGGTGTCAAAACCTAAGTCTAAAAAGGGAAGAGGTACTAGTTCACCAAGAAATAAGCAAACTTGTGGAAAGTGTAGCAAGAAGCACTATGGTGATTGCCTTACTATAATGTACAATTATTATGGATGTGGAAAATGTTGGCACAAGGTTTGGGAATCCCCAAATGTGAAGGGGCAAGACAAGTTAGTGGCCAATAAAGTTGTTCAAATGTTGATGCACCAAAGAAAAATCAATTTTATGCTCTTCACTCTAGGGATGAACAACAAAGTTCTCCCGACGTGATGACCGGTATGTTACAAGTCTTCTCTATTGATGTGTATGCTTTACTTGATCCGGGTGCTACCCTATCTTTTGTTACTCCTTTGGTAGCTAGAAAGTTTGATATTTTTCTCGATATCTTGAATGAACCTTTTATGGTGTCTACATAGGTGGGTAAGTCAGTGGTTTCAAAGAGGGTATATAGGAATTGTCCCATAATGTTTCCCATTATAATTTCTTATGTTAAACTAGTTGAACTTGATATGGTAGATTTTGATGTTATATTGGGTATGGATTGGTTGCATACTTACTTTGCTACTATAATTTGTAGAATAAGGGTGGTGAAGTTTAACTTTCCAAATGAACCCGTGTTAGAGTAGACGGGGGGAAATTTTATTTCTAGAGGTCAATTCATGTCTTATTTGAAAGCTTGCAAAATGATATCAAAAGGGTGTTTATTATTGTAAGAGTAAAAGATTTAGACTCCGAGATTCCTCCTATTTAGATGGTCGCCGTAATGAGAGACTTTTCGAAGGTCTTTTCTACTGATCTTCCCTGAATCCCTCCCGAACGGGAAATTGAGTATGGTATTCACTTGCTACCGGATACCAACCCTATTTAGATTCCTACTTATTTGATGGCTCCGACCGAATAGAAAGAGTTAAAGGATCAAATAAAATACATACTACATAAAGGCTTCATTAGACGTATTATTTCTCCATTAGGTGCGTTGTTATTGTATGTGAAGAACAAGGATCGGTCACTTATAATGTGTATGAATTAACGACAACTTAACAAAGTCACCATTAAGAATAAGTTACCTTTCCCTTGTATTGAAGACTTATTTGATCAACTCCATGGGTAAAGCTACTTTTTTAAAATCGATTTGAGGCCGGGATATCACCAACTTAGGATGATAAATTTAGATATTCCCAAAACATCCTTTAGCATAAGATATGGTCACCATGAGGTGAGGTTGATTTCATTTTGGTTGAATAATGCCCCAGAGGCATTTATGGACCTTATGAATAGGGTGTTTCGAAGTTACCTAGATTTCATTATGTTATTTATGATATCTTGTTATATTTGAAGAATATGGGTGAGCATGTGGACCACTTGAGAGTGGTTTTGCAAATACTTAAAGAACATCAACTTTTTGCCAAGTATAGAAAATATGAGTTTATGTTGAGTTTTTTAGATTTTCTTGGTCATATCATCTATAGTTAATGGGTAGAGGTGGATCCGAGAAAGATATATGTGGTCAAGAATTGTCCTAGACCTTTGGCTCCAATAGAGAATAGGAGCTTCTAGGGTCTTGCAGGTTATTATATAAGGTTTATTGATGGGTTTATGTCCATTGCTTCTGCATTTACTACCTCGACCCAGAAGAATGTGAAATTTGATTGGTCTGAAACATATGAAAGAAGCTTCCAATGCTGAAATACAGGCTTACCTACGCTCCGATGTTGACCTTACCGAAGAATACTAAGGGCTTCTTGGTATGTTATAATGCATCAAGAATGGGTTGGGGGAGTGTTCTTATGCAACATAAGAAAGTCATAGCCTATTCCTCTGGTCAACTTAAGATTTACAAGAAGAATTACCCGACTCATGATCTTGAGTTACGACGGTTTTTTTCGCTTTGAAAATATAGAGGCATTATTTATATGGGATTCACGTTAATGTTTATACAAAACATAAGAGTCTTCAATATGTGTTTACTCAAAAGGATTTGAATATACGACAATACAGGTTGTTTGAGTTGTTGAACGATTCTTACATTAGCGTGCTCTATCACCCAGTATATCTAATGTGATTGATGACACACTAAATCATATGAATATGGGTAGTATCTCTCATGTAGATGAAGACAATTAAGACCTAGTGAAGGATGTTCATACATTGGCTCGTTTGGGTGTTCGATCAGAAGATTTTCAAAATTGTGGTATTTTGGGTTATCACAAGTTTGAGTCATCTTTGGTTGTTGAGGTGAAGTCTAACCAACACCTTAATCCATTATTGACGGAGTTGAAGGAATAAATCCTTGTTTAGCTTAATGAGTCATTCTCTCAAGAGGGGGAAGATATTTTGTGGTACTAAGGAAGGTTGTGTGTACCCAATGTGCATTATTTGAGAAATAGGATCCTAGAGGAAGCTCATGGATCCCCTTATTCCATTCATCCTAGTTATACTAAGATGTATCAGGACCTTTGAATAGAGTTACTGTGAGATGTCTTTAAAAAGGACAACGGAATTATTTTCAAAGTATCCGAATTGTTAACAAGTGAAATCTGATCACAAAAAGTGATGTGGTTTACTTCAAGTAAACCATGTTCTTGCTTGTAAGTGGGAGACATTAATATGGACTTTATAGTGGGTTTTCCTTGGACTTGAAGGAAAAATTACTCCATATGGGTGGTGGTGGATACATTAACTAAGTACGCAAATTATACTCCTTCGTCCACCATATCGGATAGGGGCGCACAATTTTCATATACGTTTTGGAGATCATTTAAAAAAGGGTAGGGTACGCAAGTGAATTTGAGCACCGCTTTTCATCCCCAAACGGATGGTCAAATAGATCATTCTATCCAAACTCTTGAGGATATGTGATACGCTCAAATTATACTTCCATAAAGAAGTATAAGTGGTCGTATCAAGTAAATAACCCAATTGTTAGGTTGGGGTCAATACCACAATGAAAATGGTTTAGACAAACTTTAGTCTACGATTTCGTCTATTTAGTCAAGTCCTTTCCGAAAACTATTAATTAAAGGGTTTTTTTTTAAAACAAAAGTGTTCAATTAGTTTTAAGTAAAACAAGTAGCCAAGATTAGATCTTTTGTACTTATAGACTTATAAGAGTAACTAGCGTGTAAGTGTTCTCCATAGGTTCATAAAGCGTTAATCCTAGTTATAAAAATACTTTCCTAGTGTCTTGCATGTAAAGTGGTAAGTTATGTATGTCTAATTCCTTGTTTCGGCAACTAGATGATTTTACTCCGTACATTGGTCTGGCTAGATGTGTTTATATTACTAACCCTTGCCTTTTACCTCATATTAAGCATCATATTTGCTGTATTGCTTAGTTACTACTTCGTAACAATCAAATATAGCCTATTAGATAGTGTATACTTAATCTTTGTTGATAATTATTTTCCTATCAACTACCTCCTTAGTCCGGCTAGTAGAAATAGGGAAACTTCTAACACATGCAATCGTTAAAATGACTTTTAAACGAAAGAATTATTAATAGATGTAACAATATATTATAGAATTATTACATGGTTCCCATAACCCTAGTTGTGGATTTAGTTACCATGCATACAAATACACATCTCATGGTTATTAAACAATAGTTCATGTACTTACTTTGACATGTTTGAAGAAAATCCAGAAATAACACTTTAATTAATGAAAATATCTTGAGAGTAAGTTCCGAAAACTTTATGTAATTCGCAAAATCCCCAGATCAACTTCCAATAACAACAGTATGAAAAATAACAAAAAGTCTAACCCCAAAATTGATGTTTTTAACCCTATTTATAATAATAATGTCCTTAATTAAAAGGTGTTTAAAATAAGGAAATTCTCTCCAGAAACGCGTGTTCAATCGATGACAACATTGACGTTCCATCGATGAAACGACAGACTATCGACTGCCTCCGTCAGTCCATACTTAGCATCTTCTTTGGACTTCATCCTTGAATCTTCTTTGATCAAATCGACAGAATAACATCACAGTGTGTCGATATACTTACGGTATGTCGATGCCTCCACTGTTCCACACATAGTTTTTCTTCAACTTTGGGTACTGGGACTAATCTCTGATTTGATCGACAGTTTTCCAGTACGGTCTGTCAGTCAGTCGGTGGACTATCGATGCTTCCATAAACCAACACTTGGTTAGAATTCCCTGCGTTGCTTCCAGGTGCTTGGACCTGTAGTCCACAACCACCACCTATGGATCGTCGATGGAACTAGGGCCAGTCGATGGCTCCGTGGGTCACTTTTTCAGCACAATCTTCCGCATTTATGTTTTGGATGACTTTCGTGCAAAACACAGATAAAAACCATTAATATTACTCAAAAATGCCCTACAAACACACTAAACTTAAGGAAAAAGTATTGAAAGTACCGTGAAACAACGGTACATCAACACCCTCAACTTAAATTTGTTTTTTGTCCAAAATTGACGCACTATGACTCACCATAACACCTTTGTAAAACAATTAACCTATCACAATCATATTGCTATCAATCCCGATTATTTTCATTGCTTTCACGCATGATATCACTCTAAATATAACTTATGTGGATCAAACCATGACAAAGACTCACTACGCCGACACCTCTACTCTTTTATCTCTCACAAAGGCACCAACTCTCCAATATTGCAATTAGTGTTCTCAGCAAAATATATCCTCCTTTTTTACACAGTGGTTTCAAATTTGAGTATGAGGATCATTATTCAACACTCACTCTCAAAACAACTTCACACCTAATTGATACTTGTTTCCATATGCTTGACCTTATTTTTCACTTCTTTAAGTTCACCGTATTAGACTCTTAGGATCATCATATGACTTTCTTGGATTGTAACGTAGGCTCGGTCTCAGGTATAGTACATATGGATGCACTTTAGTGATTTGTTGTCCTCCTTGGCAGTACGACTAAGATTCCTACCTCTTTCATTGTCTATTATGCCCTATTCTCTCTTTTCTTGTATTCTTTGTCTTATTTTCTCCTTTTTCCTCTTTTTCAGCAAATGACTCTTCTTTTCTTTTTATTAAATTTTTTTATTTAGTTTCAAATTCTTCAATTGATTTGAACTTTGATTGAGTCACTTCTCTTCTTCACTGTTTCTTTTCTTTTTTTTTCTTCACATTATTCATCAGAACCCTACTTTTTAGAACATTAATTATAAAAGCCACCATCAACTCATGTATTTGCCATGAGTCGAGGTACATAATACCCAAGGTTGGGTTAAGGCCAAGACGAGATTTGTTTCTGTATTAGTCACCCTCAACTTATGCTTTTGGCCTAAGTTGAGGTGCACATGTCCAAGGATAGACCAGGGCCAACACATTATACCCTCAAAAAAGATTACTTGGGGTAGAAAAGAAAAGTCGGTTATAATCTCAAATCATTTGGATCAAAAAGGGATTAATTTCATTTAGTTTTCTTTCATTTAGGATTATGATTGGATAATTTGAGCAATGGCCTATTATCCTTCCCTAATTGTCTAACACTGATTACTCTTTGCAGGACTAACCGGACATGTTCTAGCTCGGTACCAACAGTGGACTATTCAACTTTCCTCACACTCTCGTAACACCTCATCACCCTTCCAAATTATCGAACACCTAGTTTGATTGTTAGATTGAGGGTCATGCAATGGTGTATCTCCATGTCATGCTTAGAGAGATCACATTCAACATTCACTATGCCTAATCATGCAAGCATTTTCTTTAGAATAAGATATCATTGTATTTAGACATCATGCTTCAGATTTCGCATTCATACTTTGTACAAGATACTAAACATGCCGGTTCAACAGTAAAATAACAAGTTTCTTAGGTAAAAAAGAACACATGCAAGAAAACCCCAAGACCGTATTGTGAGTTGCGCCACTCAGACATCACCCTAGCACTGACTTTCTATTTAACCCATCCCTAATAAGAAAGCATGCAATTGTGTCCAATGCATAAGACTTATAAGAAAAGGTGCTAGGTGAAACAAACCTGAGGCGCATAGCGCCGATGATCAACAAGCTGGCGCGTCCGGTTTCAGGGAACCCGCTCCATCAGTAGTAAGGACACCATCAGTAGTGTTCGCAGAATTGTCAGCACCCTCAGTGGTGCTCCTCTGAACACCATCAAGCCTGGATCTAGACGCCCAAGTAGATAACTCACACGCCCTCATCTGTCGGTCCTCCTTATCTACCAAACAAACTCTATTCGCGGCCTCCAACCTAGAGCTCTCCGTTTTCCTAGTCCGAGCCTCCTCAATCTCTCTAGACCGGTGCCTTTTTGCATGCCCACGTGGCGCAGGCGGTGTGTACTAGTGAATAATGCAGCAAGAACCATATCCTTTGCAAGTTCCGCAAGTATGGCCTCACACTCGGGCACACGCACGTCAAATAAGGCATCCACATCAACCCTCAGACTCGCCACAGCAGCCTGGAGATTCGTTAAATCAATAGTGGAGGCTAGCCGAGTGAGGAATCTCAACTCAAACGCATTGAGGTGATGGTGGAATGCCAAAATCTGCCGCTCAGTCTTCTGGACAATGTTCTTCTCATTCCAATCCTCATCCTCAAGAATGGACTTCTGCATCCAAGGCTGGATATGATGCAACAATGTTGCCATTTGGGCCTGTAGCTTATGGACCCTAGCAATCAGGATCAGTGCTGCTTATTGTGTAGATCGGGAGGAACACGGTACTCTAGTAGTGCCCGGGGTAGACTCAACCAGGGTGGTGTCGGTAGGCGCTGATGCATCATGATCAGGCTCTTCGTCTTGCAGTACCGTATATTCAAGGTTCCCACCCAATCACTGTACCTCTACTCAAGGCCCCCTATTTTGTGTCGCCTCATTGGCCTTATCCCTGATTAGATCGATGGACACTGTCCCTATAGGAGTCTGGAGAACATCAATGTTCCAAATGGGCAATCCAGCAGCCCTGTACAACGCAAAAATCATACAAGGAAAGGGTTAAGTGGTCGAGGACTTAAAATCCCTCTCATGGATGAGTGCTAGGAACAGCCTCGGAAAATCAACCTCGAAACCTGCGGCCATAGTAGCAACCTAGACCTCTCTATCCCATCTAAGTATGCAGATGTTAGGGATAGGTGGTAAGGTACTAAAAGCCACATGAACTTCTCTACAAATTCGAGGTTGCCCTTCTTTATAGCCCATTTGGTGGTCCAGCACCCAGTCTGCGCCCTCACGGTGTATGGATATGTGCTGGGCAATCCACCTCTTGGTGATCTCTCTCCGATTATTATCTCACTGAAAATGGTCCTGATTAATCATATCCCATCTATAGTAGAACTCCTGGGTGAGGGGGACCCTGGTGGAATAAGTATCAGCACCGGATAAGAATTGGAGAATGGTGGGAAAAAAGATGTACACCCGGTAGCCACGGACACAAACATAGGTAAGTGGTGCCTGTTTGGAAGGATTAGACCGCCTATCCAAAGAAGACTTGAGAGTCGCTATGTAAGAAGCGTAGAACTATCACACCAACTCCTCACTGTAGCGTCCCACACTCCTATCCATCCACTAGAGCTGGTGGTGGGTGAAGAGATAATGTATGGCTGGGACCGTGTGTAGACTCCCTGTAAGAATCTGCCGCTCAACTATCAGAGTCCGAGTCAGCACGCCCTTATAATTGAACATCTTGGCATCTATGTATATATTGTGTTTCTCCTCTACGCACCACCGGTTAGTATGATCAAAAACCGGTGAAGGATCCTCATGTGGGGGTGAAAGAGAAACCTCCATAATATGGGCCTCATGAGACGAGGCAGGGTGGGAAGGTGCATCCGGAACAGTTGCACCCTATAAGCCAAAACCTAAGGCAGTGCCTTATTTGACCCTGTAAAATGTGCCGACTCATTATCTGATGCCTCCTCCAAGCTAGACTCTCGTTCAGAACCCGAGGCAGACCTAGAGGGTGTGCCGGTCAAGTGCGCTTCTCATTAGAATAGGAGGCAGTGACTATGTTGGACACCACCTTCTTTGTCGTGCCCCAAGTGGCCCTAGCAGCACGTGTCAGTGTCAGGGTGCCTGGTAACATCTATTTGGGATCAATCTCATCTTCCTACGAGCCAACCACCATTCAGCGTGCAGGTTCCACGGTCTTGGACGGTCCTCTGGAATAGACTAAATCCAGCTTGGGGTCCATTAGTACATGCAAGAGAGAGTTATTAGATTCAGTGTAATCATCCAATACACAAAAGAGAACAATAAAAACAAATTTAAAACAAAAGGCACAATTAAGTGTAAAACTCCAGAACAGGACAACGGGCACTATCGACGGTACGTCGATAGGTTCCGTCGGTGGACCCTTTGCAAATTTCTAAATTTACACGTCCACAGTGCTTACAGTTAGAAATGACGGACGTGCAGACTGTTCCATAGTTTCCACTTTCGTATTGGACACTTAGAAAAATTATTAATGCAGGAAAAAATAGGGTTTCAGTTAGGAGCGACTGAGTTGCATAACGGCCCTTCAATCAATCGACGGAGGATATTCCACTTCTGTCTTCAAAGATTTAAACAAATATAGGGTGCATCTATCGACGGCCCCCATCGGCGTTTTGTTGATTGACCAACGGTCCGTAGACCGAGTCTCGTACTTTCAGTTAGAGATAGATTTTGTTAAACAATTTTTAGAATCCCTCAAAGGACAATTTCAAGTATATAAAGACACATCATGTTCATATAGCAATAAACACACCTTTCGTCATTCCTAGGGATTCGATTATTCTATTTTCTATCCTAGATTATAAGACCATCAAGCCCTAAGTCTAAAAACAAAAAAACACATAACAGAATTCATTTAGACACTAGCACCCCCAAACAATTTACTTTCAATCATTCTAAGGGACAAGGGACCCAATTTTCACTAGTTAATCACACAATTTTGTCCCGAAGATAAGACCCACATACAGTTTCATCATTTTCACATGCAAATGAATGAACTCATTGAGAGGATGAGAATGGCATACCTGTACGCTGTAGTGGAGTGAATGGGAGGATGAACTTTGAAATATCAACACCAAGCCCGTCTTAGAACACCGACCAGAAAAATGAAAAAAAAATGGGAATTTGGGAGAGAAGTGTTTGGGAAACTGAGGGATTTTTGGGGAAGATGGGAAATCAGAAGCGAATTATGGTTAATTTAATGTTGGAGTTAGTAGGGTAATAAGAGAATAAGGGGAGGGAAACGGTTGGGAAGAATTTTAAAAGGTGGGTGTAACTGAAAGAGTGTTATTTTAATATATAGTCGGTCGGATCCGATTGAGTCATGGGTTCTGGAGAACTAACAATTCCGCGTCGCTGGATAGTAAGTAAATAGACGATCCATCGACTACTCGTCCGACTGTTCCCTAACTTAATCAAAATTAAAAATAATACATGGGACCCATAGTCGCCATCCACAGTCCATTTTATAAGACGATGACATGTCGATTGGTCCATAGATCAGTGCACCAGACCAATTTCTACAGATTTCCTTAGGTTTGGTCCCTCCACTTTGAGCACCCAATAAGCCATTCTTTTTCTATTTTCTAGACACTTTTTAGACACAAACCCTAGACTACTATCTAGCCAATACTCTAAAAGAAAATCCACACATGTAATTAAGTGAAAACCAAAATACTGAACCTATTCCTATAAAGACAAGAAAAAAACTAATATTGGCTAGAGGATACATATTGGGTTGCCTTCCAATCAACACTTGATTTAATGTCGCGAGGCACGACTCAAGAATCTTGATTATTCAGACATAGTCATGATTGTATGCCTAAATCCTTTCATTCGCATTTTCAGTATGCCCAAGGTAGATTTTGATTCTTTGCCCATTTACCTTGAACTTGCACCCTCCTTGTTCTCAAACTCAACCACACTATGAGTGAACACTTGAGTGATAAAGAATGGACCAGTCCATTTGGACTTGATTTTGCCAAGAAACAAGCGCAACCTAGAGCTTAACAAAAGCACCACATCCCCAACAGTAAATTCGCACCTTTCAATCTTTTGGTCATGGTACTTCTTCATCATTTCTTTGTAGAGGTCTGAACTTTCATATTCCTTCAAGAGAATTTCATGAAGATCATTTAACCCATATAATCTGTGTTTTGCTGCTTCATTCCAATCCATCTTCATTTTCATCATTGCCCACATGGCCTTATGCTCTATCTCAACCGTCAAGTGACAAGTTTTCTCATATGCAAGTTGGTATGGAGACATACATATGGGAGTCTTGTATGATATCCGGTAGGGCCATAGAGCATCATCAAGCCTCCTTGACCAATCCGTTCTACTAGCATTCACTGTTTTCGCAAGAATTTTTTTGATTTCTCTATTTGACACATCAACTTACCCACTAGTCTGAGGATTGTAAGGAGTGTCTACATTGTGGCGAACTCCATATTTCTCTAGGGGTGCAAAATATGGAAAGTATGTTCTTTTTCAAGAACGTGGTGACACTCTTCCCTTCATTGTTTGGAAGTGCTACGGCTTCCAGCCATTTTTACACATAATCAAAAGCCACAAGAACGTACTTCATCCGATGATAACTCACAAAAGGGCCCAAAAAGTCAATTCCCCACAGATTAAACAAATCAATTACAAGAATGGGATTTAAAGGGCGCTCTTGCCTTCTAGAAATACCTCCATCTCTTTGGCACCTATCACATGCCCTGGCAAAATCATAAGAATCTTGGTGGATTGTTTTCCAATAGTAGCCATATTGCATGATTTTATGGGATGTCAAGATACCACTACGATGCCCACCCACAGGCGAGGAGTGGCATGCCTCAAAAACACTTAACATTTAAACTTTCGGAACACAACAACGAATAATACCATCAACACAACTCTTATATAATTATGGATTATCCCAAAATAACTTTTTCACATAATGCATGAACTTTATCCTTTTATGAAAGGACAAGCCCGATGGTACTATATCACTAGCCAAATAATTTGCAAAATCAGCTAACCATGGAATCAAGTCATGAGAAGCGGTCAAAACATGCTCATCTGGGCAAATATCATCAATTTCAGCATTTTGACCCAACTCTCACATAGCTTCATCTTTTAATTGGTACAAGTGATCGGGAACGTGATTTTCGGTCAATGTTGTATCTTTCACTTAAAAGTCAATTTCTTGCAACAGTAATACCCATCTAATAAACCTTGGCTTCACATCCTTTTTTTCCATCAAATATCTCAAAGCAGAATAATCAGTATGCACTATGACTATCGTTCCAAGAAAATTGTAGTGAAATTTCTCGAAACCAAAATTAATCGCAAGTAGCTCTTGCTCACTTAGAGTATAGTTCTTTTTAGCTTCATTAAGGGACTTACTAAGGTAATAAATGGGGTGAAGGATTTTATCCCTTTTTTTTACCCAAAACTACACCAAGAGAAACTACACTAGTATTACATATCACCTCTAATGGCTTACTCCTATTCGGGGAAATAATAATGGGTGCAGACACCAACTTCTCTTTCAACTCACCAAACTCTTTCAGAAAAGATTGATCAAACTAAAATTTACACTCTTTCTCAAGTAACTTTCCCAGAGGATGTGCAATTTTTGAAAAAATCCTTCATAAACCTCCGGTAGAAGCTCGCATGCCCAAGAAAACTGCTCACACCTTGTACAGTGATGGGTGGAGTAAGTCTCTCTACTACTTAAACATTGGCTCGATCAACCTCTATCCCCTTCTCTGAGAAGCGATGACCCAATATAATACCCTCTTTTATGATGAAGTGACATTCCTCCCAATTTAGCACAATATAGCAATCTTCTCACCTCTTGAGCACCCTGGCCAAGTTAATCAAACAACACTCAAAGGAGTTGACAACCACTGAAAAATCTTCCATAAACACCTCAATATTGTCTTTCACCATATCGGAGATTATCGACATCATACATATCTTAAATGTACCCGGTGCATTACACAATCCAAAAGGCATCCTCTTGAACGAGAAAGTTCCATAAGGAAAAGTAAATGTGGTTTTATCTTGATCCTCCGATGCAATAGAGATTTGGTTGTAACCCGAATACCCATAAAGAAAACAATACCACCCCTTTCCTACAATTCTATGAAACATCTGATCCATGAAAGTCATCGGTAAATTGTCCTTCTCAGTTCATGCATTGAACATCTGGTAATCCATACATACTGTATGCCCGGTCATTGACCTAATTGGAACATGCTCATTCTTCTCATTAGGTACCACAGTCATTCCTTCCTTTTTGGGAAAACACTACACAGGACAATCCCAATTACTATCAGCAATTGGATATAAGACCTTGGCATCCAACCACTTAATAGTCTCCTTTTTCACTACCTCTTGCATAAGTGGATTTAACCGTCTTTTAAGCTCTATCTTGGCTTGTGATTAGGTATGAGTTGGATTTTGTGTGAATAAATACCGGGTGGAGTCCCAATAAAGTCCGCAATGGTCCAACCAATGGGTCGTTTGAACCTTTTTGACAACTCTACAGGACACTCCACTTTCTCCACATTCATATATGATGCAATGATTACCGGCAAAGTTTAATGTTTTCCTAATAAAGCATACCTCATATGAGGTGGTAGAGCCTTAAGCTCAAATTTTAGGGCCTCCTCCATAGATGGTTTCGCAGGTGGAGACTCGCGATGTTTCATATATAACTCGAACTTCATTGGTTTGAAACGAACATCACCTCGATCACATGCTGCAACCAATGACCCATACTGTTCGATACAATAACTCTCAAAATTCATGATCACTGCCGCTAGTGCCGTAACAACAAGGCGCTCTTCTATTTTTACTTTGGATGAATTCTCAATGTTGTTGGATATTGAAGATACCGATTGGAGCTCGCCTTTCTTCCTCATGGACCTACAAATGTTGAAAGTTGCTTCTTTGTTGTTCACCCAAAACTTCATTTGCCCTTTTTCCATATCAACCAAGGCACGACCGGTAGCAACGAACGGCCTCCCAAGAATAATAGGTATCTCAAAGTCCACCTCACAATCAAGAATCATAAAATTGGGCGGAAAAATAAATGACTCCACTTTCACTAGCATATCATGGAGTATCCCAATAGGTATCTTCATCGTTTGATCGACCATCCGTAGCCGCATCTCAGTGGGATTTGGGTGACCCAAACCCAACTTCTTCTAAATAGAGAGAGGCATGAGATTTATGCTTTCCCCAAGATCACATAATGCTTTAGCAAAGTGTAATGACCCGATTGTACATGGAATAGTAAAAGTACCTGGATCTTCTTTATTTATCACAAGAGAAGTTTTAGCAATAGCACTACAGTGTTTCATCCGATAATCATTCTCAAAACTAACCGATATTTTCTTAGTGACCATATCTTTCATGAACTTGGCGTAACCGCGGCATTTGTTCAAGATCTTGTATAAAAGGGACATTGATGGAAATCTATTTCAACATAGTAATAAAATGCCGATATTTACCATCTTCGGTCTTTTTCACCAATTTTTGCGTAAATAGAGGTTGTGGTCTACGAATGGGAGTCACCTTTTGGAGTATCTCAACTTCATTTCCTAATTTTTCTACCAACTCACCACTAACTTCATCTACAACACAATAAACTCTCATCTCATCTTCTATTCCAGACGGCATAGGTGGGTCAATGGTTTGTTCAGACCTTGAGTAGTGACGGCCATACAATGTCCATTATTTTTCGGGTTTTGAATGGTATTGCTAGGAAGAGTTCCTGGTTGGCGTGGGTTCACAATAGAAGATAATTGGGCCATTTGCAACTCAAGATTCTTGGTTAATATTGCATTTCCATCAACCTTTTCCACAATATTCGCTAAATCACCTATCAAGTCTTTGGCGTGCTTGTCACTATCATCAAATCTCCTCCTCATCTTCAGTAACACATCCTCAGCTCGCGCCATACTACCTCCACCATACCTAAGAGAACCTTCCCAATTTAAAGGCGGAACATAGGGACCACTCCGATTGTTTCTGTTACTATACTTACCCTAGTTGAAGTTGTTGTCGCATTTATAGTTTCCATGTCAAACATAGTGACCCTCTCGGTTGTAATTCCCATAGTTCTAACCTTGATTTCCTTGACCTTGGCACCAATTCTCCTTATTGGAGACTTGTGAATTCGGTCGGAACCCACCTGTCTTCTCATTCACTGCATAAGAGTCTTCCTCATAGTAAAATTCATCTACCGATAATGGTGGCTTAATGAAATAATTCACCTCATTCACTTTATATCCACCCCAATGACATTTTTCAATACCAACCCAAGCTCAGTCCTCATTTGAGCCATCTTTTCATGAATCTCATCTGCGGCCGAGTTGTGTGTAGCTTGCACTGCAAAGGTGTTTCTCCTAGTGTCCGACTTCCTAGTGCTCCAACCCTTGTTGTTTCGGGAAATTTTCTTCAACTTTTCTGTGATGTCTGCATAAGTGAACTCACCATAAAAACCACCCGCTATAGTTTCAAGTACCGCCTTATTTTTATCATCTTGCCCCATATAGAAGTACTCTTTCAATGATTCATCAAGAATGCAGTGGTTTTGGACACTTCTCATAAATAAGGTGAACCTATCTTAAGAACTACTTACCGACTCCCTAGGAAAAGCCACAAATTTCTTCACCCTATCATTGTGTTAAATCTTTTTAGAAACCGGGTAATACCATTCTAGGAAAACATCCCTCAACTGCTCCAAAGTATAGATCGAATTAGAAGGCAAATCAATAAACCAAATTGCAGCCTCTCCCATTAGTGAGAGAGGAACACCGTTAATCCAACGACATCCATGTCTAAGTCTTTCCTCCCTACACAACTCTTACTCACCGACCTATGTTTTTCAATGTGAGCATGTTCATCCTCAGATTATAACCCTAAAAAAATCCTCTAGCGGTGAACATCTACATTAAGCTACAAGTTACCACAAATGTATGATCCTATGGTAGAGGAGGTTGGAGAAGAGGTCCCTCAGAATATGTGATGTTAATATTACCCCTATAATATTCTTGTGGACGTGGGGCGAGAGGTTGCCTCCTCAAAGAACCATCACCAAGGTTCTCCACAATCACTTGGTTGTGATCATCAACCGGCGAAAGAAGTTTACGATTGATCACATCATTAATATTATAAGGATTGTGAGGCTCATTCATCTTGCAGAGTGAATGGTTCAGTTCTAGATCAAATGGATGCATGGGTTCTCCTTGACTCCGTGTACTTGGCATATACTAGAACTAGAACTGAAATAGATAAAAACAAAGAGAAAATTAAAATCAGGAAACTGTTGACTAAACTTCTTTAATCGCTCTTAAAGTTAATATAAAAGCCACTATCCTGGGCAGTGGCACCAAAATTTGATATGCTTAAATTATACTTCCCAAAAGAAGTATAAGTGGTCGTAACAAGTAAGTAACCCAATTGTTAGGTTGGGGTAAATCCTACGAGGAAAATAGTTTAGACTTATTTTTAGTCTATGATTATATCTATTTAATCAAGTCCTTTCTGAAAACAGTTAATTAAAAGGGGGGGGGGGATTTTGTGAAACAAAAGTGTTCAATTATTTTTAATTAAAACAAGTAGCAAGATTATAACTTTGTTGTTTATCGAGTAATGAGAGTTACTAGGGTGTAAGTGTTCCCCACAGGTTCATTATGTTGTAATCCTAGCTATAACAACTTTTTCCTATTGTCTTGTATTAAAAGTTGTAAGTTATGTATCTCTAATTCCTTGGTCTAGAAACTAGAAAATTTCACTCCGTACCTTGGTCTGGCTACGTGTGTTTTAATTACTAACCCTTACCTTTTACCTCATAGTAAGAAAAATATTTGATGTATGACTTAGTTACTACTTCGCACCAATCAAAACTAGCCTATTAGATACTAAATCTATGTTGATAATTCTTTTCCTATCAACTACCTTTTTGGTCTGGAAAAATAGAAATAGGGCAAGTTCTAACGCGTGCACTCGTTTAAAAGACTTCTAAACGAAAGAATTATCAATACATGAAAGAATCTAGTCTAGAATTGTTATTTATCTAGTTTACCTTGTTAATCACCCATAGTTCCAAAAACCCTAGTTTTTGATTTAGTTTCTCATGCGTAGAAATAAACAATTTATTGTTGTTAAACAAGAGTTTATGTTATTACTTTGACAAGTTTGAAGAAAATCCAGAAATAACACTTGAACTAATGAAAATATCTTGATAATCGATTCCAGAAAATTGAAGTAATTCCCAAAATCCCCAGTTCAACTTCCGATAACAAGAGTACGGAAAAAAAATAACCCCAAAAATAAGGTTTTTAACCCTATTTATAATAATAATCTAAATTAAAAGGAGTTCTAAATATGGAAAAACTATCTATCAATGCGTATTCAATTAACCCCAACAATAACGGTTCGTCGATGAAATGACGGACCTTTGACTGCCTTCGTCGGTCCACTCTTCACATCTTCTTTAGCGTTTCTCCTTGCATCTTTTCTGATCCAATCGACGGAAAAACAACATGGTCCGTTTATATACTTAATGTTTGTTGATGCCTCTGTCATTCCACACATAGTTTTTCTTAAACTTTTTGTACTGGACCTAATCTCTGATATGATCAACAGTTTTCAAGGATGGTCCGTCAGTCAGTCGAAGGAACGTCAATCTTTTGGTAGCCCCACATTAGGTCAGAATTCCTTGAGTTGCTTCCAGATTCTTGGACGTCCAATTGACCACCATTTTTTATGGACCGTCGATGGTACGACAGGCCGTCGATGGCACGATAGGCTGTCGATGTCTTCGTGGGTCACCTCTTCTGCATAATCTTCTGCATTTTTGTTTTGGATGACTATCCTGCAAAACAGAGATAAAAACCATTTAAATTAATACAAAAAGGCCCTGTACACACACTAAACTTAAGGAAACAACATTGAAACTACCATGAAACTACGCTACATTAATATGTTTATATCTTGTATCATTGAATTCAAGGGTAGTTCGTATTAACACTTGTCTTTGGTCGACTTCTCTTATAACAATAGTTATCATTTCTTAATACTTATGTCTCCTTTTGAATCATTGTATTGTAGGAGGTGTAGGTCACTTATTGGGTGGTTTGAGTTTGGAGAATCTTTTCTTCTTGGTCCCTATTTCATCTATAAGACTTTGGAGAAAGTTCACCTAATAATAAATCGCTTGCAAACAACCTACAGTCAGCAAAAGTCTTATGCTGAAATTGGAGAAGAGCATTAGAATTCGAAGAAGGTGATAAGGTGTATTTGAAAATTTCACCCATGAAAGGAGTGGTAAGATTTGGCATGAAAGGGAAGTTAAGTCCTCGCTATGTGGGTCCTTATAAGATTTTGCAAAGGGTTGGCAACGTTGCGTACGAGTTGAGATTACCTAGTGAGCGTGAGCTATCTTGAGTTCATCCTATTTTCAATGTATCAATGCTAAAGAAGTGCATTGGTGAACCCGAGTCAATTCTTTCTATTTAAGGTCTTGGAGGGAAAGATAACCTCTAATATAAAAAGGTTCCGATTCAAATCCTAGATTGACAAGTGAAGAGTTTGAGGAACAAAGAGGTGGCCTCCGTCAAAGTGTTATGGAGTAACAACCTAGTTGAGGGAGAAACATGGGAGGCCGCCGCCGACATGAAGACCCGTTATCCTCATCTCTTTGCTAGATAAGTTTATTCATTTCTATTAATAATGAAAATAATGATTTTATTTGAATTTTGACTTGTTTTGCAATGTTATGCATCTGTATGGTAAAAGATTTATGCTAAAATGAACTATCATGGAAAAATTTTATTTTTGTAGAATTTCACTATTTTGTGTAATTTGTATGTTGTTACCTTCATAATATGATATTGAGCATGTTGGTATGTTGAAAAAGGAACTTTCGCATAATTAATTTTTTAATGATATGTTGAGACCATGTTTTTGTTTAGAGAAGGAAATTCCTCATGTTGTCATTTTGAGCTCCCATGTGTGAAAGTTGATGCTTTGAGTCATTTATTTAAATACCATTACTATGTGTTCAATGGAGGAGTTTAAAACTCCTTTAGTGGTAACTCATGTTAATGTTGATGTTATATATTATTGGTTGGGATGTTAGTCTTGAGTCTATCCTTTCCCTTTAAAAAAAGTTTAGTGTCATTCGGGGACGAATGTTTTTTAGGGGGGGATAATGTAACACTCCGAAACTTCAAGACCTAATCTAGAGCCTAACACAAGTGTCTAGTTGTTTATATACTTTTTTAATACCTAAAATAATTTTTATAAGTCATCTGAGAAGTTTTAGAGCAAAGACGTCAAAGAACGTCCATGACGTCCGGAAACTAGTTAAATTGAACTAGTTGACGTCCCTATGAGTTAGTAAAGGTTTTAGACTGTCATATGAAGTCCAAATCTTGTAAAAAGCTTTAAAAAGGTAAAATGTAGTATAGAGAGTCTAAATGTCCATTAATGACCCCTGAAGGATCACCCAAAAGTTCCTTGAGGAGGACCCCAACATTGGTGGGAAGGCTGCCAAAGCAGCCTGCGTGAGTCAAGGATCAAGAGGTTGCTGCGCGACGCGCTGTCCACACGGACCCAACTGACTCATATCAAATTTTCAAAACTAAACATTGGAATTAGAATCGCGACATGTAGCTACTTTGAAGATCTGGTTAAATCGTATTTTTGGAATTTTGACTTCGCAAAAACACCATTTTAAATGTGGGGTCTTTTGGGTAATTTAGGGGGTGACTATATATTGACATAGGATCCGTTTTAATAAATTTTAAATCAAACCAAACTTAATTTCCAAAACAAACCCAAAATCTCTCATCTCTCTCTACTTTCTCTCTCCCCAATTCCTCCAGTGAAGAATGAAGAAAGCTGGAAGAAGAAGGTCAATTTCACTAGGATTTCAGTTCAATTTCGTGGATTAATCTTCATTATTGTATGAGTTCTTCACTCTTTGTTTACCTTCCCCCAAGAGGACCTTTAAATGTTTATTTCTAAATTATCCAATTCCAAGGGTTTTCCAATTCTAATGGGTTTTCTTCTAAACTTCAAGTCGATGATTCATCTTGATTAATTGTTACTACTTATGAATAATTGAGTATAGATTGTTGGATAATTGATTTTAATGATTGAATTTCATGAAAATCATTTTCCCTATTTAACCAAATCTTTGATCTTTATTGTAAATTGATGGGAATTGAAGTAGGAATTGATCATTAGACTTGTTTTATCTATTATAATTCATGTAAGGATTGACTAGGGTAATGTATTATTGGTATTGGATCAAATTCTTGATGAATTCATGATGAACCCTATTTATCCTTACCCATTGAATAGCGATGATGCATTTGACCTTGTTCTTGTGTTCATTATGATTGATTGATTTACTACAACCTATGTTGGATGTTGATTTTTTTGTTATAGAAAGACCCTGGTAGGCGTATTAAGGAGATTAAGTATTTTATGATAACCCCCCTTCCCATACATTATGCTGGCTTGTGCTTGCTGCTGTCGTTCCCTGCCGCATCCTTTGATTAGTTACAACCGGGGGGGGGGTCGGTGTTGGTTCTGCTGTTGACTTGCACTGTCTTGGCCTCTGTCTTGTGAGATTATTTTTCTCTGAAATCTCTCAGGTTTTTTCTCACGTACCTATGTTCCTATTTCTGCCATGCCGCTGCTGTTCTGTTCCTCTCATCTCTATGACGCGTTCATGACAGGCTCTTCTCATTCCCTTCCTACTGCTCACTGGCCCCAGACTCTCTTCCACTCTTAGCCCCTATGCCCCTCACACTAACCCTTATTATTGATAAAAAAAATACATTTAAAATGAGACTCTAACTTATCACCGAGAGACCTTGTAGATGTAAGGTGAAACATTCCCAAGGAGGGAAGGTAAGGTTCACCATAGTCCTCACGGGGTGGATAGCCTCATTGTCCAAAAATAGTATATAGTGTTGTTTCAATGAGAGCCCCCAATCTCCATTAAATAAATTTCCACCATAGGAATACTAGATAGTGGATCGACCTAGATAATATGTTCATGTTTTGGTACTACTTTAGCCGGTAGACACCATCCATCGGTTTAAGGTTTTACAACACCGAATTCGACACTTAGATCTTATGGTCTATTTTTGTTTATGGAAAGTGTCTCCGAAAGTAAAATGAAGTAATGTACTATACACTAAATAGTGTGACTTGAAAGGTTTGACATAGCCTAGGTAGGGGTATGGGACTCTACCTTTGCCTTGCACTAGTTTGCCTTGAGGGAATCCTTATGAGGTTGTTCTTGTGTTCTTACAATGTATATGCTATGAATATAATTACTTTACATGTTTATGAATATATTTGTTTTCAGTTTTACTTAAGAATATGTTGTTGGTCTATATTTCTAAATGTGATGATGACTACTATTGATGATATGTTATATTGAGTTCGACGTTGCTTATGATCCTTTATTTAGTGTACTTGATTGAGTAAGGTTATGGGGCTTTACTTGGTCATTTCACTTGTAGGCATAATGATGGGTTATGGGTAAGGGTCTTGTTTATATTATGATGTTATGCACTCTTATACATGTTTGTTGATGTTATAACTTGATGTTAGATCATCTTGATTATGTACTCAATTATATGGAGATACATGTTGACTTGACTACACTTGTTAATGTTCATCTTGTGTTATACATGGTTTGGACTTACGAATAATGTAAGTATTGGTTTATATGAGCTCATTATTGTGAATAAGCCTTTCAAAGTAATATTGTGGCATGGATTTGAATAAATGTCCTCCTTATCATGATTTTAATTGTTTATGTGCATATAACCACTGAGCTTTGTTGAAGTCTTTCGAAGACTACTTGGATATTTCCAATGTTTGGTAGGTCTTCACTTTCTGAGGACGATGCCACTATCTTGCTATCGAATATTGTGTCGTTTCAAAGACAATTTTCTTCATTATATTTCTTTGTTTACTTTGTATATTCCTAAAAAGGCCTTTATGCAATAAAGTATGTGTTGAACCCAAGATTTTTCTTGTACATAGATGCTTTAATGTGAGACGTATTTCTAGACTTCCTAAAAATCTATATGGTTTATATTATGTATGTTAAATAAAAGTAGAAGCATTTGTATTGCTTCCTGTACGAGAAGTTTATGTAAAACTCAATGTAGATGCAGTTAAAAGGTTTTAAATGTTACGCTAATTTAACTTATGAAATGTAATGACAAATTCCAAAAGGTTAGTCATAGTCCTCTTTGAGGACGACGACACCGGTTAATTCTAGGGGGTGATTCCCGGATGTAACAGGAAGATTGTAACATCTCGTAATTCAAAATAACTAAGAAAAGCTAAGAAATTAAAAATAATCACATTTGCAAAGAAATGGGAAAATATGGAAAAACTTTCTAAGTTTAATAAGTGAGTTTTGGTCATTTTAAAATGGCCATAACCTCTGGCTCAGGAAAAGTTAAAGGTAGTTCTTCATATAGTTGGAAATCCCTTGTAGAGATCTTGCCAAAGGCGCAAAGTTTGTGAATTTTTGATATCATTTTAAGGAGATATGCCTATAGAAGGTTGGGTTGTCAAAGTGAGGAAAGTCCAATTCTGAATTATTGTAAGGGCTAAATAGTCTTTTCAACCAATTATTTTTTTATTAATTTTAAGGGATTAATTGGGGTAAAAATAAGCATTAAGTTAGTTTTGGAAAATCAATCCAAGGTTAGGTCTTTGGAGAAAAGATAAGAGAAGAAGGAAAAGTGAGGAAGATCAAGGTCACGTCAAGAACGCCAAGGAGTTTCAAGTGGAATTTTTCGGGGGTGACCTCTTTTAAGGTATGTACGATTTTTTTGTTGGGTTAGTTCATCTTCACACAATTAAGTTTCAATTAAAAAACTTATGCGTTGTTTACATGGTAAGAGTTTAAGTTCTTGCAGAAAAGTGTCGAATTCTTGTTGATTGAATTGTTGGCTGCCTATTGTTGGTTTATGTCACGACCCGCAAGTACCCCCTAGATGTTAGGTAGAACCCTTGGATCGGGACAAGGCGTACTTTAACCTTTCGGTTCTTGTACAAGCCCTTTAAATATCGTTCATTGCATAAGACATGAAAAGTAGTGTGGACTAAGAACTTTTCACGACATTTAGTATATAAAGGAATTCTTTCATAAATACATAGAAAATCTCATCGTCACAATCCGAACTAATAGACAAGACATAATATCTCAGGGACACAACCCTTTACATTTGAATGAAATACATGATAAGAACTTATACAAAATTAATAGAATCAAGAATTGTGCCCTCGGATATATGAGGACATACTTTTTTTCTTTTTTTGAGAAAAAATCATCCCAGGCTTGTTTCTAACTTCACCTTGCTTCCAAGGACCTATATTTATTAGATAGAAAAGAAAAAGTATGGCTTGTATAAATAATGTACTTATTGTGGCATACAAAAAAACATGCAAAAAGGGACATTTTAGTAAAAACACTTTTGCATGCCAATTAACTAAAACAATCAAGAATATAGAAATAAAACAAAAAATAAGAATGATTATTTAACACATCAAAAAAGATTTGCATAATTTTTTTTAAAAAGGACCATTTAAAATTAACATCTGTAAATGTTACACTGGACTCTGTTTAGTATTACAATGAACCAAATTAACTCAAAAAACAGTGAACTTCAAAGGTCAAGCAAAGAGGAAGTGAACTTATTTCCGTAGGATTTTCTCTAGCTAAGGTTATCCTAAGACTCACCAAGGTAATATATGAGGGAAGATCCCATAAGGATCCTTCAATATAAACCTAGGTGATTCCCACGACTACCCCTTCTAGGCTTACTAGTCTCGGGAGAACAAGCCCCCTCTCAATGACAAGACATTAAAAGAACACTCAAACAAAACACCAAGTCTTCCCTTTTGAATTGCCTACATAGTGAAATAAGTAGATTGCATTCCATTCCACCACCTACCCTAAGAAGGACACTATTTTAGATGACTTAGCTTATTCAATTCTTATAAGACACACCAAGAGTCCCTTCTCCGAAGGTCTACCTAGTGCAATGAATAGTAGCGTCCCATACCACCACATACCCAAAGTAGTACGTTTTTTTAGGATACTTAGTTTATACACATCATATAAAACAAATAACGACTCCCCTATCGGAATGTACAGTTTTTCCATGGATAGATGGAGTCCCAGTCCACCACCCACCCTATGTAGTATGTTCTTTTAGGGGACTTAGTTCATTCATTCTTTTGTGGGGGTTATCTTGACATACATAGACAATGAGAGCTAGACACGGAATCCTGGTACTTACCTTATCAGAGAAGGGTCCCCCCACGTGCCTTTAGTGAGGCATTTTATTTTAGATGTTACATAGCTTCCCAATATCTACACCTATGCGAGCACATATTTAAGGGATAAGGATATTGCTAGTAAATAGCTCATTCTCTACTAACGAGAAGTAATCATCTCAATTGGTACATTGGAATACAACAACTCAACTCACGAAGTGTAACAACCTCTTCTTCATATCCTCTCATTGCTAGGAATAACTCCACCAAGATTCTCAACATTATAAAGTATAGTTTAAGGATAACTAGTGGACACCACATCTCAACTCACGATGGGTATCCATACTCCTACCTATTATAGAAACACTAAGCTCTTGAAGATAATGAGGTTGCTACAAAATACTTCATCTAAACTCATTAAGAGTGTTCACCCTAAAACTCCCCTTTTCATTTACATTCTTTAAATTCATTCATTCATTTATACAAAGTGTGTGTGTATGTGTGTGTACATGTAAGCACACCTTGCACAAAAGCATAATTTCATTTACATTCAATTCAATACATGCTTAGACCTTCATTCATCACATCACACACTTTAACATAGTTCATATAATCATGTAATGCATTTAGGCATACTCGCAAGCTTACTTCACCTAAAAAGTTTCATAATGTACATTTATCAAGGATAGCATTATTATCATCTTATTTCACATAACATGGGTTCAACGTGTCATTCACAATTCACAAGTAACTTTATGTTCACATATATACCAAGTAAACATCACCACAAATGATGGACCATACCACTCAAGAGCATTTCATAATTAAAGCTAAACAATATAACCAAACTTACCTTTTAATCCAAACTTTCATTACCCATAATAATTTCTTCAACAATTCATCATAATATAGACCTTAGGTCTGTAGCAAAAAATAATATCAATAAAAGGAAACCAAAGATCAAAGACTACAATATCATGCTCATTTAACCCATTTTTAAGCCAAAATTTGATAAATAGCTTAAACTCTTTTTTAGATCTCTTAGAAAGGTGCTCCTTGAACGGTAAGGATTTCAACGATGACTGCCATAGCTAAAAATATAAGAAACCCAAATGATTTTTGATGAAGAAACGTCCACTAGTAGCCCTCCTAGCTCCTTCTTGAGTTCTAGCTTATATGGAGGTTTGAGAGAGACTTTTAAGAGAGAGGGGTTCTGGGTTTTGGGAAAAGAACTCTAAAATTAGGTATTAGGGTTTAAAACATATTAATAATACCTAAAATACCATAAAACTCTCACTCTAGGTTTATAAAATACTTGGGGTGAATTTACCATATACCCGAAGTGAAGGAAAAAAATTATAGCTTTTTGGTAGCCTCACAGACGACTCCAACCAACTTACCATTTGTCCATCAACAAACCGTTGGTGTGGGGTCATTGTTTTGGAATTAGGCGCATTAAGTGTAAGCCTAGGTTGCCTTGCAGGTCTAGATGACGCCCATGGTCGACTGTCCGTTTGTTGACAAAATGACTGTCCCTTGAGTCGTTGTTTGGTCATTGCTTTACAGCTTCTTGCGAAGTTATGGGGTCCTCTTCTATGGCCCCTCGTAGGTCGTAGGTGGAGTTTTACCTGGACGTTAAAATCCTAAACATAGTCGTCTACGTCTTACGAACATCCTACACCAATTTCAAACAAAACGAACACGTAAAACTCACTCAAACACATAAAAATACACAACCTTTTTTTAAGACACACATTTCGAAATTCATGGATGTTCTTGGAAATTTGACATCCAAACTTAACCAAAATGCACAAACTGAGTAAGGACACTAATAGAACTCATTTTTATTATAAAGTTAACTCAATAAGTAATTACGAAGTTCTAGTTCACCTTAGTTCATTTAATGGTGTTACAGTTTAATATTGTTTCTCTCAGTTGTTTTGAGTTGAATTTAGTGGGTATTGAGTATACCAATAGTCCCTATATTTTTGTGAAACAACTAAGGAGGTTTGGAGTTGGAAAACGAGTTAAAAGTTTTTTTAGGCGTACCTAGGCATGGATAGGCGGGTCCTAGCTGCAGTGCACAAATAAATGACCTCAATCACTAAGGTATGGCACAACGCACTACCTGTCAGCAGAAATTGGCCTCAGTAAATTGAAGCTGGCACGCACAGATTGGCATTTTTCATCAAGATTTAGTAGTTTCACCCTTTTAAGTCCTTCTAAGGTATATTAACACCGTCCAATGATTCTAATTACTTTTAATGATTTCTAAACAGCTACAAATAACTAATAAACACAATCATAACATTTAATCCATACTCCAATTCAAATAAAGTAAATACCAATATTTGAGCATTTAGAGTCGAGTGTAATGTTAAAAAGTAAGTCAAAGTAAAGTTCTTAAAGGTTTTTAACATCCTTTTTTTAAAATTTTATATTTATTTTAAGGCTCAAGTTTCAAGTCAAGTAAGGAGTAATGAGTTGAAGATTTTCCTTCAAAATAATATAAGGGATCTAAGTATTCCCTAAGTGTTGAGTTCATTTCTCAAAAGTTATAAGGGATCTAAGTATTCCCTAAAAGTTTTTAAAGTTTTCACATTTAAGTTAAGAGGAAACTAAGATTTCCAAAAGAGTTTCGAAAAAGAGAAGGGAACATCGATTCCAAAAGAGCTTTTAAAGCTAAGTGTTGAGTGATTATATCAACCCAAAGAAACAAGTTGTTTTAAAAACACATGAGCCAATATATATTTTTGGAGTAGTATTAAGCACCGATGTAAACCATGTTACCATCATCGGTATTAATGGGTCATACTTTTTAGAAGATCATTTAAGCAAGGTTATGGATTCACTATGTAGAGGAGTTTTATGCGATGAAAAAGTAAATGACAGCTCTAGTAGAGTGGGCGAGACGTTGTATCACCACTTACGATTGTAGTGGTGGTTGTCTGTTAGAGAATCTCCCACAGAAACTATACTACTTTCACATATAAATAAAGTTGAGTTTGTTTTTGCATTTTATATTACGAACTGAGTTATTTTGGGTGTTAGAAGATATTATATATATATATATAATATATATATTATATATATACGATATATATATATAATATGTATATTATATATATTATATACATATAAGATCATGGAGAACGAAACAATAGAATTTTAGTAATTTTAACAATCATTATTTAAGGGTTTTAAAAAATAATTGTCTAATTAATGGACAATATTAAAATATTGAAGGATCCATACATGTTTTAATTTTTGTTATGGACCCATAAGAACGTTATTGTAATTTGGTTAAAATGAAGATTTTCAAATAATTAACTTCTTACAAACAATAATAAATGTTAAGTCTTTTTTGACATAGTTTTGAAAGAAAATTTTGAACTAATTAAATATAATGTGTTTGAATAGTTAATATTTTGTTCCTATAAATACTTTAAAGGATTATTGCTTCTATATATTTTCAATTGTATGTTGCATAATATGACCACTAAATTTGTATTTTGACTATTAAAAGAGTCTTGTAAATGACGTATCGGTATTTTTTTATTTCATTTGAAGAAAATTAAAAAATCGTGACCAAAAGAATGAACAATGTTTGACTATCAAGAAATTAATTATTTTTTATAATGTATTCACCGAAATATTAAAGAATAAAATAAATTCATTTCTACATTTTCTTAGTATCATATATGATTAACTATTTAACAGATAAAATTTTATAAGAAAAATTATAACATTCAAATTCTAATGAAAACTAAAATTCAAACAAAAGAAAAATAAGTAGTTATAAAATAAAAAAGAACAACAAAAAAATATGTCAATAGAAAAAGACTTTGTTGAGAAATATAGAGGAAGAAAAAAATAATTAATAAATAAATTGGGGAAAAACAATATGAAAAACAGTATATAGGTTTTTTTGTGGATGTATGATTAAAGTTTTCTTTACAGCATGATATTGAGAGTGTAGTATCAAAAAAAATTATTGATATAATTTAAAATATAACATTATGGCAATTATTATTGTATATAGAAATAAAGTTTCTTTCATGATTGTTTTTATTGTTTTTAGAATGTAACATTACTACAATTGTTGTTGTTTATACAAATAAAGTTATTTTCTTGATTGTTTTTATTGTTGTGAAGTTAGATATAATTTGTCTAAGTATTCCTATTTATCGAAGACAATAATAAGTTTATCACAAAATTCATCGACAAAGTCAATTACAAAAACAATATTAAAAATGAAGCAATACAGATTTGAAAGACTTTAAATCTATCTTTACCACCTGATTACCAATAATTAGTATTTTATCATATGCAAACTTATGGTGCAAATATTGCAAGACAGATTATATCAATGTGGAAAATAAATACCACTTGTCTATATGTATAAAGATCGATGAAATTTTTTAAAGATATCAACATACGAAATGTTTAACTCATAATTTAATGCAATTCTCTATTTCCTTGCTGCATACACCTTTTTAGAATTCAACTTTTTCAATTTATGTTGTAAAAGACACATTATGTCATTTCATCATTTGAAATAGATTGTAAATTAATATATTGAAGTTGTTTACTAAAGAAAAAAATAGTATAAATAAAGTATAAAATTATCATGTCTTTGGAGGCTCATTACATCAAATCTGGGAGGTTTTTCAATTACAAAAAATTCAAAATTTTCATTACTCTCGAAAATGTTCCTTGATTGTCCAATACATTGCAATGACATATTGCTTTGGGGGAGGAATAATTTGAACGGTGGGCTTGTCTGTAGATAGATGAAAGAAAGTATTAAAGAGGAAAGAGGGAGGAGACGAGAGGAGGAGAGGAGAGAGAGAGAAAGAGGAGGCGAGAGAGAGAGAGAGAGAGAGAGATAGAGAGAGAGAAGAGAGGGGGGGATGGGAGGGAGGGGGGGGGGGCGAAGAGATGGAGGCAGGGGGGAGACCGGAGCGAGCGGGAGAGAAGTAGGAGAGAGGAGAGAACACACCACCAGACAGAAGAGACGAAAAAGACAGACAAGACCAACAGAGAGGAGATGAGAGGAGAGAGAGAGGAGTATAATACTATATAATATATATATATATATATATATATATTATATATATATATATATAATATATATATATAGTATGTGCCCTTATTGTTACATAAGTAAGTTTATATGAGTAAATACGCCAAAGGTAAGTGTTTGTTCTTATTCGTTCCGAGCTTAAGTTGTTGTTTAGAATTAAAACTCGCATACTTGTACATTCAATATATTGATGTCAGATGGCGTGCGTTGTCTGATGATGCAGACGCAGGAAACTAGGATCAGCATCAAGCACCTCTTTTATCCAGTTTGAGCAATCAAAGTTAGATGTGAGCCTCTCTGCATTCTGGAGGATTCTTTTATTGCTTTTTAGTCATTTCGTTTATAGAATGTTGTGGGGTTTGTCCAAACATTCATCTTAGTATTGTAGAGGCTTCATAGACAGATAGTTAGTCAAATTGTTTAGTTTGAGCATCTCTTTATATTGCATTTGAGATGTTCTATTTTTTACACTAAAGAGTCATTTTTGCAAAGACATTTATTTAAGTTATCTTGTGTTAGTGTTTCTCGCCTATTGATTATTTAAGACTGCCACTGAGTTATGTAAGCCAGTCCCAGGGTTCGCTCATGATCATCAATGGTCATTGGGTGTTGGTCACGTACAGGTTTTAAGCGCAGGGCATGATAAATTTTGTATCAAGAGTCTTAGGGAGTCTATAAAGTCGTGTCTGTAGAGTCCTAGTCATCGGTGTGATGTGTGCCACATCTATGATTAGGAGGCTGCAACATTTAGAAATTCCTCACTTTTTTCATATCCCTTTTCGTGCATTAAAATTTATGTTTAAGAATTTTCCCTTTAATTTGTGCTTGTGCATGTTTCAGCTCATCATGCCTTTAGGAAGCGCAGGAGGTCATCTAGTAGAAGGACTGTTGAGGAAGTTGAGGTGCCTAATGCATCAAACATGCAACCTCAAGGAGAAGTAATCGATGTTGAGTTCTGCGAGGCTATCCGACTGTCAATCCAAGCGATGACTAACCAAGTCGAGCAACAAATACGGGCTCAACAAGAAGAGGCTTAAACTTAGAGGATTCATTATTTCTTGAGAAGAATCCTCCCAGTTTCACCAGTTCAAGCACTACATAGGATCAGGAAAACTTTGTGGAAGAGTTAAAAAAGATTTTTGATTTGATGCATGTCATTGACGTTGAAATAGTAGAGTTAGCCTATACCAAATAAAAAATATGTCTAAGACTTGGTTGAATCAATTGAAGGAGGGAAGAGATGAGGATTCACCACGTCTGAGTTGGACTTACTTTGAAGAAGCTTTCTTGGGGCGTTTCTTTCCCTGAGAACTAAAAGAATCTAAGTAAATGAGTTCCTTACAATGAAACATGATTCCTTGAGTTTACATGAATATGGGTTTAACTTCACCCAGTTGTCCAGCTATGCTCCTGAAATTGTTAAGGCCTTGAGGAGTACAATGAGCTTGTTGCTCGCTAGAATGGGTCGTGCCTCAAGCAAAGATTTGAGGGCATAGCTTCAATACTGATAGGCGACATAGACATATCTAGGTTGATGGTCTAGGCGCAAAAATTTGAAGAAGAGAAGATTAGTTACATAGAAGCGTATAAGAACAAGAAAGCAAACATTGGGAACAAGTCAGGGCAGGAGAAGGGTGGTTCGACTAGGCCACAATTTCATAAGTAAAAGTGGCATGCACCATCATTTGCTAGTACTCCTTCACCCAGAAACAATGGTGAGCATTATGGACATGACTTGCAGAACTTCAGATTTAGACCAGCACAATCTCAAGATAGTATGGCATAAAGAGGTAGATGGTCTCTTGTATGTACTAAGTGTAGTAGAAACCACCTAGGTAAATCTCGTGAGGGCCAGAAATGTTGCTTCAAGTGTGTACAAGAGGGTAACTTTCTGAGGTAGTGCTTGAAGGAAATGCAGGGTACTGGAAATCCGAGCAACAGAGTCCAATCTTAATTAGTTGATCCACCAGACAAGGTTGCACCTAGAGGACCCATTTCTGGTTCTAGCGGAGGGGCAAACCACCTCTATGCAATCACTAGCTTCCAAGAGAAAGAGAAGTCTCTAAATGTTGTCACAAGTATGATTAAAGTCTTTACTTTTAATGTTTATTATTTTGCTATACCTAGGATCAAGTTTAAATTTTGTAAATCCTTATGTTGCAAATAAGTTTGAGATTCCTCCTTAGAAACTTTGAGAACATTTTTCTATTTTTATTGGACAAACCATTATAGCGGAAAGAGTCTATCGTGATTGTCCTATTTCTATTAATCACAAGAACACTATGGCCGAACTAGGTGAATTAGACATGCTAGATTCTTATGTCATTCTAGGTATGTACTATCTCCATGATTGTTATGCGTTAATAGATTGTATTACTCGATTTTTGATGTTTCAGCTTCCTAACAAGCCGTTCATAGAGTTGAGTAGTAGTTCAACAGTTCCTAAGGGTCTTTTTTATTTTCGTACCTTAAGGTAAAAAATTTTAGTATCAAAGGGGTGTTTCTATCACTTATTCCGAGTTAGTGACTCAAGTCTTAAGGTACCTTCCTTTCAGTTAATTTCTTTAGTTAAGGAGTTTCAAGAAGTATTTCCTGATTATCCACTCAGGGTCCCTTCATAAAGAAAAAGACTTCGGCATAGACATCATTTAAAATACTCGTCCTATATCTTTTCCGCCATATATAATGGCACCAACACAGTTAAAAGAGTTGAAATATATGTTGGATAAAGGTTTTATTCAACCAGTGTCTGACCCTTAGGCGCTCTGGTCCTGTTTGTAAGAAAGAAACATAGCTCCCTTAGGATATGTAGATACTAATCCCAATTTAATAATTTTACCATCAAGAATAAGTATCCTTTCCCAATGATAGATGATATTTTCTATCAATTTCAGGGGGCACCTGTTTCACAAAAATCTAATCTCTGATCTGGCTACAGCCAAGTAAGGGTTACATAATGTGACATTCGAAATACAACATTCAGAACAAGTTATGGGTATTATGGCTTGTTGATTTTGTCTTTTGGTTTAACCAATGCACCTGCGGTTTTCATGGATCTTATGAACAAAGTCTTCTAGCCTTATTTAGATATATTTGTTATTGCCTTCATTGATGACATACTAATATATTCAAGGAATAAAGAATATCATGCTAGTGATCTCAACATAGTCCTTCAGACCATGAAAGATAATGAGTTGTATGCCAAGTTCTCCAAATGTGAGTTTTGGCTTATGTATTTGGCATTCTTGGGCCACATAGTTTCGGCGATGGGATAAGAGTTGATAGAGAAAAGATAAAGCAGTTCAAAGTTTTCATAGACCCACGTATCCAAGTGATATAAGAATTTCTTGGGTTGGTCAAGCAAATATAGAAGGGTTGTTGAGGGGTTTTCGTCTAATTTTTCTACTATGACCAAGTTGACTCAAAATTTAGTTACGTTTCAATGGTGTGAAGCTAGTGAGAAAAACATTCAAGATTTGAAGAAGATGTTTACTAATGCCCAGTGTTGACCTTACAAGAAGTTACTCAAGATTTTGTGGTGTATGGAATGCATCTAGAGTCGGTTTGGGTTGCGTGTTAACGTATAATGGCAAGGTTATAGGTTATGCCTTAAGAAAGATGAATGTTCATGAGAAGAATTAATTAACACGACTTGAGTTTGGCTATTGTAGTTTTCGGCTGGAACATATGGCGTCACTACATGTATGGGTCTTATGTTGACATATTCACTGATCACAAGAGCCTATAATGTATGTTCACCTAGAAGGAGCTAAATCTCATACATAGGAGGTTCTTAGAATTACTCAATGATTATCACATGAGTATTTTTAGCACCCAAGTAGGGCTACTATGGTTGTTGATGTTTTAAGCAGTTTACACACGCCAGTACCGCCCATGTTAAGGAAGAAAAGAAGGAGTTAACCAAAGAGGTGCACATACTTGCATGCCTGAGAGTAAGACTTATGTATTCCACAAAAGGAGGGAAGTAATGACCAATGGAGCAGAGTCATCATTAGTGTCAGAAGTGAAAGAGAAGCAAGACCAAGATCCCATTTTGCTTTATTTGAAGGCAAAGGTTTATAATAAAAAAGTATGGTCTTGTAGACAAGGGGGAGATGGTGTGTTGAAGTATCAAGGTAGAGTGTTTTTACCAAGGGTGAATGGACTCCAAGAATGGATCATGGATAAGTCTCATAGATCAACATACTCCATTCATCAAGGTTCCACCAAGATGTACCGTGATTTGAGAGTGGTATATTGCTGGGAGGGTATGAAGAAGAACATTGTTGAGTTTGTTGTCAAGTGTCAAACTACCATAAAGTGAAAGTAAAACACCAAAGGACTGGAGAATTTTCATAAAATAAAACTTTTGGAATAAAAGTGGAGGATGATTCATCTAGAATTTATCACAGTCTTTACAATATCTCGTTGGAAACATGATTCAATTTGGGTTATTCTCAATAGAAAGACAAAATCCGCCCATTTCTTGCCGGTAAAGAACACTCATTTGGCGGAGGATTATGCAGACTTATACATTCAGGAGGTAGTGAGACTTCATGGAGTCCCACTATCGATCATTTCAGATAGAGGTGCACAATATAATACTCAGTTATAGAAGTCTTCATAAATGGTTTAGGTTCAAAGTTAATGTAATGACCTGCAAGTATACCGTAGGAGATAGAGCACATTTGAGTCACCACCTGCGTACTTGACCTAACGAAGGTCTTGCATAAGCCTCTTTGCTATAAGTCATTGCATAAGTATGAAGTGTATTGCAGAATTAAAAATTTTCACAAAAATATAAATTAGAAACTATTTTCTAAAAGATTAAGGAATAAGTCTCATCGTCACAAGCCAACTTAAAGAAACATCTAAAATATCATAGGAAAACGACCCTTTACATTAATAGAAATACATAATAAGAATTTACAAGTCCTAAAATAATTAGCTAAAAGAACATAGATTATGTCCTTGAATATATAAGATATAACAAATCTTGAGAGAATCAACTTCTCAAGCCTTCACTCCTAAACTTCCACTTGCCTTCCACCTATACTCATAAAAATAGAATAAAATGGGGTTAGTACAATGTTTTACTAAGTATGACATTATGCAAAAACACATGTAAAAGATGACATTTTAGTTGAAACATACAAGTCATGCTATTTTGTAAAACCTTAATGAATCAAGGTACAACGCAAAAAATATTCACCATGAATCATATGAAGTAACACTCTCATAAACCTCAACATATAGTCATATTTGCAATAGATAATTTATCACATACACCTTCCTATCAAAACTTATCCTAAAACTCACATAAGTAAGACATGAAGAGGCCGCCCATACAGCCTCTTAAATATGTATCTAAGCAATCCTTAAGGAGGCCAATGATAAGAATAGTTCATTACAAATCACCAAGTCAACATTCAATACTAAATACGTTAGGGGAAACAAACATATAATGGACATAAAGTACATCAAGGACTTAATTAGGGGAAACAAATTCAAGCACATCAACGACTCAAATAGATGATCACAACACATATAATCATGGACATAAACATTAATAATATATGCACCAATTTACAAGGAACAACAACTTCATATCATAAAGCATTTTCAAGCCACACAAGTAAATTTGGAACTAATTCCACAATCTCAAGAGCATACACAAATCAATATTTTCAATTCATTTATGGAGGAACTACCTTGTCCAACATTAACATTCTCATCTTATCATGATAACTTTGAACATGCAATAACTTCTCAAAACACACGTTGGCACATGAACATAACAATCTTGAAGCAATTAAGCAAATATCATTAGCTACAAGTTGTCATCAGAAACATAGATTAACTATAAATATACCCATGAAACTATGATACAATCAAGAGAATGCAACTCATCATATCATCAATTAAACTCATAACATAAGGACACATGCAAATCCTACTAATATGCAAGACTCCAAAACTGTAATACCTAGAGAATGACTTAGGTGAAGCTAGGGCATAACATGGTTTTCATGAAATAAAAGTTTTTGAATTGGTTTATAATGTGGTATTGAGGCAGTTTCTAGAGTTTTAGGTTATTTGGAAGTGAAACATCAAGGGATGACGAAGACACTAGACGACTAAGTCACCTATCTGCCTAATGTGTGGTTATGTGCCTATATATGAGTTTCATGAGTTAATGAGGTTATTATATGAGTTATTATAGTTCTTATTAATAGTTTTTCAAGTTACGTGAAGTTTGGAGGTCAAACGTCAATGAACATCCATGACGTTTGAAAGGTTTGCCTTGAAATGACTTTGTGTTTCTTAGCATGTTTCGTTGAGTTTTACGTGTTCGTTTTGAAAGAAATTAATGTGGGAGGTACTAATTGTATACAAACATATTTAGGTTGGAAACTTCCAATCATACATCCCCAAGGAAAATCTAAGGGTCCTTGAGGAAGGTCCTAACCCAAGAGCCAAAAGTGCTAAAACCAGCCCAACCTACGGATGGCAATCGACGACTCATCGGTCAATCGACACCTTGTTGGTGAGGATAGTAGGTTTAAAAAAAAGTGTGGGAGGGGAGAATCCAATGACCAGCTTCAGTCCCAAACCACAGACCAACAGGACGGTCCGTTTGTTTGGAAACGGGCCTTCGATGGCCACTTGTGGATTGAAATTATTACTGCGCAACTTTGGTAAATTCATCACACATCTAAATAAGAATTTGGGTTGTTAATTAGAGGTACTTTGGGTATTTTAAATATATTTATAATCCTTAACCACTTAGGAGAATTCATTCTTGAAAATCAAAAACAAAAAATATCATAGAAATTCTCTAGAACTCCATTGAAACCAAACCACAAGGAAGAGATTTGATTGGAGATTTGAGTGGTGATTCTTCATCAATATCATGGATTCAAATCATTGAGGTATGGTTCTTGATCCTTGAAACTCTATTCATCAACGAGTCCAAAATTCAAAGAGATTCATAAAGTCTTCAAAGTTGAACTTGTCCAATTTTATGATCTATCCATGGGTTCTTGTATTAAAGGTTTTAAAAAATTGAATATTGATTGATTTTTTGTTACTCAGATAATTTTAACTCAATTAACCTATGAACCCATGAAATTTATGAACACCAGTTTTTGACTACTTTGTGCTTGACTTGAGGTTGTCTTAATGGTTATGAATTCTTCTATAGTTTTCTATGAGCTATTGAATGATGTAAGAATTGTATTTAATTGATGTATTGATATTTCTTATATTAATCAGGCTATATTTAATTGACATGGATTCATTGAGTACTATAGTTTTTTTATTGAATAGATGATCATGGCCATGTGTAAGAGCCTTTTGGTGTTGAATTGGATGAGTTAGCTATGGACAGAAGTGGTGAGAATACATTGGTGGTACTCTGACCTAGTTATCATTATTTTATTTTAATTAAACTTCAATTATGTTGTGATTGGTATGGTCCACTTATTGTAGAGGTTTTATGTGCCTTGCTTGCAAATGATCTGGCCTTGTCAGCGTTACATTATGTATTATGATAATCATTGCTTTGTTGGCACTACTTTACGTATTATGATGATTTGTGTAGTTTATTATGTAAATTATGATCATATATATCTACATGTTAGTAAGGTTAAAGTACGTGTTCTTGTATTGGTGTTGTAAGGTTATCATGTTAGACTACGAAGGTCTTTGTATGGGTAGTCTTAGAGTTGATGCATGATTATTCCTAATTGACTATATGAGTCTATAATGGTTATATTGATTATGTTATAGTAGTGTATAGTATGACCTAAATATGATGTTTCTTATGTCTATGTGCTTCAAAAGAGATATGTTATATGCAAAGTATGTTGTGTCTTCTTTTTGGTAGACTTGTGTCCCTCACTTGATATATGCATTAATGTTAACACAAGATCAATTGACTTAGGATGCTAAAGCCTCTTAGTATTGAATATATAAATGACATGTGACCTTGAATAATGTTAAGAGGGTCTTTGTTTGAAACCTTGAACCTATTGGCACGGTTATGAACATTGAAGTCGAAAGTCACAATAGTATCCTTCTTGTAATGAATGATGGACTTAAGTTTGATTGTCTTGAATGACATCATATCATCCTTAGGAAAGTCGTGATGAGATATCTTTGTCGCCATTGTAATATAGCCTTAGAGGACCTCTTTGGTAGTGTAAATGTGATTGAGTTATAAACTTGATATGGAACCCCTTTGTATGAACCTTTACTATAAATTACTCAATCAGAACAAAGGCTAGTACCGATTGAGTATCATAAGGGAAGTATCTCTAGTTCAAGGATGTTTCTAGAGTACAAAGTAAGACCTTCATATTCTTTAACAATGTGCCTACATGAGATGTGTCCTAATTCTACCCTTGGTAAATAGAATACCATCATTGGAGTAGGTTAGAACTCCGGATTCCATGTTTAGCTATCATGATCTATGTTGGTTATTGTCTGTTCTCATCACATGGGATACCAAGTAGCATTAGATAGGATCTATGATGTTTAGGAGGTGGTATGGGACGCTATCTAGAAATTGCACAATAGGCTTTGAAGGTGTTAATTAGAAGCCATGGGTATTCTCCAAGATCGTTTTTCTTGGGAAGGGGTCCTATAATGAATGAGTATTATAAAAAATAATTACATGTCCTGATACATTTTTAAGAAAGCATGTTAAATGAATTAAGGACTTAAGCTATGTATTAAGGAGTTAGTATAGTTAAGGGTGATGAAGGGGGGCGGGGCATAGGAATGGTCACTTCATATCTTACATAGATAAGTCTTAAGAATGCCTTTAGTTAATGAAGTCTGTTGATTATGTGGAAATGTGCTAGGCCTTTAGGATTATTTACGTAATCTGTAGGAGGTCAATCATGTACATTATCTTCTTTATTTACTTGAGTAAGTCTTTTGATAACCTGGAAGGAGAATGTCATATCATCTATATGTTGTTCTATTAAGTGATGATGATTCTATATTAGGTAGAAGAATCTTTTAAGTGTGTGTGTAATGGATTGTATGGGAGGTCACTTCACAACTCACTCAAGTGAACCTTAGTATTAACTTTAATAGGAGGATCGCATATTCATGTGGTTTGTGTATTGTAGGTGTGTATATCTCATTATAGGTGGTCTGAAGGATCATTTAGGTACTTCTAAAGAGGGTGTATGGATGTCTCTCCTTTTCTTACTTAAGTGAGTTTTAGGATCATTTTAGTTAGAGGATTGCAGGCTAGGAAGTGTCTAAGGTGAAGGGAATATACTTCACTTTAATAGTAACGAAGTTCACTTTAACAATGATATTACTCACTATAAAATTATCCTTAAAAATGTGATAAATTGGGTATGTGATTTCTTATGTGTTTATAAGGAGTTAAATGGTGTTCTTGTGATTGTATTATCGTATTTAAATTAAAGGATGCATATTTCGAATAAATATTTGTTTTCATGATATTTATGCATCATGTCATACTTAGCACATGTGTTTGTACTAATTTAATTTTTTATCAATTTCTAAAGTTATCTATAGGTGAAGTTGCCTTTGGAGAGCTAAGCTTGGATTAGAAGATCGTTCAAGCCAGTTAAAGTATGTCCTTATTTGACTCGAATTGAAGTATTTTTATAGAATTTCTAGTACTTATTCCTATTGCGTATAGGCCGTGTCCCGAAGTATTCTTGAGTTTATGATTTAATGAAATGAGACTCCGTATATCGTATGAGTTTTATATGAACGATATTTTAAATACTTATAGAATGTTTATGAAAATTTTAAATTTTGCACTACCTTTCATATGTTTATATGCATTGAATTATACGGAAGGGATTGTACAAGACCTCTGAGAGGTCAAGTACGCCAGTTGCCAAATACGAGATTTGGCCCAAACTAATAGGATATGGTCTCGGGATCTGAGAAGCTGGGTATTAAAACATAGGTTATGAAATTAGTTTTAGGAATCCAAAAGTCTCATCAAGTCACGTCTATAGAGTCTTGAGAATCAGTGTGATTTGCACACATATATGGGAGAGAAGATATAGGATGATAGAGTTTCCCTTCTTTTCCACTCCTATTTCGTGATGTAGAATAAAAGTTATTAGTAATCTTTTCTTATGGTTTTCCTTCTGTTTATATGAAGATGATACTAGCAGAACGGCCGCTAGAAGGTTGGAAAAAGGAAGGGTAGAAAAGGAAGTTCCTTCTCTAGTTGAAAAAGTTTCTCA
Source organism: Solanum habrochaites (assembly GCA_027704765.1). Taxonomy (NCBI): domain Eukaryota; kingdom Viridiplantae; phylum Streptophyta; class Magnoliopsida; order Solanales; family Solanaceae; genus Solanum; species Solanum habrochaites. Next base: position 24,195,857 of record JAKWJA010002500.1, on the reverse strand, counting down.
AGGTGCTCCAATTTATCAAGTTCCTATTATGGGTGGAGATAATGATTTTACGGTTGTCCCCCCCCCTCGAAATAATTAATGGAGAGATTTGAGAGGATTTACTTGATATAGACCGAGCTTTGACCACCCATGTGAATATGAGTATGGAGCTTAGATTGATTGTTGTGGAAAGCATAATGATATCTATATTGAGAGATTTTGTGATGATGGAGCCTACTATCTTTCTTTCCTGTAAGATGGGAAAGGATCCCCAAGAGTTTCTAGATGGTGTGTACAAGGTGTTGAGTGCCATTGGGGTGATTTCTAGGGAGAAGGTGGAGTTGGCTTTGTACCAATTAAGGGAGGTTGTTGAACTGTGTTACAGTATGACCAAAAAAAATAGTCCGGTTGAGTCGGGTCCTATTGAGTGGGAAGAATTTAATGAAGCTTTTCTTTGAAAGTACTTTCCCCATCAGAGGAGGGAAGTGATGGTTGAGGAGTTTATCGATCTCAAGAAAGGCAATATGAGTGTTGGGGAATACTCATTAAAGTTCTCTATGTTGTCTAGATTTGCTCCATCCCTTATGTCAAACCCTAGGGATGAGATTAATAGATTTGTAATGGGTTTTGGGATCTAGTGAAGAAAGAATGACATACGGCTATGCTACATAAAGATATGACCCTAGCAAGACTAAAAGTGTATGCTCAATCATTGAGGTATCTAAACATTGTAGGATTAATAGAAACTTGAAGAGGAGTGTTCCTAGTGATCTAGGTCAACCTAGGTTCAAGAAGCAGGATCAAATTCAAGATGGACCTAGTGCTCCTAAGGTGAAACTTGAGAAAGGATTTGGTTATGAAAAATGGCAAGCCTACATGTGCTAATTGTGGGAACAGTCAATATGGAGAATGTCTACGGGGTACCAGGAGTTGCTTTGGTTCTGGTAAAGATGGACACGAAGTAAGGGATTGTCCAACTAGAAATGGTAAGCAAGTTTCTCCTAATATTACAAAGAATGATACTCCAAATGAGAGGCGGTTCTATGCACTCCGTAATAGAGGAGCAATGCCGAATGAGGATGATGATTATGATGGTATGTTCTTGCATCTCTTTAGTGATATGAGTTCCTTCTAAGTGTGGGAGTATTTTGAGTAGTGGAGTTTTTATTGATTTTCTTATCTCTTCTATTCAACTCAAGCTTGAGAGTAGAAAGTCATAGTAGTATGTTGCATGTGCATTGTGTTAGAAGTCTTGTAGAAATTGAATTTCATTGATTTCTTGAAATGTGTATCTCATGAATTTATGATTATGTTGAAAAATGTGTTTATATTATTTTATTTAACATATTATAATGTTTCCGTTATGAATTGCCTAAGAGTTGCTTTTTTTTTGAAATTTTTTCATAATTCACTATTATGGACTATCAGCTCATTGTAAGAACATTGAGAAAATGATAAATTCATTCATTAGTGAAAAATTTTATGTGACGTCGTTAAAATTGACGAATATGAGCATGATAATGAATATAAAAATGAGGTTTTACTATTTGGAATGAAAGATGTGAGTTTTATAACATGAAGGATATGTTGTGATTCTCTTGATTATGCAAAATTAATGTTTCTCCTTGTTTGGGTATTGTATAGTTTCCTGTATGGTAATTTCATGAGCGGTAGAGTTTAGTCTACTCTTGGGGAAGTGTTGGAGAGTAAGAGTGTTAGTGTATTCGTAGGACGAAGTGCCAAGTGTGGGGAGATAGTCATTACCTGCGATAATGACTTAGGTAAAGCTAAGGCCAAACAAGGTTTTGATAAGTGTGTAAGGTCTTAAATTAGTTTATAATGTTCTATTGAGGTAGTTTCTAGAGTTTTAGGTGATTTGGATGTGAAAAAATCAAGGGACGATCAAGACGTTCGATGACTAAGTCACCTATGTGACTCATGTATGGTTATGTTCCTATATGTGTATTTATTTAGTTAATATAATTTTTATAGGCATTGTGTCAAGTTTCATTATGTTTGGAGTTCAAACTTCCAAGAACGTCTATGACGATCGAAAGGTTTACCTTGAAACGACATGTGTGTCTTGGAATGTTTCATTGAGTTTTACGTGTTTATTTTTGATGAAATTGATGTGGAAGATCCTAAACTCGTATATGAACATATTCGGGTTGGAAACATTTCGGAAAAAATCCCCAAGGACCATCCAAGGGTCTTTGAGGAAGGACCCAACCCAATAGCAAAAGCTGTCAAAACCAGCCCAACCTACGGATGGAAGTCGATGAAACATGGGTCAATCGACTCCCTGTTGGCGAAGGGATTTGGTTTATACTTAGGCGTGGGAGGAGAGAATCCATGGACCAGCCTCAGTCCTAAACTACGGAACAAAAGGATGGTACATTTTTTGGGAAACTGGCCGTTGATGGCCAATTATTGGTTGCGACTGTTTCTGCTCAACTTTACTATAATGTCTAGGCGTAAATTGGAAAATTCATTCCAAGTACAAATAAGATTTTGGGCGGTTACTTAGGGGTAATTTTGGTATTTTGAACATTTTTATAAGCGTTAAACACTTAGGAGAATTCAATCTTCCAAATCAAAATCTAAAATATCTTAGAAATTCTCTAAAACTCTGTTGAAGCCAAAACTCAAGGAAGAGCTTTCACTGGAGATTTATGTTGTGTTTCTTCATTAATTTCGTAGATTAACATCACTGAGGTATGGTTTTTTATTCTTGAAACTCTATTAATTGTGTAGCAAAAAATTCAAAGAGTTTTCTAAAGTTTTCAAATATGAACTTGTCCAATATTATGATCTATCCATGGGTTCTTGCAATAAAGATTTTAAAGAATTGAATATTGATTGAATTTTTGTTAATTATATGATTTTTACTCAATAAACCTATGAACCCATGTAATTGATGAACCTAGTTTTTTGACTACTTTATGGGTTAAGTAATATTGACTTAATGGTTATGATTTTGGTGAAGTTTTCTACGACCTATTGAATAAAGTAATAATTTTATTCAACTAATGTCTAATTGGTCTTATATTGATAAATATATATTTAATTGACTTAGATTCGTTGAGTATCATAGTTTTTGTATTGAATAGATGCTCATGGACATGGGTAAGGGCCTTATGGTATTGAATTGGATGATTTAGATATGGATTGAAGTGGTGAGAATGGATAGGTGGTTTGCGGCCCAAATTCTCTTTATTTTATGTTAATTAGACTTCAATTATGTTTTGATTGGTATGGTCCACTTATGTTGGTGGTGCTATGTGCCTTACTTGCAATTGATGTGGCCTTGTCAGCGTTACTTTATGCATTATGATGATCAAGGCCTTGTTGGTACTACTGGAAGTATTATGATGTTTTGTGTACTTAATTATGTGAAATATGATAATATATATCTAAATGTTAGTATGGTGAAAGTATGTGTTCTCTTATTAGTGTACTCATGTGACCATCTTAGACTCTGACTATGTCTTTGAATGTGTAGTCTTAGAGTTGATGCATGATTATTCCTTATTGATGTGGCCTTGTCGGCGTTACTTTATGTATTATGATGATCAAGGCCTTGTTGGTACTACTGGAAGTATTATGATGTTTTGTGTACTTAATTATGTGAAATATGATAATATATATCTAAATGTTAGTATGGTGAAAGTATGTGTTCTTTTATTAGTGTACTCATGTGATCATCTTAGACTCTTACTATGTCTTTGAATGTGTAGTCTTAGAGTTGATGCATGATTATTCCTTATTGACTATATGAGTCTATAATGGTATATTGATGATGTAATAGTATTGTAAAATATTACCTATATATGATGTTGGTTATGTCTATGTGCTTTTAAAGCGATATGTTATATGTGAAGTATGTTGTATCTTGTTTTGGTAGATATGCGTCCTTTACTTGATATATGTATGAATGTGAATATGAGATTTATTGACTTAGGATACTAAAGTCTCTTATTCTTGAATGTATGAATGACATGTGACCTTTAATGATGTTAAGAGGGTCTTAATGTGAAACTTTGAACCTAGTGGTAAGGTTATAAACATTGAAGTCGAAAGTCGTAATGGTATCCTTCTTGAAATCAATTATTGACATAAGTTTAATTGGATTAAACAACATCATATCATCCTAAGGAAAGTCATGATGATATGTCTTTGTCTCCATTGTAAGGGTTCCCTGGAGGACCTCTTTGGTAGTATGAATGTGATTGGGTTATGAACATGATATGGAACCCCTTTTTATGACACTTTAATATAAATTACTCTATGAGATCAAAGGCTTGAACTAGTAAGTATGGTAAGGTAAGTAGATCTAATTAAAGAATGAGGCTAAAGTACAAATTGAAACGTTCATATTCCTTAACAACGTGTCTACATGGGATGTGTCCTAGTTATACCCTTTGCAAGTAGAACACCTTCATCAGAGTAGGTTAGAACTCGAGATTCCATGTTTAGATATCATGGTCTATGTCGATTATTGTCTATTCTCATAATATGGGATACCTACTAGAATTAGAGAAATTTTATGAAGTTTAGATGGTGGTGTGGGACGATATATAGACATTGCATAATAGGCTTTGAAGGTGTTAATTAGAGTCCATGGGTCTTCTCCAAGACCATTACTTGAATGTCCTTATATGATGAATGAGTCTTAATTGAACTTTACCATTACTTGAATGTCCTGATGTGATGAATGAGTATTAATTGAACTAATCAATGTCATGACTTAAGTAAAAAATCATGTTAAATTAATATGTACTTATCTATAGTAGTTCAGGGTTGTCTAATTAAGGTGTCAAAATGGCAAGCTTACATGTGCTACTTGTGGGAACGTGCACTATGGAAAATGTCTACGGGGTACCGGGGGTTATTTTGTTGTTTTAAAGATTGATATAAAGTTAGGGATTGTCATACTAGAGAAGGTAGGCAAGTTTCTCCTAATGTTCCAAAGGATGATGTCCAAATAAGAGGCGGTTCTATGCACTCCAGACTAGAGGAGCAAAGCTTGATGAGGATGATGATGAGAAGTTCTTCCATATCTTTACTGATATGAGTTCCTTCTAAGTGGGTGAGTATGGTAAGTAGTGGTGTTTTGATTGATTGTATTATCTCTTCTATTCAACTTAAGCTCGAGAGTAGAAAGTCATAGAAGTATGTTGCATGTGCATTGTGTTTAGAAGTCTTTTTGAAATTTAATTTCATTGATTTCTTTCATTGCGTATCTCATGTAGTTATGATGATGTTAAAAATTTGTTTATATGATTTTGTTTTGCCTATTAGCATGTTTCTATTATTAATTGTCTAAAAGTTTTGTTTTTGAAAAATTTGCATAATTCATTGTAATGGACTTGCAGTTTACAGTAAGAATTTTTGAGAAAATAAAAAATTCATTCTTTGGTCTAAAATTGTTGTGATGTGGTTAGAATTGATGTACATGAGCATGATAATAAATATAAAATAATCTTATACTGTTTGGATGAAGGATGTGAATTTTATGGCATGATGAGTTATAAAATTTATTCTAGTTTTTTGTTGAGTTGTGATGCTCTTGAATATGTGAAATTTATGCTTCTCCTTGATTGGGTATTTTATAATGTGTTTTATGGGATTTTCATGAGTTATAGAGCTGAGTCTCTACTCTTAGAAATATTCAGAGAGTGGAAAGTTTCATTCGAGGACAAATGTTGTCAAGTAGGGTGTGATTGTACTACCTCAAAAATGAATTATGTGAATCTAGGTCCTATAATGGTTTTTGTGAGTGTCTAATCTCCTAAATTTGTTTATAATGTTGTATTCATGCAGTGTCTAGAGGTTTTGGTGTTTTGGATGTGAAATGTCAAGGGACGACCAAGACGTTCGTTGACTAAGTCACCTATGTGCCTCATGTGTTTTTATGTACCCATATGTGTTTTAATGAGTTAATGAGGTCATTATATGAGTTATTATAGTGTTTATTGTCAGTGCGCCAAGTTTTGTGAAATTTGGAGGTCAAACGTCCAAGAACATTTATGACGTTTTAAAGGTTTGCCTTTAAATGACCTTCTGTGTCTTGGCATGTTTTATTGAGTTTTACGTACTTTTTTTCGATGAAATTTATGTGGGAGGTACAAAACTCGTGTAAAAACACATATGGGTTTGAAACTTTCGGAAAAAACATCCCTAAGGACCATCGAAGGATCCTTGAGGAAGGACCCATCGAAAGAGTAAAAGCTGTCAAAACCATCCCAACCTACGGATGGCAGTCGACGACTCGTGGGTCAATCGATGCCCCGTAGTTGAGAGTCGTAGGTTGAAACTTAGGCGTGGGAGGATAGAATCCAAGGACCAGCCTCATTCCAAAACCACGGACGATCGGGATTGTCCGTTTGTTGGGAAACAGGTCGTTAATGGCCACTCATCTATTACGACTTTTTCTGCCTAGCTTTATTGTAATGTATTGGAGTGAATTGGTAAATTCACCCCACGTCCAAAAATGACTTTGGTAGGTTACTTAGGGGTACTTTGGGTATTTTAAACATGTTTATGAGCCTTAAACACTTAGGAGAATTTATTCTTCAAAATCAAAACACAAAAAATATCCTAGAAATTCTCTAGAACTCCATTGAAGCCAAAATTCAAGAAAGAGATTGGATTCGACATTTGATTGGTTATTCTTCATAAATTTAGTTGATTAATATAATTTATCTATGGTTTTTTTATCCTTGAAATTTAATTCATTAAAAACCTAAAATTCAAAGAGTTTTCTAAAGTTTTCAAAGATGAACTTGTCCAATTTTATGATCTATCCATGGGTTCTTGCATTAATGGTTTTAAAGCATTGATTATTTATTGAATTGTTGTTAATTATATTATTTTAACTCAATTAACCTATGAACCCATGTAATTGATGAACCCTAGTTTTTACACTACTTTATGGGTTAAGTGATATTTATTTGATGCTTATTAATTCCAGTATAGTCTTCTACAGGCTATAGAATGATGTAATAATTGTAATAAATTGATGTCTAATTGGTCTTAGATTTACCAATATATACTGAATTGACTTAGATTCATTGAGTATTATAGTTTTTATATTGAATAGATATTCATGGTCACGGGTAAAGGCTTTATGATATTGAATTCGATGTTTTGGATATGGATTGAAGTTATGAGAATGGATTGGCACTACGCTTCCCTAATTCTCTTTACGTTATGTCAATTATACTTCAATTATGTTTTGATTGGTATGGTGAACTTATGGTGGAGGTGTTATGTGTCTTACTTGCAATTGATATGGCCTTGTCGGAGTTACTTTGATGTATTATGATGATCCTGGCCTTGTCGGCACTACTTGAAGTACTATGATGATTTGTATAGTTGATTATGTGATGTATGATCATATCTATCTACATGTTAGTGAGGTGAAAATGTGTGTTCTTCTATTGGTGTTGTAGGTGATCATCTTATACTATGACTATATATTTGTATGTGGTCTTAATGATGATACAATATTAGTCCTAATTGACTATATGAGCCTATAATGGTTATATTGATGATGTTATAGTAGTGTATAGTATGACCTAAAGATGATGTTGGTTATGTTTATATGTGAAGTATGTTGTGTCTTCTTTTGGTAGACTTGTGTCCCTTGATATATTTATGAATGTGAATATGAGATTTCTTGAATTAGGATACTAAAGACCTTTAGTCTTGAATTTATGAATGACATGTGACCTTTAATGATGTTAAGAGGGTCTGTATGTGAAACCTTTAACCTACTCGTAATGTTATGAAGATTGAAGTTGAAAGTCGTAATGGTATCCTTCTTGTAATGAATAATGGACTTAAGTTTAATTGGATGGAATGACATCATATCATCCTTAGGAAAGTCATGATGAGTTATATTTGTCTCCATTGTAAGCTAGTCCTAGAGGACTTCTTTGGTAGTGTAAATTAATAGGTTATTTACCTGTTATAGAACCCCTTCATATGAACCTTTAATGTAAATTACTCTATGTGAACAAAGCCTAGAACCTAGTAAGTATGGTTAGGTAAGTATCTCTAGTTCAACTATGAGGGTGGAGTGCAAAGTAACCTCCATATTCCTTAACCATGTTCCTACATAGGATGTGTCCTAGTTCTACCCTCATCAAGTAGAACAGCCTCATCGGAGTAGGATAGTGTATGATCCCAAAAATGACTTAGGTGAAATATAGCATAAAATGGTTTTCATAATGTTTTAAGATCCTAAACAAGTGATTAAAGTGGTATTGAGTCATTGTCTAATAGATTAGGTGATGTGGAAATGAAACGTCAATGGACGACTAAGATGTTTGATGACTAAGTCATTTATGTTCCGCATATGTGGTTCTATGTGTTTATATGTGATTCATGATGTTATGAGATCCGTAAATGAGTAATTATGGTTTTATAGGTAGCGTGTAATGTTTCATGAAGTTCCAAGGTCAAACGTCCAAGAATGTCCATGACGTTCAAAAAGTTTGCCTTGAAGTGAACCTATTTGTCTATGCCTATTTTATCGCGTTTTACATGTTTGTTTTGGATGAAATTCATTTAAGAGGTCCTAAACACATCTACGAAAATATTTTGGTGGGAAACATCCGGGCAAACATCCCGAAGGACCATCCAAGAGTCCTTGAGGAAGGACACAAAGTTGGTTCCCAAGACTGCCCAAGACATCCTACCAACGGATGGCAATCGATACCCAGTGGGTAAGTCCACACCCCGCTGGTAGTAACTTACTTACTGGCACTTAGGTTTTGGGAGAGGCAGCTAAGGAAAATCCTCAATTCCCGACCATGGACAAGCAGGACAGTCTGTTGGTCAAGGGACGAGCCGTCGATTGGCAACCGTTGGTGGATTTCCTCGCTGCACATATCACTCTTAAGTTGAGGGTTGAAGTTGTAAATTCACCCCACGTCCAAATAATAATATTTTCAATTTCTAAAGGGTATTTTCGTTATTTTAAATGTGTTTATAAGCTTAAACACTTGGAAAATTTCATTCTTCAAAATCAAAACAAAAGTTCCCACTCCATTAAATCCAAAACTCAAAGAAGGTCTTGGATTGGAGAATTTAGTGGTGATTCTTCATAAAATTTATGAATTAGCTTCATCGAGGTATGTGTTTTGATCTTAGAAACTCTATGCATAACGGAATACAACTTTCAAAAATGTTTTCTAAAAGTTTTCAATGTTGAATTGTCAATTTTTAGTGATCTATGCATGGGTTCTTGCATTAAAGGTTTTTAAGCATCTAATATTTGTTCAATTGTTATTAATGATATGGTTTTAACTCAATTAACCTATGAGCCCATGTAATTTATGAACCCTAGTTTTGACTACTCTAGTTTATGAATTCTATTGTAGTTTTCTATGGGCTATCTAATGATGTGAGAATTTTATTCAATTGATGTATAGGTTGTATTAGATTGATAAATATGTGTTGAATTAACCTAGTTTCATTGATTATTATGATTTATTCATTGAATTGATGTTCATGGCCATGGGTATTAGTCTTATGGTATTGAATTGGATGATTTAGCATTGGATTGAGGTGTTAAGGAAAGAGTGGTGGTACGCTGCCCTATTTCCCTTATTTTTATGTAAATTAGACTTTAATTATATTGTTATAGTTATGGTCCAGTTATGGTTGCGGTGTTATGTGCTTTATTTGTGACTGATGTGGCCTTGTCGACATTACTTTATGTACCATGATGAGAATGGCTTTGTCGGCAACAACTTAAAGTTAAGTGGTTATTTGTGTATTTTATTATGTGAAGTATGAAACTATCTATGTATATGTGAAGTAATGTTAAAGTATATATGGTTTATTATATTGATGTAATTTAGGTTATCATGTTAGACTATGACTATGGATTTATGTATATAGTCTTAGGTTTCTTTCTTGGTTATTCCTACTTTACTATCAATATTTGTTAACAATGTCAATATTTTACTTTGTTTTTCTTGATTAATTTTTTTTTAATTTCGTTGATCTGAAAGAATACATTTTTTTAATAACAAAAAGGACAAAATCATGGGAGATGATATTTTTTAAAAAAGTAATATATCACTTAAAATTTTCATCAATTGCAATTTCAAAAGTAATTGATTGTATTCATTCATATATACATGATATGTTTATTTGTATTCATTATGATTTTCATGTTTGACTTTGGATAATGACATTTATATTTCTTTATTAGTTTGTATTCATACCAATATGTATATCAATTTGATTTGTAGTTACTTAAGAAGCATATTTGTATCAATATAGTTATGTAAACTCTTGTTCATTTTGAAAGGCAAAGCATTGGTTTGTATATTTTTTACTTAAAATTCTAAAAACATTTGTATTTAAGTTATTAAAGCATAGAAATTTACAATCATAGTAACAATAAAACTTGTATTGTTTTAAAAAATTATTTTTCTTATTTTTTATGTATTCAAATAATATCGTATTGAATGTCTAATTTATAGAACATCTACCAAATAGGATTTCAAATTATTTTATACTCCAAGCACTAAACATACAAAAAAAAAATCGATCTGTCACTTTTTGTATCCCAAACATATTACAGATTAACCAAATTGAATACCTCAGCGACCATCTAACATTTAAATACAATATTCGAATAGTAACTTGTGAAGATCTCCAAGTGAAGATTCAACAGAAAAAATACGATCCAAATCTATTTTCGAATATTTTTTCAATAACCATTTTAAAATCAAAATTGAAGAAGTAGAAATTTTTTCTGCATAAAATAAAATATGAATTCACTAAGAGGCAAGGGTTGACTACAACAAGTTAACAAGCTACTTCTCTGTAAACGCTTTATCAGAAGGCATGTCTTCGTAGTCCTTTTTGTGCTCTGGCATCTCAACTAATGCTCCGTGAATGTTCTATGGAGTGTACCCACGACGACCGGGCATTTCCTTATCATAGTGAAGAAGCTATAAAATAATGGAAGAAATCCTGAGAGAGAAGGAGAAACAAGAGAAAGAGAAACATATAATTTGGTAAAAAATTAGAGAGAAAAATTACTTATGAAGTCTTCTAGTGGTGACCTAGTTTGATAAATAAATGGAAGGTAAATAATTAATATTAGAATACAATTTATTTTCTAAAACTGTTAACATTATTGACATTTTTAATAATTATTTTAATGTGTAGATGTTTCTAACAATTAGGTTAGGGATTTTGACTACTTAGCTAATTTATCCTTTAAAGGAAGAAAAAGTCATCAATGTTTGGCCTAATTGAATCTCAAATCTGGTAAAATTTGCAGCCCTTTATTTAATGTCAATCTGCCCATTTCCAACCCAAACGTAGGATACCAACTAAAAGAATTGGTCCATTAAGCTCAACCTATCCCGATTTTTTATACTTCAAATCAGCCGCTAAAAGTTTGAAACGTAAATGTTTTCTACTACTCCTATTTTGTGGAAGAAACACATACAACTTTAAACAATGGCAGACTTCAACCATTCCTTTTTCGTGCAAGTCTCGACAGCTTCCTCACCTCCAAATATTAAGTTAAAAATGAGTCCCAAGAACTTTAAAACCTCTTATTTCTCTACAAAGAAGGAAGATTCAATAACCTTATCATTCAAATTTCAAACATATCTTTTGACTCAACTAAACCGTTCAAATTTCGCCCAAACTTCACTCCTTCATCTCCTAAAAATACTTGCCCTTTAGCTATTGATCGAGATGGATTTTTTCTGCTGGTAAGGGAAATCAGACAAAAAGCTTGAACACTCACAAGGACACAATTTTATTAACATTTTTTATTTTATATTCTACTCTCTAATTTTCTCGTCTTCTTGGAAGAACGAGTGTACATCTTTTATTGACGGACCAGTTCACTGCCCACAAGAAGGTTAGATTTGTATTTGTTTTATTTTATTTCTGATAGTATAATGTATGTTATGCGTCGACATTATGTGTTATTCTCTCTTTGGTATTCATAAGTCGCGCCTTCTTAAATATTTTTTTTACCATATCCTAAATATAGTTTAAAAGCTTGAAAATATATCAATGAATGTTCTTCATCCTTTACCAACGTGAATTGTTCTGAGTAAACGTATTCTACTCTTGAAATGCATTTGCAAAATATTGAAATCTGTTTTGATTATAATAAATGATATTAATGGCGTTAGCCTTGTTTCTTGTGATATAGTTAACTTTTACTTTTTATACATATTGACTTATTTTTATAGAAATTGACTCCACTTCCCATTCCTTTACATACTAAGTGTGACCAGCTGACTCGTCTAAATTCCTATATTTTAGGATTACCAAATTTTTTAATACTACACTAGATATTGTAAGTTTTATGACTGTTTGAATCCTTTCTAGGTCACTTGCTTTATATTTTTTAATTTTGATTTCTTGAAATTGTCTTTCCTACTATCTAATTCTTATTGTCTTTCTTATCTTTTGTTTGCATGTACACACCAGAGTCAAAGAGTCTTAAATTATATTCGAGTCATTAAAAGACTCAAAACTTGCATATACATTTTCACTTGTGTTTCTTGCTTCCTAGAGAACTCCAACCGAATATAAATCACAAAGAAAGCAAGAGGAAGTGACAAGTGGTCAACTTTACCGAAATATCATACACTATTATGACTCGGTTAAAATGGGATATAACAATAATATTAGAAAATATTTATTTTATATAATACTTCTTGCTTATCATGAAAAAGACAGTTTAGAATGCACAAATTGTTTGTTTATATTTGTGTCTTGGAAAAAACTATACGTAGATATTTATGGGATCTTTAATCAAACTTGATATGGATATTAGAATATTAATATGACATTTAGAAAATATAAAATAATGTCACCTATTTTTGTGACATTAAAAAATAAGAGTTGCTGACATTAACTAAAGTGTCACAAATTTCATTGTGACATTTCATAAAGGTCACAAGTAGGTTTCTTGAAATTTTTTCACAAACATATAATCGAAATGTTTGAAAGTTTATATGACATTTCATAAATGCCGTATTCATCAATTTCATGTAACCCATATCGACATTTACTTGAATGTCCAAAATAAATGTCATATTTCATATTGACTTTTACATAAATGTCATATATATTTCATACCGACATTTACTTAAATGTTGAAAATAATTGTAATATATCTTATATAACTAAATGTAAAAATAAATGTCATATATCCTATACTAAAGTTCAACTAAATACAAAAAATAAATGTCATATATTTTTTTATCGAAATTCAAATAAATGTAAAAAAATAAATGTCGTAATACATACTAACATTTACACATATGATGCAAAGTATAATGCGAATTATTTTTAAAATTTACCTAAATTTCACAAATTATTTCCAACAAATATCTAAATGTCGGGAAAAATATCCGACACTAAAATTTATGACATTTGGTCCAAATATAAAATAACTGTCCGTAAATTGATTTGTGACATTTGAACATCATAATACGAATTTAGAAAACATAAATTTATCTTTACTTTATTTTAGTGACAAGAAATAAGTCAATTATATCATCATTAACCAATTCAACATAAATTCTTAACATAGGGTTGGGGAAATAGTGTTCATCATGAATTCTTCAAGAATTAGATTCAATCCTGTAAGATTCAAAAATGAGATCGGGTGTCTAGAGCCTAACATTTTTTTCTTAAGGTTGTAAGGTCCTAAAATGACTTATAATATGGTTTATAGGAAGTGTGTTAATTTTGAAGTGATTTGGAAGTCGAACATCAAGGGACGACCAAAACAATCGACGACTAGTCACCTATGTGTCTCACGTGTCCAGGCGTGTTTATATATTTTATGTAATGATCTTATTAAGTCTTAAAATGAATAAGAAGTTTCTATAAGTTTGAAGGTCAAATGACCAAAAACGTCCAAGGCGTTCGAATGATATCCCTTAGGACGCTCAACGTGTGTCTATATGGGGCCAAGCCTGTTTGGATGAGTTGAAGGTGTTTGTTTTGGGTGAAACTTTTGTGGAAGGTCTACAAATTTTTATAGGTTGTATTTACTTTGGAAACATCTGGGTAAGACTTTTAAAGGGCCCCGTAAAAGGCCCCACAAGAATGACCCAAGGCTGGTCATTGGCAGTGTCAGTAGACGGATAAAACGAAGGCCATTTGGTTGACCAACAGCCTGTTGGTGGATTCTCATCGATGGAAAGATAGCCTGGGCAATTTTCTACCAAATACAAGGCTAAGGACCAATAGGAGGAAGACACAAACCTTCCCGTTGAATGACCTATGGTCCGTCGGTGATGTTGTCAATTGTGGCCTGCAACTGGTGCATTTCACTATGTTTAATTTAAGGGGTGAATGGAAATTCACCCCACGTCCTAACATGATTCTAATAGGTTTAGTTATCTACTTTTGGGTGTATATAAGGGTTTTAAAACGTGAAGAACCCATCCAAATACTCTCTCACGAAATTTAACCTTTTCCCCCACAAAATATTCTCCCTAAAAACCACAATTGTTGGTGAAGCTCAACAAATGATGGAGCTTCGATTTCCATGGATGAATCATCAAGTTTTAGAGGTCTTCAACTATACAAAAGGTATGGTGATCATTCATCTCTAAGTAACCTTTCACTTGGAGAGTTAATATCAATGTTCTCAAAAGAGATTTCATGATCAAAGTTCTCCTTCTTAAATCAAGACATGGGTTCTTACTTAAATCGATTTCAAAATCATTATATGAATGTTTTGATGATTATCTTCTTATTTGGACGTGATTTTTAATCCAATTGCATGATGAACCCATTCTCTTTCACATACTTGATTTTAGCCTATGTATAACTTTATGTTCTTGATCTTATGCATATCACTTTGTGATTCAATTATGTGAATATGCTTATGCCTATTGTCTCGTATGTATATAGATGGTGAATCATTGATGAATTATGCATGTGAAATAAAGAATGATCTAAAGCTTAATTCTATTCAAGAATGTGATGTTTGTTAAATGTCGATTTTGATGTTAGCTACAATTAAATGTCGACTTTGTTATGTTGAGGAGATTACTGTAATATATTCATGGGATTAATTTATATGGCTTGTGATAATGTAATGAAAGTTTTTTAAGTGAAAGTTTGATTTATGCCATCAAATTGGCTAGCAATATATTGTCCAAAAAGTTTAAAAGAATTGGCTTACTATTTCATTTCATAAAAAATTGGCTAATGGTATTTAAATGATCATTGTCTAGTGAATGTTTGGATTATGCCAATATATTGGCTAACACTATACTACATTACCAAAATATGTGAAAAAATAGTCAATGCAAATAAATTGGCTTACAATGTATTTCCAAAAATATAATACGAAAATTTCTTAAGGACTAAGTTATACCAAATTAAGCATGACCAATGTAACTCATTGAATTCATAATCAAGGGTATGCAAATCATCAGTGAAAGTCCCAAATTACTCTATCAAAATGAACCATGAATATAAGTAAGTACATTGAAAAAAGTTTATAACATTCATAAGAGTTGTATAAA
This sequence comes from Solanum habrochaites, assembly GCA_027704765.1. Taxonomy (NCBI): domain Eukaryota; kingdom Viridiplantae; phylum Streptophyta; class Magnoliopsida; order Solanales; family Solanaceae; genus Solanum; species Solanum habrochaites. Next base: position 24,180,327 of record JAKWJA010002500.1, on the reverse strand, counting down.
GATACCAAATGTCATTGAACAAGATAAGGTGAGTAATAACATAATTAAAAATTTAAGAATTATGAAAGTGGCTAGAATAAGGTGTGAAAAGAATTTAGACAAGTCTCACTCACACCTAGACAAATACGCTAAAGATACTGACATAAAAAGGGTGTTAATAATCGTGAGACAAGTCTCATTAACACCAAGATAATAATGTAAGGTTAAATTCACATTTCATCAAGTAAAGAAAGGGATGACTGGTTATCCAAAGAGTTAAGTAAAACTCTTAACTAGAAGCAAGCATCCAAAATGTTTGAGTCAACTCTAAAAGATGTAAAGATAAAAAGGTTGACAAAAGAACTTATATACTAGCAATGAGCTTGTTCCACAACATATAAGCCTCTGGGAATATGACTACGATAAACCAACCAAGGATGGAAAGTAAGGTGTAGCTCATTTCGTATGTCTCCAATGCTGCGCACTCTTGTGGTCAACCACATATTAACTGAGCCATGGATTCCACCTTAAGAACTAGGTATGATGCGGTTTCACTTTGTGCTGGGTGTGGGTTAAAACCACCCGCCTTTTCTTCGATGTGAGGCAACCACGGTGATGCATTCTATAGCTCACATATCTATGTCTGTTAAATCTCAAAGAAGAGTCTTCATTTCACTTTATCTGTGGAAACCACTCTTTTTCTGTGGTGGGGAAGAGTACTGACATTTGTTAATCACTTTAGCCGTGGGAACCAACGCCTTTTTGGGTGTTGCTCAAACACTTTTTGCTCGCTGATCTAGGTCACTTTACCGGTGACCCACCCCTTTCGGGGTGTGGGAAGACGAATGAGTTGTCATGTGAGCTGCGTATTGATCTTAAACTCCAAAGGTGTCCTTAGATAAGAGAGAATAATAAAGTGCAGCTATAAGATTCGATTGTAATTCAAAATGAATCGAAGAATTTAGTATCGTGTAGTATGTCAATCATCTGTGTTTATAAGAATAGGATGGTAGACAGTTATTGTCTTTGCCAAATCAATATATATGACTCCACTATCTCACCGTTATCCAAATGCTCAACTAATGGCATAGCCAAATAAAGAGTTGGCTTAAATGACCTGGTCAGTTACATTAGTAGGCCAAATAAGGGAGTACAATATATTGCATAGGGAAATCAATTTCCGAGCAAGTCCGCATAATATGAAAAGGATTAAACAAGTGCCCTATTAAATTAGATGTGCTTATGCGAGATTTCATGCTCAATCTAACAATATGGAAAGATAATGTGTAGTAAGGGTAGTCAAATCATTTTCCTTACTCTTTTGGATACTTACTTTGATCATTGTATATGGGACTTAATGAATCATGTAGTTGTAAATATAACGCTCATATTACAGAGGGACTCTTTGACTACAAAACAAGAACAATAAAAACTAACTTTAAAATAAACTAAGTATAGGGGAAAAAAGGCTCTCAAGGGTTTAGAGGCTCGTATTTCAAATGTTCTGCTCGAGTTATTTGTGAAATACTTCATGATTCCGAAGGGTCGTTATGTCAATTAAAATTGATTGTGTGCTTTGCAGTGGCAATTAAAAATCTGTCATAATTAATGACGATAATTCACAGATAACGATTGTGAGAATAGCTGGAGTGAATTTCCTTTCCAAGAAATAGGCGTGTTTGTTATGGAGTGACTATCTTTCGGGCGGTTGATCATTGATGATCTTGATTTATAATGTGCATCTACCCATACTTAGCCAAAGTGTGTACTAGACTCGTAGTACTATATGGAGTATTTAATTGGCGTAGGTTAGAGAGAAGATTAAGACTCCACTGAACATTTGATAAGTGATACGTCTCAACTTGGCTGGTACTATCCTGGGCTTGGGTGAGTGGGAAATCGATGAATTCTACAACACCAATATATCTTAGTACATTAGAATAAATCGAGTGATGTTGTCCCTAGCATTTTTTTAAGTACTGTTTATTAAAATCTCGTAGTAAGAACCGGTCTGGCAAAACTACACAATGAATTATCGGTTTCCTTTATTGAATTGCTCATCGATTGTATATGGTTGTTTTAATTTGAAGCTCATTAGAATAGGGTATGTCCGATATATAATGCATATGGGAAGTGTCTGAAATGTACACTTCACTATGTTTAAATTGTTTTAAATTTTTTGCAAATTTAACTATCTGCGTTTTAGGAGAAGATAAGAATATGGCTTGATCTCGATGACTAATGAAGGGAGTGGTGAACAACGCTGGTTGTGCATTTGGGGAGGTTCTGATAATCCTAGTGATGACAGCATAAAGGGTCACTAGGGTGTATGTGTTCTTATGCATGGACTTTAGTATTTATCGTACTTTTATGAGTAGTGTATGCATGATATGAGTGGTTTTTAATCTTCATGAGTTGATCTTGTTTACGCATAGGGGAGTGATTCGTACGGCTTGGTCTTGCAACATAAATGAGGGTGGGGGGGGAGAGAAAGGGAGAAGGGAGGGGGAGGGGAAAAAAGGGGAGGGGGGGGGGGGGGGAAAGAAAAAGGGGGGGGGGGAGGAGGGGGAAGGAAGGGGGGGGGGAGGGGGGGAGGGAGAAAAAGGGAAAAGAGAGGGAAGAAAGAGGGGGGGGGGAGGGGGGGAGAAAGGGGGAGGGGGGAAAGGGAAAAAGAAGGGGGAAGGGGGGAAGGAGCGGAAGGGGGAAAAGGGGGGGGAGAGGGTCGTCCAGCGTTGAACGTGGATGTTGATATATGACTTGGTGATGTTTACAGGTCTTTTGGTTTTTCATGATATGTTGGTACTAATTATGTGTGAGGTATGGGGAACCTATCCATGTCATGGAGGTGTCACTATTAGCCATAGATTGGGGGAGGTGATTGGGGGGTCGGATCCTTGGATAATGTTTCTAGTTGGTCAGTCAAATATTAGGTGATGTGCATAATTATTGAGGAGTGGTCCCTTAATGTCCTTTAGTACTTGGGGCTTTAAATATATCTAAGGTTGCATTATCCTGGTCTATAGTGGGTATGGTGTTACCGGGGGGGAGGGAAGAAACTTGTATAAATTGGTAAACGTATGGTTTTCTTGGGTTGCCGGGATTAGGTGTGGTGCATTTCCACGACGTATCACGTAGAGTGTGGTGTGGGGCATTGGATGAATTTAATGAGGATAGAAGAGAAAATGTTCGCCTGTTAGGGGAGATAATGCGCTCACTATAGGGAATTAGACTCAGATTATTTATAAATTTTTAAGGAGTGTATATTATGAAATTTAGAAAGGAAAGAAGGGATTGGTCTTTGACTAGGGTTTAATATGACGGGGGGAATATTTGAATGATAAAAATGCTAACGTATAAAGGGTTTTTAGAAGATTTACTAAAAAAGGCATGAAGTGAGTGATTCCAAAAATGTCCCTTTTACATGTCATGTTTTTGGCATGGTTGTTTGCCATACATATTGCATGTTTTTTACTAAATAGGGGAGGGGGCCCATTTATCTCTACGATTTTACACAAAGTGTAGCTATATTTGATCTTAAAGTTGATGATTTAATTGTTAGGGGTAGGGCGTGTAATAGGTTATTCTACATTCTAAATCATCAATAGAAATGAATCCTAATGGTCCATGGTTTGCCTCTATTAACGTGTTTACTTTAGATTGTTATAAGTTTGGTAACGTATGTTTTATGTCATAAGGTTTGTGTCCCTAATGTACTCGAAGTGTGTTGGTCTAAGATGCAAAGAGACTTAGGTGTCTACTATTGACATTAACTATTATATTTGTATATAAATATAGAAATGTCAATTTTTATCTAGATAATGAGGCTATGAGATGGGTGGGGTTTAAATTTTTCGGCTAAATTTACAGTCATTGCAATTAATGATAATATGGGTATGCATTTTACAAGACGTTCCGAGAGGGGTCAGGGTACTCCGATTTTCTGTAGGGGGGGTACTACTCCAGATTGATTGAAAAACTTGTTAGTCGCATGAACCAGGGTTAATTTAAGATGTGTTTATGGCCAAGAATTTCGGTCCTATTGGTCAGTTAGTAGTGTCTTGGTATGCATTGGGTTGTTAGTCGCGACAGAACAGTTCAGATGGGACGCGAGTCTATAAGGACAATAGAGTTTTACCCGTTCTTCATCAATGTCTCATATCGTGGCCATAGTGAATAAACTCTAATAATATCTCATCTCTCTTATGTTTTTCCGGGTTGTCCGGAAGGGTGGTCTGGTTAGATGGTGTATTGCTTTGTATACCTATTGTGGGGTGGCGGTTCTATTCTTGAGTGAGTTTAAATTTTATCTTGGTTGGTTATGGTTAGAATCATGGTGGCCTGTTAATGGGTGAATTAATTGGGGGCGGGTGTTGTGTGTAATTGGGATGTGGAGGTGCCAATTGTAGATGGGCCTGATATATGAAAATTAATTTAACCAAGCATGTTTTATGTGGTGAAAAATGTATGTTATGTTCCGAACTTGGAATGGCATGGGCTAGAAGGTTACGTATGGGTTAAATGGGAGTTGGTCTTGTATGGGAATTATTCTTACTATAGGGTTTTGTATGATGGTGATCCCTTATGATATGATTGAACTGGGGGAAATGCGTATTGGTTGACTACCTTTGGAAGAATGCTAAAGGCAAGGGCGGTAGATTAATACATTAAAGTTGCTCAAGATGTTCCCTTTGTGTCTATGTTGGTATGTATAAAAAAAATAAGTTGCTATAATTATTGGATTGTGGATTTCTTTTGTATAACCTTGTATCAAAGTCGCAATAGAATGGATGGATAACAATTCTGGTTGTGGTTTTGTGTAAATTTGGTGTATCTCTGTTTGTCATGTCTTTTCCCCTGAAGGGATGTGCTAAATTTGGTGCATTTTTAGAATTTAAAAACATGCTCCCGGGTGTTAATGATAGGCAGTTATATTGTGTAATTTTTTTTAAACAACGAATTTGTGTCTTGGTTATTGCGTTTATGATAAACAGTTTGTGTATATAAGGTGGGTGACCGCATTGGGACATGATAATGATGTAAAAAGACAGAATTGGGCTATTATGTGAATGAAAGAAAGTGACAGTTTTGTATGGTAATAGGAGTATTGTAGGAATGTGAAATTCTAACTTCGTGGTATTCGGTGTCTTTGTGCACCGGTGTGATTTTGTGCATTGGTAGTTTCCTACGAATAGTAGTACCTTATCTATGTATAGAGTGAGATGTGGTTTGTATTCACCTAGAACTTTACTTAATATTAAGTTGAAAGAAAAGAAAATGTCCTTAAAGCTATGTCCTCCTCTATGTATTTCCCTAATGATGTAATAGACCTGGTGTGTAATGTATGGTATACAAATGTTTATGTGATATAAAAAATGAGATTCTTAGACATGATAGTTGGTGATAATGTGTCGGGTAGATTGTGATAAGGTTTTAGAATATTTTTAATTGTCCCGAGGTTTAAGGATATTAGTAAATCCCGGTTCTAAAGATCTGATCACTTTAAGTGGATGAGAATGAAGTTGTATAAGGTGTAAGATCCTCCAAGGTATGATGAGTAAGTTGCTTTAATTAGGTTTATCCCTAACTGTGGTAGTACTGACGGAGTATAAAGTGGGGTAATATATTTTCTACCTTTGCTTCTATTCTTAACTTGAACTTGAATCGTAGCTATATTTATTTAGTAAGCTTTGTTCTGAAGAGAGTCTTGCCTAAATTATGAATTGCATGAACTTTATATGATTGGGTATATTATTAGATTGGGGTGGATTAGCGCATTTAAATATTGATGGAATTCCAAACTGACAGACTGAAAATTGTGGAGATAAAATCGCATGTTTCTCTCGGATGTAAAGTTGACAGTCTTGATATGCTGAATTTGGTGCATTTGAGCGGTTGGATGATATAATGATAGAAGGCAATGTAATAGTCCACTTGAATGCGTTATAAGTTTAGGCCTATAGATGAAATGAAAATTGTTCTCTTAATTAAAATGAAGGTGATGGTTTAGGCGCCTCTTAAAACTATGTGAATTTAATCCATAATTGGGTGAGGGCTCATTTCTGGTAAGGGTGAACGCAGTTTTAGGGCTAGGTTGTCTGCGATGTGGTGTCTATTATTTATGTCAGTCTGTCTGCGAAAATAGTTCTATATTGTGAAAGCTTGAAGTACTAATGTTAGAGAAGATGTATATTTTAATGAGAATTGACTAATCCTACTTGTTTTGTGATGATGCCTGGTGTTACTTAAGCGCGCTGTAGACGGTTCGCGTGGAGGAAAGACAGTGAGCATTGTTTTGATTTAAAAGTTGAGAATTTCCCATTGTTAAGTAGAAATTGACCTTGTAACTTGCTTATTATGTGAACTCATGATTGTATGTGAGGAGTGTGTCTTTGCAGGGAGAAAGGTAATTCCTCCATGAAACCACTAAGCATTTTATGGTTGAGTAAGAAATTCATAAGGTCACTGGGCGTTGTCTGAGGAAAGAGACCAATAGAGAGGTATCTTTGGTTTGATTCAATTAACGTCGATGGTCTATGTTGCAATTGATAAGATTTGCCTAAATTTCTTGCTTGAGGAGTGGTTGGGGTGTTTGAAATTTGTATAGTGTTCTTAAAGAATATCATGTTTCTTAATGAATTGATGCAATGACCATGTATCCTAGGAGAAGGATATTACTCCTATAACATGATAAGAGCCTTTGTGTTTTTATGCATTAGATTGAATCTTATGGGTTTCTTCTTGTTGTTGCATTGAATGAAAAAATCGATTTTGATGATGTTTATAAAAGTTTTGAACTTCTCTATCATGGCTTTACAGTCCTTGTTTCTTGGATAAAGAACACCTAGAAGTGGGTCATATCGATACTATGTTTTCTCATGGGGGGAATTGTAAGACCCAAAAGATCTAGGTGGTGTCTAATATCATAAAGTGGTTGTTTAATGGTTTAACTTAGTTAAAATAACTTATAATCTGTTGTTAGGTGGTGAGTGTGTACTGTTTGAATTTATTTGGAAGTCAAACGCAGGGAACCAACCAAAAAACGGACAACGTCGATGACGAGTCCCTTTGTGCTCATATTCCATCGCTTGTTTATATATTTTATTTCATCAGATTATGAGTTTTAAAATTATTTTTAATATTTTTAAAGATTTATCTGGAGTTTTTAAAGTCTTAGGTCAACTACCAAGAAATGTCCAAGGCGTACAAAAGATAGCCCTTAAGATGCTCAACATTGTTCGTGATGGGTCCTAGCCTGTTTGGACTAGATACAATGCATTTTTTTTGGTGAAACTTATGTTGTAAGTTGTAATCTTCGATAAGGGTTTATTATGTTAGAAACGTGCGGGTACAACTTCTAAAGGGCCCCACAAGAAGGACCCAAGGCAGGTCGAGACACTGCCTTGGAAGTGTCAATCATTGGACCAAACTACAGCCAGCTTATTTACCAACGGCCCGTTAGTGGGGTATAATTGATGGAATTTTAGCCTGGGTAAGTGTCAAACAAATACCAGTCCAAAGACAAATTGACGGAAGCCATAGATGACCCATTGATTGACCTACGATCCATCGATGGTGGCCTGCAATTGGTGCCTTGTGCACTGTTTTATTTTAGGGGTGAATGGGAAATTCACCCCACGTCCTAACCTGATTCTAATAGATTTATTTATCTAATTTTGGATGTATATAAGGGATTTAAAATGTGAATAACCCATTACAAATCCTCTGTCACGAAATTAAACCTTTTCCCTCAAAAATATTCTCCCTAGAAACCACCACTGTTGGTGAAGCTCAAGAACATCTTGGAGATTGGATTTAAATAGATGAATCATAATGTTTTAGGCTTTTCAATCAATTCAATTCAAAAAGGCTATTACCCATAACCATATACACAATCTATACCAATAATCAAACCATATGAATGATTCAAAAAGATACAATATGAATATCATAGAATTAAGGCAGACTATATATAATTCTATCGTGATCTATAAATAATTCAATACACCATACACCAATAAATATACACAAGAATCACTAATATCAAGTCCCATAATCAAATCGGTGACCCATAGTAGAGCAAAAATAAGAATTTCATGTAACACATGGGTTCGTAGGAATTTTTATCCATAAACATATTATTTAAAACAATTATATCATAAAACATTGTTTAATTTCATTTAACAAACCATGACAAAAATTCAAAATAGAAAATGTCATATTTTTTGAAACATCTTTTAAAGCCATTTGAATTTGACTTCTTGAATGGAAGTTGTTACAAAATAACAACACACCCTCAAAAATGAGGCTAGGTGAAAATTAGAAGCTTTACCTTTTTTTTCATGAGTGTATTAAGTCCTAAAATGACTAATTGTAATGTTAATAGGTAGTGTCTAAAAATTGGAGGTCAAACGTCCAAGAACGTCCAACACGTTTAATGTTTTTCCTAAAAACGTTTATGTGTTGTAACGTGTTTCGTCATGTTTTATGTTTTTTTGGATTTAAAATTTATGAAAGAGGTTCCTAAAAAATATACTAGATGTTTGAGGTGGAAATGTCAAGGTAAACTCTCCAAGGACCAACCAAATGGTCCTTGAGGAGGATCAAACCTTGGGCCAACAAGCTGCCAAAGAAAGCAACTTTTGTTCCTTTGTGAAATAGTGCGCGCGTGCGTGAACATGTCCCGACAAAGTTCCTAAGTTTGTGCGTTCTTACACAGGCATTCACTTCCCCGAAGTTTTTTTAATAAAATCATGCCGAAATAGCTCCACATCGCGAACTTGTTTCCCGATGAATAATCGTGAAATTTAAGTTGAGTTTTAATTGGTTAAAGGGTCCTATAATTCAAGGTTATTTTGGGTATTTTAGGGATTAGTTAGGTTATTAGACCTATTTAAACCCCAATTCACCGTTCAAATCAAAACCCTCAAGCCTAAAACAAAACCTCTCCATTGTTTCTCTCCAAAAACCTCCATTGATTAAGCTTTGAAGCTCCAAGGATGAAAATTTTCCAATTGTTTCTCCATCAATCTTGTAGGATTTTCTTCAAAATTAAGGTATGGTTCTTCATTCTTAAAATTTCTTTTTCGAGGAATCAATTCCAATTAATTTAAAATATGATCTAAACCATGAAATATTCTAAATTTAATTTTATCCATGGATCCTTACATGTAAGTTTTTAGATCAATGATTTATGATTGAGTTAGTGTTAAATTAATGAGTTTACATAAAAATTTCTATGAAACCATGTAATTCATGAACCATAGTTTTAACTACTATGTGGGTGACTTGATTATATTTTAATGTTATAGCATTCTTATCTAATTTGATTAGAGCTACTGAATTATGATAGAATCATGTTGGAATTGCTAGTATTCTGCTCTTTATTAATAAATCTATATTGAGTTACCTTTGATTCATTCTCTACAGTAAATATATGATAGAACTCTTGATCATGTCCATGGGTAAGGACCTTTGACAATTGTGTTGGATGATTTAGCTACGTATTGAAGTGGACTGGTGGTACTCTGCCCTAATGATCATTATTTAATGTTAGTTAGGTATTGAATTATGTTGTGACTTGTATGGTCAACTTATGGTGACTGTGCTATGTGGTTTACTTGTGAATTATGTGGCCTTGTCGTCGTCACTTTATGAATTATGATGATCATAGACATGTCGGCATCACTTGAGGTATTATGATGATTTGCGTAGTTTATTTATTTGAAGTGTGCTCAAGTCTATCGAATTGTGAGTAAGGTTAAAGTATGTGTTCTTCTATTGATATTTGATGATCATGTTAGAGTATGACTATGTCCTTATGTGTGTAGTCTTATGGTTGATGTATGATTCTTCCTACATGGTTAAGTGAGTCTTATGATGGTTATGTTAATGATATTATAGTATTTAATTGGGTGACCTATTTATGAAATTGGTTATTCCTATGTTCTTCTAGAATGATATGACATATGTAAAGTATGTGTGTGTTTTGTTTTGGTAGACTCATGTCCCTTACTTGATACATGTAGAATGTGAATTTGACTTCTTGACTTACTATGGTAAAGCTTCTTAGTCTTGTATGTGTGATTAATATGTGACAATGAACATTGATAATAAGATCCTTTATGTAGAATTTTCAACCAAGTTGTAAGATTATGATATCCTTGAAATTGAAAGTCGTAATGGTATCCTTCTTATGTGAATGGTTGACTTAAATGTTGGTTGCTGGAGCGACATTAAATCATCCTTAGGAAAATCTTTGAGCTCAAACCTCTTAACCATTGTAAGGAAAACCCTATGGGAACCTATTTTCTTAAGGTTACTGTTATTATTGGGTTTTTGAAACCTTGATATGAAACAGCTTCATGTACTCCTTTATTGACTTAGTATGAGACAAAGGCTAGAACCCGAGGAGTATGGTTTGGGGAGCGCTCTATTGTATGAGGAGTCTAATGTACAAATTACCCTTTATATTCCTAAGCTGTTCATAATAGGAGGTATCCAAGTTTTCCATTGGAAAGGAGACAACCCTTTATGAAGTATGGTTGACTCGGATCCATGCCTAGCTACCATGGTCTATGTTGATTATTTCCTATTCTCATCATATGGGATACCCAAAAATGTTGGAGAAATTCAATGGAATTTAGGTGGTGATACGGGACACTTTCCTAGACATTTCACGATTAGGGTTTGAAGTTGTTAGTAAGTGAGTCCCTAGGTCTTCTACAAGACCATTACTTGAATGTACTTATGTGATAAATGTCTCTTAAATGAACTATTGAAGATAATGACTTAAGTTTGAAAGGATGTTAATGTATATGTACTTATCTAGAATAGTTTAATGCTTACGTAGTTAGGGTGTCAAGGGGATATAAAGGAGGGTCTCTTCATTTGTTACCTAGGAAAATATTAAGAAGGACTCTAGAAAGGGAAGTACATTGATAAAGTATACATAGTCTAAGCTTAGGTAGTCTTAAGGATTATTTAGTTAATATTAGAGAGGGTGTATGGGTATTCTCTTCTTGATTTACTTAAGTAAGTCTTCTGATAACCTTTGGGAGGAGAAGTCTTCTTATATATATATGTTGTGTTGTGTAATGAGAATGATCTTACCCTAAGTACTTTAACGGATCTCTTAGGTGTGTGTGAAGGGATTGTATGGGCGGTCGCTTCATAACTCCCTCAGCTGAGTCTTGGAATCACCTTTGGTAGGAGGATCTCATGGTTGTTTGTGTTTTAGGTGTTATTGATGCTATAATGTGATGTGTGAGTTTTATTAGAAGTTATAGTGAAGTTATAGTGAATTCCACTGTAGGCTCGCTGTAAGGTTTACTAAATTGATATAAATTGTATATGAATGGTATTCTATTCTAAATATGATTTTTTGTGCTTAAATGTGGTTCTTATACTTTTAATATGTTGTTTTAAAAAAAAGGCATATTTCTCATAAATATCCGTTTCTCACGATTTTATGCATTAAGCCATACAAAGTACATGTGTTTGTACTAATTCCATGAATTTTTTGATATCTAAAGGTGTAGGTGGATGGTGAAAAGCGTCCTGAAGCAAATATTTAAAATTAGGATTCATTTAGGCAAGTTGAAATATGTCCTTACTCGAGGACATTATGTTCTTTCGAATTCTTTATTTCAAATTATTGCAATAGATATTAGATTGCTATATTTCGATTATATGGGTCGTGTCCCAAGTATTTATTAAAGTCTAAGAATGGAATATATTTAGACTTAGATTTTTCCATTAGTTTTATATGGAAGACATCTTAAGATGTTTTGTGTGAAAAGTTTTAATTCCGCACTACTTTTCCTACATGTATGAAATGAATGATGTCTAAGTGCTTGTAGAAGATCTTCGAGAGGTCAAGTACCCCGTATCACACTAAGAGAGTGTCATATCTTTTAGTGTGTGCTATCGGGTCATGACAAATTTGATATCATAGCATACGTTATAAGGTGGTCTTAGACTCAAAAGTCTCATAAACCACTTCTAGTAGAGTCTAAGACCATCGTGTTAGTCGCTACACATCTATTTGCGAGAGTCTATAGGACGCTAGAGTTTTCCCTTCGTTATACTTTTGGTCGTGGACATAGCGTAAAAAGTTATGATTACTCTTCCTAATGCTTTTCCAATTGTGTCTATAGTAAAGTAACTACTTGAAGGGTGGTTGATAGAATGATTTAAGAATGGAGTGTGAATAGGGAAATTCCTCCACAAGATGTTTAAGTCCTTATAGTGGTCAAGGTAAAAAGGTTCTGGTCGTTCCTCTAAATATGACCAGTGGGGAGATTAGGGAGGTTCTCCTTGCTCTAGGCGCAGTCATAACAACTCATGTGAGTAGGGGTGTTAAGCTTTGATTGAATGCTATGGAAAGTACCATTACCTCTAGATTGGGAGACTTTGTGAGGATGAATGCTCCTACCTTTTTTGGATATAAGGTGGGAGAGGGTCCCCAAGAGTTTCTACATGGTGAGTATAACATGTTGAGTGCTATGGGGTGACTTCTAGGGATAAGGCGGAATTAGATTTTTTCCAATTCAGGGAGTTGGTGTCTCAAGTTGGTACATTCCAATGGAAAAGAATAGACTATAAACACTCAAAAAAAATTATACGTCGAGTCAACCTAGAGAGTGAGGAGTTTACGGAGGCTTTCTTAAGAAATTACTTTCCTTATTTTAGAAGGGAGGTGAAGGTTGAGGAGTTAATTGACCTTAGTTAAGGTAATAAGGATGTTGAAAACCCAAACATAGAATAAGAACAAGGATTTTTTGTAAGAATAAAGCAAATAAGCAAGGTCAACCTAAGTTTAAAAAGATAGCCCCAAATCAAGATGGGACTAGTAATTCAAAGGCTAAGCTTGGGATAGGAAGTGGTTCTCATTTTATTAAGACAACTTGTTCTACTTGTGTGAAAATGCACATTGGGGAACTTGCTATTTCTGTACCAATAGTTGTTTTGGTTGTGGTGAGGATGGTCATAAGGTAAGGAATTTTCCCTACTAATGTGCAAGAGGAAGAAGGCCAAGAAAATTTCCTTCTCTACTGTTGCTAGTGACTTGGAAGTTTTTTTTCTCTCTTATCGTTGCTATGATTCCCTTTTCGCTGGGGTATTTATAGTTGAGTAGTACAAATTTTGTTTTTATTGGTGCTTTCTTCATAAATTTAAACTTGAGAGTTAAAAAGTCATAATAGCATGTAGTATGTTTCATAGTGTTTTGGAGTATTGTTGGAATTGAATTTCACTGAGTCCTTGCATTGTGCATTTCATGAAGTTATGATTATGTTTATATTTTATTTTATATGATATTATCTATCATATTGTCACGATTTTATCATCAATTCCCTAAGAATTGCATTTTGAATAATTTAGCATGTTTCACTATTTTGTTTAATACTTCACTGTAAGAAATTTTAAAATTTTTACTAAATTGTGTTTTTGTGGAAAATGGTAATGTGTGAAATAATATATGAATATAGAGCTAATAAATGAATATAAAAAGATTTCTTTGCATTTTCAATTAGAAGTTTATTCTTGGTTGAATAATGAGTTGTAAGACTATTTCTAACTTCTTGTTGTGGTTTTGAGTCTCTTAAATAGGTGAACGTTTGTTCAATCTGTCGACCCATTGTTTATTATTCATGAGTGTGTGGTATAGTTGTGCTTCTAGTATTTAATTTATTATCTATTGATAGTTCCTAAAGGGTAGCAAGTGTCATTCGAGGACGAATGTTTCCAAGTGAGGGAGTATTGTGAAACCTTCAAAATGAGCTATGTGGAATTAGAGCCTCTCATGTTGGTAATAAGTGTATTAAGTCCTAATACAAAAAAATCTAATGTTTACAGGAACTGTCTAAAGTTCGTAGAAGTTTGGAGGTCAAAGGACCAAGAACATCCAAAACGTTTTAAATTTTGCCTCAAAACGTTCTTGTGTGTTGTAATGTGTTTTGCCATGTTTTATATATTTTTTTGAGTTAAAATTGATGTGAGAGGTTCCTAACATGTATAAGAGATTATTTGAGGTGTAAAAGTCCCGGAAAAATTCCCAAGCACCAACTAAAGGGTCCTTGAGGAGGACCCAACCTTGGACAAACAAGCTGCCGAAAGCATCTCAGCTTTTCTTCCTTGGTGAAATAGGTCTGCTTCGCTTACTTGTTCCACGAAAGTGCCCAAAAAGTTTGGTCCGTTCATTGACACAATGAAGATTCCATCCTCCAAAGTTATTTTTCGATAAATCATGGGGGACACTCCACACACAGACTTTTTTCCTAAGGATAATTTCAAAAATTTAAGTTTAGTTTGACTTGGTTAAAGGTCCTAATAAGTTTTGGGTCTTTTGGATATTTTAGGGGTTATTTATTGGGCGGTTATAAGACCTATTTAAAACCCAATTCAACCTTTAATCAAAACCCTCCAAAAAATACTAACCAAAAAAAAAAAAAAAAACCGTTCCATTATTTCTCTCGCAACAACCTCCATTAATGAAGCTTTTAAGTTCTAAGGAAGAAGATAAATTTTCAAAGTTTTTCTCCATCAACCTTGAAGGTTTTACTTGACAATTAAGGTATGGTTCTTCATCCTTGAAATCTCTTTCTTCAAGGAGTCAACTCCAATGAATTTCAATTATCATCCAAACCATGAAATCTTCTAAATTTAATTCTATCCGTGAGTCCCTGCATGAAACGTTTTAGATCAATGATTTGTGATTGAACTAATGTTAATTGAATTATTTTACATCAAAATTTCTACGGATCCATGTAGTTCATGAACCCTAGTTTTTTACTACTTAAGGGGTAACTTGATTATGTCTTAATGCTATTGAATTCATATGTAGTTTGATTAGGGCTATTGAATTATGATAGAATCATGTTAGAATTATTTGAATGCTTCTATAAATTCATAAATCTACATTGAATTACCTTTGATTCATCAGGTATTGTAAATACTGGATTGAATTGGTGATTGTGGTCATGGGTAAGGGCCTTTGAGTATATTTTTGTATGATTTAGTAATAGATTGAAGTGGATTGGTGGTACGCTGCCCTAATTATATATATATTTTTAATGTTATTTAGGTCTTGAATCATGTTGTGATTACTATCGTCCACATATGGTGACGGTGCTATGTGCTTTACTTGTGAATTATATGGCCTTGTCTTCTTAACTGTTGTGAAATTGATACAATGGGGGCCTTGTCGGAATTACTTGATGTATCATAATGATTTGCTTAGTTGATTTATTTGAAGTATTAATCATATCTATAAAAAGTGACTAAGATTAAAGTAGTGTTTCTTCTATTAGACATTAGGTTGATCATCTTAGAGTATGACTATGTCTTTATATACGTCGTATTATGGTTGATTTATAATTCTTCCTACTTGGTTATGAGTCTTATGATAGTTATATTGATGATTTTATAGTAGTGAATAGGCTGACCTATAGATGACATTGGTTAGGCCTATGTGCTTCTAGAATGATATGTTATATGTGAGATATGTGTGTGTCTTATTTTTGTAGACTCGCGTCCCTTACTTGATACATGTAGAAGGTGAATATGAGTTTTTACTTAGTATGCTAAATATTTTTAGTCTTGTATGTGTGATAGACATATGACCTTGAAAATTTCTAAGAAGGTACTTTATGTGGAACCTTCAACCTAGTTGTAAGGTTATGAGATCCTTTAAGTTAGAAGTGGTAATGGTATCCTCTTTTGTGAATGGTGGACTGAAGGTTCGTTCTTTGGAACGACATAAAATAATCTCTAGAAAAATCATTGAGCTATCCTCATAACCAATGTAAGGCAACCATATACGACCTCTTTGGTAAGGTTTAATGTGATTGGGTTGTGAATTTAATATGAAACTTGTTCATGTACTCTTTCATTGAATAATTCTATGAAAACAACTTCTACCACTAAGTGAGTATGGTTTAGGGAGTACCTCTAGTTGTATGAGGAGTCTAGATTACAAAGGAACCCTTCATATTCCTTAACCACGTGCCTACATGATATCCGTCAAAGTTCTACAATTGGAAAGTAGAACACCCTTTTATCGAAGAAGGGTGGACTCTTAATTCATTGCCTAACTACAATGTTCTATGTTTGTTATTCACTATTCTTATCATATGGGATACCAACTAGTGTTGAGATTCTATGATTTGAGGTGGTGGTAGTACGGGACGTCTATCTAGACATTGCCGATTAGGGCTTTCAAGATTTAAGTAATAAGTTCCCTAGGTCTCTGTGAATTACTATTGAAGATAATGACGTAAGTAGAAAATTTATATTGAATAATTACTTATTAGAGGTATTTTAAGGGTTCCTAGTTAAGGTGTGGACGGTATATGCATGGTTTCTTCACGTCTTACCTAGTAATGTCTTAAGAATGACTCTAAATTGGGATGTAGATTGATAAAGTAGACATGTTATAATCTTAGGTAGTCTTAAAGATTATTTAGCTAATGTTGGAGAGGGTGTATGGACGTTCTCTTCTTAAATTGCATAAGTAGGTCTTCTGATAACCTTTGGGAGGAGAATGTCTTATTATATATATATGTGTGTGTTTGTGTGTGTGTGTGTGTGTGTCCATGTGTGTGTGTATGTGTGCGTGTGTGTGTGTGTTATGTTGTATAATGAGAATGATTTTACCTTAGGTACTCTAAAGGATATTCGGGTTAGGTGTGTGTGAGGGATTGTATGGGCGGTCCGCTCATACCTCACTCAAATATGACTTTGAACAACTTGTAGGAGGATTCATGGTTTGTTTGAGTGTAGGTTTTTGATTCTATAATGTTGTGTGGAGTTTTATTGGAAGTTAAATTGAAGTCCACAGTAGGCATCATGTAAGTTTGCTAAATTGATATAAATTGTATATGAATGGTATTGTCTTCTAAATATGATGTTTGCTGCTTAAATGTGGTTCTTATACTTTTAATGTGACGTTTTAATCAAACAGGGCTTCTTTCTCATAAATTTCCATTTCTCATGATTATATGCATTAAGCCATACTTAGTAAATGTGTTTGTACTAATTCCATAAATTTTGTTATATCTAATGGTGTAGGTGGAAGGTGAGAAGTGTCCTGAAGCAAAAATTGTAAATTAGAATTCTTTCAAGAAAGTTGAAGTATGTCATCACTTGACTCGAGGGCATAATCGTTTTTATATTTCTTTATTTCAAAGTATTGTAATAGATATTATATTGTTATATTTCGATTGTATGGGCCGTGTCCCAAGTCTTCTTAAAGTCTAAGGATTACTTACATTAAGACAATGAGTTTTCTGTTAGTTTTATATGAAAGATATTTTAAGGTATTTTGTGTGAAATTTTTTAATCCACTCTACTTTTCATACATGTATGCAATAAATGATGTCTAAAGGGTCTTACAAGGCCTCTGAGAGGTGAAAACATCGTGTCGCACTCCAAGAGTGCCATATCTTCTTGGGTGTGCTCTCGGGTCGTGATAGAAATGTCACAACCCTAGAAGACACTCTAGAATATATGGTATCCCCTCAAATCATTTCACAACATACTTGACCTCTTGGAGGTCTTGTACAATCCCTTTGAAATAATTCATTGCATATATGTATGAAAAACAGTGAGGAATTAGAACTTTCCACACTGAATAGTAATAATTCAAATTCCAAAAATTTCCTTCAAAAAATTAATGGAAACCTAAGTATCAAAGTCTTCATCTTAGACAAACAAATATCTTGAGACACGTCCCTACATGAATATAGTAGAAAATACATAGTCTATTAGAATGTCTTTAACAAGAAAACCAAACATAGTGATGTCCTCGGATCTATTGAGGACATACCCATCTTTTCTTGAATGATTACTAATTAAAGCTTCCACTTCAAAGACTCCTCTCAAATGCCACATAAAATTTTAGAGATTGACAAAATATATGGAATTAGTACTTTAGAATGCTCTAACTATGGTGGCATGCAACTAAACCATGATAAAAGGACTTTTGTATAAAACATGCTCTTTTTGAAAAAAAACCTTAAGACAAGTATAGGAGTCACTTACAAATCAACCTAAACACATACAAGTCACATAACACAATATAGGATATCATCACTTCAAATCATACAAGCATAAGACTCTCCTACAAAAGGTCCTATTAAAGCTAACCTTGGTGAGACATGAAGCGGACGCCCATACAACCCCTTCACACACACCTAAGAGATCTTCAAGGATTCATAAGATATGATTATTCACTATATTAAATTTAACTCCCTACCTAAAGTTACTCCAATCACTATAAAGTGACTCAATTATGTATTAAATTTTATAATTGATATTATGAAATGTTTGGTCTTTGAATATGTTTATATGATGTATGTGAATGATAAAAATTCTACGGTTTTAAGGTTTTATAAAGATTTACTAAAAAAGGCATGAAGTATGATTTCAAGAAAATGTCCCTTTCAATGCAATTTTTTGCATGGTTGCCATACATAGTGCATTTTTGTACTAATCCCATTCTTCTCTACATTTTACACAAAGTGTAGCTTATTGATCTTAATGTATGGATTGAATGTTGGGGAGCTTGATATGTTATTCTAAAGCTCAATGAAATGAATCCTTAAGTCCAAGGATTTCCTCTATTATTGTTTACTGTAAATTTATAAGTATTGTACGTATGTTTATGTCATAAGGGTTGTGTCCCTAATGTACTCCGAAGTTGTTAAGTCTAAGATGGCAAAGAGACTTAGGGTCTAACTACGTATTACGACTTATATTTTTATATATATAAAAAGTAAAGTTTCTAGCATATGAGGTGCTATGAGATGTTTTAAATTTTTCGCTAAATTTACTATGTCATTGCAATGAATGATAAATATGGTCTTTTACAAGACCTCCGAGAGGTCAAGTACGCCATGTTTCTGCTAGGGGGTACTCTCCAGATTTGAAAAACTTGGTATCAGAACAAGGTTTTTAAATGTAGTTTAGGATCCAAGAATTCTCCTATTGCCACGTCTAGAAGTGTCTTGTATCATTGGTTGTGAGTCGCGACACATCAAATGGTACGAGAGTCTATAAGACAATAGAGTTTACCTTCTTCATCATTCTCATATCGTGCCATAGGAATTAACTCTATAGGATCTCTCTCTCTTATGTTTTCTTTTCCGGTGGTCTTTTAGATGTGATTTCTTGGATGAGATTGTTCTCTATTCTTGATGTGAGTTTAAATGTTTATCTTGGTTTTATGGTTAGAATCAGTGCCTGTGAAGGTGAATTTTTGCATTTTTTGATGATGTGATGCCAATTATGGCTATATATGAAAATTAATGTGAAACAACATGTTATGTTGAAAAATGTATGTTATGTTATACTTAATGCATGCTAGAAGTTACTATGGTTAGAATGAGTTTCTTTTGGGAATAATGTCTTACTATATGGTTTTTTATGATGGTATCCTTATGATATGATTTGAACTTGAAATGCTTATTGACTACCTTTGGAAGAATGCTACCCTAGATTAAGTACTTAAATGTGCTCAATGTTTCCCTTTGTGTCTATGTGATGTATAATAAGTTGCTTAGTATGGATTAGTTCTTTGTATAGACATTGATCCTAGATGAGATGATAACATTCTTGTTTTTGTATAATTTTGTATCTCATGTTGTCATTCTTTTCCCATAAATTGCCTAAATTTTGCATTTTTAGAATTTTAAAACATGCCCACTTTAATGATAGGCAGTTTATTGTGAATTTTTTTGAAATCAACTGAATTTTTCTTTGATTAGATGTTGTAAAAATGTGTATAGAATTGGTACATTTTGACATGATAATGAATGTAAAAAGAAGAATTGCTATTTGGAATGAAGAATGACAGTTTTATGGAATTATTAGTTGTAGAATTGATTCTAACTTATTATTGTGTTGTGAGCACCTTGATTTTGTGCATTGGTGTTTCCCTAGAATTAGGTAGTACCCTTATCTATGTAGCTTGACGATGTGGGTTTGATTCACCTAGAAGTTACCTTATATTAATGTTGAAACAAAAGAAAAAGTCCTTAAAGCTATGTCTCCTCTATTATTTCCCCTAATGATTTATGACCTTGGTGTGTATGGTATTGTATACAAATGGTATGTGATATAATGAGATTACTTAACATGATAGTTGGGGATAAATGGCCTAGGTGATAAGGTTTAGAATATTTTTGTGTTCCTATGTTAAGATATTGTAAATCCCTTCTAAAGATCTGATCAATTTTAAGTGATGAAAATGAAGGTTGTTAAGTTAAGATCCTCTCAAGGATGGGTTAAGTTGCTTTTAACTAGGTTTACCCTAACTGTGGGATACTGACGGAGTAGTAAGGTTGTAAATATTTTCTACCTTGACCTTCTATTCTTACTTTAACTTGAATCTTCTATATTTTTAGTAAGCTTGTTCATGAATAGAGTCTTGCATAAAGTATGAATTGAATGAACTTTATATGATTGGTATGTATTGATTGGTATTACCTTGAAAATATTATGGAAATTCCAAACTGCATGAATGAAAATTTTAGATAAAATCCATGTTTTCTCATGTTAAATTACATCTTGATATGCTAGTTGTGCATTTGACTGCATGAGATAAGATAAGAAGCATGGTAATAGTCACTTGTGGTGAAATGTTTAGCCTTATAATGAAAAGTTGTATCTTTAAAATGAAATATGTTGAGTCTCTTAAAAACTATGTGAATTTAATGCATAATTGTAGGCTCATTCTTGATAAGTGAGAGCATGTTTAACTAAGTGCTCATGTGTGTGCCTATGATTTATGTCATTCTTCTCAAAATATTCTTATTGTGAAGATGAGTACTATGTTAGAAAATTATATTTTGTGAAATTACTTCCTAATTGTTGTGATGTGCTTGGTGTGACTTACCACTTAGACTTCACTAGGAAGGAAACATGAGCATGTGTTGATTTAAAAGTTGAGAATTTCCCATTTAAGAGGAAATTGACCTTGTACCTTGCTTAGGTGTGAACTCATGATATATGTAAGTGTGTTAAGGAGAAGGTAATTCCTCCATGGAAACCACTAAGCATTTTATGGTTGAGTATGAACTTCATTGGCACTAGGTCTAACCAATAAAGATCTTTGTTGATTCAATTAACTCAAGTCTATGTGCATTGAAGTAAGAGTGCCTAAATTGCTTCTTGAGTGTTGTTGAAATTTGTATAAGTGTGACTTAAAGAATAGTTGCAAAATGATATCTTAATGAATTGAAGTGCAATGACCATGTTATGACTAGGAGAAGGATATTACTCCTATGAACATGATAAGAGCCTTTGTGTTTGATGCATTAAAGATTGAATCAGTAATGGTGTTTCTTGTTTGTGTGCATTGACTGAAAAAATGATTTGATGTTGTTATAAAAGTTAAGACTTCTCTATCATGCATTGAAGTCCTTGTTGTGATTAAAGAACCCTAAGTGTCATTCGAGTACTAATGTTCTCATGTGGGGGATATTGTAAGACCCCAAAATGATATAGGGTGTCTATATCATAAAGTGTTTGTTTAATGTTATAAGCTATAAAACAACTTATAATATGGTTTAGAGGTAGTGTGTAAAGTTTGAAGTTATTTGGAAGTCAAACGTCAAGGGACAACCAAAACGTTCGATGACGAGTCACCTATGTGCCTCATATGTCCATGCGTGTTTATATATTTTATTTCATAAGATTATGAAGTTTTAAAATGATTTTTAAATATTTTTAAAGATGTTATATGGAGTTTTGAAAAGTTTGGAGGTCAAACGACCAAGAATGTCCAAGGCGTACAAAAGATTGCCCTTAAGATGCTCAACATGTGTCTTGATGGGGCCTAGCCTGTTTTGACGAGATACATGCATTTTTTTGGGTGAAACTTATGTGGAAGGTGTAAATCTTTTTAAGGGTTGTATTTATGTTAGAAACGTGCGGGTACAACTTCTAAAGGGCCCTACAAGAAAGACCCAAGGCAGGTTGTAACGACCTGTTTAGTCGTTTTGAGCAGCAGATTTTATTTCTGGAAAACTGGCTGAGACGACGGACCCCACGACGGACCGTCATGGGCACGACGGACCGTCGAGGGTCACGTCTCATTCCAAAACCTTAGAATATGAAAATTTGGTACTGAGATCGACTCTCTGAACGTCACGACGAAATGGCAGGACGGACGCGTCCAGCAAGGGACGACGGCCCTCACAGGACTTTTTACTAAAATCAAGTCTCTGTATCTGTGACGGACAGCAGGACTGATTCGTCCGCAGGCAACGACGGCCCATCACAAGCTGCTTAACCCAGGCTGGGCCAGATTTCTGTATTTATTTTAGGGGCGTTTTTTGACTTTCCTGCTTTAATATAAAGTAGTGGGTAATGTTAATAATTCCTAATTACTTGGGGTAAAAGAGTTAACCGTAAAGTTACTTATGTGGTTTTATTGCCATCTTTTAATGCTTATTATATCTAATTAGGGTAAAGAAAGAGTGTTTGATAAGAAAAAGAAAAAGAACAGAAAGAGAGGGAGAACGAGTAGAGAGATAGAGAAACGAGAGGATAGCAAAGGATTTTGAGAAGATAGCTGTTGATCGCAATTCTTCGGTGGAGGTAGGTTATGTTTTTTAATGCTATTCGTAGTAAACTCTTAAATAGCGAGATGATATGTGTTGGGTAGTACTAAGTCTTCTATATGCGTATTGTGTTGCTGCATGATGTGATTTTTATATATATGATTGTATAAATAAGCATAATGAAGCTATTGAATCCAAATCTTGATAACAACCTAATCTCTTGTTAATGATGAAGCCTTTGGTATAAAGAGGCTTGATGAACTAAAGTATGATATTGATGATGACTTGGTAAGATAGAAGCTTGATGAATTGATAAGAATGAGATTAGGGTGGGCGTGTCACGAACCGGCACGTAGAATTAAGGGGATCGGGTGTCACGAACCGACACGCCTAGATTTAGGGGATCGGTTGTCACGAACCGAGACGTAGATTTGGGGGATCGGGTGTCAACGAACCGACCGTAGATTTTAGGGGATCGGGTTCACTAACAACCGCACGTAGATTTAGGGGATCGGGTGGCACGAACCGCGTCGTAGAATTAGGGGATCAAAGTGTCCACTTTCCGACCATAGTATAGGGGAGCGGAGTGTCACGTACCGAAACAATAGGAGTAGGGTAGTCGGAGTATCACTTACCGACACAAGAGAATAAAGATAATGAATCTCGTTGAAAGATGTTCATATCTCATTAATGAACCTCATCCCAATGCGTATGGTATTGAGGCGTGAGTTCTCAGTTGACTTGGCGGTACTTATAATGATGTTTATACGTGTTGCTATCACCTGTTAAGAATATTATTTATTTTATGATGTTATCTAAGACTCTTGTTTTTCTATTTTTGAGTTTCCGATGATACCCTACTCAGTATTGTGGTTTGTACTGACCCCCTCTTTTATGTTTTCTTCTTTGTTATTGTGGGTGCAGCAAAAGTGGCTGTCGTCTTCAACTCAACCGCAATTCTGCAAGTCTTCCTTCGCACACGGATCTTCAGGTTGAGATAATGCTTCTAGCTTGGACTGGATCTTCTTCCTCATGTCTTGATGCCGGGCTTGAAGTCGCATGGACTATGCTTTTGTTATTTAGCTTTAGAATACACTCTTAGTTTAGAGTATGATCCCCATAAAGATGTCTTGTGGTGATGACTTACGAGATTTTTGTGGATAATAAGAGATGTTGAATTTAGAAGTTTATTGAATTGGTTTTATTAATGAGTTTTAGTCTTCCGCATTACATTCTATTGATATTACATTGAATGTTAAGGTTTAGATTTGTTGGTTCGCTCACATAGGAGGATAAGTGTGGGTGCCAGTCACGATCCGATTTGGGTCGTGACAACTTGGTTCCAGAGCATTAGGTTGCTTGGTCTCATCACACAAGAAAGGTCTATTAGAGTCTTAAGTAACGGTAGGGGAACCCATTACTTTTCTTTGAGAGGCTATAAGACTTTAGGAAAATTCCATCTTTCTTTCTTTCTTCTTGCTATTACTGGATCCAATTGGTATCTAGTGATACAAATTGGTATCTTACCATCTTTACTCTGTTTCGCAGATGGTGAGAATAGAGCACCAACGACCTAACGCCAACCCAACATCGTCAAGACAAAAGCTCTGAGCAGCCACTTGGGCCTGTAGCTCAGAGAGAAGTAAGCGCCAAGAGGCCGTGGAAGAGGACGTGGGAGACGTCCTCTAGAGGAAGAAGTACGAGCACCTAGCCCATCTGGTTTCTAGGGCGGTGACTCCTCCACCGACTGAGGAAGTAGTAAGAGAAGGGGAGGAGGGGGAGAATGAAAATAGCAGAATGAGGAATTGCCACCCCACCTACCCCAGAAATTATCAATCAGGATCTTGCTTATCTTAGCGGGTTAATCTGTCAAGGTCAAACACCCCCAGTGTTTACCGCACCAGCACCCAGGTTCCGGAGGTACAACATTTGGCTACTATGATGGCTCCCCGCTGGATTCCTCATTGGAATAGGCAACGTTCCTAGACTGACTCACAGGGCCTATAATGACAAATGATCACATGAACTTTTTCAGTAAGTTCTTGAATTGAAACCTCCATTCTTTATAAGGGTGTGAATCTGAGGATGCCTATGGTTTTCGGGTTGACTGTCCTTAGCTACGACACAAATGGTGTAATAGTAAGACGGTTTGGTGTTGAGGTTTTGTGACTCTCCTTTCAGGGAACGCCAAATTTGGTGGCGTCACATTTGAGTGTAACCAAACCGAGCACACCTATGCTTGTCATCACATTCCCTACTGTTAATAGGAGAAGTATCCCCCCGTACATTGAGGGATAGGAAAAGGGATGATTTTTTGAGCCTCGAGCAAGGTAGATGTGGTTTACTTGCATTGGGTCTAACTTTCGTGCATTATCCCTGTATTCCACCCATATGTTTCATCAGTCCTTAAGAGCGGATTTCACCGCTTTGTGAAGGGGTTGAGATCAGAATTGCGAATTTCAGCTTTAGCAGTGCGGCCCACAGCGAATTTTCAAGAATGGTAGACTTCGTGATAGAGGTGGAAAGGAGTGAACAGATGAACTCACCATGGCATCGACATCAAAAGGTTTCGAAAGGGAGGTGAGTTTAAATGGTTCTTACTCTAGAGACAGGGTTTCAGGAGGTTACTCTGTCCCGACCCAATTCATCTTCACTCCAGACTGTAGTTTGGAGGGTCCACCTCATACCGGTCCGAACACTTCTCTGAGAACGTAGCCGACTCCGGAGAGTGTTTGGATGTCAGGGGGAGACTGGGACATATTAGAAGAATTGTCCAACAGAGTTTAGACCCCCAATAGCTAGAGGCAGAGGTGGGTCATGGTGAGGCCGTTTTCTGGAGGGCGTGTGGCCGAGGTAATGGGGTCACCGAAACGAAACGGCCGGGGTGAATGGGCAAACTGGAACCACTACAACACAACATGTAGGGGCCACGGACAGACAAGTAATGGGGCCCTTGTTACGCTTTCCCTGGGCGATTGAGGCGGATACATCTGATGCTGTCATCACCGGTAATCTTCCGGTTTGGTGATTGCATGGGCGTCTTATTGTTTGAATCCTGGATCCCACATTTTTCCCTATGTATCTTCCTCATTTGCTAATGGCTAATTTACCTTGTGAATTGCTTGACATGCCTATTCGTGTTTCTGTTTCTACCCCTAGTTGGTGAGTCTGTGATAGTTGAAAAGGGTATCTAGGTCTTGTCTGGTGACTTTGTGGGACAATACTCATGTATACTTGGTTTATCTTAGAAATGGTTGATTTCGATGTAATTTGGGGTATACTTGGCTTTCTCCAAATTTATGCAATCTTGGATTGTAATGCTAAAACGCTGACGTTAGCCCAAGCTGGGACAGATCCTTTAGTGTGGGAGGGTGACTACCCTTCCATCCGGTTTCGTATCGTCTCCTTTCTTCGGCCTAAGAGAATGGTTAGTAGGGTTGTTTTTTAGCTTTGTTGGCACACCTCCGGATGATACTACCCAAGTCCTTCAATTTAGTCGATTTTTGTTTTGATAGTCCGCGAGTTTCTAGATGTGTTTCCTGCAGACCTTCCTGTTATGCCACGGGATAGAGATATTGACTTCTGCATCGATCTTGAACCAAGTTACTCTCGCCCCATTTCCGATACCCCTTATAGAATGGCTCCCGCTGAGTTAGAGAGTTAAATTCCCAACTCACTTCAAGAGTTGTTGAAGCAAAGTTTCATTAGACCAAGTTCACCCCTTGGTGGTGCTCACTGTTTTGTTTGTAACGACAAAGATGGGATCCTTCGGATGTGCAATAGATTATACCGCAACACATAAAGTAACGATTAAGAACATGTTCCTCTTCCTCGCATTGATGATTTGTTGATCATTACAAGGGCTTGTCTTCTCAAAAAAAAATCGCCTTGAGGTCTGGTTATCCTCAATTTAAATACGGGCGCAGATGTGCCAGACTGCTTTCGAACCAGGTAAATGGGCATTATGAATTCTTTTAAATGCCTTGTACTAAACGAATGCCCCTGCTGCTTATGAGCTTGATGAACGGGATTTTTAAGCCATATCTGATCCTTTGGTGATCGTATTTAATTGATGATATACGGATATACTCCAAGAGTAAGGGAGGAACATGAGGAGCAGTTGAGAATTGTGTTGGAAATGTTGAGGGAGAAAAAGCTTAGCCATTCCTCCAAGTGTGAGTTTTGCTAGCTTCAGTTTCCTTCTTGGGGCACGTGTTTCTAAGGATGGGGTGATGGTGGATCCGTCAGATTCAAGGTAGTTAAGAATTGGGTAAGACCTACTAATGTGTCAGAAATAAGAAGTCTTTGTTGGTTTATCCAGTTAACACCGTCGATTTGTCAGGATTCTCTTCTATGCTGGTCCAATTGACCGAACTTGACTAACATAATGTTCCCATTGTTGGTCTGATGAATGTGAGGAAAGTTTTCAAAAACCACGACCTTGTCTGACATACCGCACCTATCCTACCTTGCCGTAGAGGGTAAGACTTCATTGGTTTTTATTATGATGCATCCTATTTCGGTTTGGGTGCAGTGGCCAATGCAAGAGTCAGAATGTGATTGCTTTATGCTTCGCGCAATTAAAGGTGCATGAACGTAATTATCTACCCCTGATTCATAGTGGCTTGCGGGGTGTTTGCAATTAAAGCAAACGAGACACTATCTATATAGGGTTAAGTGTGAAATTCTATACGGATCACATCGTAGTTTACAGTATGTTCGTTACTCAGCAGAGATTGAGTTTGAATAGAGGAGGTGGATGGAAGTACTGACCGATTATGATGTTACCCAGCTTGTATCATGGCCGGGAAAGGCTAATTTGTGTGGCATTGTTTAAGTAGAAAAGCAGGGAGCAATGGTTAGTTTAAGCCCACTTACAAGTTTCTAGACGCCCATTGGTATAGAGTTTCAGACTCTGTCTAACGACTTTATGAGGTTAGAATGTAAATAGAAAGGATGATTCTGGAACCAGTGTGGAGGAGAGATCCTCTTTTTTGACAGATCAAAGGGAAACAGTTTGATGATGAAAACTAAGAATGACTTCGGGATATGGTGTCGAGGAGAGGCTAAAGAAGTCGATAAGGATGAGGAAGGTGTTTTTTAAGAATCAAGGGAAGGGTATGTGGTAACCCCGTGTTGATGAGTTGATCCCACTATTCTTACAGAGGCTCATAGTTCCGGATATTCTACCCTCCTGTGAAACCAAGATGTACCGTGACCTAAGGCAACACTTTGGTGTGCGTGAAGAACGCGACATTGTTGAGTTTGTTGCCAAATTTTCAATTGTCAACAGTAAAGTAGAACACTAGAGGTCCCGTAGGAACACTTCAAGATGCCCATTCCCTGAATGGAAGTGGAAGAGAATTGCAATGGACTGTCGTGGTTGGTCTCCGAAGACCTGGGAAGTTTTGACTCTATTTGTGTAATTGTGGACGATTGACTAAGTCCTGCTCCTTTCTTCCGGTCAAGGTGACTTATAATGCAGAGAGTTAGCCAAACTTTACAATCTCAGAATTGTTTGATTGCATGGAGTTCCACCTGTCCATCATATCAGATAGAGGTACGCAGTTTACTCTTCTAAGTTTTGGAGAATATTGCACGCGGAATATGGGTACTCTAGGTTTGGACCTTATTACTGTATTTTCACCCTCAGACCGATGGCAGTCCGAGCGAACAATCAGTATTGGAAGATATGCTTCGGGCATGTTGGATAGAATTTGTGGGACATTGGGATAGCTTTTACCCTTAGCGGAGTTTTTCATACAATATGCTATCACTCAAGTATTGACATGGCCCCCATTCGAAGCATTGTATTGGAGTAGATATCGGTCTCCCATATGGTTGGTTTGATGGCATTTTCGAGGTTAGAGCCATGGGGTACTGTACCATTTTGCGGTATTCCTTAGAAAAGGTGAAATCCATTCAAGAAAAGCTTTTTGCGCTCAAGTACAAAGGAAATATGCAGATCGAAAAGGTTAGAGACCTTGGTGTTCATCGGAAGGTGAACAAGTCTGTGCTAAGGTTTCACCCATGAAGGGTGTGATACGATTTGGTAAAAGAGTAAGCTAAGTCCAAGGTATATTGGACTCCTTTGAAGTAAATAAGCGAGTGGGAGGGTGGCCTTATTAGTTAGCCTTGCCTCCAGGGCTGTCCGTAGTGTATCCTGTATTTCATGGTGTCCATTGTTGAAAAGGTACCATAAGGGAATGGAAACTACAATCATTCGTTGGGATCTCAGTTTTGCTTGATGAGAACTTGTCTTATGAGGCGGAGCCTGTTGCCATTTTAGATAGAGAAGTCCGCAAGTTTGAGGTCAAGGAGCTTGCATCCATAAGGTGCAATGGAGAATCGCAGTTAGATGCACTTGGATCGAGAACGAGCTGAATGCGAGAAAGATACCCACACCTGTTTACAGATCGGTACTCCTTTTCGCCCGTTGTTTTCTTCTTGTCATCGTTCGAGAACGAACATGGTAAATTGGTATCTATTGTAACGACCTTTTTATTCGTTTTGAGCAGCAAGATTTTATTTCTGGAAACCGGGCTGAGACGACGGACCCCTACGATGGGACGCGTCATGGGCACAGACGGACCATCAGGGGGGGTCTCGTTCCAAAACCTTAGAATATGAAAATTTGGGTACTGAGACGACTCTCTGAACGTCACAGGGGACACGCAATGGCGGACTACAGTCCGTAGGCACTACGGCCCGTCACACGACTTTTTACAAAATCAAGTCTCTGTATCGTGTGACGGACAAAGCAGGGACGGACTGTTCGCAAGGCACGACGCCCGTCACAGGCTGCGTATCCCAGGCTGGTCCGGATTTCTGTAATTTATTTAAGGAAGGGGGCATTTTGGACCTATTTCCCCTGCTTTAATTATAAAGTAGGGGTAATGTTCATAAGTCTAATTCTTGGGGTTAAAATACAGGTACCCTTAAGTTAATTAGTGGGTTATTATTCCACTTTTATAACTTAATTATATGCCTAACTAGGGTAAATAAAAGGGTTGTAATATACAAGAAAAGAGAACAGAAAGAGAGGGAGAACAGTAGAGAGAGAGAGAAACGAAGAGGATAGCACGGATTTTGAGAAGATAGCTTGTTGAGCGCAATTCTTCGGTGGGAGTAGGTTTATGGTTTTTAATTATGCTATTTGTAGTAAACTCTTAATAGCGAATGATATGTGTTTGGGTAGTATTATACAGTCTCTATATGCTTAATTGTGTTTGCATGCATGTGTGGATTTATATATATGATTGTGATGAATAGCATAATGAAGCTATTGGAATCCCAAATGTCTTGATAAAAACCTAATCTCTTGTTAATGATGTGCCTTGGTATAAAAAAGAGGGAGGCCTATGAACTAAAGTATGAGATTGTTATGCCTTGGTAGAGACAAGGCTTGCTGAATTGAAGAATGAGATTGGGGATCGGTGTCACAACAGGCACGTGAATTAGGGGATCGGGTGTCACAAACCGACACTTATTTTAGGGGATCGGGTGTCACAAACCGACACATAGATTTAAGGGGATCGGGTGTCACGAACCGACACGTAGATTTAGGGGACGGTGTCATGAACCTACACATAAGATTTTAGGGATCGGTGTCACGAACCGCCACGTAGAATTAGGGGATCGAGTTCACGTTCCGCTACATAGTAGTAAGAGAAGGTGGAAAAAAGGGGTAGAGTGGGAAGGGGAGGGAGAGGTTAGTTGGGGCGGGGGCTAGGAGGAGGGGAGGGGCGCGGAATTTTATTCTCGTTTTTTCCCCTCGCCGGTCCCCTCGGAGTGGGAGCGGAGTGTCACTTACCGACCCAAGAGGAATAAAGATAATGAATCTTGAAAGATGTTAATATACTCATCTAATGAACCAATTCCCAAATGAGTATGGTATTGAGGCGTTATCTCATGTATGACCTTAGGGGCGTACTTATAAATGTGTTTATCCTTGTTGCTATCGACCTGTTTAAGAAATGATTAGTTGCTTTTATGATGTTATCCCCCCCCCCAGTGACCACCCCCCCCCCCCTGAGGATATATTGGGTTTTCTATTTTGAGTTGGACATGATACCTCCTCAGTACTTGTGTTTGTACTACCCCTACTTTTATGTTTTCTTCTTTTCTTCATTGGTTATTTTGTGGATGCATGCAAAGTGCCGTCGTCTTCAACTCAACCGCAATTCTAGCCAGTCTTCGCACAGCCGATCTTCAAGGGTGGCTAATGCCTTATAGCTTGGACTGGATCTTCTTCCTCATGTCTTTTATGCCTTGAAGTTTTCCGGCATTGCCTAGCTTTTGTTTATTTTGCTTTTAGAATCCTCTAGTTTAATAGGTTTGATATAGATGTTCTTTGTGTGATGACTTCCAGATTTGGGGGATATAATAGATGTTCGAATTTAGAAGTTATTGAATCTGGGGGGGGGGTTTTTTTAATAGTTTTAAGATCCGCATTTACTTTCTTTGATTTACATTGATTTAAGGTGAATGGTTTGGTTCGCTCACATAGGGGAAAGTTGGGTGCCAGTCACTATCCGATTTGGGTCGTGACACACGGTCGGACACTGCTTGAAGTGTCAATCATTGGACCAATTACCGCCAGCTTATATTCCCAACGGGCCCGTTATGGGTATAATTGGATGGAATTTAGCCTGGGTAAGTGTCAAACAAATACCAGTCCAACAGACAAGACGGAGCCATAGATGACCATTGATTGACCTACGATCCATCGATGGTGGCTCTGCAACTGGTGCCTGTGCACTGTTTAATTTTAGGGGAAGGGAAATTCACCCACTCTAACCTGATTCTAATAGATTTATTTATCTAATTTGGGTGTATATAAGGGATTAAATGTGAATAACCATTACCATCCCTGGTCACGAAATTAAACCTTTTCCCCTCCCAAAATATTCTCCTACAAACCCACCACTGTTGTGAAGCTCAGAACACTTGGAGATTGGGATTATACACAATAGTGAATCCTCATGTTTTAGGGCTTTTCAATCAATCAATTCACAAAGGCTATTACCCATAACCATATACACAATCTATACCAATAATCAAACCATATGAATGATTCAAAAAGATACAATATGAATATCATAGAATTAAGGCAGACTATATATAATTCTATCATGATCTATAAATAATTCAATACACCAATAAAATATACACAAGAATTCACTAATATCAAGTCATAATCAAATCACCCATATTAGAGCCAAAAATAAGAATTTATGTAACACATGGGTTCGTAGGAATTTTTATCCATAAACATTTAATTTACAACAATTATATCATAAAACATTGTTTAATTTCATTCAAGAAACCATGACAAAAATTCAAAAAGAGTCATATTTTTTGAAACATCTTTAAAAGCCATTTGAATTTGACTTCTTGAATGGAAGTTGTTACACCCTCAAAATGAGCTAGGTGGAATTAGAGCTTAACATTTTTTTCATGAGTGTATTAAGTCCTAAAATGACTAATTGTAATGTTAATAGGCTGTGTCTAAAGTTTGGAGGTCAAACGTCCATGAATGTCTAACACGTGTAATGTTTTTCCTAAAAACGTTTATGTGTTGTAACGTGTTTCGTCATGTTTTATGTTTTTTTGGATTTAAAATTTATGAAAGAGGTTCCTAACAAATATACTAGAGGTTTGAGGTGGAAATGTCAAGGTAAACTCCCCAAGGACCAACCAAATGGTCCTTGAGGAGGATCAAACCTTGGGCCAACAAGCTTCCAAAGAAAGCAACTTTTGTTCCTTTGTGAAATAGTGCGCGTTGCGGACATGGTCCACCAAAGTTCCAAAAGTTTGGCGTTCCATACACAAGGCAACTCAACTTCCCCGGAAGCTATTTTTAATAAAATCATGCCGAAATAGCTCCACATCGCGAACTTGTTTCCCGATGAATAATCGTGAAATTTAAGTTGAGTTTTAATTGGTTAAAGGGTCCTATAATTCAAGGTTATTTTGGGTATTTTAGGGATTAGTTAGGTTATTAGACCTATTTAAAAATTAAAAAAACCCCAATATCCACCGTTCAATCAAACCCTCAAAAGCCTAAAACAAAACCTCCTCCATTGTTTCTCTTCTCTCCAAAACCCCCATTGATTAAGCTTTGAAGCTCCAAGAACGAAAATTTTCCAATGTTCTGTTTCTCCATCAATCTTGTAGGATTTTCTTCAAAATTAAGGTATGGTTCTTCATTTATAAAATTTCTTTTTCGAGGAATCAATTCCAATTATTTTAAAAAATGATCTAAACCATGAAATATTCTAAATTTAATTTTATCCATGGATCCTTACATGTAAATTTTTAGATCAATGATTTATGATTGAGTTAGTGTTAAACTAATGAGTTTACATAAAAATTTCTATGAAACCATGTAATTCATGAACCATAGTTTTAACTACTATGTGGGTGACTTGATTATATTTTAATGTTATAGCATTCTTATCTAATTTGATTAGAGCTACTGAATTATGATAGAATCATGTTAGAATTGCTAGTATTCTGCTCTTTATTAATAAATCTATATTGAGTTACCTTTGATTCATTGTCTACTGTAAATATATGATAGAACTCTTGATCATGGCCATGGGTAAGGACCTTTGACAATTGTGTTGGATGATTTAGCTACGTATTGAAGTGGACTGGTGGTACTCTTCCCTAATGATCATTATTTAATGTTAGTTAGGTATTGAATTATGTTGTGACTTGTATGGTCAACTTATGGTGACTGTGCTATGTGGTTTACTTGTGAATTATGTGGCCTTGTCGTCGTCACTTTATGAATTATGATGATCATAGACATGTCGGCATTACTTGAGGTATTATGTATTTGGCGTGGTTTATTTATTTGAAGTGTGCTCAAATCTATCGAATTGTGAGTAATATTAAAGTATGTGTTCTTCTATGACATTTGATGATTCTGTTAGAGTATGACTATGTCCTATGTGTGTAGTCCCTAATGGTTGATGTATGACTCTTCTACAATGTTTTTTTTTAAGTGAGTCTTATGATGTTATGTTAATGATTTATAGATTTAATTGGGTGACCTATTTATGAAATTGGTTATGCCTATGTTCCTCTAGAATGATATGACATATGTAAAGTATGTGTGTGTTTTGTTTTGGTAGACTCATGTCCCTTACTTGATACATGTAGAATGTGAATTTGACTTCTTGACTTACTATGGTAAAGCTTCTTAGTCTTGTATGTGTGATTAATATGTGACAATGAACATTGATAAGAAGATCCTTTATGTAGAATTTTCAACCAAGTTGTAAGATTATGATATCCTTGAAATTGAAAGTCGTAATGGTATCCTTCTTAGGTGAATGGTTGACTTAAGGTTGGTTCGCTGGAGTGACATGAAATCATCCTTAGGAAAATATTTGAGTTATCCTCTTAACCATTGTAAGGAAATCCTATGGGACCTCTTTATTAAGGTGTAATGTGATTGGGTTGTGAACTTGATATGAAACAGCTTCATGTACTCCTTTATTGAATTATTGTATGAGAACAAAGGCTAGCACCGAGTGAGTATGGTTTGGGGAGTAGGTCTAGTTGTATGAGGAGGCTATAGTACAATTAACCCTTTATATTCCTTAAGCATGTGCCTACATATGATGTATCCAAGTTTTACCATTGGAAAGTAGAACACCCTTTATCGAAGTAGGGTTGACTCAGGATCCATGCCTAGCTACCATGGTCTATGTTGATTATTTCCTATTCTCATCATATGGGATACCCAAAAATGTTGGAGAAATTCAATGGAATTTAGGTGGTGATACGGGACACTTTCCTAGATATTTCACGATTAGGGTTTGAAGTTGTTAGTAAGTGAGTCCCTAGGTCTTCTACAAGACCATTACTTGAATGTACTTATGTGATAAATGTCTCTTAAATGAACTATTGAAGATAATGACTTAAGTTGGAAAGGATGTTAATGTATATGTACTTATCTAGAATAGTTTAATGCTTACGTAGTTAAGGATTATTTAGGTAATATTAGAGAGGGTGTATGGGTTTTCTCTTCTTGATTTACTTAAGTAAGTCTTCTGATAACCGTTGGGAGGAGAATGTCTTATTATATATATATGTTGTGTTGTGTAATGAGAATGATCTTACCCTAGGTAGTTTAACGGATCTCTTAGGTGTGTGTGAAGGGATTGTATGGGCGGTCGCTTCATAACTCCCTCAACTGAGTCTTGGAATCACCTTTGGTAGGAGGATCTCATGGTTGTGTGTGTTTTAGGTGTTATTGATGCTATAATGTGATGTGTGAGTTTTATTGGAAGTTATAGTGAAGTTATAGTGAATTCCACTGTAGGCTCGCTGTAAGGTTTACTAAATTGATATAAATTGTATATGAATGGTATTCTAATACTAATATGATTTTTTTTGCTTAATTGGTTCTTATACATTTAATTATGTTGTTTTTAAAAAAGCATTTTCTCATAATGGTTCCTTTCTCACGATTTTTAATGGCAATTAAAAGCCATACACAGTTTACTGTGTTTTGACTAATTTCCAGATTTTTTTGATATCTAAAGGTGTAGGTGTATGGTGAAAGCGTCGCAGAAGAAATATTTAATTAGGATCATTCAGGCCAAGTTGAAAAAAATGTCCTACTCGAGGACAATATGTTCTTTCTTCGAATTCTTTATTTCAAAGTATTGTAATAGATATTAGATTGCTATATTTTGATATAATGGGGGGTTCGTGGTCCCCAAGTCTTTCTAAAGTCTAAGAATGGAATATATTTAGACTTAGATTTTTCCATTAGTTTTATATGGAAGACATCTTAAGATGTTTTGTGTGAAAAGTTTTAATTCCGCACTACTTTTCCTACATGTATGAAATGAATGATGTCTAAGTGCTTGTAGAAGATCTTCGAGAGGTCAAGTACCCCGTATCACACTAAGAGAGTGCCATATCTTTTAGTGTGTGCTATCGGGTCATGACAAATTTTCTATCAGAGCATACGTTATGAAGGTGGTCTTAGAAATCAAAAAGTCTCATAAAACCACTTCTAGTAGAGTCTAGACCATCAGTGTGAGTCGCGACACATCTATTTGCGAGAGTCTATAGGACGATAGAGTTTCCCTTCGTTCTATACTTTTGTGTTGTGACATAGCGTAAAAAGTTATGAGTGTCTTCCTTAATGCTTTTCGTTGTGTCTATAGGAAAGTAACTACTTGAAGGATGGTTGATAGAATTATTTAAGAATGGAGTGTGAATAAGGAAATTCCTCCACAAGATGTTTAAGTCCTTATAGTGGGTCAAGGTAAAAAGGTTCTGGTCGTTCCTCTAAATATGACCAGTGGGGAGATTAGGGAGGTTCTCCTTGCTCTAGGCCCAGTCATAACAACTCATGTGAGTAGGGGTGTTAAGCTTTGATTGAATTCTATGGAAAGTACCATTACCTCTAGATTGGGAGACTTTGTGAGGATGAATGCTCCTACCTTTTTTGGATATAAGTTGGGAGAGGGTCCCCAAGAGTTTCTACATGGTGAGTATAACATGTTGAGTGCTATGGGGTGACTTCTAGGGATAAGGCGGAATTAGATTTTTACCAATTCAGGGAGTTTTATCAAGTGTGGTACATTCAATGGAAAGATAATAGTCCGATTGAGTCGAGTCCTAGAGAGTTGGAGGAGTTTACGGAGGCTTTCTTAGGAAATTACTTTCCTTATTTTAGGAGGGAGGTGAAGGTTGAGGAGTTCATTGACCTTAGTTAAGGTAATAAGGGTGTTGAAAACCCAAACGTAGAATAAGAACAAGGATTTTTAGTAAGAATAAAGAAAATAAGCAAGGTCAATCTAAGTTTAAAAAGATAGCCCCAAATCAAGATGGGACTAGTAATTCAAAGGCTAAGCTTGGGATAGGAAGTGGTTCTCATGTTATTAAGACAACTTGTTCTACTTGTGTGAAAAGGCACTATTGGGAATTGCTATTCGGTACCAATAGTTGTTTTGGTTGTGGTGAGGATGGTCATAAGGTAAAGAATTGTCCTACTATTTTGGCAAAGAGGAAGGAAGGCCAAGAAAATTCCTTCTTATACTTTTGATAGTGACTTTGGTAAGATTTTTTTTTTCTCTTATAGTTGTTATGATTCCCTTTTATATGGTTATGATTCCCTTTTATATGGGGTATTATAGTGAGTAGTAAAGGGTTATTTTATTGTGTCTTCTCTTCCATTAAATTTAAACATGAGAGTTAAAAAAGTCTAATGCATGTGCTGTTTCATAGGTGTTTTGGAGTATTGTTGGAATTGAATTTCACTGAGTCCTGCTTGTGCATTTATGAAGTTATGATTATGTTTATATTTTATTTTATATGATATTATCTATCATATTGTCACGATTTTATCATCAATTCCCTAAGAATTGCATTTTGAATAATTTAGCATGTTTCACTATTTTGTTTAATACTTCACTGTAAGAAATTTTAAAATTTTTACTAAATTGTGTTTTTGTGGAAAATGGTAATAGTGTGTATATAATTTATGAATATGAGAGCGATAATGAATATAAAAAGAGTTCTTGCTATTTGAAATGAAGAATGTGAGTCTTGGTTGAATAATGAGTTGTAGACTAGTTTCTAACTTCTTGTTGTGTTTTGAGTCTCTTAAATATGTGAAAGTTGTGTTCATCCCAATTGTGTATTATGCATAGTGTGGTATAGTTATGTGCTTCTAGTATTTAATTTATTATCTATTGATAGTTCCTAAAGGGTAGCAAGTGTCATTCGAGGATGAATGTTTCCAAGTGAGTGAGTATTGTGAAACCTTCAAAATGAGCTATGTGGAATTAGAGACTCTCATGTTGGTAATAAGTGTATTAAGTCCTAATACGAAAAAATCTAATGTTTACAGAAACTGTCTAAAATTCGTAGAAGTTTGGAGGTCAAATGTCCAAGAACATCCAAAACGTTTGAAAGTTTTGCCTCAAAACGTTCTTGTGTGTCGTAATGTGTTTTGCCATGTTTTATGTATTTTTTTTTTGTTAAAATTGATGTGAGAGGTTCATAACATGTATAAGAGATTATTTGAGGTGTAAAAGTCCCTGAAAAATTCCCAAGCACCAACTAAAGGGTCCTTGAGGAGGACCCAACCTTGGAAAAACAAGCTGCCGAAAGCATCTCAGCTTTTGTTCCTTGGTGAAATAGGTCTGCTTCGCGTACTTGTTCCACAAAAGTGCCAAAAGTTGGTCCGTTTCATGGACACAATGAAGATTCAATTTCTCCAGAAGTTATTTTTGATAAAATCATGTGGGAACAGCTCCACATTACAGACTTGTTTCCTAAGGATAATTTCAAAATTTAAGTTGAGTTTGACTTGGTTAAAGGGTCCTATAAGTTTAGGGGTCTTTTGGGTATTTTAGGGGTTATTTATTGGCGGTTATAAGACCTATTTAAAACCCAATTCACCCTTTAAATCAAAACCCTCAAGTCCAAAAAAAAACCTTTCCATTATTTCTCTCCAACAACCTCCATTAATGAAGCTTTTAAGTTCCAAGGAAGAAGATAAATTTTCAAAGTTTTTCTCCATCAACCTTGAAGGTTTTAGTTGACAATTAAGGTATGGTTCTTCATCCTTGAAATCTCTTTCTTCAAGGAGTCAACTCCAATGAATTTCAATTATCATCCAAACCATGAAATCTTCTAAATTGAATTCTATCCGTGAGTCCCTGCATGAAACATTTTAGATCAATGATTTGTGATTGAACTAATGTTAATTGAATTATTTTACATCAAAATTTCTACGGATCCATGTATTTCATGAAACCTAGTTTTTGACTACTTAAGGAGTAACTTGATTATGTCTTAAATCATGTTGTGATTACTATCGTCCACCTATGGTGACGGTGCTATGTGCTTTACTTGTGAATTTTATGGCCTCGTCTACATTACTTTGTGAATTATGATTATCATGGCCTTGTCGGAATTACTTGATGTATCATAATGATTTGCTTAGTTGATTTATTTGAAGTATTATCATATCTATCGAAAAGTGACTAAGGTTAAAGTATGTGTTCTTCTATTAACATTAGGTGATCATCTTAGAGTATGACTATGTCTTTATATATGTCGTATTATAGTTGATTTATAATTCTTCCTACTTGGTTATGAGTCTTATGATAGTTATATTGATAATATTATAGTAGTGAATAGGGTGACCTATAGATGACATTGGTTAGGCCTATGTGCTTCTAGAATGATATGTTATATGTGAGATATGTGTGTGTCTTATTTTTGTAGACTCGCGTCCCTTACTTGATACATGTAGAAGGTGAATATGAGTTTTGACTTAGTATGCTAAATATTCTTAGTCTTGTATGTGTGATAGACATATGACCTTGAAAATTTCTAAGAAGGTACTTTATGTGGAACCTTCAACCTAGTTGTAAGGTTATGAGATCCTTTAAGTTAGAAGTGGTAATGGTATCCTCTTTTGTGAATGGTGGACTGAAGGTTCGTTGTTTGGAACGACATAAAATAATCTCTAAAATCTTAACTACTCCTCATAACCTATTGTAAGGCAACCCTCTACGACCTCTTTGTGGAGGTTTTAATTTGTAATTGGTTGTGAACAACTTAATATGGAAAACGAACGTTTTCATGGTACTCTTTCATTGTAATTCTATGAAAACAACTTCTACCACTAAGTGAGTATGGTTTAGGGAGTACCTCTAGTTGTATGAGGAGTCTAGAGTACAAAGGAACCCTTCATATTCCTTAACCACGTGCCTACATGAGATCCGTCCAAGTTCTACAATTGGAAAGTAGAACACCCTTTTATCGAAGAAGGGTGGACTCTTAATTCATTGCCTAACTACAATGTTCTATGTTTGTTATTCACTATTCTTATCATATGGGATACCAACTAGTGTTAGAGAAGTTCTATGATGTTTAGGTGGTGGTACGGGACGCTATCTAGACATTGCACGATTAGGCTTTTTTCAAGATTTATGTAAGTAAGTCCCTAGGTCTCTTGAATGAACTAGTGAAGATAATGACTTAAGTTAGAAAAAATTTTATTGAATAATTACTTATATAGAGTATTTTAAGGGTTACCTAGTTAAGGTGTTAAGGGGGTATAAAGCATGGTTCTTCACGTCTTACCTAGGAATGTCTTAAGAATGACTCTAAATTGGGATGTAGATAGATAAAGTAGACATGTTATAATCTTAGGTAGTCTTAAAGATTATTTAGCTAATGTTGGAGAGGGTGTATGGACGTTCTCTTCTTAAATTGCATAAGTAGGTCTTCTGATAACCTTTGGGAGGAGAATGTCTTATTATATATATGTGTCTGTGTTTGTGTGTTTGTGTGTGTGTGTGTGTGTGTGTGTGTCCATGTGTGTGTGTATGTGTGCGCGTGTGTGTTTGTTATGTTGTATAATGAGAATGATCTTACCTTAGGTACTCTAAAGGATATCGTAGGTGTGTGTGAAGGGATTGTATGGGCGGTCGCTTCATAACTCACTCAAATATGACTTGGAATCACCTTTGGTAGGAGGATCTCATGGTTGTTTGAGTTGTAGGTGTTATTGATTCTATAATGTGATGTGTGAGTTTTATTGGAAGTTAAAGTGAAGTCCACTGTAGGCTCACTGTAATTTTGCTAAATTGATATAAATTGTATATGAATGGTATTGTCTTCTAAATATGATGTTTGGTGATTAAATGTGGTTCTTATACTTTTAATGTGATGTTTTAATCAAACAGAGCTTCTTTCTCATAAATTTCCATTTCTCATGATTATATGCATTAAGCCATACTTAGTAAATGCGTCTGTCCTAATTCCATAAATTTTGTTATATCTAATGGTGTAGGTGGAAGGTGAGAAGTGTCCTGAAACAAAAATTGTAAATTAGAATTCTTTCAAGAAAGTTGAAGTATGTCATCACTTGACTCGAGGGCATAATCATTTTTATATTTTTTTTTTTCAATATTATATTGTTATATTTCGATTGTATGGGCCGTGTCCCAAGTCTTCTTAAAGTCTAAGGATTACTTACATTAAGACAATGAGTTTTCTGTTAGTTTTATATGAAAGATATTTTAAGGTGTTTTGTGTGAAATTTTTTATCCACTCTACTTTTTCATACTTTATGCAATAAATTTGTCTAAGGTTTGTACATCCCAGGCCCTAAGGTTGGAAAACATCGTGTCGCACTCCAAGAGTGCCATATCTTCTAGGGTGTGCTCTCGGGTCGTGATAGAAATGTCACAACCCTAGAAGACACTCTAGAATATATGGTATCCCCTCAAATTGTGTCACAACATACTTGACCTCTTGGAGGTCTTGTACAATCCCTTTGAAATAATTCATTGCATATATGTATGAAAAACAGTGAGGAATTAAAAATTTCCACACTGAATAGTAATAATTCAAAATTTCCTTTCATAAAAAATCATAAGGAAAGGCTAAGTATCAAAGTCGTCATCTTAGACAAACAAATATCTTGAGACTCGTCTCATACATGAACATAGTAGAAAATACATAGTCTATTACAATGGTCTTTAAAACAAGAAAACCAAACAAGTGAATGTCCCTGGATCTATTGGTACATCCCATCTTTGCTTGAATGATTACTATTAAAAAGCTTCCACTTCAAAGACTTTCCTCTCAAAGCCACATATAAAATTTTTAGAGATTGACAAAAATATGGAATTCGTACTTAGAATGCTCTAAGCTTGGTGGCATGCAACAACCATGAAAAAATAAAGGACGTTGTATAACATGCTCTTTTTGAAAAAAAAAACCTTTAAGACAGTATATGGATTCACTTACAAATAACCTAACACATACAAGTCACATAACACAATATAGGATATCATCACTTCAAATCATACAAGCATAAGACTCTCCTACAAAAGGTCCTATTAAAGCTAACCTTGGTGAGACATGAAGCAAGCGCCCATACAACCCCTTCACACACACCTAAGAGATCTTCAAGGATTCATAAGATATGATTATTCACTATATTAAATTTAACTCCCTACCTAAAGTTACTCCAAGACTCACCTAAGTAATACATGAAGAGACCATCCATACACATTCTCCAAACATAACTAAGCAATCCTTAAAGCTATTATAGATAAGTACTGTTCCATTTACAAGAAATTCATAGTAAACACTATGTTCATTTATTCATTTAAGAGACATTTAACTATTCAAGACTTTCACATAATGCTCTTGGAAAAGAACTAGGGAACCTACATTCTAAAATCTTCAAAGCCTACTCGTGCATTGTCTATATAGCTTCCTGTTCCACTACCTAAACTTTGTAGAACTTATCAAATACTAGAATGTATCTCACATTATAAGAATAGGCATGAAGCTACATAGACCATGCTAGCTAGGCATGGAATCCGCAGTCTCCCGTACTCCGATTGAGGATGTTCTACTTGCCAATGGTAGAACTAGGACACATCCCATGTAGGCACATTGTTAAGGAATATTAAGGGTTTATTTGTACTCTAATTTTATTCTACATAAAGCTACTACCCAAGCATACTCAGTCGGTGCTAGCCTTTGTTCTCATAGTGTAATTCAATCTAAGGGCATATGAAGATGTATCATACATAAATCATAACCAAATCATATTATACCTTACCAAAGGGGGGCTTCTAGTGATGCCTCACAATGGTCAAAGGAGATAGATCAATCACTTTCTTAAGGATGATTTCATGTCATTCCAGCCAGCCAACCCATAAGTCCATCAATCATACAAGAAGGATACAATTACGACTTTCAACATAAAGGATATCATGACCTCATTTGTATAAGGTTCCACATATATGACCTTGTTAAGTATATTCAAGATCATATTCCATCGTGCATATACATTCATGACAAAGGTTCTTTAGCCTACTACTGTAATTCTACGAAAAAGTCAAGACCTAATTTACAGCCTAACATGTGTTTCTGATGGTTTAGATACTGTTTTATGACCTTAATAATGTTTAGAATTCATCCGAGAAGTTTTACAGCCAAGACATGTAGGAACGTCCATAACGTAAGAAAACTAGCTTAAATTGAACTCGTTGATGTTGCGAAGTTTTGTGATGTTTTGGAGGGTCATATGAAGTCTAAAACATGCAAATAGACTTTAGTTAGGTAGAGTGTAGTATATAGGGTCTAAATGTCCAATAACGACTTCCCAAGGACCATCCAAAGGGTCATGGAGGAGGACCCCAACATCGCTGGTAAGGCTGCCAAAGTAGCCTGCGAAAGTCAAGAATCATAGGGCTTCTGCGTGGCGTGTAGCACACACGGACCTCAGTGTCCAAAAAAATTTTTATGGAGATAAAATGTGTGTTGGCCCCGCGTTATGGAGTCACTTCCCAGATTTAGTAAAATCTTATTGTTGACATTTAGACTTCACAAAAAGACCAATTGAAATGAGGGGTGTTTTGGGTGATTTAGGGGGTGACTATACATTGACATAGGATTAGTTTTAAGACATTTTAAGTCACTCGAAACCCAATTCAAAAAACAAACCCAAAATCTGTCACCTCTTTCCACATTCTCTCTCCCAAAATTCATCTATTGAAGAAGGAACAAAGCTTGATGAAGAAGGTCAATTTCTCAAGTGTTTCACTTCAATTTCGTGGATTTATGTTCATTAAGGTATGAGTTCTTCAATATTGGAATTTCTTTTCCCCAAGATGTCCTCTTAAAGTTGATTTCTAAATTATCCAATTCCATGGGGTTTTCCAATTCTAATGGGTTTTCTTCTAAACTTCAAATTGATGATCAATTGTGATTTCCTATCACTGATTGAGT
Organism: Solanum habrochaites; assembly: GCA_027704765.1. Lineage (NCBI taxonomy): Eukaryota > Viridiplantae > Streptophyta > Magnoliopsida > Solanales > Solanaceae > Solanum > Solanum habrochaites. The sequence continues at coordinate 24,136,978 of JAKWJA010002500.1, read as the reverse complement.
ATATATTGTTGATTCATTGATGCAATTTCATGTTGATCATGTTCCTTTTCCCAATTTCCCCAAATGTTGGATCTTGATCATTAATTGATCGAAGTTGAAGAATTAAATTTATTAGACTTGTTTTATCTATTCTAATTCATATATGGATTGACTAGGGTAATGTATGGTATGGATTGAATCTAATTCTTGATTATTTCATTTGTTAACCCTAATTTCCCTAACCGTAGGTTATGATTTGATGTCAAATGGGATAGTAATGATATAATTGACATAGTTCTTATGTTAATTACTGTTTATTGATGTTACTACACCTATTGTTCGATGTAATTGGTTGGTTGATGTAAGACCATGATGGTGTGTACTAAAGGATATTGAGTAAGTCTTTGTTATCTGAACCTTTACTTCAATTATGATGGCTTGTGATTGATGATGTATTTTAATTGAAGTATATCTTGTGAACAACCAACATAGGTGTTAGTTAGTATGAAGTTGAAATATCTTGATAATGTGATTGTGAGATTTTGCTTAAGATGAAATTATATAAAGTTGGTGATGACTTTCCTATATGCTTTGTTATGATATGATGATGATTATATACTAATCTCACATGAGAGGGTTTCCATGAAAGGATATTCTCATGCAATACCTCCCATAGAGGATGATTTACCCTATAGTTCCATATGAAGTGTTGACTCCCATACCAGGGACACTAACCCAATGGATTCCCATCAGATGAGGCCTCAATGCCATAGGCATGTATAGGGTTCATACATATCTCCTAGTTCTAGAACTATGTTGCCACCATAGGAATACTAGCTAGTGGATATACCTATAAAGATACATTTATGTTTGGTTCTACTTTGTACAGTAGACCACCTTACAGTGGTGTAAGGATTTATAATACTAGATTCCACACTTAGCTCTTGTGGTCTATGTCAGTTAAGGAAAATTTTCTGGAAAGTAATATGAAGTAATGATGTGAACTATAAATAGGGTGACTTGTGAGATTGACTTAGTATACATAGTTGTATGGGACTCTACCTAGGCATTGCACTAGTTATATTTGAGGGAAGTCCTAGAAGGATGTTATTATGATATAATGATCTTATAAAGTAAATGTTATGCTAATGTTGACTTTACATATTGATAATCCTGTATGATGTTAGCTTCATTATGAACATGGTATTGGTCTATATTATTCGAAGAACGAACAAGAAAGGGGTTACTGTTAAGGATAGATGGATGTGGCCCAATGGTTGAAAAATATGAGGATGGTTATTATTTATGCTATGTTATGTTGAGTTAGGCACTATTTCTGATCCTTTGTTTGTTTTACTTGATTGAGTAAGGTTATGGGGCTTTTCTTGGTCATTGCACTTGTAGGCTAAATGGTGGGTTATGAGTAAGGGTCTTGCCCATATTATGATGTTATGAACGCTTATATATGTTTACTTAAATATAATTTGTTGATGTTGGTCTTGTGTTGTTCATGGGTTTGACTTACGGATTATGTAAGTATTGGCTTATATAAGATCTTGATTAGACATATAGATTTTTAAAGTACATTGGTATGGATTTGAACAAATGTCCTCTTTAGCATGATTTGACTTGTTATGTGCATATACTTAAACTTAGTATAGGTGAGTACTAACCCAATGTTTATGTTTACTACAAATTGTAGGATCCGACTGTTAATCTTAGTTGAAGTCCATTGATAAATACTTGTATATTTTCCAAGTGTTTGATAGGTCCTCACCTTTCAATGACGAAGCCACTATCTTGTTATTTGATATTGTTCACTCTTAAAGATAATTTAGTTCATTCTCCTTCTTTCATTGCTTTGTATATGCCTATATAAGGACTTTGTTATAATGAAGTATGGGTTGAACCAAAGATGTTGTATTCGACTTTGATGTTTTAATATGAGAAATATTCTATACTTCATTTAAATTTATATTGATATATATATATATATATGTATGTATACATACATGTATATATATGTGTGTGTGTGTGTCTGTGTGTCTATGTGCACAATATTAGGTGAAGACTGTGTAATATTCCTATACGAAGGGTCTACGTATACTCGATATGAATATATTATGTGTATGTAAGGGTCTATTTAAGCCTCTATGTAGAAGTTACCGAAAAGTTTTAAATTTTCTGCATTTTTAACCTATGAATGTAAAAATATAATTGAAGAGTCTAGTGTTTGACCTCATAGAGGACGCCGCTGCCGGTTACGTCTAGGTGGTGCTCCCTGGATGTGACAAATATGGTATCAGAGCATGAGGTTGAATATATTAAGAATTATATCTCATTAAACCATGTCTATGTAGATTTTGATTCATAATTATGAAGCGCGCCACACTTATGAATAGGAAACTATATAATGCTTAGGAAATTCTCTTTTTCTTGGAAATACAAAGTTTTTCCTCTAGACTCTACTTTATGTGTGATTTCACCTAAACCTTGTATTGTGGTTATAGGTATGAATACTCGAATAAAAGTTCCACTAAGACTTGATGAATAGATTTCCACCGGGGGCGTTCCTAAGCGTGGTGATCAACATTCTTCTCTTGAGGAAGTATCTAATGGTGATCAAGATCCATCCAAACTTCCGGCCATGACGTATGATTACATAAGTTCTACCTTTATCTAAATGGCCCAATCCATTACTACTCAAGCACAAGACTTCACTACTCAATCTCAATCCATGACGACCGAAACTAACCGGGAGGTGGTATCTCGAGAAAACCAACATGTTAGCACCATGGCCTCTTGTTTGAAGGATTTCACAAGGATGAATCTTCCTACCTTCTATGGGTCCAAGGTTAAGGAAAACCTCTAAGAATTCATTGATGAAACTTATAAGATCCTAAATTTTATGGGTTTTACTATCAGTCAGAAGGCCGAGTTAGCCACTTAAAAACTCAAAGAGGTGGCCCAAACTTGGTACGTCCAATAGAGAAATAATTGGCCTTTGAGGGATGGTCCTGTCACATAGGAGATTATCAAGAAGGCTTTTCTTGATACGTTTTTCCCTAGAGAAAGGAGAGAATCTAAGGTGGAAGAATTAATCAACCTTTGCCAAGGAGGTATGAGTGTGTTTGAGTACTCTTTGAAATTTACTAAATTGTAAAGGTATGTTCCTTCTTTGGTTTCCGATCCTAGAGATGAAATGAGTCGCTTTGTTATGGGAGTATCGGATGACTTGAATGAAGAATGTTTTTTTGATATGCTACATGATAATATGAACATTTATTGTCTCATGGTTCATGCTCAAAAAGTTGAAAAGGCAAGGGTTAAGAGAAAGAGTAGAGATTTTAATAGGGCAAGGTCAGAGTAGAGATTTTAATAGGGAAAGGTCTTTTGATGGTGGTTCTTCAAAAAGAAGTTTTGATATCCAAGAAAAGCCTAAGTTCAAGAAGAGTTTCTCTAATGAATTTCCTTCTAAGTTCCCCAAGGCTCGTGATGAGAAGGTGCCTAAACCTAAATCCTAAAAGGGAAAGGGTGCAAAATCAACTAGTGAGAAGCCTACTTGTACTAGTGTGGTAAGGGTCATGTGGGGGAGTGCTTAGTAGGAACTAGAATTTTTTTTGGTTGTGGAAAAAGTGGTTACAAGGTGAGAAATTTCCCTAATTTGAAGGGGAAAAACAAGGGGAGTGAACAAGAAAGTGGTTCAAATGTTTATCCTCCAAAGAAGAATCTCTTATATGTTCTTCGTTTAAGGGGTGAACAAGAGAGTTCTCCCGACGTGCTGACCGATATGTTACAAGTCTTCCCTGTTGATGTATATGCTTTACTTGATCCGGGTGCTACCCTATATTTTGTTACTCCTTTGGTAGCTACTAAGTTTGATAGTTTATCTATATATTTTTAATAAACCTTTTATTTTTTTCTACCCCGGTGGGTGAGTCGGTGGTTGCAAAGTGGGTATATAGGAATCATCCCATAACATTGCCCATTAGAATTGCTTGTGTTGAACTAGATATGGCCGATTTTGATGTTATATTGTGTATGGATTTATTGCATGCATGCTTTCCTTCTATAGATTGTAGAACAAGGGTGGTGATGTTTAAATTACAAAATGTACCCATGTTAGAGTGTAAGGGGGAAATTCTATTTCTAGAGGTCAAATCATATTTTGTTTGAAATCTTGCAAAATGATCTCTAAAAGGGTGCTTATACGATATTGTAAGATTCAAAGATTTAGAAAGCGAGATCTCTCTTATTTAGATAGTCCCCGTAGTGAGGAAATTTCCTGAGTTCTTTCAAAATGATCTTCCCAGAATCCCTCATGAACGGGAAATTGATATTCGAATTGACTTGCTATCAGATACAAATCCCATTTTAATTCCTCCTTATCAAATGGATCCGGCGGAATTGAAAGACTTGAAGGCTCAACTCAATGATTTACTAGACAAGGGTTTCACACAACCTAGTATTTACCTATGGGATGATCCGATTTTTTTTGTAAAGAAAAAGGATAGGTCCCTTAGAATGTTTATCTATTAACGGAAACTGAGAATAATTACTATTATGAATTTGTATCCTCTCCCTTAGATTTATGACTTGTTTGATCAACTCTAAGGGGAAAGCTACTTTTCGAAGATTGATTTGAAGTAATGATATCACCACTTAGGGTGAGAAATGAGGATATTCCCAATATGGTTTTTAGAACAAGATATGTTCACTATGTGTTTAGGGTGATATAATTTGGGTTGATTAATGCTTCGGTGAAATTTATGGACCTTATGAATAAGATGTTTTGAAGTTACCTAGATTAATTTTTCATTGTGTTCATTGATGAAATCTTGGTATATTCGAAGAATGAGGGTGATCATGTAGACCATTTAAGAGTGGTTTTTCAAGTCATTAAAGAACATCAAACTTTTGCCAAGTATAGGAAATGTGAATTTTTGTCGAGGTCGGTAGTTTTTGTTGGTCATATCATGTCTAATGAAGGGGTAGAGGTAGATCCAAGAAAGACCAAAGTAGTGAAGAATTTTCCTAGACCATTAGCTACAACCGATATTAGAAGCTTCTTTGGTCTTGTGGGTTATTATTGAAGGTTTGTTGATGAATTTGCGTCCATTGTTTCTCCATTGACTACCTTTACCCAAAATAGTGTGAAGTTTCAGTGGTTGGAAGCATGTGAAAGAAGCTTCCAATTGTAGATATATAGGCTTACCGCCGCTCCGGTGTAGACCTTATTGGAGGATACTAAGGGCTTCTTCATATATTGTTAAGCATCATGAGTTGGTTTCTGATGTTTTCTTATGCAACATGAGAAGTTTATTTCGAATGCCTCTAGAAAACGTAAGATTTATGAGATAAATTACCCAACTCATGACCTTGAATTGGAGGTGCTAGTGTTTGTTTTGAAGATTTAGAGACTTTATCTTTATGGGGTCCATGTGGATGTGTATACGGACCATAAATGTCTCAAATATGTGTTTACACAAAATGAGTTAAATCTATTGCAATGGAGATGGTTCGAGTATTTGATATATTATGATATGAGTGTTCTCTACTACCACGGAAAGGACAATATGGTGACGGATGCTCCAAGTCGTATTACTATGGGTAGTGTGTCTCATGTCAATGAAATACCTAGTGAAAGATGTTCATAGGTTGTCTCTTTTGGTTTTAAGGTTGGAAGATTTTCCTAATGGTGGTTTTGTGGTCCACCATAACTCCAAATCATCATTGGTGGTTGAGGTGAAGTCTAAGGAACACCTTGAATTAGCATTGATAAAGATGAAATAATTGGTTCTTGGTAAGCTTAATGAGTCATTTTACTTATGGGCATGTCTGTACCTAATGTTGATGATTTGAGAAACTGGATTCTTGAGGAAGATCATGGGTCGTATTATTCGATTCATCTAGGATCTACTAAGATGTATCATGACCTTAGGGATGTGTTTTGGTGGAATGGCTTCAAAAAGGACAAAGAGCTTTTTGTTGAAAAGTGTCCAAATTGCCAACAAGTTAAAGACGAACACTTAAAGTCGAGTTGTTAACTTCAAGAGAAAAAAATTCCTACTTGTAAGTGGGAAGATATTAACATGGAACTTATATTGGGTTTGCCTAAGACAAGAAGGAAACATAATTCAATATGGGTAGTAGTAGAAAGATTGACCAAATCCGCTCACTTTATTCTCATTAAGTCCACTTACTCGGCGGAGGATCATGAAAAGATCTACATAGATGAGATTGTAAGTCTTCATGGTATTCCGTTATCCATCATATTAGATAGGGGAGAATAATTCACATTTAGGTTTTGGAGATCATTTTTAAAATTGTTAGGTAGAAGAGTAAAGTTGAGCACCGCATTTCATTCCCAAACGAATGGTCAAGAGGATTGTACTATTCAAACTCTTGAGGATATTCTTAGGGCTTGTGTCATCGACTTCCAGGGAGGTTTGGATGAGAACTTGCCTTTGGTGGAGTTATCTCATAACAATAGTTACCATTCATCAAGATTCATGGCTCCTTTTGAAGATTTGTATGGTAGGAGATGAAGATCCCTTCTAGGGCACTTCAAAGTTGTTGAGTTTTCACTTTTTGGTCTAGACATGGTTTATAGTGCTTTGAAGAGTTTCCATTTGATAAGGGACCGATGGAAAAAAAACATATAGTCGGCAAAAGTCTTATGCTGAATTATTGGAGAAGAGATCTAGAGTTTTAAGAAGGTGATAAAGTGTACTTAAAAATTTCGCCCATGAAAGGGGTGATGAGATTTTTCAAGAAAGGGAAGTTGAGTCCCCATTATGTGGGTCCCTAGGAAATTTTGTAAAAAGTGAGGAAGGTTGCTTAGGAGTTGAGATTACGTAGTGATCTATCTTCGGTTCACCCCATTTTCCATGTATCCATGCTTAAGAAGTGCATTGGTGTTCTCGAGTCCATTCTTCCTATAGAAGGTCTTGGAGTTTATTAGAACATCTCCTATGAGGAGGTTCTAGTTCAAATCCTTGATAAAAAAGTGAAGAAGTTGATTAACAAACAAACGTCCTCCGTGAAATTTCTATGGAGAAACCACCTAATTGAAATGATAACATGGGAGGCCGAGGCTGACATGAAGTCCTGTTACCCTCATCTCTTTGTTTTTTAATACTAGTTATTACAATTAATAATTAAAATAATGAGTTGATGTGATTCTGACTTGTTTTGCAAACATGGGAATATTTATGGTAAAAAGATTTATGCTAAGAATGATTTTTCATGGAAAAATGCTCTTTTGCTCGAATTGCACTTATTTGTGTATTTGCTATATTTTTTCCTTCGTGATATCATAGTGAGCATGTTTATATATTGAGAAAGGAACTGTGGCATAATTGACTGTTTAATGATATGTTGATCTCATAATGTTATTGTGAAAAGGAAATTTCTCATGTTGTGACTTTGAGCTTTATGTGTTAAAATAGATATTTTGAGTCATTGTGTAAATGCCATATTGTTATGTCCATTTGAGTTTCAACTCATGATGATTTTGTATATTTTTGGTTGGGCTGATAGTCTCGAGTCTATCCTTTTCCTTTTTAATATTTAAGTGTCATTCGGGGACGAATGTTCCTAAGGGGGTATAATGTAGTACTCCGAATAGTCAAGACCTAAGAGAGAACCTAACATGAGTTTCCAAAGGTTTAGATACTATTTTATCACCTAAAATAATGTTGAGAAGTCATCCGAGAAGTTTTAGAGCCAAAACATCAAGGAACATGCATGATGTCCGGAAACTAGCTTCAATTAAACTAGTTGACGTTACTAAGCTTGGTGAAGATTTTAGAGGGTCACATGAGTCTAAAACTTATAAAAAGAATTTGGTTAGGTAAATTATAGTATAGAGGGTCTAAACGTCCAATAAAAATGCACCGAGGACCATTCGAAGGTTCATGGAGGAGGACCCCAACATGGGTGAACAGGCTGGCAAAGTAGACTCCGAACGTCAAGAATATTTTTGGGAAATAAAATGTGTGTTTGCCCCGTGATTGAAGGCCACTTCCAAGATTCGGTAAAATCTTATTTTTCACACTGAGACTTCACAATAAGACTAATTTAATTGAGGGATGTTTTTGGTAATTTAGTGGGTGACTATATATTGACTTAGGATAAGTTTTAAGCCATTTTTACTCACTCCAAACCCAATTCCCAAAACAAACCCAAAAGATGTCACCTCTCTCTACTTTCTCTCTCCCCAAATTTCTCCAATGATTAAGGAACAAAGCTTGAAAAAGAAGGTCAATTTATGTAGGATTTCACTTCAATTTCCTTGATTAATATTCATTAAGGTATGAGTTCTTCACTATTGGGATTCCTTTTCCCCAGAGGTACTGTCAAAGTTGATTTCTAAATTACCCAATTCCATGGGGTTTTCCAATTCTAATGGGTTTTCTTATAAACATAAAATTGATGATAAATTGTGATTTCCTATGACTAATTTAGTATAGATTGTTGATTAATTGGTGCAATTTCATGTTTATCATGTTCCCTTCCCCAAATTCTCAAAATCTTTGATCTTGGTCATTAATTGATTGGAATGGAAGAATGAAATTGTTCTTACAATTGGTTTATCTATTCTAATTTATGTATAGATTTACTAGGGTAATGTAGTGTTTGGATTGGATCTAATTCTTGATGAACCCTAATTCCCCTAACCTTAGGTTATGACTTGATGTTTATTGGAATTGTGATTATGAAATTGACCTAGTTCTTGTGTTAATTACTATTAATTGATATTACTAAACCTGTTGCTGGTTGTAATTGGCTCGTTGATGGTAAGACCATGATAATGTCTATTGAAGGACATTGTCAAGTCTTTATGATCCTAACCTTTACTTCAATTATGATGGATTGTGATTGATGATGTAGTACAATTTAAGTATACCTTGTGAATAGCCTAAATAGATGTTGGTGTGATGTTGAATTAAAATGTCTTGACTATGTGATTCTGAGATTTTGCTTAAGAATATAAGGTTGGTGATGACTTGCCTAGTTGTCTTGTTATGAAATGATGATGATTATATGCTAATCTCACATGTGAGGTTTCCATGAAAGGATATTCTTATTCAATACCTATAGATATAATGACTATAATTATACAATGGATAGACCCTATGACCTAAACTAAGTGATGATGGTTAAAGAAAGACATTCCAAAAAAGAACTAGATTTTCACCAAGTGAACTTGACAATGGGAGGTGTTGAGTTCCCATAGAAGATGATTTACCCTATAGTTCAATATGAGGTGTTGACTCCCCTATGAGTGACACTCACCTAATGGAATTCCATAGTATGAGGATCCAATGCCATAGGTATGCAGAGAATTCATACATATCTCCTAGTTCTAGAACTATGTTACCATCATAGGGAGACTAGCTTGTGGATCCACCTAGAAAGCTAAGTTTATGTTTGGTTCAACTTTGGCTTGTAGACCACCTTCCACCGCTGTATGATTTTACAGCACTGGATTCCACACTTAGCTATTGTGTTCTATGTCGGTTAAGGAACATGTTCCCAAAAGTAAAATGAAGTAACGATGTGAACTATAGATAGACTTGAGAGGTTGTCTTAGTCTAGGTAGGGGTTTGGGAATCTTCCTAGGCATTGCACTAGTTGGCTTTGAGGGAAGTCCTAGAAGGATTCTTATGATATAATAATCTTATAAAATAAATGTTATGCATATATTGACTTTACATGTTTATGATCCTATATGATGTTAGTTTCATTAGGAATATGCTATTGGTATATATTTCTAAATATGATTATGGTTATTATCGATGTTATGTTTTGTTGAGTTAGGAATTATTTGTTATTTTTTGTTTTGTTTACTTGATTGTTTAAGGTTATGGGTTTTCTTTGGTCATTGCACTTATAGTCTAAATGGTGGGTCCTAAGTAAGGGTCTTGCCTATATTATGATGCTATGAATTCTTATATATGTTGACTTAATTTGTTGATTATCACCTTGTGTTATACATGAGTTTGACTTATGGATTATGTAAGTATTGTATTATATGAGCTCTTGATTGTGTATAAAGCTTTTCAAAGTACTTTAGATTGGATTTGAACAAATGTCCTGTTTAGCATGATTTGACTTGTTTATGTGCATATACTCATAATTAGAACAAGTGTATACTAACCCCATGTTTATGTTTACTATAAATTGTAGGATACGGCCGTTGATCTTAGTTGAAGGCCATTGAAGACTATTTGGATATTATCCAAGTATTTGGTAGGTCCTCACCGTCCGAGGACAAAGCAACTATATTGCTATTTGATATTGTTTACTCTTAAATACGATGTAGTTCAATTTTAATTTTTTGTTGTATTTTTATATGCCTATATAAGGCATTTACTTTAATGAAGTATGGGTTGAACCTAAGATGTTGTATTCGACTTAGATGGTTTAACATGAGACATATTCTAGACTTCTTATGTATATATATATATATGTATGTGTGTCTATATATATATATATATATATATATATATTAGAATATATATATATATACGTGTAGATATATATATATATATATAGATTATTACTATATATATATATATATATATATATCTATATATATATAATAGATATATTTTACGATACATATATATACACGTGTATATATATATAATACATATAATTATATACATATATATACATACATGTATATATATATATATATATATACACCACATGTATATATATGTGTGTGTGTTGTGTGTGTCTGAGCAATAAAGTAGAAGACTATGTAATCTTCCTATACGAAGATTCTATATATACTCCATATGAATATATTAGGAGTATGTAAGTCTATGAAAAACTCAATGCGAAGTTAACGAAATATAGATATATACATATATATACATATATATACATATAGATATTATTATATATACAGATATATACGTGTATATATATATACACGTGTATATATATGTATATAAATATATATATGTATATAAATATATTATAATATATGTTATATGACACGTGTATATATATATATATTATATATATAATATATATATATATTATATACCACGTGTATATATATATATATAATATATAAGATATATATATATATATACATGTATATATATATATATACACACACACATGTATATATTATGTGTGTGTGTGTGTGTCTGAGCAATAAAGTAGAAGACTATGTAATCTTCCTATACGATGATTCTAATATACTCCATATGAACACATTATGAGTATGTAGAGGTCTATGAAATACTCAATGCAGAAGTTAACGAAAATTTTTAAATTTTATGCATTTTCAACCTATTAATGTAATGATGTAAGTTAAGAGGCTAGTCTTAGTCCTCAACGAGGATGCTAACGCCGGATACGTCTAGGGGGTTCTCATCGGATGTGACAATTAAGTAAAAATTCATGTTCATATTCTTCATTTATCAAGTAAGATAAATAGGCGTACCTAAACAAAACACACTTCATTTTCATCTTATCACATGTACAATATTATTCAGGTAGCATATAAGGAGAACAAAATATACTACAATTCACCATACACACTCTTATAAGATCATCAACATAACTCATCATGATATTCATTTCGTCAACTGGGAATTTCATACTTCAACATCAAGTAACACACATTAAGATATCACTATAGCCTATCATGATCATCTAAAATCAATTCGAAGAACACATCGTTTGACGATACATATACACCTAAGTCATATCGACCTTCACAATACTCACGTAATCAACTTATAACATGATAGCATCATAGTTCATAAAGAAAAGCCAACAAGACCACATTGATCACAAATATATAACATAAGCACCGCCACCATAAGTTTATACTACACAATTTAGAAGAGGTTAGGTCAACATACCACTACTCAAATAACAACATCTCCAATCCATATCCAATTCAACCAATTCAATGCACAAAGGCTCTTACCAATAGCCATAATCACCAATTGAACCCAATAATCACAATTTAAAATGATCTAACAAGACCCAATATGAAAATTTTCAAATAAAGACAACCTATATAAAATTCTAACATAATTCATACATATATCAAAAACTCAATACAATCTACATAAGAATTCAATACATTAGAGACATAATCGAATCACCCATAATAGTCAAAATTAGGAAATCATGATTTAGATGGGTTCATGGAGTATTTTTCATCCAAAATCATCAAAATAACATCCACTCAGTCATAATTCATTGATTCAAAACCTTTTATGCAAGAACCCATGGCTAGAATTGAAAATAGAAGAATTTATCTTTTTGATCATCTTTAAAAATCACTGAAATTGACACCTTGAATAAAGAGGATGAAACAAAATACCTTTTTTATGAATAAAATCCCAAAAAATTGATGGAGAAAAACTTACAAATCTGTTTTCTTCCTTGGAGCTTCGTAGCTTCATCAATGGAGGTTTTTTGATAGAAAAGATGGAAAGGTTTTGTTTTGGGACTTGAGGGTGTTGATTTGAAGGGTGAATTTGGTTTTAAAAAGGTTCAATAAACTTCTATAATTAGTACCCAAAATACTTGAAAGGACCCTGCACTTATAGGACCATTTAACCAAGTAAAACTAAACTTAAATTTTTAGAACATTCGCCGGGAAACAAGTCCGTGACGCCGAGATGCTCCCACATGATTTTTTTTGAAAATAATTTTGTAAACATTAGAGTACTCCTTATGACCTCGACGTAAACAAAAATTTATCCCTCCATGAATCAAGTCTGCGAAGCGGACTGGTTCCCACTAAGAACAAATGTTGCTGCCTTGGGCATCTTGCTAACCCAAGTTTGGGTCCTCACAAGGATCCCTATGGCAATCCTGGGGAGTCGTTCCCGGAAGTTTCCAACTAAAATACACTTTTATACAAGTTATGAACCTGTCACATATATTTTAACTTCATACAACACATAAAACATGCAAAGACACACTAAAACACACAAGCATTTTTCAATGCAAAACTTCCAAACGTTTTGGATGTTCTTTTCACATCAGGGAGGACCCCCCAAACGTAACCAGCATCGTCGTCCTCGTAGAGGACTAATACTAGACCCTTAGCATTCACCATTAAATTCATACGTTAAAAGTACAAAAATTTCAACAAAAAAATTCATTTACACTACTTCTTGAGGTTTACTTAGACCTTTCGCTTACACATAATATATTCATATCAAGAATATTTGGTATAAGAAGATTACACTTTCTTATACTTTTATGGAACAACTATATATAGAATTAAACTATCTAATAAGAGTCAAATCAACATTGGCATAAGCCCTAACACAATGTAGAAACTACACTTAGAGCTTAGAACAATATCTTGAAACAACATGAATAAAAAGATTGTCTTTAGACTATAATAATGTAATATAGGTAGAGTAATAATAAGGTATCATCCTCGATACCCACTTGGAGAATGATTCCAAGCCTTCCTTTCAAATGGTCATGAATCCTTCAACGACCATAGCCTAAAAAATTTTGGGACAAAAGGGAGAAATGGGGTAAGCACATCACCTGTACTAAGTATGGGCACATTGTCCTGCACAACACAAAAATCATGCTAAAAAAGAGATATCTCATTAAAGCATGCTAATTTACTTTGAAAACAAATTGTGCACATTCAATAACAAATACCAATCAATAATCACATATTTCTTAAGTCAAGACCATGTACATCACAAGACTAACAATACCAAGCCTAGTAAAGTCAACGTGCATATCAACATAATTGAGCACATAATCAAGACAACTCTATCATCAAGTTACAATATCAATAAGCATGTATTAGAGTTCATAATATTATACCAAAAGCAAGGCCATTACAGATGAAACCTCATTATGTCCTCGAGTTCAATGACTAAGTAATCCCCCATAACCGCAGTCAATTAAGTAAACCTAATGAGAATTATAAGCAATACCCGAACTTCACATATTACATCATTAAGAGTAACCATGATCATAGTTTAGCAATAGAGACCAACCACATGTTCATAAGTTAAACCAATATCACATAGTGTCATTAACATGTAAGATCAATATATACATATCATTTAATTATTAAGCATACAAGAACATAAGAACATACTTTTAAGTCTTCTCTCAAGGCTAACTAGTGAAATGTATAGGAAGAGTCACATACCCCTACCTAGACTAAGTCCAACACCTCAGGTCATCCTAGTTAGAGTCCACTTCATTTCTTCATTTTACCTTTTGGGACAATCTAGACTTAAAGGAAGTAGACCACATCAACTAATGTGGAATCTGGACTAATCGAGCCCTACACCGAAATAAACAAGACTTCTTCCAAAGGTAGTACTATAACATAAACATAGTATCTATGTAGATCTACTAGATACTATTCCTATAAGGGAAACATAGTTCAAAAACTAGGAGATGTAGTTGGGACCCTCTTTTTGCTATATGCATTATACTCTCTAATCTCATGACTACATTAGTGATACTACCTTCCCTATGATAGAAGGGACAATCCTCACTTCTATTTCACTCGGTGCTAAGCTCGAGTGTATTTTTGAATGTCTTTCATTAAAAATCATAACATAGGCAAGGTCATAGGGTCTACACCTTATATAGTTATAATAATAGCTCAATAGGAATTGCATAAGTATTGTCATTTCATTACAATTCACACATGTGAGGTTAGAACAATTACATAATAATATATGACAAGGCACGTATGAAAATTCATCCCCACCCTTATGTCATTACTTCCTAGCCAACAACACACAAGTTATAATTCAAGACATTCCAATTCAACATCATATCAACCTTAATAATTCTCATCATATGGTATACTTGTACAATTAAACATCATATCAACCCTAATCGATCTCGTCATAAGGTATACTTCTATATAACTTCATAACTGAACACAAGCAACAAGAATTGAAGTAAGGATTGACATCAGAAAGACTTACTCCATTTATTTGAAAAGCCACCATCTAAGGTTTTACCATCAACCATCAAATTCAATCCAACAATGTTTGTAGTAAAATAATTCAATAGTAATTAATATAATAACTACGTCAATAACATCATCACAATCCCAATTAACTTCAATTCATAACATAGGGCTACGGGGAAAAGGTTCATCATGTATTCATTAAGAAATATATACAATCTCAACAATATGCATTACCTAAATGAATTAGAATAGATAAAACAAACCTAACACTCAATACATTCATCAGTTCCCATCAATTTAGAAGAAATATCCAAGATTTAAGGAAATTGGGGAAACTAACATCATCCACAAGAAATTTTATCAATTGTTATCAATTACTAACTTATATATACTTAATTAGTCATAGACAATCACAATGAATCATAATCAATCATCGATTTCAAGTTTAGAAGAAAACACATTATAAGAGAAAAACCCTAAGAATCGGGAGATTTAGAAATCAACTTTAGATGGAACTTTAGGGAAAACGAATTCCAAGAGTGAAGAACTCATACCTTAAAAAAATTAATCCACGAAATTGAAGTGAAATCCTAGATAAATTTGTCTTCTTCTTCAATGGATGATTTAGGGAGAGAAAAGTAAAGAGAGATGAGAGTTTTTCGATTTAGTTTTTGGAATTTTGTTTAGGTGAGTGAAAAAATGACTTAAAACTTACCCTTAGGCTATATATAATTACCCCCAAAATTACCCAAATGACCCCTCACTTAATTGGGTCTTTTTATTAAGTCAAAATGCTTCAAATATGATTTCAATAAATTTGGGAAAAGTGAGCGTCGAGGGGCTAATTTCACATTTTATTTTTGAAATTGGTTATAGGAAGTGAGCCTCGTGGACTGAAAGCGTCGCGAGGCAACTTTTTTCCTACCACGTGTTAGCTGCATGTGAAATAGCAGCCCCCACAATCTTCGTTGAGCGTAGGATTCTTTGGCATCCTGCTGTCCCATATTAGGGTCCTCCTCAATGACCCTCCGGGTGGTCCTTCGGGAATGGTTATCAGACCTTTAGACCATATATAATATATTTTACATGTTTACGTCTTTTTACTAGTTTTAAACATCATTTGGCCCTCCCAATCCTTCACAAAACATAGGGATGTCAATTAGTAAGACTTAGATATTTTTCGGACGTCATGGACATTTCTTCACGCCTTGACTATAAAACTTCAAAAAAATGACTTATATATATTATTTGACATTACAACATATTTACAACTCTTAGACTGTCATTTTAGGCTCTATATTAGTCTTTAGACTTTTGGAGTATTACATTATCCCCCGCTTAGGAACATTTATCCCCGAATGACACAAAAAATCATTAGAAAGAAAGAATAGACTCAAGACTAGCAGCCCAACAAACAACAACATATCAAAATATGAGTTACAACTCAAAACAACATAATCATATGAAATTTTACATAATGAAACTCAAAACATCTATTTCTTCATATAAGAGCTCAACATTACTATATGAGAAATTTCCTTCTCAACAACAACAATACATAGTCATTTATACCAAAATTTCTTTCAAAACATATCATTATGAGCAATCTCATTTGATATAGGCAACCTCATACCAAATATACAAGTAAGTGCAAAATTGAGCATAGGTGTATTTTTTTCATATGAAATATCATTTTAACAAAAACCTTTATCATAAATATGCACATCTTTACAAACAAGGCAAATTAAATTTATTCATTATTTTGATTATTAATTGGAACCACTAACCTTAATCACAAAATAATTAATTTGAACCACTAACCTTAATCACTAAAAAGATGAGGATAACGGGACTTCATGTTGGCCTCAGCCTTCCATGTTTCTCCCTCGACGAGGTGGTTCCTTCATAAGAATTTTATGGAGGCCACTACTTTATTGCTCAATTTTTTCACTTGACGATCAAGGATTTCTACAGGAACCTCTTCATAGGAGTGGTTCTCATCTGCACCTATACCCTCAATAGAAAGAATGGATTTGGGTTCACTAATGCACTTATGAAGCATTGAGACATAGAAACCAGATGAACCGAAGCTAGTTCACTAGGTAGTCTCAACTCGTATTCAACTTTGCCAACCTTTTGAATAATTTCAATGTCACATCAACGGAGCACTACCTAAACGTAACTAGCGTCGTCGTCCTCTTTGAGGACTAAGACTAGCCTCTTATCTTACATCATTATATTCAAGTTAAATTGCGGAAAATTTAATTTTTTTTGTTAACTTTTACATTGAGGCTTACATAGACCTCTACTTACACATAACATATTTTTATCGAGTATACATAGACCCTTGGTATAGGAAGATTACATAGTCTTCTACTTTTATTGCGCGCGCACACACACAAATACACATACATACACACACACACACGCATATAAATATATATATATATATATATATATATATATATATATATATATATATAATATATATATATATACATATCAATATAGATTCATAAGAGGTCTAGAATACGTCTCATATTAAACCATCTAAGGTGAATGAAACCTCTTAGGTTCAACCCATACTTCGTTACAATAAAGGCCTTATATAGGCATATACAAAGTGAACAAAGAAACACAATAAACTAAATCATCTTTAAGACTATACGATATCAAATAGAAGGATAGTTGCTTCGTCCTTTGAAGGTGATGACCTATCAAACACTTGGGGAATATTCAAGTAGTCTTCAATGGTCTTCAACTAAGCTCAACGGCCGGATCCTACAATTTGTAGTAAACATAAACATGTGGTTAGCAGCCACTTGTACTAAGTATGATTATATGCATATAAAACAATTGAAAGCATGCTAAATGGGCATTTGTTTAAAACTATGCTAAATTACTTTGAAAATTCTTATCCATAATCAAGAACTTATATAAGCCAATACTAACATAGGACATAAGTCAAACCCATGTACAACATAAGACCAATATCAAAAAAAAAAATATAAGAGCTCATAACATCATAATATAGGCAAGGCCTTTACACATAACACACCATTTAGCCTACAAGTGCAATAACCAAGCAAAGCGCCATAATCTTACTAAATAAAGTAAACCAAACAAAGGATCACATATAATTCCTCACTCAACATAGGATAACATCAATAATAACCATCATCATATTTAGCAATATAGACCAATGGCATGGTCATAATGAAACAACCATCATATAGGATCACCAACATGTAAAGTCAACATAAGCATAACATTTACTTTAAGGTCATTATATAATAACAACATCCTTCTAGGACTTGCATCAAAGACAACTAGTGGAATGCCTAGATAAAGTCCCATATATAAAACCCTATAAAAATGGCTATGTTAAATAATGCTTAATATGTATAGAATGCCTTTGATTAGAATAGGATCACAGGGATTGATGCGCGTAGAAACAGACCTCTGAACCCTTACGACAACAAAGCAAACTAACTTGCGAGTTAGTTGAGCTATGAAAGGTTGGGTCCATCCATGTAGGGCACTCGAATATGAAGATTTACCCAAATGAGTATTTACTAGACTTAAAAAGGAGAAATCATAGGTTTGAAGGGTGTAGGGGTAAAATGGTATTTTTCCAACCTAAGGGTAGTATCGTAATTACAAAAATAATTAATTAATTATTTAATTAATAAGATGAAAGAGAATTTTGGGGAGAGAGGACTGAGAACTGGCTCTTAGAGTGAAGTCTTGCTCCACCCGGGTTCGATCCTAGCTTGAAGCAATGATTTAAGTTATTTTTTTATTCAAGTTGGAAAATTTTTGTAATTTATTAATATCTATTATTTATTTGATGATTTAAAATAATAGGGAAAATAGATTTTTTAATATATAACTAAACCCTATTTAACTAAATCCTAAACTAGACTCCTAAGCCTAAGATAATCTCTCCTCTCACGTCTATCTCTCAGTTTGACGATCAAAAAAAATCTCATTCACATTATCTCCTCCAAATTACGTACAAGAACAGAAGATAAACCAAAGTTCTTCACACTTGAAGAACTCACAGTGAAATTTTTTTTTAAAAAATCACAATCAATCAGGTAGGCAAAAAGAAGGTTGTCCGTTTAGTTGGTGTTGAAATTTCGTTCTTGGATGTATGTTTGGAGGAGTTCTATATGAATCAAGTTGAGGTTTGAAGGTAAAAAAGGTATGGGTTCTCTTCTCTCTTGGTCCCTTTCCTAAGAGACCCCTAAGGTTTAGACGAATCTATTCCGGAAACTAGGGTTGTTCCCCGTTGCATGTCCTTGTCACTAGCTCCCATCATATCATAGATTGGGTATGTTTGCTGGTAGAAATTAGTGATATAATGCGCTTTCGTGATGATTATGTTTATGAATGTATGTCCATAATTATGTGAATATTGAGCATGTTGTTCGAGATTAACTGATAAATATGGTGTGTGGAATGTGTAGCCGTGATATTCGCTCTTGGATTCAAGTAAGAATAATGACATGTTTATGGTTGTATTTCATGTACACAAAATTGCTTAAATTGTGATGTTCATAAGTGATGTAAACATGCTGATTTGAGTGTAAACTAATAGTAAAATTAATCCATGAAAATGCATCTAAGGAACTCACTATAAGCTACTTAAAACGTCTAAACCTTTAATGTGAAAGAGGTGAGAAACTATGCTGTAAAAATTTCTAGCATCTTGTTGTTAATTTTCGGCCAAGATAAGGGGATTATCATGCTGTGTAAAAATGATATATGTGAGGCCACTGAGAATTGAACCCATGACTTCACCATGTTAAAAATCATTGAAATAATGTGAGAAAAAAAGAATGTGGCATGTGGAATTTGACCCCATGTGCCTTGATAGAGTATAAGGATCGTACAATTGTATGTGTTAAGATTATATGTGCAGACTTGGTTGAGTTACCCATGCATGATTTTGATTTTATTTTTTGTATGGACTGGCTTTATAGTTGTTAGGCTTGTATGGATTGCCGTAGTAGGGTAGTAATATTCCGTTTCCTTAATGAAGAAGAGCTTGTCTAGGAGAGGTACGACTTGAGTCGTCCTATTCCCTTGATATCGAACCTTAAAGCCAATAAAATGATGTCCAAGGGGTTATTATGTTATCTTGTGAGTGTTAATAATTTAGACCATGATATTCCTTCCATAGACTTAGTGCCTGTACTGAATGAATTCCAAGATGTATTTCCTGATAATTTACCTGGAGTTTCTCCCCCTCGAGAGACTGACTTTGCATCTACATAGAACCTGATGCTAAGCCAATTTAAATCCTTCCTTACAGAATGGCTCCAGCTGAACTCAAAGAGTTAAAACTTCAGTTAAAAGATTTCACCGATAAGGGTTTAATTCAACCGAGCATATCCCATTGGGGTGCTGCAGTGTTGTTTGTGAAAAAGAAAGATGGAACCCTTATAATGTGTATCGATTATCGGCAGATCAACAAAGTCACTATCAAGAAAAAGTATCCACTTCCAAGAAAAGATGACATTTTTAACCAACACCAAGGGTCTAGTTTCTTCTCGAAGATTGCTCTTCGTTCAGGGTACCATCATCTAAGGGTTAGGGATGGAGATATCCCAAAGACATCCTTCTGTACCCGTTATGGTAATTATGAGTTCCTACTTATGTAATTTTGTCTCACGAATGCACCTGCTGCATTTGTGGATCTCATGAACTAGTCTTCCGTGAATACATTGGCTCATTCGTCATAGTATTCATTGACATGTTGCCGTGATATGCACTTTTGGATTCAAGTTAGAATAATTACATGTTTATGGTTATATTTCATGTACACAAAATTGCTTAAATTGTGATGTTCATAAGTGATGTAAACATGTTGATTTGAGTGTAAACTAATAGTATAATTAATCCATGAAAATGCATCTAAGGAACTCACTATAAGCTACTTAAAACGTCTAAACCTTTAATGTGAAAGAGGTGAGAAACTATGCTGTAAAAATTTCTAGCATCTTGTTGATTTTCGGCCAAGATAAGGGGATTATCATGCTATGTAAAAATGATATATGTGAGGCCACTGATAATCGAACCCATGACCTCACCATGTTAAAAATCATTGAAATAATGTGAGAAAAAAAGAATGTGGCATGTGGGACTCAACCCCATTTACCTTGATCCAAATGTGGATGTGTGAAATATGATAAGGATGATGATGCATTTTACTCTCATGGCATTACTTTCCTAATAAAAATTTGGAAATCTCACTAACATTCCTAATCCCATTTAGGCAAGTCCACTGACTTGACTTTCCCTAATCATGTTATTAGGAAAGAGTTGTTCTTACTCTTGCATGTCCTTGGTGTGTCCTTGCATATACCCATACTTAGTACAAGTGTGTACTAATTCCATAAAATTCTACAATTTTAGGTGCAAGACCAGGTGGACACTAGAGCTTACAGGTTGACGTTGTATCTATTCAGATCTGAAGCTTTCATCCAGACGTGGTAAGCCTGATGCTTTCGAGGATGTCTACCATTATTATATATCTTAGTTGGAGCATGTTCCACTAGTTTTTCATTTTCCATTTCATTTTTGAGACTTTGTATTGTTGTCGTTTTTGAAAGAATACGTTTAATGCAATTATGAACTGCTTCTTTCATTTGATTATCTCTATATTAGATGGTTCATTGGTGAACGCCTATGATGTTAAATATAATATGCTTCACATGAAATAAGAAAACAAAAAGTTCAAGTTTTCCTATAAAATTAACCTAGATGAAGTATGTATGACTTATGTAGGATTGTCTGCGACCTCTGAGAGGTCAACAACGCCGATCTTGTCTGGGGTCTGTATTCCTGTCGTGACACAATACCCTTATCTAGACTATGACAGCCTCTAAAGTCACCCTATCTAGAGTTCACAACATTACTTTATTTTACTTTAGGGATCATTTGCCTTAACCGACATAGACCACAAGAGCTAAGTGCGGAATTGGTGTTGTAAAATCTTACACCGATAGAAGGTGGTATAGCAACCAAAGTAGAACCAAACATAAACATAGCTTTCTAGGTGGAATAACTAGTTAGTCTTCCTATGGTGGCAACATAGTTCTTAAACTAGGAGATATGTATGAACCCTATACATGCCTATTGCATTGGAGCCTTATTTCATGGGAATACATTGGGTGAGTGTCCCTCATAGGGGAGTCAACACCTTATATGGAACTATAGGGTAAATCTTATCTATGGGAAGTCAACACCTCATATAGTCAAGTTCAATCAGTGCTAAGCTAAGTCCTTTTTAAAATGTCCTTCTGTAACCATCATCACTTAGTTTAGGTCATAGGTTCTATCCCTAGTATAACCATAATAATTTAGATCTATAGGTATTGCATGAGAATATGCTTTCATGGAAACCCTTACATGTGAGATTAACATATCATCATCATAATTTTATAACAATGAACATAGGAAATTCACCAACATTATATAATTTATTAATAAGCAAAATCACACAATCATAGAGTTATGACATTTCTATTTAACATCATACGAACACCTATGTAGGCTATTAATAAGGTATACTTCAATTGAATTTCATCAGCAATCAGAAGCAATCATACTTGAAGTAAAGTTTAGAATCACGAAGACTTACCAAATACCCTTAATAAGCCATTATCATGGTCTTACCATCAACCAACCAATTAAATCCAATAATAGGTGTAGTAACATCAATCAATAGTAATTAACACAAGAACAAGGTCAATTGCATAATCACTATCCCATTAACATTAATTCATAACCTAGGTTTAAAGGAATTATGTTTCATCATAAATTCATCAATATTTTGATCAAATACGAACACTACATTACACTAGTTAATTCATACATGAATTTGAATAGAAAAAACAAGACTAGTAATCATATCATTCCTCAATTCCTATCAATTCATGACCAAGATCCAAGATTTGGGGAAATTGGGGAAGGGAACATTACCCACATGAAGTTGCATCCATTAACATAAATTAATTAACAATATATACCCAATTAGTCCTATGAAATCCCAATTTATTATCAATTTGAAGTTTAGAAGTAAAACCATTAAAATTGGAAACCCCATGGAATTGGGTAATTTAGAAATAAACTTTGAAAGGACAACATGGTAAATGTATTCCCAAGACTGAAGAACTCATACCTTAATGAATATTAATTCAATAAATTTAAGTGACCCTAGAGAAATTGACCTTCTTCTTAATACTTTGTTCCTTTATCAATGGAGAAATTCAAAGAGAGAAAGTAAAGAGAGGTGAGAGCTTTTGGGTTTTGTTTTGGGAATTGGGTTTGGGTGAGAGAAAAATTCTTTTAAAATGACCCTTAGACTATATATAATCACCCTTAAATTACCCAAAAGAGCCCTCACTTAAATTGGTCTTTTTGTGAAGTCTAAATGTATAAAATACAAATTTACCAAATCTAGGAAGCAAATCCGCGTCGCGGGGCCAACACACATTTTACTTCCCAAAAATATATTTTTGGCCTGTGACGTTTGTGTGGGCTATGCGTCACCCAGCAGCCAATTGATTCTTGACTTTCGCAGGTTTCTTTGGCTGCCTGCCCACCCATGTTTGGGTCCTCCTCCATGACCCTTTGGAAGGTACTTGGGGCATGGTTATTGGACGTTTAGACCCTCTATACTACACTCTACCTAAACAAAATCTTTTTACAAGTTTGAGACTTTATTTGAAACTCCGAAACCATCCCCAAACATAGCGACATCAACTAGTTCAATTAGGCTAGTTTCCAGACGTCATGGACGTCTTTTTACGTTTTGAACCTAAAACATATTGGATGAATTCTAAGTATTATTTTAGGTCATAAAGCAGTATCTAAAACCTTAGAAACTCATGTTAGGCTATATATTACATGTTTACTTTTCAGAATCTTACATTATCCCCCCGTTAGGAACATTCATCCTCGAATGACACTTAAACTTTTAAAAAGGGAAAGGATAGACTCAATACTAGCTGCCCCACCAAATATATAACATCATCATGACTTTCAACTCAATTTAACATAAAAATATCGCATTTATACAATGACTTAAAATATCAATTTTAACACATAAGGCTTAAAGTCACAACATGAGGAATTTCCTTCTAACAATAACAACATGAGATCAACATATCATTAAAGAGTCAATTATGGCAAAGTACATTTATCAATATATCAACATTCTTACTATCACATCATGAGGGCAACAATATACCAAATACAAAAATAAGTGCAATTCGAGCAAAAGAGCATTTTTCCTTGATAAATCATTTTACCATAAATATGCACATCTTTGCAAAAAAATCATAATCACATTAACTCTTTATTTAATTATAAATGGTAATAGCTAATCTTAATTAGCAAAGAGATGAGGTTAACAGGACTTCATGTCTGCATCAGCCTCCCATGTCTCCCCTTCAAGTAGGTCCTTTCTCCATAAAAATTTCACGGAGGCCACTTCTTTGTTCCTCAACTTCTTTACTTGTCGATCAATTATTTGGACCGGAATCTCCTCATAGAAGAGGTTCTCGTCCACTCCAAGACCTTCAATAGGAAAAATGGCCTTGTGATTACAAATGCACTTCCTTGACCAGTCTCTTCAAAATTTAATAGGGACCCACATAAGGAGGACTCAACATTCCATTCTTGCAAAACCTTATCACCCCTTTCATGCGTCATCAAGTATACTTTATCACCTTTTTCAAAATCTAGATCTCTTCTCCTATTGTCGGCTTAATACTTTTGCAAACTATAGGTTGTTTTCAATCAATCCCTTATAAAATGGAAACTCTTCAAATAATAATAAACCAAGTACGGACCAAAAATTGAATACTCACAAACTTCAAACCACCGTACCAAAGATCTATATCTCCTACCATACAAAGCTTAGAAAGGAGCCATGGATATGGATGAATAATGAGTATTGCTATAAGAAAATTCCACCAAAGGAAAGTTCTCATCCCAACATACCTTGAAGTCGATGATAAAATCTTTAAGCATATCCTTAGGATTTTGAATAGTACACGCCGCTTGACCATGTGTTTGGGGATGAAAAGTGGTGCTCAGCTTCACTCTTGTACCCAATCCTTTTTGAAATGATCTCCAAAACCTATATGTTAATTGTGTGCCCCTATCCGATATTATGGGTAATGGAATACCATGAGGAGTCACAATCTCATCTATGTTGATCTTTGCATAATCCTCCACGTAGTAGGTAGACTTAACGGGAATAAAGTGAGTGGATTTTGTCAATCCATCCATTACTTCCCATATTGAGTAATGTTGCCTTTGAGTCTTAGACAAAACCACTATAAAGTCCATACTAATGTCTTCCCACTAACAAGTAGAAATTTTGATCTCTTGAAGTATACCACTTAGCTTTAAGTTTTCGTCTTTAACTTGTTGACAATTAAACACTTTGCAACAAAATCTTGTACGTCATTTTTTAAGCAATCCCACCAAAACACTCCTCTATGGTCAAGATACATCTTAGTACAACCAGGATGAATTGAATAAGGGGACCCATGATCTTGCTCGAAAATTCAGTTTCTCAAATCATCAACAATGGCTGTACACAACAATTCTTGATACCTCAAAACACCATCCCCCGAAAGTAGAATCTCAACTACATTAATGCCAAGTAAAGGTGTTGACTAGACTTCACCTCAACCACCAATGATGATTTGGAGTTATGGTGGACCACAGAGCAACCATTAAGGGAATCTTCCAACCTTATACCTAAACGAACCAACCTATGAACAACTTTCACTATGTCTTTCTTGGTTTCATCTACATGAGACACACTAACCTAGTCATACGACTTAGAGCATCCGCCACCACAATAGCCTTGCCGGGGTGGTAGACAACATTTATATCATAGTTTTTAACAATTTAAACCATCTCTATTGCTTCAGATTTAACTCCTTTTCTGTAAACACATATTGGTGACTTTTATGGTCCGTATATACATCCACATGGACCCCATAAAGATAATGTCTCCAAATCTTCAGAGAAAACACTACCACCGCCAAGTCAATGTCATGAGTTGGGTAATTTATCTCATAAATCTAAAGGTTCCTAGTGTCATAGGCTATGAATTTCCCATTTTGCATAAGAACAAACCCCAAACCCACTGATGATGCTTCACAATATACCACCAAACCCTTAGTACCCACTGGTAAGGTCAACATCTAAGAGGAGGTAAGCCTATGTTTCAACAATTTGAAGCTTCTTTCACATGCTTACGATAACTTGAACTTCATATTCGTATAGGTCAAGGTAGGAAATGGTTAAGAAATGGATTTAAATCCTTCAATAAACCTTCTATAATAACCTGCAAGACCCAACAAACTCCTAATGCAGTTGGAGTTAATGATATAGGCCAATTCTTCACCTCTTTGGTATTTCTCGGATCCACCTCTTCGCCTTCACTAGAGATTATATGACCAATATGACCAAGAAAAACCACCGACCTCAACAAAAACTCAAATTTGCTATTCTTGGAAAAAGTTGATGTTCATAAAAGACTTGGAAAACCACTCGTAAATGGTCTACATGCTCACCCTCATTCTTTGAATATACCAATATGTCGTCAATGAACAAAATGAAAAATGAATCTAGGTATCTTCAAAAAAACCTATTCATAAGGTCCATAAATGTCGGTGGGGCATTTATCAACCCAAATGACATCACCCTAAACTCATATTGACCTTATCTTATTCTAAAGGTTGTTTTAGGAATATCCTCATTTCTGACTCTAAGTTGGTGATATCTCGACCTCAAATTGATCTTTGAAAAGTAGCTTGACCCTTCGATTTGATCAAACAAGTCATCAATCCGAGGGAGAGGATACTTATTCTGAGTGGTAGCTTTGTTTAGTTGCTGGTACTAGATACACATTCAATGTTTGATACGCTCAAACTTACTTCTTAAATAAGAAGTAAAGCGGTCGTGTCAAGTAAATAACCCAACTAGTGAGGTTGGGATCATTCCCACGAGGAAAATAGTCTAGACTTAACTTCAACTCGTTATTACTATTGTTTGGTTGAAGACATCCTTAGAAAGTAAAAACATAAAAAGGGGGGTTTATATCTCTAAATGAGTAAAAGTAACTTAACGAATTTGAAAGAGACACTTAGCAGTTTTGAAAGTTGGATTTTAATCAATTAATCAAAGTAACTAGGGTTTACGTGTTCCCCACAGGTTCATAACTTGATAATTCTAACTATAACAATTCTTCCCTAGTATCTTGAATGCAAAGTGATAATTTATGTATTTCTAAATCCTTGGTCCGGCATCTAGAAAATCTCACTCCGCACCTTGGTCCAGCTACGTGTGTTGCTTTCCTAACCCTTATCTTTACCTCATATTAAGCATCGTATTCGATATTTGACTAAGTTATTACCTCGTACCATCGTACCAATCAATACTAGCCTATTAGATAGCATACACTAAATATTTGTTAATAATTCTTTTCCTATTATCTACCTCCTTGGTCCGGCTAGTAGTATTAAGGCGAGTTCTAACGTTGATCAGTCGTTAAATAGACTTCTAAGCGAAAGAATTATTAATACATGTAAGACACTATTCTAGAATTGTTATTTTAGCTAGGGTTTATCTCATTATTTGCCTATGGTTCCCACAACCCTAGTTATGGAGTTTAGTTACTCATAGCCATAAACACAATATTAAAATATATCAAATAAGAATTCATGTACTTACTTCAATGAGAAAGAATAAAATCCAAAAGGTTGCTTGATTAATCACCACAAATCACCAACAATCAATGATAATCCGAAAGTCTAACACTAATACAAAGAATCTAATAATATGATGTCTAACTATCTGGTGTGTCACCTCAAAAATGAGGTTTTTCGAACTATTTATATAAAAACTAAAACCTAATTACACAAGAATTCTAATTGCTGGAAATCTGCCAAAACGCGACTGAATCGACGGACCACGCGACGGACCGTCGTAGTCACAACAGACCGTCGTGGACTCCGTCGTCCCATACTTGTGCAAATTTTTCTGCTGCTTTCTTCATTTCCCTCGACGGCAAGTATAACGGACCGTTATAGGCACAATGGTCCGTCGAGGGTCTTCTTTTCAAAATACTTCAACTCTCAGAATCTGGGATCACTTCTCTGAACTCCACGACGAACCCGCAGAACGGACCGTCATAGCCATGACGGACCGTCACAAGCTTCGTAATCCCACACTTGGTCAGACATCCCCATTTTCCTTCAGCAGCTGCACTACGCTGCCACCTACGGACCGTCACAGGCACGACGGACCGTCATAAGCTCCGTAGGTGGTCTCTTCTGCATTTTTTCGCTCAAAATCTCCACATTCAGCTTTGGACAGATTTCTTGCAAAACAAAGAAAAACTTATATAAAAATTAGCACAAAAAGGCTTTCGGACACACTAAACTTAAGGAAAAAGTATTAATTATACCGTGAAACCACGGTATATCAGGGACCCATCTTTCTTCTTTAAGAACAAAATCGGAGAATCCATGGGGAAATACTAGGTTGTGTGAAACCCTTGTCTAGTAAATCCTTTAGTTGAGCCTTCATGTCTTTCAATTCGGACAGAGACATCTGATAAGGAGGAATTTAAATGGGATATGTATCCTGTAAAAGTTAATACCAAAATTAGTTTCTCATTCGGGAGGGATACCGAGAAGATCATCTAGAAAGATCTCCAGATATTCCATCACTATGGTGACCATTTTAATGGGAGGGATCTTGAAGTCTACATCTTTTACTCTTACAAAATGGAATAAGACCCCTTTAAATATAATTTTTCAAGATTTTAAATAAGAGATTATTTGACCCCTAGGAATAGTATATCCCCCCTTCCACTTTAACACGGGTTCATTTGAAAAGTTAAACATCATCACCCTTTTTCTACAATCTATAGATGAAAAGCAAGCATGCAACCAATCTATTCCCAATATAACATCGAAATTGACCATATCAAGTTCAGCTAGTTCAACATAAGTAATTCTATTGGAAAACATTATTGGACAATTCCTATATACCCTTTTGCAACCACTGACTCACCCACCAGGATAGACACAATAAAAGGTACATTAATGATATAGGGCAAATTATCAAACATACTAGCTACCAAAGGAGTAATAAAAGTTAGGGTAGCACCCAGATGAAGTAAATCATATACATCAATATAAAAGACTTTTAACATACCGGTCATCACATCGAAGAAACTCTCATGTTCACCCCTAAAACGGAGAGCATAAAAGCGATTCTTCTTTGGAGAATCGATATTTTAACCACTTTCTTGTTCACTCCCCTTGTATTGACCCTTAAAATTAGGAAAATCTCTTAACTTGTGACCCTGTTTTACACAACCAAAGAAATTTCCTGTTCCCACTATGCACTCACCCACATGACGTTACCCCACTTGGTAAAAGTAGGCTTCTCATTAGGTGGGTTTCCAGCGTTTCCCTTTTGGGGTTTAGGTTTATCCACTATATCATCTCAATCCATAGGTAACATATAAGGAACTTGATTAGAGACCCTCTTCTTGAACTTAAGCTTATCTTGGATTTCAAGTCTTCCCTTTGAAGAACCACCATCAAAAGACCTTGCCCTATTGTCATCTCTACTCTTTGTGTTCACCCTTGTCTCTTCAACTTGTTGATAATAAACAATGAGATGATAAATGTTCATATTATCATATAGAATATCCGAACGACATTCTTCTTTTAATTCATTCGACACTCCCATCATAAAGTGACTTATTTCATCTCTAGGATCGAAAACAAAAGAAGGATCATACTTTTACAAACTGGTAAATTTCAAAGAATTGTAAAGAACACTTATACCTCCATTGAGAAGCTTGATAAATTCTTCCACCTTATCTTTTCTCTATCCCTACGGAAGAACCTATCAAGAAAAGCCTTCTTGAAAATATCCATTGTCACTGGGCCATCTCTAAAAGGCCTATTGTCTTTCCACTGGACGCACCAAATTTGGGCCACATCTTTGAGTTGATAAGTAGAAAACTCAGCCTTCTCACTAGTAGTCAACCACATAACATAGAGGATATTGTTGGTTAAATCAATGAATTCTTCGGGATCTTCCTCAACCTCGGACCCATAGAAGGTAGGGGGATTCATCCTTGTGAAATCCCTTAAACAAGAGGCCATGGTGCTAAAATTTTTGTTTCCTTGACGTACCATCTCCCGATTAGCTTGGGATATCATGGCTTTAGCATGAGTAGTGACAACTTGTGATTGAGTAGTAATGACTTGGGACATTTAAAAAAAGTTAACCCTTATGTAATCATCCGTAATGGCCAGAGGATTGGCCAGAGGTTGGTCATCATTACCTACTTCATCAAGAAAAGGAACTTTATTGCCACGGGGAGGAACTACCGCATTAGCAATATCATCATCAAGTCTTCGTGCAGTGTTTCTTTGAGTATTCATACCTATAAGCACAACACAAGGTTTAGGTGAAATCACGCATAGAGTAGAATCTAGATGCATGACATTGGATTTCGATGAAAGGGAGATTTCCAAATCATCATATACTTTCCTATTCGTAAGTGTGGCGCGTCTCACAATTATGAATAAGAAACTGCATAGATGTGTTTTAATGATAGATCATACTAAATATATTCAACCTCATATTCTGATATCAAGTTTGTCATATCCGGGGAGCACCCTCTAGACGTAACCGACGTCGTTGTCCTCTTTGACGACTAAGACTTCAATCTTAGCTCACATCATTACATTCATAGGTTAAATTGCGGAAAATCTAAAAATTAGCATTTACTTCTTCATTAAGGTTTAAATCGAGTTCTAGATACAAATAACATAATCATATCAAGTATACATAGACTGTTCGTATAGGACGATTACATAGTCTTCTACTTTTATTGCTCACATATGTATATCAATATAGATTCATAAGAAGTCTAGAATACGCCTCATATTAAAACATCTAAGTCGAATACAACATCTAGGATTGAACCCATACTTCATTACAATAAAGGCCTTATATAGGAAAGTACAAAGTCAACAAAGAAAGAGAATGAATTAAATCTCCTTTAAGACTAAACAATATCAGATAGCAAGATAGTGGCATTCTCCTAGGAAGGTGAGGACGTACTAAACATTTTTGAAATATCAAAGTAGTCTTCAATGGACTTCCCTAATCTCAACGTCCGAATCCTACAATTTGTAGTAAACATTTATATGGGGTAAGCAAACACTTGTACTAAGTATGAGTATATGTAGATAAAATAATTGAAGTCATGCTAAAGGGGCACTTTTTCAAAACTATGCTAAAGTACTTTGAAAAGCTTTATGCACAATGAAGAACCCATACAAGCCAATACTCACATAAACCATAAGTCAAATCCATGTACAACACAAGTCTAACATAAAAAAGTATAGTCAACTAAACATATATATTAGTTCATAACATAATAATATAGGCAAGACCCTTACTCATAACCCACCATTTAGCCTACAAGTGCAATGATGAAGCAAAGCCCCATAACCTTACTCAATCAAGTAAACCAAAACAAAGGATCACAAATAATGCCTAACTCAACATAACATAGCATTAATAATAACCATCATCATATTTAGCAATATAAACCAATAGCATGTTCATAATGAAACTAAATTCATATAGGATCATGTACATGTAAAGTCAATATAAGCATAAAACTTACTTTATATGATTATTATATCATAAGAACATCCTTGTAGGACTTCCCTCAACACAAACTAGTGCAGTGCCTAGTTAGAATCACATATCCTTACCTAGACTAAGCCAATATCTCAAGTCACCCTGTCTAGAGTTCACATCATTACTGAATTTTACTTTAGGGAACATTTGACTTTACCGACATAGACCACAAGAGGAAAGTGTCGAATTTTGTATTGTAAAACCTTACACCGATGGAAGGTGGTTTACTGGCTAAAGTAGAACAAAATATAAATGTTTCTTTCTAGGTGGGTCCACTAGCTAGTCATCATGTGGTTAATGCATAGTTAAAAAACTAGGAGATATGTATGAACCCTCTACATCACTATGGCATTGGTGCCTCATCTCATGGGAATCCATTAGATTAGTATCCCTCATAGGTGTGTCAACACTTCATATGGAATTATAGGGTAAATCTACCTTTATGGGAAATCACCACCTCCCATTTTCAAGTTCACTTCGTGATACGCTAAGTCCCTTTTGAAATGTCTTTCTATAACCATCATTACATAGTTTAGGTCATAGGTTTTATACCTTGTATAATCATAGTCATTTATCTCAATAGGTATTGCATGAGAATATCCTTTCATGGCAACCCTCACATATGAGATTAACATATCATCATCATCATTTCATAACAAGGCACATATCAAAGTCATTACCAACGTTATATTATTTAATCTTAAGAAAAAACTCATAGTCGCATAGTTAAGACTTTTAAATTCAACATCGTACCAACACCTATGTAGGCTGTTCAAAAGGTATACTTCAATAGAACTACCTCAGCATCACAAGCCATCATACTTGAATAAAGGTTAAGGTCATGAAGACTTACCAAATTTCCTTCAAAATCCATCATCACGGTATTACTATCAACCAACCAATTACATCTAATAATAGGTGTAGTAACATCAATCAATATTAATTAACACAAGAACTAGGTTAATTGCATCATCATTTTCCCAATTAACATCAATTCATAACTTAAGGTTAGTGGAATTAGGGTTCATCATAAATTCATAAATATTTAGATCCAATCCAAACACTACATTACCCTAGTCAATCCATAAATAAATCTGAATAGCTAAAAAAGCCTAATAATCAAATCATTCTTCAATTACCATAAATTCATGACAAAGATCAAAGATTTGGGGAAATTGGGGATGGCAAAATGATCAACATGAAATTACATCAATTAAAATCAATTAATCAACAATATATACTCAATTAATAGGAAATCATAATTTATAATCAATTTAATGTTTAGAAGAAAACCAACTAGAATTGAAAAACCTATGGAATCGGGTAATTTAGAAATCAGCTTTCAAAGGATGTTTTGGAGAAACGATTCACACGAGTGAAAAACCCATACCTTGATGAAGATTAATCTACAAAATTGAAGTGAAACCCTAGATAAATTGAACTTGTTCTTCAATCTTTGTATCTTCTTCAATAGAGGAATTTGGGGAGAGAAAGTAGAGAAACGTGAGAGAATTTGGGTTTCTTTTGGGAATTGGGTTTGGAGTAAGTTAAAATGTTTTAAAACTGATCCTAAGTCAATATATAGTAACAACCTAAATTACCCAAAACACCCCTCACATAAGTTTGTATTTTTGTGAAATCTAAATGTCTAAAATACGATTTTACCAAATCTAGGAAGTGGCTCCGCATCCAGGGCAAACCCGCATTTATTTCAAAAAAATAAATTTTGGGTCAATGAGGTCTGTGGGAACTGTGCATCGCCCAGAAGCCCAGTGATTCTTGACTTTCGCAGGCTGCTTTGGCAGCCTTCCCACCCATGTTGAGGTTCTCGCCCATGACCCTTCGATGGTCCTTGGGGTGTTGTTGTTGGACGTTCAGACCCTTTATACTACACTCTACCTAAACAATGTATTTTTACAAAATTTAGACATCATTTGACCCTCCAAATCCTTCCCCAAACATAGAGACGTCAACTAGTTAAATTAGACTGCTTTCCAGATGTCATGGACGTCCTTTGGCATCTTTTCTCTAAAACTTCTCAGATTACTTCTAAACATTATTTTAGGTTCTAGTTTACATCTTGACTTTTTTGTGTGTTACATTCACCGGGACCCACATAACAAAGACTCAATTTCCCTTTCTTTCCAAATCTCACCACTCTTTTCATGGGTTAAATATTTAGATACACCTTATCAATTTCTTGAAATTCTAAGTCCCTTCTCCTATGGTCGGCATACGACTTTTACCAGCTATAGGTTGTTTTCAATTGGTTCCTTATCATATAAACTTTCTCCAAAGTCTTATAAATTAGTTCGGGATAAAAAAGTGAAGACTCGGTCACATCAAACAATCCGTTTGGCGACCTACATCTCCTACCATACAAGGACTCTAAAGGAGACATAGATATAGATGAATGTTAACTATTGTTGTAAGAAAACTCAATCAAAGGAAAATGTTTATCCCAATTTCCTTTGAAGTCGATGACAAAAGCTCTAAGCATATCCTCAAGGGTTTGAATAGTATGCTCCACTTCACCATCTGTTTGGGGATGAAAAGCGGTGTTTAGCTTCACATTCGTACCCAACCCTTTTTGGATTGACCTCCAAAACCAAGATGTGAAATGTGCACGTTATTCGATATGATTGATAACGGAATACCATGGCATTACAAAATATCATCTATAAATATTCTTGCATAATTCTCTGTCGAGTATGTGGAGTTGACTGGTTCAACCTATCCACATCTACCCATATAATGTAATGTTGATTTTGAGTTCGAGGTAACCCTACCACGAAATCATGTTAGTATCTTCCCAATTCAAATTGGGAACTTGGATTTCTTGAAGTAATCCATTTGGATTTCGTGATAGGCTTTCACTTGTTAACAATTAGGACATTTTGCAAGAAATTCCACTGTCCCCATTCAAGACTTCCAACCAAAACACTCCCCTAGGGTCATGATACATCTCAAATTTTTGAAATCATCTACATTGGGAACACACAACCTTTCTTGAAACCCATAAACACCATCCCCCCGAATGAGAATGACTATTTATTCTTTCTATGAGCTAATTATTTCAACTCCATCAGTAATTGATCAAGATGTTGTTTAAACTTCACCTTAAACACAAAAGATGATTTGGAGTTATGATGGACCATAAAACCACCATTTAGAGAATCTTCCAATGTAACACCCAAACAAACAAACCTATGAACATGTTTCACTAGGTCTTTCTTGGATTCTATGTCATAAGACACACTACCCATGGTCATATGACATAGATCATCCGCAAAAACATTGACCTTGCTGGAGTGGTGTATGAAACTCATGTTGTAATCTTTCAACAATTCCAACCACCTTCTTTGTCAGAGATTCAACTCATTTTGAGTAAACACACAGTGAAGACTCTTGTGGCCAGTACACACATCAACATGGACATTATACAAATGATGTCGCTATATTTTCAAGGCAAAATACCACGACCGCTAATTCAAGATCATGAGTTGGATAATTCTTCTTATGCACCTTAATTTGTCTAGAATCATAGTCTACGAATTTCCCATGTTGCATAAGAGAACACCCTAAGCCCACTCAGGATGCATCACGATATACCACAATGACCTTGTTACCCTAAAGTAGAGTCAATACTGGAGCAGATGTAAGCCTATCTTTGAAAATATGGAAGATTTTTTCACATGCTTCCGACCACTCAAATTTCACACTCTTTTAAGTCAAGGTAATCAAGGGAAATGCAATAGACACAAAACAATCAACAACCTACCTATAATATCTTGCTAGACCCATGAAACTTCTAATGTTGGTTTGAGTAAATGTCCTAGGCAAATTTTTCATCACCTCAGTTTTCCGTGGAACAATATGAACTCCCTCACAAGAGATGATATGACCAAGAAATGTCACCTACCTCAACAAACACTCACAATTTCTATACTTAAAAAATATTTGGTGTTCCTTAAGTACTTGCTATACCACTCTAAAAATGTGTTCACTCTTATTTGTCAAATATACAAAGATGTCGTCAATGAAGACAATGACAATGAATCTATATAAATTCAAAAAAAACTTATTCATTAGGACCATAAACACCGATAGGGAATTAGTGAGACCAAAAGACATTACTAGGAACTCATAGTGACAATATCTAGTTTGGAATGTTATTTTTTGTATATGCTCACCTCTCAGCCTAAGTTGGTGATACCCTGATTTCAAGTCAATCATAGAAAATTAGCTTGCCCCTTGGAGTTGATCAAACTAGATGTCGATCCGAAGGAGAGGATACTTGTTCTTAATAGTGACTTTATTGAGTTGGCGATAATAGTTGAACATTCTAAGGGACCTATCCTTCTTCTTCAAAAAATATAACGAAGCACCCTATGGAGAAATACTTGGTCTAATGCAGCCTTTGTCGAGTAAGTCATTGAGTTGAAACTTCAACTCTTTCAATTTGGCTCGAGCCATTTGATAAGGAGGAACTGAAATGGGGTTGGTATCCAGTAGCAACTCAATATCAAAATCAATTACCCGTGGGAGACATTCCGGGAAGATCCTTAGATTAGACCTCCAGAAATTCCATTACTACGGGGACCGACTCAATTGAGGATTTTCGGAGTCTAAATCATTGACTCTTATAATATGGAATAAAAACCCTTCACATATGATCTTACAAGCCTTTAAACAAGAGATAATATGACCTTTAGGAATAGAATTTCTCCCTTCCACTCTTAGACGGGTTCATTTGGAAAATTGAACATGACAATTCTTCTTCCACAACCAATGGAAGCAAAAGAATCATGCAACCAATACATCTCCAAAATGACATCAACATTGACCATATCAAGTTCTACTAATTCAACGTAAGTAAATTTTTTGACAATTTCTATATACCCTTTTTGAAACCACTGATTCACCCACCAAGGTGGACACCATAAAATGATCATTTTGAATATCAGGCAAAATATCATACTTTCTAGCTACCAAAGGAGTAACAAAAGAGAGGGTAACACCCGGATCAAATAAATCGTATACATCAATACAAAAGAGTAGTAACATACCATTTACCACATAGGGAGATCTCTTTTGTTCATCCCTAGAACAAAGTGCATAAAAGTGATTCTTCTTCGGAGCATCAACATTAGAACCACTAGATTGAACTTTCCCACTTCCTTTATTTTGCCCCTTCACATTAGGGCAATCCATAACCTTGTGGCCACTCTTTCCACAGCCAAAGAAATTGTCCGTCCCAACAATGCAATCACCATAATGCTTCTTGCCATACTTTCCCAAAGTTGGTTTTTTTCTTGGTGTGCTAGTAACTCTTCCCTTTTGAGACTTACGGTTAGACACCGTATCATCACGAGCCTTGGGATATTTGGAAGGAACTTAAACC
The DNA here is from genome assembly GCA_027704765.1 of Solanum habrochaites. Taxonomy (NCBI): domain Eukaryota; kingdom Viridiplantae; phylum Streptophyta; class Magnoliopsida; order Solanales; family Solanaceae; genus Solanum; species Solanum habrochaites. Next base: position 24,099,854 of record JAKWJA010002500.1, on the reverse strand, counting down.
TCTTTTTGAACCTTGGTTTGTGTTTGATATCAAGCCTACCCTTTGAGAACCACCATCACATTACCTTGCCATATTAGCATCTCTACTATTCTTCTTAACCCTTGCCTCCTCCAATTCTTGAGAATGAACAATAAGACAATAAATATTCATATTATCAGGTATCATAGCCAAACAACATTATTCTTTCATGTCACAAAGAAGCTCATCTAATCTCTCAGGTCGGAAACCAAAGAAGGAGCATATTTGGACAACTTTGTAAATTTTAAAGAGTAGTCAAGGACGCTCATACCTCCTTGACGGAGGTCGATTCTTCCACCGTAGATACTCTCTTTTACATTGGAAATAACCTATAAAGAAAATACTTCTTGAAAATCTCCCATGTCACTAAACAACCCCTCAAAGGCCTTTTGTCTCGCCAATCAACGTACATAGTTTGGGACACGTCCTTTAGTTGGTAGGTGTCTAACTTGCCCTTTTCACTAGTAGTCAACCCCATAGGTTAGAGGATTTTGTAGACTTCATCACCGAACCCTTGGGGATCGTCCTCCACTTTTGACCCATAGAAAGTAGAAGGATTCATCCTTGGGAAATCCCTTAAGGGGGAGGCAATGATACTAACATGTTGCTTTCGTCAGGGTACCACCTCCCGCTTTGCTTGGTCCGTTATGGCTTGAGCTTGAGTAGTGACGACTTGTGTTGGAGTAATATTGGCTTGGGAAATTTGGAGAAAGGTTACCCTTATGTCCCCATACGACAAGGACGGAGGATTTGCTGGAGCTTGATCATCTTTAGAAACTTCTTAAAGAGGAGGATATTGATTGCCATTGTGAGGAAGTCCCGCATTAGTAATGTTTTCATCAACTCTTCATGCGACTGCCCTTCAAGTATTCATACCTATTATCACAATACAAGGTTTAGGTGAAAGAACAAATAAAGTAGACCATAGAAGCACAACATTGGATTTCCAAGAAAAATGAAAATTTCGTAAGATTCATATAGCCTCTCACTCATAAGTGTGGCGCGTGATGTACCATTGTTTCACGATACTATCAATGCTTTTTCCTTAAGTTCAGTGTGTGTCTAAGGACCTTTTATATTTGTTTAAATTTAATTTTATCTTTGTTTGCAACAAATCTATATAGAAGGAGAACATGGGAGAATTGTGCTAAAAATTGTAGAAGTGACGACCTACAAAGCCATCGACGGTTCATGATGACCTCGACTGTTCATTGGTGGACACCGTTGTACGAACAAAACTGCTGTTAAAGGAAGTTGGGAAATTTTGACTAATGTGTGGAGCTACGAAAGCTCTAAATGGACCGTCATATCCACGAAGGACCATCCTCCACATCCGTCAATTTTAACAGAAAGTAGCCCCAATACACATCTTCAAAATATTCTAAGTATGAAGAAACGGATGCCATTGACGGAGCATTGTGTATGCAACGAACCGTCATCCATATCTGTCAATGGAAACAGAAAGTTGGTGATGAAAGCAGATGATATATAAGTTAAGTATGGTGCTTAATATGAGGAAAAAGGTAAGGTTTAGCAAAGCATACACACATAGCCTAACCAAGGTGCGGAGTGAAATTCCCTAATTGCCTAACCAAGGAAATAGGGATACATAAGTTATCACTTTGCATGCAAGATACTAGGAAAGGATTGTTATAGCTAGAATTACCGAGTTACGAAACTGTGGGAAACACTTTAGCCCTAGTTACTTTCATTACTTGATAAAAATCAAATCTTTTAACTTGTCACTTGTTTACTTAGACATAGCTAAATACATTTGTTACGTAAAACTGTGTATTGTTAGTTATTTTAAGAAAATACTTGACTAAATAGAACTAATAATAGGTTAAAGTTAAGTCTAAATCAGTTTCCTCGTTGGATCGACCCCAACCTCATAGTTGGGTTCTTTACTTAATACGATCACTTATACTGTATCAAATTTTGGCACCGCAGCCAGGGAAAGTGGCTTTTAGATTAACTTTAAGCTTATTATCAAAGTTTAGTAAACATTTTCCTAATTTTACTTTTTTTCTTTGTTTTATTCTCTTGCAAATCTAACTTCCGTGTATGCCAAGTACGCAGAGTAGAGGAGAACCCATACTTTCACCCGACCCAGAACTAGAGTGTACACAACGCAAAATGAACTGAAATTTTGGTATTCTTGATGATGATCACAACCCGAAACTTCAACCACTGGTTGATGTTCATTATCGATTATTACGTGAAATTTTGGAAAATGTGAAATACAGAGGCAACCTCCCGCTCCATGCCCTCAAGTGTATTATAAGGGATATGATTATATTACTGACTCTGATGGGCCACTTGTCTTGCCTCCCCTACCAGAAGGCCATACTTTCGTGGTAACTAGTAGTCCAATGCAAATGTTCACCGCTAGAGGTTTGTTTTTTGGGATACCTTCTAAGGATCCACATGCTGACATTGCCAAGGTGAGGTGGGTGTTAGAGAGTTGTGTAGGGAGGTCTGATTTGAATATGGACGTAATTGGGTTGAGAGTGTTCCCTATCTCACTGAGAAGAGAGGCCGCTATATGGTTTACCGAGCTCCCCAAAAACTTAATCTACACTTGGAATCAATTGAGGGATATGTTCTTAGCACATTATTACCAGTGTCTAAGAAATTAAACTCAAAATATAGAGTGAATATCTCTGTGGCACTATGAGGAGAATCAGTTAGTAGGTCATGGGACAAGTTCACTTTATTATTGAGAAGTGTCACAAATCACAGCATGGATCATGAGTCAATGAACGAGTACTTCTATCAAGGACAAGATGATAATAATAAAGTAGTACTTAATACGATAGCGGGTGGTTCATATGGGAGTGTCCTTATGCTAAGATTGCCGAGAAGTTGGATAAAATCTCCCAAAATAATAAAGCTTGGAGCACTAGGAAGTCGGATACTAGGAGAAACACTTTCACAGTGCAATGCGCACAAAACCCAGTCACAATTGACATTCGTGAAGAAATGGATCAAACGAGAACTAAGCTTGGGTTTGTATTGATACACGACACTAAAGGTGTAGAAAAGGTAAATGTGGTGAACTACTTGTCTAAACCACCTTCGTAGATTAATGAGTATTACTATGAGGAGGACTTTTATATGGTAAGTGAGAAGACGGGGGTTTCCGAACAAACGCCTAAGGCTCCAATCAGGAGAAATGACACCAAGGTCAAGGAAATAAAGGTCAGAACTATTGTAATTACAACAGAGAGGGTCATTATGCCCGAGATGGGAATTACAACCGCGACAACAACTTCAACCTGGGTAACTATGGTAACAGAGATTATAGGAGTGGGCCCTATGTTCCTCTTCAAAATTGTGAAGTTGCTCCCGAAGCGAAGAAAGAGGAGCGAGAACAAGAGGTATGGTAGAGGTAGTATGGTTAGACTTTAGGATATGTTACAGAAAATGATGAAGAGGTTTGATGCGAGTGATGAGCATACTAAAGAGTTGAGGATTTACTTAGCGAGTATTGGTCAAAAATTGTATGCACATGAAATCTCAGTCAATAATCTTGAGTTGAAAATGGCCTAATAATCTTAAACTGTGAACCCATGCCAACCGGGCACTCTTCCTAGCAATACTGTCAAAAATCTAAAAAATTATGGACATTGTATGGCAGTCAAAACTCGACGTGGTAAACTAACAATAAAACCACTGATGCCATCTATTATAGAAAATGTGATAAGATTTGATGATGAGGTAGTGGAGGTTAGTGGTGAGTTAGAAGACAAAACGGGACAAGAAGTAGAGGTACCCTAAAAGGTGACCATCACGCCTAGATTTTCACCTCCATTGCCACATAGATTAGTGAAAAAGACTGAGGACGGTAAATATCACAGTTTCATCACTATGCTCAAACAACTTTCCATCAATGTCCCTTTGATAGAAGATCTTGAACAAATAACCAGTTATGCCAAGTTCATGAAAGATATGGTCACTAAGAAAAGATCGTCTAGTTTTGAGGATGATGATAGAATGCAGCACTGCAGTGATATTTCTATAAGGTCTCTACTGCAAAAGAAAGAAGATCCGGGTGCCTTGACTTTCCCTGTAAAATCGGGTTATTGTACTTTTTGAAAACATTATGTGATCTTAGGGAAAGCATAAATCTCATGCCTCTCTTTAGTTACAAGAAATTAGGTTTGGGTGACAAAAAGCCCACTGCAATGCGGCTACTGATGTCCAATTGAATGGTGAAGAGGCCTGTTAGGATACTCCAGGATGTGTTAATAAAGGTGGAGCGATTCATATTTCCAGTAGTTTTTGTGATTCTTGATTGTGAGATTGATTTTAAGGTGCCTATTATTCTTGAGAGGCCGTTCCTTGCTACGGGTAGAGCCTTGGTTGAAACAGAGAAAGGGAAAATGAAATTTCAGTTGAACAATGAAGAAGTGACTTTCAACGTTCGTAGGTACATGAGGCAAAGTGGTGAGATCTAATCGGTACAAATTGAAAAGTGTCTAGGTGTAAAAGAACAAACAGTAGTGATCATGAATTTTAATTGTGAATGTATTGAAGAGTATTCATTGGTCGCGTAACTTGAACGAGGTGATATTTTCATTAAACCAAAGAAGTTGGAATTAGATATGAAGAATCACTAGTCTCCACCCACGAAACCATCTATATAAAAGGCTTCAAAAGTATAACTTAAGGCTCTACCACCTCATCTGAGGTGTGTATTCTTGGGAAAAGGTTACACTTTGCCGATAATTATTGCATCAGATTTTAATGTGCATCAAATTGATAATTTGGTGGAGGTGCTAAAAGGTTCAAAAGATATATTGGGTTGACTATTTCCGACATTATTAGGATCCCTCCCGGAATTTGTTCACATAAAATCCAATTCATGCCCGTTTATAGTCCAAGTATTGAGCCCTAGAGACGTTTAAATACACTTATTCAAGAGGTGGTGAAGAAGGAAATCATAAAGTGGTTGGATGTTGGAGTGATATATCAAATCGCCTATAGTAGTTGGGTGTGCCCCATTCAGTTTGTACCTAAGAAATGGGGAATGAATGTGGTGTACAATGAGAAAAATGAGATTATTCTGATGATGCCGGTTATTGGAAGGATGGTACGTATGAATTATCAGAAATTAAATTCATGGAATTTGAAGGACCACTTTCCTATGTCCTTCATGGATCAGATGTTAGATTGACTTGCAGGAAACGGGTGCTACTATTTTCTTGATGCCTATTAAGTTTATAATTATACTTCTATTGCACAGGAAGACCATGATAAAACACCCTTTACTTGTCCTTATGGGATCTTCGCGTTCAGGAGAATGTTGTTTGGGTTATGTAATGCCCTAGCCACAATTCAGAGATATACGATGTTAATATTCTCCGATATGATAGAGGAAACTACTGAGGTGTTTATGGATGATTTTTCAGTGGTTGTTTACTCCTTTGATCGGTGTTTGAGTCATTTGTCCGAGGTTCTTATTAGGTTTGAAGATAGAAACCTTGTGCTAAATTGGGGAAAATGTCACTTCATGGTGAAAGAAGGTATTGTATTAGGACATCGCATTTCAGAAAAGGGTATAGAGGTTGATCCAGATGAAGTTGAATTAATAAAGACAGTTCCTCCACCAATCTTTATAAATGGTGTGAGAAATTTTCTTGTGCATGCAGGATTTTACGGAAGTTTCATCAAGGATTTTTCAAAGATCGCACATCCTTTGTGCATATTTCTTGAAAAAAGTGTAAGTTTCATTTTGATGAATCTTGTCTTAAGGCATTTGGTGAGTTGAAGGAAATGTTAGTGTCTGTACCTATCATCATTTCTCCGGATTATAGCAAGCATTTTGAGGTGATGTTTGATGCGAGTGGGGTTGCTCTTGGTGTGGTATTTGTACAAAGAAGGGACAAAATTCTCATTCCATTTACAATGCTAGTAAAGACTTTAATGAAGCCCAAACGAACTATACCGTGACTGAACAAGATCTCCTTACAATAGTCTTTACTTTAAAGAAATTCCGCTCCTATTTTCTTGGAACGAGGGTTATAGTGCATACGGATCATTCTGCTTTGAGATATTTTATGGCAAAGAAAGATGCAAAACCAATGTTGATTGTTGGGTATTACTATTGCAAGAATTTGACTTTGAGGTGAAAGTTAGAAAAGGGATCGAAAATCAAGTACCTGATCACTTGTCCCGATTACAATATGAAGCAATAAGGGAGTTAGGTGAAAAGGGTGAAATTTATTATACATTCCCTAATGAGCATGTGCTGGCTGCCTCCGAAGACTTGATTCTGTGGTTCGCAGTTCTTGCAAATTATCTGGCTGGTGATATCGTCCCATCGGACTTGTCCTTTCATCAAAGGAAAAAGTTCATGCATAATGTGAAAAAGTTCTTTTGGGATTATTCATACTCATATAGGATTTGTGTGGATGGTCTTATTCGGCGTTGTGTTCCGAAAGTTGAGATGTTAAGTGGTTTGGAGGCTTTGCATTCTTTGCCTCTAGGTGGGCATCATAATGGTATCCGGACTCCTCACAAGATCTTGCAATGTGTATACTATTGGCAAACCATCCACCAAGATTCTCATTGGTTCTCCAAGGCATGTGATAGATGCCAAAGAGATGGTGCCATTTCGAGAAAAGAAGAGCTCCCTTTAAATCCCCTTCATGTGATTGAATTATTTGATGAGTTGGGCAATGACTTTATGGGCCCTTTTGTGAGTTCTAATGAGATGTATTGCATTCTTGTGGCAATCGATTATGTGTTAAAATGGGTACAATTTATCGCACTTGAGAATAATGAAGGGAAGAGTGTCACCGCATTCTTGAAAAAGAAAATATTTTTTAGATTTGGTACCCCAAGGGCTATTATCAGTGATGGGGGATCCGACTTTTGTAACAAGTTGTTTAAGGGATTATTGGAAAAATATGGGGTTCGCCATAATGTGGCCACTCTTTACCATCCTCAAACTAGTGGGCAAGTTGATGTATCAAATAGGGAGATTAAGCATATTTTGGCAAAAACGGTGAATACTAGTAGAATGGATTGGTCAAGGAGGATTTATGATGCTCTTTGGTCCTACCGGACAGCATACAATACTCCCATAGGTATGTCCCCATACTAACCTGTATATGTGAAGTCTTCAAACTTACCGGTTGAATTAGAGCTTAAGTCCATGTGGGCAATGAAGAAGTTGAAAATGGATTTGAATGAGGATGCAGTTTCAGGTTAAACGGGTTGAATGAGATTGAAGAATTTCGCTTAAAGTCATATGGAAGTTCAGCCCTCTACAAAGAAAAGATGAAGAAGTAACATGACTAAAAGATTGAGAAGCGCGATTTTTTGGTTTGGGATTTGGTGTTTTTTTTCAATTGTAGGTTGCGTTTGTTTCTGAGAAAATTCAATTCCAATTGGACTGGTCCCTTTTTGATCAACCAAGTACTCTTCATGGTGCGGTTGAACTAGAGAACAAGGAGGGTGTGAGGATCAAGGTGAACGGGCAACGAATAAAAATCTATCTAGGGCATGATGAAACGGCGAAAGAAGTGATTGAGGCATACCATCTTGATGAAGTCAAAGTAATTAAGAGTCCTCCGTCGTGCTGTGGCGTTAAATCAACCGCTGATTGGGAGACAACCCAAAATTTATCCTCTAGCCAACTTTAGGTTTTTTATGTTTTTGTAGGCATAATTGCATTGTTTTTTATTTTATTACTTATGTCACGACTGAATGTTCCTTTATTTTTTTTTAGAAGTGTTTGCTAGAGCATAGAGTAGGGTTCGTGTCCAAAATGTGACCACAAAACACAAAAAGATTAGCTTAATTTGTGTTAAATGTGCAGGGACCAAATTATCAGAATTCTTCAGAGAATTGGTCAGCTGCACCCATCGACGGACACATTGATGGACTTCTATCCCTTCGACGGACCGTCGGTAGGATCCGTCGTGCCAAGGTATGTTCTTTAATTTTTTTGAAATTAGGGCACTATCGACGGAGGGGGTGATGGACCGTCGATCGACTTACAGTTCGTCAACGGGGAATCATCGATCCCTCACACACGAACCAGACCCGATCCGTCCGGCTACATATTTAAAATTTTTAAACTTTTCAGTTACCCACCTCTTCACATACCCTCCATAAACGTTTTCCCTCCCTATTTTCTTTCATTTTCCCCCACTTCCTGACCTACTCACTCCCATTCCTTCATCAGATTCCCTCACTTCCCCCACTTCCGCAAAATTCATTCTATCCCAAAATCTCCCATTTTCTTCAGTTCCTTTGACGGTCGGTGTTTGTTGTTGGTGTTGATTCTGTTCAATTACAAGGGTTCATACTCAAATTCCTCCACTATAGTTGTCAGGTATGTTTTTCTGATCCTCTAAGATTATGTTTTGTAAATATTCCTGATTACTATGATGTATAACTGTTTGGGTACTTAATTTTGGACTATGTTTGTGTTTGCATAATTGTGTTCCTAATCTAGGGTTTTATAGGTTGTGCAAAATGCCTTTTCAAACTAGAAAAAAATTCATGGCCGACGAATGATGGGATGTTGGGTCAATGTTTGGGAAATTTTGGCTTGTAAGTGTACTTCGAATTAGTAAGATAATGGAACCTAATTAGCTGCAACACTCTATCCCTGAAGGACTGTACGAGACCCCATCGATGGATGATTGCTCTCTCGACGGACCATCGTTGGGGTTAATCAACCCTAACTTCCATAGTTTACTCTAAGTGTCCATCGAAACTGTCAGAACCTTTGTTTCTGACGTTTTTAAAATTTATACCAAGTATAATTTGACGGATACTTTAGCAGACCGTCGTGCCCTCGACGGTCTATCCTTCATAACCACCGCCTGTGTCAGAACCTTTGCTTCTGATCTTTTTAAAAATGTTTCTAATTGTAACTCGACAGACCACTTTGATGGATCGTCGTCCCTTCGATGGTCCATCCTGCACAACCGTCGATGGTGTAAAAACTTTTGCTTCTGATTTTCTATAAAAATAATCTAAGTTTGCATTGATATCCCTTATGACAAACCATCGTCCCTTTGACGGTTCGTCTTGCACAACCACCAACACTGTCATAACCTTTTTTTCTGATGTTTTAAAGATTGTTTCTACGTGTCCCTCGATGAACCCCCATGACGGGCCATCGTGCCTTAGACGTACCATCGATGGGTCCGTCCCGCACTCTGTAATTTTGCACTGTCATTTGTTTGCTATGTTTTGATGCTTCCACTGGTAGTAACTATTTCTCTTTGCAGGTAAAATTGGCATCTAAACACAAACGTTTCTACTAACGAAGGCGTTACAAGTCAGTCGCCCCATCGAATTGGCTCATCATAGGATCAGTTGATGAGCTTGACCTAGAGTACGTGCCACCAGGCACCCGCACTCCTACACCTCTAGACATGCCCACGAGGGTGGCACCCTGCGCAGTCACTACCTCCCATTTCGAAGAGAAGCGCATACTGACCGACACACCTTTTATGTCGGCTGCACAGTTCGAGGGAGCATCTGGCTCCGTGGAGGCATCCGATTCTTATAAAGCTTTCACCTTTGTGGAGGCTTCTGGAAAGGAGGAGGCTTTTATTTTTGCCTCGTCTGATGAGGCTACTAGTGTAGACTCTACTCTTGCACCCTAGACTATCATCCCCGCTACGGTTGCTGATTAGACCAACCGGTGGTGTGTCGAGGGGCCGTACCAAATATAGATTTATTACCAAGATGCCCAATGACAAGGAGGTCATGACCCAGACCCTGACACTAGAGCGGTGGGTACATACGGGGAAGTCTCCTAACTATGTCCTCTATTAATGAAATATTCACTAAGTATCGGCTGGAGTGGACGACTTGGGATGTAGGCCACTACATTGAGGAGATGGTCCTAGAGATCTACAGCTCCTATATTGCGACTCTCCAATATCAGCAAGACAGGAGGGTAGCCCTTGACAAATATGCTTCTTTGGATTCTGTCCGAGTCTACAGCAAGAGGGTTGACATTTTCTTGCCGGCAATCTATAGATTTCTCTATGGCGCAGATGTTTATGACACCTAGACATCTCTCACCACCGTGTTTGACTATTGGTGGAAGTTGATAAAAGATGGTCGGTTCCAGCGTGAGCCAGAGTTGGGAGAGACCATAAGGCTGTTGATTGCACAGTACCTTTCCGTCAATGGTGAGGCTGTCGATTGGGTGCTTGAGCCCAAGGGAAGTATCAAGAAGGCTAACCTCATCTTCATAGCCAAGTTTTTTTGGGTTATTAGTCCGACTCTGCGTTTTCTCCACTTCAGTTTACAACATTGTCAATTGGGATACTGCGGTTCTAATGGCGGCGATGATTGCGGGGTTCGAAGTGGACTTCACACAGCTACTAAAGGCGGTGATGCACAGGAGGGACTTCAAGGACACTACTACCTACCACATGCCATGCATGGTTTTTGTTTTGTGAAGGTTAGCTGGAGTGCCCGTGTGGCACATTGATGTGCTCAAGACCCCGCCTAGCACAATAGATATTGTTCCATTCGTGAGGAGGCCAATGAGTTCGCTCCCCACTTAGGGCCCCATCCGAAGGTGCAACCGCTTGGTCAGAACCTAGCGGCAATGGTAGAGCAAGAACAAGTACCTAACCCGGCTATATCTAAGACTACAAACACCACTCCGTTTGAGTCTATCCCGAGTTGTAGCACCGCTCTAAGCTCCTCCCGCTTGCCTCCATCTACGACTATGGTCCCGGTTGCAAGGGTCCAGAAACTTGAGGCCCAAATGGCAACAATTCTGCACCACATCTAGATATGGATACAGAGGTCTATTGCTTAGGCAGAGGAGCGTTTAGAGAGGAAGATGACCCAGCACACTGAGCGGAAGGTCATGGAGGTCCATAACGCTTGGTCACTTTTGAGCTACGGGTTCTTCCCTGACCATACCCTACAGTATATGTGACGGCTCTCGAGGCTACTGTGGAGAGTTTTAGAGCAGACTAAGAGACTATACTAGAGGATCGGGTGCCAGTGTATGAGGCCTCTTCTGCATAACCCGCTGAGGAAACAATGTTGGCAGCCTTATTCTCCACTGCCACAGTGCCACCACCTCCCCCACGAGATCTTGCAAAGAGGCACAGAGTTAGACATGAGGAGGAGTCTAGGGCGCGGAAGAAGGATCTCCATGAGTCAGGGATTCCCGCCAATTGAGGGCTATAGAGTTGGTTGCTAGGGCTTCTAGCTCCAGAGTTTTTGAGGCTAAGAGGAGCACTAGTGATGGTGTTGTTTTTGCTGAGGAAACTACTGAGGGTTTCTCGACTAAAAAGGAAGCAGGTTCTGGGCAACCGAACCTGCCAGCTTGTTGATCGCTAACGCTTTGCGTCCCAGGTTTGCTTCACCTACAACCTTATCGTATATATTTTTATGCATTAGGTACAATTTCATGTCTTTTTGTAAGTGGTGTGGTAAATCGAAAGTGAGTTCTAGGGTGAATTCTGAGTAGCCCAACTCATGATCCTCTCTTGGATTTTCTTGCCTGTTTTTTTTTTCCACAAGAGATTGGTTATTTTTATTGTTGAACCGGCATGTTGGTATCTTGTTTACCTAGTATAGAAATGGACTCTGAATCATGATGTCTAAACAAAATTTATATCCTGAATTAAAGAAATGTTGCATGACTAGGTATAATAACTGATAAATGTGTGGCTCCAATCATGACATAGAGATACACCACTGCGTGGTCCTTAATTTGAAACTCGAACTAGGTTTCTGATAATTTGGTAGAGTACTGAGATGTCAAGTGAGTGTGAGGAAAATTTGAATATTTCATTATTTCTAATGAGCTACTAGAAGTTGCCTGGTTAGTCCTTCTAAAAGTTAGTTGTGATACACAATTAAGAAATGATCATAGGCCCTTGTTCAAAATAGCCAATAATTACCCTAGATAACACAAAACGTAATGAAATTAATCCCTTCTTGAACAAAATGATTTGAGCTTAAAAAAGACCTTTCTTGTTCACGCCAACAGATCTTTTCTAAGAACAATGTGTTGGTCCTGGTCCCTTCTTTGACAGATGCACCTCAACTTATGCTTTTGGCATAAGTTGAGGGTGGATAATGAAGAAAACAACCTTGTCATGGCCCTGAACCAACCTTGGGTATTGTACCTTGACTCATGGCAAAGTAATGAGTTGAGGGTGGCTCTTATGAGGAATACTCCAAAAAATGGGGTTGAAAGAGTAAAGAGATAGAAAGAACAAATGAAAAGTGACTAAACAAAAGTTGAAAGTAAAGTGTAAAATTTAAAAATTTAAAAATTTAAGAAAAGAGAAGAGTCACTTACACAAAAGGAAAAAGAAGGGAGAATAGAAAGGTGAAAGAAAATGGAGAAAGAGGGTAGGATGCTTAGCCATTATGTTAAGGAGGACAACAAGTCACTAAAAATATCCAAATGTACCCTACCTGACCCTGATCATAAGTTACAATCTATGAAAGTCCTATCGTGATCCTAAGAGTGCATTATGGTGAACTTAAAGTAGTGAAAATAAGGGCAAGCCTATGGCAATAAGTATAAATGAGGTATGAAGTTGTTATGAGAGAGACTGTTGAAAAATAATCCCTATACTCAAACTCAAATAATTGTGTGAATAATTAGGATGTTGTTTTGAAGCAACGACACTAGTTGCAATACCGAAAAACTAGCACCTTCGTGAGAGGTCAAAGAGGATATGTGTCGGTGTGTGGTAAGTCTCTGTTATGGTCTTAACTACATGATCAAGCCTAAGAGTAATAGCAAGCATAAATCAATTTGAAAAGTAATCAGGATTGATATTCAGATGATTGCAAAAAGACAAAATATGGATACTCTTGTAAAAAGATTTTGTTCTGAATCATACTGCGTCGCTTTCATGGTACTATCAATGCTTTTTTCTTAAGTTTAGTGTGTGTCTAAGGCCTTTTTGCTTTGGTTTAAATGTAGTTTTCTCTTTGTTTGAAGGAAATATGTCAACAGGGAGAACGTGGGAGAATTGTGTTGAAAAATGTAGAAGTGACAACCTACGGAGCCATCGACAGTACGTCGTGACCTCGATGGTCCGTAGGTGGACACAATCGCATGAAGAAAAAGGCTACTATAGGAAGTTGGAGGATTCTGAGAAAGTGTGGGGCTATGGAGTCTCTCGACGGAAAGTCAGAGACGCGATGGACCGTCCTACAGATTCGTCAATGTTAACAAAAAGTAGCCCAGTACCCATCTTCAAAAGATTCTATGTATGGAGAAACGAAAGCCATAATAAATTTGTTGTGTATATAACAAACCGTCATCATTTCCCATCGATCGTAACAGAATGTTGGTGAAGAAAGCAGCAGAAAAAGAGGTTAAGTATGGAACGACAGAGTGCCTCAACGGTACGTTGCTCCAGTCGTCGACTCAGACGCGTTTTTGAGAAGATTTTTCCTAAATATATTTCCCTTTTATTATAATACTTTTCTATTATAAATACTTGTAAAAACCTTGTTTTTGAAGTTAGATGCTTGGATATTTTTTAGTTTTACAATTCTAAATGTTGGCTTTTTAGATTTTGGAAATTACTTCATTTTTTTGAATCTTTTGTTGCAAGTTTTTGATTAATTGAAGTAATTTTCTAGATTTTCTTCAATCTCATCAAAGTAAGTGCATGGATTCTTATCTAATTAATATGTATTGTATTATTATTAATATGGGTAACTAAATTCCATAACTAGGGTTGTGGGAACCATGGGCAAATAACAAGGTAAAACCTAGCTAAAATAACAATACTCAAATAGTGTCTTGCATGTATTGATAATTCTTTAATTTAGAAGTCTTTTTAATTAGTACACACGTTAGAAATCACCTTATTTATACTTGTCGGACAAACGAGGTAGATAATAAGAAAAGAATTATCAACGTAGATTTAGTACACACTATCTAAAAGGGTAGTGTCGATTGGTGCAAACTAACAACTAAGACAAACATTTATTACGATGTTTAATATGAGGTAAAGGTAAGGTTTAGTAAAGGAAAGACAAGTAGCGGGACAAAGATGCCAAGTGAAATTCCCTTGTTGTCGGACAAAGGAATTAGGGATACATAACTTACCACTTTGCATGAAAGATACTATGATAGAATTATTATAGCTAGAATTACCAAGTTATGAACCTGTAGGGAACACTTAAGACCTAGTTACTTTCATTACATGATAAAAATCAAATCTTTGAACTTGTAACTTGTTTACTTAGAGATAACTAATTAGATTAGTTACTTCAAATTCCCTCTTTGTTACTTATTTTCGGAAAGGACTTGACTATATAGAAGGAATAATAGGTTAAAGTTAAGTCTAAATCATTTTCCTCATGGGATTGACCCCAACCTCATAGTTAGGTTCTTTACTTGATACGATCGTTTATACTTCTTTTCGTGAAGTAAATTTTAGCATATCAGCGCGCTTCACCAATTATGAATAAGAACCTACAAAGACAAGGTTTAATCAGACATCAATCCAAAAGATATTCAACCTCATGCTCTAATAGCAAGTTTTTCACATCTAAGGAGCACCCCCCCCCCCATAACATAATCGGCGTATTTTTTCTCGGAGAGGACTAATACTAGCCTTTTAGCATTCATAATTACATTAATAGGGTAAAAATGTGGAAAATTTAAAAACTTTTCATCTACACAAATTCATAAGGTTTAGTTAAACCTCAAACATAAATATAATATATTCATATTGAGTATACATAGACCCTTCGTATACGAAGATTACATAGTCTTCTACTTTTATGGCACATCTATATATAAGATACATAACTTAGTCTTAATAGCGATGTCTCGTATTAAACCATCTAAACGAAGTAAAATCAACATGGGCACAAGCCCTTAGAAAATGTTGAAATGCCACTTAGGATTACAACAATATCTTCAAAAAATATGAACGAAAGATTGTCTTTAGACTATAACAATGTAATATAGGTAGAGTTATAACAAAGCATCATCCTTGGACTTGAGGACATACCCACTTGCAGAATGATTCCAAGCCTTTCTTGCAAATGTTTACAAATCCTTCAACGACCGGAACCTAAAATGATTGGAACAAAAGGAAGAAATGGGGATAGCACATCAGTTGTATTAAATAGTGACATTTCATTAAAGCATTCTAATTTACTTTGAAAAACAGATTATGCATATTCAAGAATCAATACCAATAAAGAGACACATAATCGTTAAGTCAAGAACATGTACATAACAAGACAAACAATACAAATTCTAGTCAAGTCAACATGCATATCAACATAATTTAGCACATAATAAATAGAACTCTATAATCAAGTTACAATATCAACAAGCATGTATAAGAGAGGTCTTAACATCATCACCGAAGCAAGACCATTACGCATGAACCCTCATTAAATCCACTACTACAATGACTAAGTAAGGCCCCATAACCACATTCAATCAAGTAAACCCAATAATAACTATATGAAATTCCTAACTTCACATAATACATCATTAAGAGTAACTAGCATCATCCTTTAGCAATAGAGATCAACCAAATGTTCATAAGTGAAACTAATATCATAGAAATTTGGTTATAACCCTACATCAAATGTAAATAAGCCACATATAGGCTTATACAAGTGATACTCAAATGAAAGTGGAATGAATATAAAAGTCTTAGAAAAATAAATCAACTTAATAAGAAAGATATCGGTGTCGCCCTCGGAAAGTGAGTACCTACCCACTTGGATGATAGATATTATCAAACCCTTCTTCAAGTCGTGTCAAATGAGCCTTCAACAACCGGAACCTAAAACGTTTGGCAAAAGGGAAGTAAATGGGGTTAGTACTAAATATGTACTAAGTATTAGACCATATGTACATATAAGAACGCAATATGCTATAAAAGGACATTTAGTCAAAATATGCGTATTACCTTTTTAAAAGTCTCATGCATAGTAAAACAACTCATACCAATCAAACAAACATGCTTACTAACTCAAAGAAGTAATACGCATCCCAACATACTTGAACACATGATTTACCACAACCCTATAATCAAGGAATAAAATCACAAACATGAATAATGGTTAATCATAACATAATAAGCGAGAAATGTACTCATCAATACTTATCAAGTCAACAAGTGCAATGACCAGGAAAAGCCCCATAATCTTACTCAATCAAGTAACCGCAACAAGAAACCATAACAATTGTCTAACTCCACATAATATAACATTTAGATTTATATTTCATCTTACTTTAACAATATAATCCATCACATACTCATAAGTGAACTAATTAACATATAGTATCAACAATATGCAAGTTCATCATATAAATTATCATACATCATCATAACATAAACATATATAAGAAAATCCTCCTAACACTCCCCTCAAGGCTAACTATTGCAATGTATAGGTAGAGTCTCATACCCCTACGTAGACTAGGTCAAACCCCTTAGGTCATCCTAGTTAGTGTTCACTTCATTATTTCATTTTACTTTTTCGAAATAACTTTCTTTAACCGACATAGGCCATATGAGCTAATGTGGTATCCGATGTCATGAAACCCTACACCGAAAGAAGGAGTACTACTTGCCAAGGAAGTATAAAAACATTAACATAGCATCTATGTGGATCAAAAAGCTAGTATTTCTATAAGGGAAACATAGTTGAATAACTAGGATATGTAGTTCGGACCCTCTTTATGCTACATGCATTATCATTTTCAATATTTTGAGTACATTAGTTATCCTACCTTCCCTATTTGGGAAGGAACGTACCTCACTGATAGTACACACGGTGCTAGGCTAGAGTCCCTATTGAAATGTCTTTCATTAGTAATCATATTTTAGTTTAGGTCATAGGGTCTACCCCTTATTAGTCGTCATCATAGCTCAATAGGAATATGATGAGTATTGTCCTTTCATTCCAATTCACAAATGTGAGGTTAGCACATTTACATAATCATACTATAACAAGGCATATAAGAAAATTCATCACCACCCTTATGTCATTATATCCTTGACAACAACTCACAAGTCATAATTCAATACATTCCAATTAAACATCATACCAATTTTAATAGATCTCATAATAAGTTATACTTCAATATTACTTGATTACTAAACACAAGTAATCATAATTTAAGTAAAACATTGAGATCACAAAACATACCCCATCTGTTTCAAAAGACATCATCCGAGGTTTTACCGTCAACCATCCAATTAAACCGAACAATGGTTGTAATAACATCATTCAATAGTAATTTATACAATAATTATGATAATAGCATAATCACTATCCAAATCAACTTCAATTCATAACCTAGGGTTAGGGGGAAAGAGTTCATCATGAATTCATCAAGAAATAGATCCAATCCCAATAATACATTACCCTAGGTCCATGAACATATTAGATTAGATTAAAAAAACCTAACAATCAATACATTCATCAACTCCCATCAATTTATAAGTAAGATCAAAGATTTGGTAAATTGGGGAAAGGAACATGATCCACACAAAATTTCATCAATTATCATCAATTAATCAACTATATGTACTTAATTAGTAATATGAAATCACAGTTAATCAAAATCAATCATCAATTTCTAGTTTAGAAGAAAACCCAATTATAAAAGAAAAACCTTTGGAATTGGGTGATTTAGAAATCAACTTTGAAAGGAACCCATGGGGAAAGGAAATCTAAGAATGAAGAACCCATACCTTCAAGAAGATTAATCCACTAAATTGAACTGAAATCCTATAGAAATTGGTCTTCTTCCTCAAGCTTTCTTGCTTTTTCAATGGATGATTTATTGATTGAGAAAGTAGAGAGAGATGAGGGTTTTTTGTTTTTTTTTGGGGGGGGGGGGCATTTTGTCTAAGTGAGTGAAAAATGACTTAAAATTGACCCTTAGGCTATACAGAATCACCCCCTAAATAACACAAAATACCCTTACTTTATTGGATCTTTTGGTGAAGTCAAAATGCTTAAAATACGATTTCAACGAATCTGGGAAGTGGATGCCTGTCGCGGGGCTAATTTCACATTTTTTTTTTGAAATTTTGTTTGAGGCTGTGAGCCTCGTGGAGTGCATGCATCGTGAGCCAACGTTTTTTTTACTACCGTGTGTTGGCTCTGTGCAGGCTGCTAGCCCATGTTAGGGTCCTCTTCAAGGACCCTTCGAGTGGTCTTTGGGGAGTTGTTACTTGACTTTTAAATTCTCTATACTATATTTTTGCTATTTAAGTCTTTTAATAGTTTTATACTTCATTTTACCCTCCCAATCCTTCACCAAACAAAGGGATGTGAACTAGTTCAATTTCTCTAGTTTCCGAACTTCATGGACCTTTCTTAACGCCTTGACTATAAAACTTCCTAAAAGAATTATATACTTTATATATGACCGTAAAACACTGTTAAAACTTTTAGACTCTCATGTTAGGATCTATATTAGGCTTTAGGCTTCCAAAGTATTACATTTCTTGGACGTTTGACCTCTAAACACTTTCAAACTTTAAACAATGCCTCAAAATACTATTATAAACCATTTTATGACTTTGAAACCTTATATCTAGCTTCAACGAAGTCGTTTTAGAGGTGTTACATTCTCCCCCACTTGGACAACATTCGTCCTCGAATGACACTTACTTCTTTTAGGTAATTTCATGAGATAAGAAACTCAAGATTAGCAGCACATAACCATACCACATAATAAACAATTGGGAGGAACCCCATTTCACATAAACAAGAGACTCAAAAAACACAAGAAGATAGAAACTACTACTACTACTAATCATTCCATAAGAGTAACATTATTCATTTCATATAGGAGGAACTTATTCTCCACACATTATCATGTTCATATATATTATTTCTAAATGTATTTTTATCCATTTTACATGAAAGATCAATTTAGTAAAAATTTCAAAATCTTTACATTGAAACATGCTCCAACTTTCAAGAATGAAACTCTTAAGAAATTTATTATTGAAGCATGAGAATATGAGAGATTAAACCGTATACACTCATTTTATAACAGAGACATAACTTTCTGAAAAAAACAATTCTAGGAGATCAATGTAATTCATTTTCACTTAGACTCCTAAAGAACATGCAACATACTACTATGAATTCCAACTTTGAAGCTTAAATTGAATAGAAGACAAGAGACAACAATATAAAACCCAACTACTCACCATACTCCCCCACTTAGCAGGAACCCATTACTACACAAGAGAGAAGCCATAACATACCGACTTCATCACCTGAATTTGCTTCCTTAGCTAGGAGAACATAGAAATGATTCCTTTTTTGAGAAGCATTATCCAGAACACTAGGAGAAACTTGCTTGGTTTATGTTCCTCTATCTGCATTAGTAGGTTAATCCCTCACCTTATGACCATCCTAACAACAACCAATCAACCATCGGTACCGGTTAGACATTTCCCAAAGTGTTTCTTCCCAAAAGTAGTACAAGTAGGCTTAACACCTTGAGAACCATCACCTCTCTCAAGATTAATATTAGGAGCACTATGTACATGTTTGTTTGAATCCCTCTTCTTGAATCTAGGTTGGTTTTGCTCATTGGATCTACCCCTCATTAAGTTAAATGATATCCTAATAAGTTTGGACTTCTCAATGAATTATGCATACACCATACACCTGGAAAAGTTGATGTCGTTATTATTCATCGTCGTACAACACTTTTCTTTCACAAGTTGGAAAACACCGATTAGAAACCTAGTCATCTCATCCCTAGGGTTAGACACCAAGGATGAAGCTGTAAGACCCCAAAAATAACTTAGGTTAAGGTAGAGACAAATATGGTTGTAATGATGTTCTAAGGTCTTAAAATGGTTTATAATGAGGTTTGAGGGAAGTGTGTAAGAGTTTAGGTGCATTTGAAGTCAAACAGCAAGATACGACCAAGACGTGTCACAACTATGACCTATATGCCTCATATGTCGTTTTATGTTTTTATATGTGATTCATGAAGGTATAATGTTCTTAATTGAGTTATTATGTTCTATATAGGCATCTTATAAAGTTTTGTAATGTTTGGAGGTGAAATATCCAAGAACATTTATGACGTTCGAAATGCTTTCCTTGTGATGACCTTGTATGGCTACGCATGTTTTGTCATATTTTACGTGTTTATTTTGAATGAAACTCATGTGGTAGATCCTTAAATTGTAAATGATCATGTTTGATTTGAAAACGTCCGGGTACGAATCTACCTAGAACCCACAAAGTGGCCCTAAGTGATGACCCAAACATAGAACTCAACACTGCGAGGTAGTGTCAATCGACGACCAGTTAAAGAAGAGACGGACCGTTGTTGGGTGTCATCGATGGAGACTGAAACTCTGCAGATTTAGGAGTTTTAGGTGAAACCCATGAGACCCCATCGACTGGGCGTGGGTGAGACCACAAACCGTCGATGTGGGCGGCGATGGTGTTGTGAGGTTGCTGCCATCTTTTTTATTAAGTTGAGGGGTGAAGTTGTAAATTCACCCCAAGTCTTATAAAGTGTGAGTACGTTTGTTTTGAGTATTTTTGGGTATTTTAAGAGTATATAAGTCGGTAAACTCTTATTGTAACCCTAACACCTAAATCAAAATACATTCCCTCCAAAAGTTCCTCTAAAAACCTCCATGAGAGTTCAAAGTGAAGCTGGAGTTTGATGATGGTTCTTCAATGGAGTTTCATCTTCAATATTCATTGGTTTCTTCAAACATGGTATGGGAGTTCCTTATATAATGCTTTCTATCACCTTAGATCCAATTTAAAAGATCATTTTCAACGATTTAAAAAAAGATGAAAAGTGCAATGTCTATTCTAAGTCTTGGGTTCTTGCATAAATGATTTTCAAACGTTAAGATTTATGTAATTGATGTATAATTGACTTTTTCCAATAAAATTCTCCATGAACCCTTGATCTTCACAAATCTCTCAATTTGACTAAAATATGGGTTATGTGTTCATGCTTTAAGATTGATGAATTCATGTGTAGATTCTTATGGTATTTAGATTCATCTTTGGTAGGAGAATTTAATGTTCTTATTTTGATGTCTTGTAAGTGTATATGTGACTCATCATAAGTAGTCTTGAGGGTCATATAGGCATGGCTAAAGAGGTTGTATGGGCGATCTCTCTTTGTGTTACTTACGTGAGTCTTAGGATAACATTAAGTGGGAAAATTACATTCTAGAAGATGTCTTAAGTGAAGTGAAGTAAATTCACTATGATGTAGTCTAAAAATGTGGCTTTTTTCTTAAAGGATTTCTTATATATTTCAATGTCTTTAAGGGTTTTTCTTATTCTTATAATCGAAATTAAGGAAAATAATGGTATTTACTAAATGTCTCTTTTTGATGGTTTTTGCTGGGCTTCCATACTTAGTACATCTTATGTGCTAACCCCTTCATTCCCCTCTTTGACTAAAGCGTAGGGAATTGGAAGTGTTGTTGTGCTATGGAGGAATCATACTTTTCTAAGGCTTAAAGATGAAGTATTGGTGAGTCCTCATCGATTCAAGGACAATATCCACATGTCCCTCATGTCATAGACTTTATTTTTGTCTTAAATAAGATTAGTCCCAACCGTTGTATACTCAAAATTAGATGATTCAAGTAGATGTTGTAAAGATAATTTTTTAAATAGAAGTCTTCCACTTGTGCAATGTTTATGAAAGTGTTCTTCATGTGTGAAGAATGTTTTAAATTCTTATCTATTTTAGTATGTTTAGTTATGCAATTAATGATACGATAGTCTTAGATAAGACTTATTGAAGTTTCATTTGCCATGTGATGACACAACGTTGCCCTAACTTTTAGGGTGTACTTGTAGGTCGAGAAATAGTTTGTATCAAAGCATAAGGTTTAGGGAGTATCTTAGTTGTTTTATGAACCACAACTACTACATTCTTGTTTGTAATGTGAATCACGCCACATTATAAATTGGAGACTATTGGATGCTAGTAATATTTCACTTCTTCATTCATCTAATCATGACTAAGAGCTTTGGATAATGTGTCTTTCCATTTTTACCTTATGTTTTGGTCATTGAGGATGACTTTGTGAAGTTTGGGTTAAGGGACATAAAGGATGATATGTGACTTGTGAGATTTTTGTATGATAAAAGGTTGTTTTGACCTTAGATTGGTTTGATTAACTTTTCAAGGGTAGTAAAGTTTGAGAAGAATGGTAAGGTGTATTGTTAGAAATGTGAAAAAGTGTGTAAGACCCCTAAAATGACATAATTTAACTAGATCCCAACATGTTGGTATTGATGTTATAAGGTCGTAAATATGTATAATATCTAGTGTATAGGTAGTAGGTAAAGTATTAGAGGTGTTGGACGTCAATGTCAAGGACAACTAAGACGTCCGACGACTAAGTCATCGAAATATCTAAAATATAGTTTTATGTGTTTAGGTGTGTTTATGTGTGTTAAATTGTGTTTTAAGGTTATTAAGTGAGTTAATATATCATGTATAGGCAGTGGTGAAAGTTTCATGAAGTTTGAAGGTCAAATGACCAAGAACGTCAAAGGCGTTCGAAAGATATACTTTGAGTCGACCTTGTAAGTCTAGGTGAGTTTCTTCGAGTTTTACGTGTTTATTTTTTATTAAATTCATGTGAGAGGTGTTGAAGTTATAACCGATCGTATTTGGGTTGTAATTGTCCGGCAAATTATCCCCAAGGACCATCCAAGTGTCTTTGAGAATGGACAAAAAATTAGTGTGTAGGCTGTCCGAGGAAGACCTTGGCGACGGAGCAGTCAATGGACAGTCGTGGCTATGAAGCCCCGTCAAAGGTTACCGTCATAAGGGAATTAGATAAGGGTGAATAGAGTAAGCTTGGACACCTAGTGTAGCAACCAACGGAGGGTTGTGACGCCCCATCGTGGCTGTGACGGCCTGTCAAGGGCAGGCATCGCACGCCATTGCCTTCTTGCGCAGGCTATTGCCAAGTCAAGGGGTGAATTGGTAAATTCACCGTGCTTCTAAATTAAGTCATGGACGGTTTAATAAGGGTCTTTTGGTTATTTTAATTAAATATATAAAGTAATCACATGGAAGACCTCATTCTTCAAAATCATAAACCCAAAACTCGTAGAAAATATTCCAAAACCTCCATTGAAGTCCAACTTGAAGAGGGAGACTTTTGAGGGGTTTTTGTGTCAAAATTCTTCATCAAAGTTAAGGATTATAATCCTTGAGTTATGGCTTTTATCCTTGAAACTCGTTTCATCAAGGACCCCAATCCTCAATATGTTTTTCAAAGTTTTCTAAAGTCAATTGTCAAATTTCATGAGTCTACCATGGGTTCTTGCATAAATGAGTTCTAAACATTGAATTATGATATAATTGATATTTTATTGATGATTTAAATGTAAATAACCTATGAACCCATTAATTTTGATGAACACTTGTAATAACCCTAAAAATGTTTAAGATAAGTTATGCTTAACGTGTCTAGAATGCCTACGATTAGACCATGTTCACACGGAATGATGCGCGTAGAAACAGACCTTGGAACCCCTTCTATATCCAAGCCAACTAACTTGGGGAGTTAGTTGAGCTTGTAAAGGTTGGGTACAACTATGTAGGGCACTCAAATATGAAGATTTACTTGAAGGAGTCTTTACCGGACTTAAAAAGAGGAAATCTTAGGTTTGGAGGGTCTAGGGGAAAAATGGTGTTTTTCAAGGCTAAGGGTAATATCATAATTACCCTAAATATATAATTAATTATTTACTTATTAAGGTGGAGGGTCAATTTGGGGAGATAATGTCGAAATTGATCCCTTTAAGTAAAGTCTTGCTCCACCCGAGTTTCAACCTAGGTGGGAGATGATTTAATGTGATTTTTTTAACTGGTGAATTAATTCAATAAATAAATAATTTATTTATTATTTAAAAAGGAAAATCATTTTTATTATTAATTATTATTTATTTATTAATTAACGTGTTTTTATGACTAAGTCTCCTAGTTGACTAAGTCTAAACTAATTCAACTCTTTTAACTCTCTCTCACGCTCATCTCTCTCACATTTCTTTACTCTTTTCACGTTCTCTATGCTAAAAGAAACAGAAGAACTGATCATCAACTAAACATTCTTGACACTAGAAGAACTTTCACATTAAAAACTAATTCAAACATAACAAAAATGTTGGGAAAAGAGAGGAGTTTTTCCGTTGAGTTAGTGTTGAAGAATTTGGACTTAGACCTGTTCTTGGGATGAATTTTTGGGCAGAAAGTCAAGGGTTTAACAAAAAAAAGGTGTGGGTATTACTCTCTCTTGGTCCCTCTCCCAAGAGATCCCTTAAAGTTCATAATATTCATTTGAAAACTAGGATTTTTCCCCCTTTTGCATCCCCTATCACTAGCTCCCAATGAATAGTAGGTTGGGTATGATTCTGCAAGATTTAGGTGTATGTTATGTTTTCATGATGAATATGATTATGTATGTGTACATTGAAATTGTATGAAAGACAACCATGTATTCAAAAGTTTTTGCAAATATGTGCATGTGAAAAATGTTACTATGAATGAGGTTTCAGGTTGAAGCTTCAAGTTTGATATTATTTTAGTTGTCATTTCACGTGCATAAACCAATATAAATAGTCATGTTCATTAAAATGGAAGTGGGGCTGATTTGAGTATCTATATTTTGTCTAAATGAGTCCATGAAATACACCTCAAAAAGTGTTACATGATCCATGAATTTTCCTAAGTTTTCAAGTGGAACTATTGGTGAAAATAAGCTAAGAAAATGTTTAAAATTCCAGCAAAAAAATTATAAGTTTAGTTTAAGCTAAAGTATAGAGGAGTAAATATAGAAATTTAATTGATTTTAAAGGGACGAGGCCACGAGGATTCGAACCTCTAACCTCACCTGTGTGATACCTTAAGCTCGCAAGGGAAAAAAATGGGGTCAGGGTGATTTGAAATGGGGTATATTGGCTGAGAAAGTATAATGCAAAAAAGTAAATAAATAAAATGAGAGGCGTGGGAGTCGAAACCACGACCTCCTGGCAGCGAATGAAGTGAAAGAAAAATAAATGAAAGGAAGGGTGAGGTGTGAGAATCGAACCCACGACCTCAAGGCTTTGAATCACAAAAGGGAAAGAAAAAGAAAATAAAGTGAGGCTACAACCTCACTGCCAACGCTTAGATAAGTCAATATTTAAATGGAAATAAAATAAAGAGGTTGTGGAGGTTCGAACCCAAAACCTCTCAGTCCCTAGTGAAATAAAGAAAAATAAAGAGAGGTTGTTGGGGTTTATCCCACAAACTCCTGGTCTATGCGAAATGAACAAGGAAAATAAATAGGAAAATAAAAGAGGTTTGAGGGGATTCGAACCCAGAACCCCTCGGCCAAGGGAGAGACTTTCCAAAGAAAATGAAAAAAAAGAAATATTAATGTTGGGGCTATATCTAGTGTCCTAATGTAATGAGAACTAAATTTAAAATCAAGTAAAAATGTAAGTGTTGTCCAAGGGATTCGAACTTGGGTTTCCTTTCCCAAATTGCCACATTCATACATAAGTCATACGTGAACTAAATTGCAAAGATTAATTCCACCTACTTAGATCAAAATTGAGATATTGGCATACATACAAGATACATAAGTCTTGTAATACATAATCTTAGGAAGATATGAGTCACTTAACAAACTATGAATAAACCCTCATGGCTTGTATGTATAGACCTATAAGTGTAGCATATGTTTAAAAATAAGTGTACCTAAGATGTATTTAATGAAATGATGTAACCCTAGAAGGGTTAAGTACGAGTGAAAAGCACACTAAATTTCCAAGTGTGTTGGTATTTGATGAAATGATTATTATGTCATCAAATGATGAAAACCTAGAAGGGTTAAGTAAGAGTGTGAAACACACAAATGGCCAAGTGCATTGACATATGATGCAAGGAACATACACGTAAAAAGGGGTGAGTAATTATGAAGAGAAAATGTGCTAATGTTAATGATTATGGTGACAACATGATAAGAGGCTAATGTAAAAGATGGGACCAATCTCAAATTAGGCTAAGTAAAATTACCAAAACACACTCACCTATGAGAGTGTAAAGTTAATGAAGAGACCAATCTCTATGATGACTCTAATGAATGTATTGAGATTAACACAGTTAATACTAATGATGAGATGATAAATCATCTATTTGAGATATGATGTCCTAATACTAGAAGTCAGCTTCCATGACGTATGAGTTGAATGTAATGAAACTTTATACTGCGCACCAGTAGAATAGCTATGAGCGGTGATGCCTTCTTTCGGGAAGGGCGGAGGTTTATGTAACTCTCATGAGATGAGACTGTCTGGCATTCCGGGTATGGGTCTCCTTATATCTCCTAATCTTCGAACCTATACTGCCAAAATAGGGATCTAGTGGGGTTAAATTCCCATATATGCTAGCATTTTTTAGGTCACCTTATCCGTTGATTCCACCTTTTTTCGGTGTGGGGGAGACATTAGATTTCATGATGCTAACATGATCTATGTCGGCTAAAGTTAAAGTTCCAAATGAATGAACGAGGCCACCCTCTAATGATGCACATGATGAAATGAACGATATCAAAGGTGTTAGGATAGGATAATCCAGAGGTGAGCTAGACTCAAGTAATGACACTTGGTTATTCTTAATCATTGCACAACAAACCCGATAAAAGTCTTAAAAAACATCCTAGGTATAGTTGGTGTTCACACTAGCCTATGAACGAAATGAAATAAAGTAAGTATGAATGAATGAAGCAGATTTTGTATTTGTCAATCAAGACTCCCTAGTTGAGGTCCCACATGTTGAGCCCTCCTTTTGGGAAGTCTTAATGTTAAGTCCATGATTCCAAGGTTTCATGGCATATGAATGAATGCTATAAAAGTTGTTATGTGTTATATGCAATATGATATGTGCTATGTGTAAGATGTTATGTGCTATATGCAATATGATAAGTATGATGATGTATGTTACAGTCATGGCATGACTTTCCTAGTCCAAATTTTGAAAGTTCACTAACTTTCCTAATCCTAATTTTGCAAGTATACTGACTCGACTTTTCATAATCATGTTGTTAGGAAAGAGATATTCTTACTCATGCATGTCATTGGTGTATGCTTGCATATACCTATAGTTTGTATAAATGTGAACCAATCCCATACAACTCTATATTTATAGGTGCAGGCACAGGTGGACACTAAAGTTTACAGGTTGACGTGTAGTTATCCGGCCGTGGCGCTTTCATCCAGACTTTGTAGGCCCTTATTCTTTCAATCATGTCTACCATAATTATCTAGCTTAGGTATAGGATTTATATACTGGAGCATGTTCCACTAGTGTTTCTTTCCACTTTTATTTCACACTCTTTTTTGGTGCCGTTTTTGGAAAAATACTTTAAATGCAATTATCAATTGTTTCTTGTATTTGATTATCTCGATATTAGATGGGTGATTTGTGAACTCCTATGATGTTAATTTCAAAATGTTTTCCATGAAATTAGGATTCAAAAGTTTAATTTTTCTTCTAAAATTAACCTAGATGAAGTGAGAATGACGTACGTAGGTTTGTCTGTGACCTCTGCAAGGTCAACAACGCTGGTCTCGTCTGTAGTCTAGGTTTTGGTAGTTACAAAGTTGGTATCAGATCACTAGGTTAAAATTCGAGAATTATAAGTTCACATCAACCACATTGAGTAGTTTGTAAGTCATGGTAGTGAAGTGCACCACTATCCTTTATTAGAGAATGCATAGTGCGTATGAAAATTTCCCTTCTTCTGATCTTCTCGTGCCTTGCCTAATTTTTGACTTCTTGGTTTTATGAGCGTGTATAACATCAAATATTTGTTGTTTACAAATAATTAACACTAGGAGAGCGATTGGTCTTAGGAGAGGAGTAGCAGCTGTTGGGGAAAATCAGGTTCTACTCTAGGTTCCAGTTGAAGGAGTGTCTATGCCTGTTAACCCAACTGGGTTGACTGATGTGGAGGTACAGGCATCTCTGGCCCAGATGGCACCGACCATCACTAAGCAGTCTTAGTCCATAAATTCCCAGGTCAACCGGCAGAATGTATAGAGGGATAACGCACCAGTGCATAGCATGGAGGACAGGCTGAGAGACTTCACGAGAATGAATCCTCCTATTTTCAGACGGTCTAAGACTTCAGAGGACCCCCAGTAGTTGATGGATGAGGTGCATAAGATTTTGGATGCTATGGGGACCACAGATACTGAGAAAGCTAAGCTTACTTCCTATAAGCTCAAAGATGTTAAACATACTTGGTTCAAGATGTGGTAGGATAGTCGAGCATTGGGCGGAGTTTCAGTCACTTTGGAGTTGTTTAAGAAAGCCTTCCAGGAAAGATTCTTTGCCAGGGAGATAAGGGAGGCGAAGGTTGAGGAGTTTATCAACCTTAAGCAAGGATTAATGATTGTTAGAGATTATTGCCTGAGGTTTGTAAAACTATCCATGTATTCTAATTTCCTTAGTATCTAACAACAAGGATGAGATGAGTACTGAAGTTTGTTAAATTATCCAGGTATGCTACTTCAATTGTATCTGACAATAGGGATGAGATGAGAAGGTTCGTCCCAGGAATCTACAGATTCTTGTGGAGGAGTGTAGGTCTGCGATTCTCGATGACAACATGGACCTGTTATGGGAATTCAAATTCCTAGATGAGTACAACACATATAGGAGGCAACCTGAGCCCAAGAAGGGCAATGAAGTTTAGATGCAGCGTCCCGAAAAGAATTCTGCTAAGTGTTTCCATGCTCACAGTGGAGAGTGCAGACAGGGCACTAATGCCTTTTTTAGCTGCGGTGAGAGTGGAAATTTGTTATAGAATGCCCAGAGAACAGAGGTTAGGATGGAGGTAATGCTCAGCCTAAGCCTAATCAATAGGGTGAAGCAACATCCGAGACTCCTATGAGGAACAAGTTCTATCCCCTAAAGGTCAGGGAGGAGCAGAAGAAGTCCGCTGATGTAGTCACATATATGCTGCAAGTATTCTAAACTTCTATTTATACTTTACTTGATCCAGGGTCTAATATTTCCCTCGTAACTCCTTTGCTTGCTCTCACTTTTGAAATATTTACTAAAGTTCTGTATGATCCTATAGTTATCAGTACACCTTTAGGATAAAATGTAAGAGCTGATAGAGTATACAAGGATTGCCCAATAGTTGTAAATGGTAAGACTATTCGTGCATACTTGGTTGAGTTACCCATTCATGATTTTGATGTTATCCGTTGCATGGACTGGCTTCATAGTTTTTATGCTTGTTTGGATTTTCATAGTAGAGTGGTGAGATTTTTTTTTCCTAATAAAAAAGAGCTAGTTTGGGAGAGGTACAAGTCGAGTCGTCCTAATCCCTATATTTTGAACCTTAAGGACAGTAAAAATATATCCAAGGTGTTATTGTGTCATCTTGTGAGTGTTAATGATTTAGACCATGACAAAATCTTCTATAGACTCAGTGCCTATAGTGAATGAGTTTCAATATGTATTTCCTGATGATTTTCCTAGAGTTCCTCCCCTAATGAGACTAACTTTGGTATCGACTTAGAACCTGGTACTAAACCAATTTCAATTCCTCATTACAGAATGGATCCAGCTGAACTGAAAGAGTTGAAGCTGTAGTTAAAAGATCTCAATGACAAGGGTTTCATTAAGTCGAGTATATCACCTCTGGGCGCTCCAGTGTTGTTTGTGAAAAAGAAAGATGGAACCCGTAGAATGTGTATTGATTATCGATAGCTCAACAAGTCACTATCAAGAATAAATATCCACTCCCCAGAATAGTTGATTTGTTTGACCAACTCCAAGGGTCTTGTTTCTTTTCGAAGATCGATCTTTGTTCAGGGTACCATCACCTTAGACTTAGAAATGAAGATATCCCAATGACAATCTTTCATAACCTTTATGGTCACTATGAGTTCCTAGTAATGTCATTTGGTCTCACTAATGCACCTGCTACATTTATGAACCACATGAATAGAGTTTTCCATGAAAACCATGACTCATTTGTCATAGTATTCATTGATGACATTCTCATCTATTCTAAGACCAATGAAAATCATGAGCAACACTTAAAACTAACATTGCAGGTACACAGACAACATCAGCTATATGCCAAATTCTCTAAATGTGAATTCTGGCTAAGATCAGTGACCTTCCTAGGTCATGTAGTGTCCGATAAAGGTATGGAGGTAGATCCCAGGAAGACTGAGGTTGTTAAGAACTCGCTAAAACCTCTTACTCCCCCACTATATCCGTAGGTTCTTGGGATTGGCTGGTTACTATCTCAAGTTCGTGGAGGGTTTTTCTTCCATTACCTCCCACTCACCATCATGATGAAAAAGAAAGTCATGTTTGATTGGGTGGAGACTTGAGAAAAGAGCTTCCAATAGCTCAAGGACAGACTCACTTCAGCCCCGTTGTTTACCTTACCTAAGTGTGGTGAGAATTACACTGTATATTGTGATGCATCTAGAGTTGGTTTGGGTTCTGCAAGGTGGTAAGGTGATAGCCTATGCGTCCAGACAGCTCAAGGTGCATAAGAAGAACTGTCCAACTCATGATGTAGAGTTGGCAGCGTTGGTGTTTGCATTGAAGATTTGGAGGCACTACTTGTATGGAGTACATATGGATGTGTTCAGAGACCACAAGAGTCTCCAGAACGTGTTTACACCGAGAGAGTTAAATCTACATTAGTAGAGATGGTTGGAGATGTTGAAACACTATGACATGGATGTCCACTACCATCCAGGTAAGGCTAATGTTGTAGATGATACTTTGAGCATGATGAGCATGGGGAGTACTGTCCACGTTGAGGATGAGAAGAAGGAGTTGGTGAAATATGTACACAGACTGGCTAGAGTGGGCGTGCAGTTGGTTGACTCTACTAGTGGGGGTGTTTCGGTCCATTCTAGTTCTGAATATTCCTTGGTAGTTGAAGTCAAAAAGTGTCAGCATCTTGATCCTATGTTGATGGAGAGGAAGTACTCAGTATTGACAAACATGAATGAGTCTTTTTACTTGGCAGGTGACAACATACTGAAGTACCAGGAAAGGATGTGTGTACCAGATGTGGATGATTTGCGGACCAGGATTGTTGTCGAGGCCCATGGTTCTAGATATTCCATACATCTAGGTTCCCCCAAAATGTATCATGATCTTAAGCATACTTATTGGTGGGATGGCATAAAGAATGACATTGTGAAATATGTGGCAAAGTTTTCTAATTGTCAACAGGTTAAGGAAGAACATCTTAAGCCTGGCGTTCTTACTCAAATTATTGATGTTCTGACTGTGAAGTGGGAGGAAATTAATAAGGACTTCGTGGATAGTCTTCCAAGGACTAGGAGACAACATGAATCCATATGGGTTATTGTGGACAGAATGACTAAGTCTACCCACTTTATCCCTGTGAAGTCTACTTACAAAGCCGAGGATTATGCGATACTTTAAATTGATGAGATTGTGAGATGGAATAGGATTCCTTTGTCTATCATTTCAGATAGAGGAGCTCAGTTTACTTCACATTTATGGAAATCTTTCAAGTAGAGCTTGGGCATACAGGTAATTCTTACTACTACCTTTCATCATCAAACTGATGGGCAGGCAGAGCACACCATTTAGACATTGGAAGACATATTGAGAGCGTGTGTGATTTACTTCAAGGGTAGCTTGGATTACCATCTGCTTTTGATAGAGTGCTCATGCAATAATAGTTATCACTCCAGCATTGGAATGGCACTGTTTGAGGAACTATATGGTAGAAGGTGTAGATCTCCAGTTGGATGGTTCGAGGTTGGAGAGTCCTCCATTATGGGTCTAGAGATCATTCATAAGTACTTAAAGAAGGTCAGAGTGATTAGGGATAGGTTGGCTACGACTTATAGTCGGCAAAAGTCATATGAATATAACACAAAATGGCCCTTATAGTTTGATGTTGGTGATCAGGTCTAACTTAAGATATCACCTATGAAGGGTGTGATGAGGTTTGGCGGAAAGAGGAAGTTGAGTCCGAGGTATGTTGGGCCATATGAGATCCTACAACGCGTGGGTGAGGTGGCCTATGAGTTGGGATTGCTTGTAGAGCTAGATTTTGTGCATCCAATCTTTGATGCATCCATGTTAAAGAAGTGCCTAGGTGATCCAACATCTATTATACTTGTAGAAGGTTTGGGGGTTGATGAAGACTTATCCTATGAGGACCTGTTGAGATCTTAGACAGACAGGTCAAGCGACTGTGAAACAAGAAGGTTTCCACAATGAAGGTATTATAAAGGAGTTATCTTGTTAAGGGTTCTACATGGGAGGCTGTAACGACCTGTTTAGTCGTTTTGAGCAACAGATTTTATTCTGGAAAAACTGGCAGAGGTGAAGGGGGCCACGACGGACCGTCACGGGCACGACGGACCGTCGTGGAGGTGTCGTTTCCAAACACTTAGAAAATCTGAAATTGGGTACTGAAAATCGACTCTCTGAACGTCGTGACGGAGTGGCAGGACGGACCGTCGCAGGCGCGACGGCCCGTCACAAGGCCATCCACTCAAAAATGAGTTTCTGTGGCATACGACGGACAGCAGGACGGACCGTCGCAGGCGCGACGGCCCGTCACGGGATACGCAATCCCAGTTCGGGTCGGATTTCTTTACACGTTTTAAGGGACATTTTTGACTATTCCTGCTTTAATTATAAAGTTAGAGGGTTAATGTTAATAAGTCTAATTACTTGGGGGTTAAAAGAGGTAACCTTAAGTTAATTAGTGGGTTATTATTGCCATCTTTTATTCTTAATTATATATTAATTAGGGTAAAAGAAAGAGGGTTTGAATAAAGAAAAATAGAAAGAACAGAAAGAGAGAGGGAGAATCGATCAAGAGAGAGAGACGAAGAGGATAGCAAGGATTTTGAGAAGATAGCTTGTTGATTCAATTCTTCGGTGGAGGTAGGTTATGGTTTATGTTACGATATTCGTAGTGAACTCTTAATAGTGAATATTATGTGTTGATAATATTGTAAACCCTGCTATGTGCTTAAGTTGTATGCTTGCATGATTATGATTATAAAATTGTGACGAATT
The DNA here is from genome assembly GCA_027704765.1 of Solanum habrochaites. Lineage (NCBI taxonomy): Eukaryota > Viridiplantae > Streptophyta > Magnoliopsida > Solanales > Solanaceae > Solanum > Solanum habrochaites. The sequence goes on along the minus strand of JAKWJA010002500.1, from coordinate 24,066,730 downwards.
AACAAAGCATGATGAAGTTATTGAATCCCAAATCTTGAAAGAACCCTAATTCACTTGATATATTATATAATGAGAATGATGATGCCTTAGTATGAAAGAAGGCTTGATAAATTATATAATGAGAATGATGATGCCTTAGTATGAAAGAAGGCTTAATAAATTATATAATGAGAATGATGATGCCTTAGTGTAAGAGAAGGCTTGATGAATTAGGGGATCGGGTGCCACGTTCCGGTACCAGGATAGAATGAATATGAGGATCGGAGTGTCACGTTCCGACACCAGGATAGAATATGGATCGGGTGCCACGTTCCGGTACCAGGATAGAATATGAGGATCGGAGTGTCACGTTCCGACACCAGGATAGATTATGGATCGGGTGCCACGTTCCGGTACCAGGATAGAATATGAGGATCGGAGTGTCACGTTCCGACACCAGGATAGTATATGGATCGGGTGCCACGTTCCGGTACCAGGATAGAATGAGGATCGGAGTGCCACGTTCCGGCACCAGGATAGAATATGAGGATCGGGTGCCACGTTCCGGTACCAGGATAGAATATGAGGATCGGAGTGTCACGTTCCGACACCAGGATAGTATATGGATCGGGTGCCACGTTCCGGTACCAGGATAGAATGAGGATCGGAGTGCCACGTTCCGGCACCAGGATAGAAATAGAGGATCGGAGTGTCACGTACCGACACAAGAGGAAGAAAGATAATGAATCTTGAAAGATAATGAATATACTCAATCTAATGAACTTAATTCCCAAAAGAGTATGGTATTGAGGCTTGAGTCCTCACGTGTGAACTCGGTTGTAGTTATTGATGAATTCATGTTGTTATTGCTACATGTTGAGTATTGTAGTTGATTTACATTATTATTGATATATAATGTTCCCTATTTTGAGTTAGCCGATGATATCTACTCAGTACGTGTGGTTGTACTGACCCCCTAATTTTATGTTTTCCTCTTTGTTATTTGTGTAATGCAGCAAACGTTTCGTCAACTTCAACTCACAGTAGATCTAGCCAGTCTTCACTTCATCGGAAATTCAGGGTGAGCTAATGCGTCTAGCTTGGACTGGGTCTTCTTCTTCAGTCTTGATGCCTTGAACTTCCGGCATGGACTAGCTTTTTAGTTATTTTGTTCTTAGACATTCTTAGTTAAGTAATTTGAGATAGATGTTCTTGTGATGATGACTTCCAGATTTTGGGGATAATAATAATAGTATTGAATTGTTTTTATTAATGAGTTTAAGTCTTCCGCATTATTTCCTGTTGATATATCTTGAAATGTTAAGGTTTAGATGGGTTGGTTCGCTCACATAGGAGGGTAAATGTGGGTGCCAGTCGCGTCCCTGATTTGGGTCGTGACAAACTTGGTATCAGAGCATTAGGTTCATTGGTCTCATCACACAAGAACAGGTCTAGTAGAGTCTTAAGGAACGGTAGGGGGACGCCTTTACTTTCCTTGAGAGGCTATAAGACTTTAGGAAAATTTCACTCTTTCATTCTTCTTTCGTGCTACTACTTGAGTCCAATTGGTATCTGGGCGATACGAATTGGTATCTGACCATCTTCACTCTATTTCGCAGATGGTTAGAACTAGAGCAACGACCGCACCAGCAGCAACAACGGAAAGACAAGAAACGACTGAGCCAGCCAATGGGGCTGTAGCTCGAGGAAGAGCAACGGCAAGAGGCCGTGGGAGAGGTCGTGGGAGGACATCCTCTAGAGGAAGAGGACAAGCACCTAGCCCATCTGATACTAGGGCGGTGACTCCTCCACCGACCGAGGAGGTGATAAGAGAGGGGGAGGAAGGGGAGAATGAACAAGGGCAGAATGAGGAATGCCACCCCAACCTACCCCAGAGATGATCAACCAGGTACTTGCTTATCTTAGTGGGTTATCCGATCAGGGTCAGGCACCTCCAGTGGTTTCTACACCAACACCTCCGTTTTCAGAGGTACGACATGCGGCTACTATGGCTCCCCGCATGGATGCATCATTGGGAATAGGCACATTTCCACGTCTGACTACTGGGCCTATTATGACAATGATCAGCATGAACTTTTCAGTAAGTTCTTGAAATTAAAACCTCCAGTCTTTAAGGGCGCAGAATCAGAGGATGCCTACGATTTTCGGGTTGATTGTCATGAGCTACTACACAAGATGGGTATAGTAGAACGGTTTGGCGTTGAGTTCGTGAGCTATCAGTTTCAAGGGAACGCCAAAATGTGGTGGCGGTCACATGTTGAGTGTCAACCAACAGAGGCACCACCTATGACTTGGGAATCATTCTCTACTCTGTTTATGGAGAAGTATATCCCAAGGACTTTGAGAGATATAAAAAGGGACGAGTTCTTGAGTCTAGAACAAGGGAGGATGACAGTTAACGCGTATGAGGCTAAATTTCACGCACTATCCAGATACGCCACCAACCTGTGTTTCAGTCCACAAGAACGGATTCGCCGTTTTGTGAAGGGGTTGAGGTCAGAGTTGCGGATTTCAGCCTTACAGGTAGCGGCTACGGCAACATCCTTCCAAGAGGTGGTAGACTTTGTGATAGAGGTGGAAGGAGTGAAGCCAGACGACTTCACCACGACATCGACATCGAAAAGGTTTCGAAGGGGAGGCGAGTTTAATGGTTTCACTCTAGAGGACAGAGCTCCGGAGGTTACTCAAGTCGACCAATTCAGTCTTCACTACAGACTGTAGTTGGGGGTCCACCTCATAACGGTCAACACTACTCCGAGAGACCTATGCATGAACCCCGAGAGTGTTATGGATGTGGGGAGGTTGGACACATCAAGAGGTATTGTCCAAACCAGAGTTACAGAACCCCACTAGCTAGAGGTAGAGGTGGTCATGGTAGAGGCCGCTTTTCTGGAGGACGTGGTGGTCGAGGTAATGGTGGTCATCACAACGGCAGAGGTGATGGGCAAAATGGAGCCGCTACTACGCAACATGGTAGGGGCAATGGACAGACAAACGATAGGGCCCATTGTTACGCTTCCCTGGGAGGTCTGAAGCGGAGGCGTCTGATGCTGTTATCACAGGTAATCTTTTTGGTTTGTGATTGCATGGCATCTGTATTATTTGACCCTGGCTCCACGTTTTCTTATGTATCTTCCTCATTTGCTAATGGTCTAAATTTACATTGTGAATTACTTGACATGCCTATTCGTGTTTCTACACCGGTGGGTGACTCTGTGGTAGTTGAAAAGGTACATAGGTCTTGTTTGGTGAACTTTGTGGGGAGAAACACTCATGTAGATTTGGTTATTTTAGAAATGGGTGACTTTGATGTAATTCTGGGTATGACTTGGCTTTCTCCAAATTTTGCGATCTTGGATTGTAATGCTAAAACGGTGACGTTAGCCAAGCCTGGGACAGATCCGTTAGTGTGGGAGGGTGACTACACTTCCAATCCGGTGTGTATCATCTCCTTTCTTCGTGCTAAGAAAATGGTTAGTAAAGGGTGTTTAGCTTTCTTGGCACATCTCAAGGATGACACTACCCAAGTACCTTCGATTGAGTCGGTTTCGGTAGTCCGCGAGTTTTCGGATGTATTCCCTGCAGATCTTCCGGGTATGCCCCCAGATAGGGATATTGACTTCTGTATTGATCTCGAACCGGGTACACGCCCCATTTCTATACCCCCGTATAGAATGGCTCCCGCGGAGTTAAGAGAGTTAAAGGCTCAACTTCAAGAGTTGTTGAGCAAAGGCTTCATTAGACCAAGTGCATCTCCTTGGGGTGCTCCGTTTTGTTTGTAAAGAAGAAGGATGGGAGTTTTCGGATGTGCATAGACTACCGACAGTTGAACAAGGTGACATAAAGAACAAGTATCCTCTTCCTCGCATTGATGACTTGTTCGATCAGTTACAAGGTGCTTGTGTCTTCTCTAAGATTGACTTGAGATCCGGTTATCATCAATTGAAAATACGGGCAACGGATGTGCCAAAGACTGCTTTTAGAACCAGGTATGGGCATTACGAATTTGTAGTGATGTCTTTTGGTCTTACGAATGCCCCTGCTGCGTTCATGAGTCTGATGAACGGGATTTTTAAGCCATATTTAGATCTCTTTGTGATCGTATTTATTGATGATATACTGATATACTCCAAGAGTAAGAAGGAACATGAGGAGCATTTGAGAATGGTATTGGAAATGTTGAGGGAGAAAAAGCTTTACTGCCAAGTCCTCTAAGTGTGAGTTTTGGCTAGATGCAGTGTCCTTCTTGGGGCATGTGGTTTCGAAGGATGGGGTGATGGGTAGATCCTTCTAAGATTGAGACAGTGAAGAATTGGGTAAGACCTACTAATGTGTCAGAAATAAGGAGCTTCGTTGGGTTAGCTAGCTACTACCGCCGCTTTGTCAAAGGATTCTCTTCTATTGCTTCCCAATTGACGAACTTGACTAAGCAGAATGTTCCATTTGTATGGTCAGATGAATGTGAGGAAAGCTTTCAGAAGCTTAAGACTTTGTTGACTACCGCACCTATCCTCACCTTGCCGGTAGAGGGTAAGAACTTTATTGTTTATTGTGATGCATCCTATTCAGGTTTGGGTGCAGTGCTAATGCAAGAGAAGAACGTGATTGCTTACGCCTCAAGACAATTAAAAGTGCATGAACGTAACTATCCAACTCATGACTTGGAATTGGCCGCGGTGGTGTTTGCATTGAAGCAATGGAGACACTATTTATATGGGGTTAAGTGTGAGGTCTATACGGATCATCGTAGTCTACAGTATGTCTTCACTCAGAGATTTGAATTTGAGACAGAGGAGATGGATGGAACTACTGAAGGACTACGACATCACTATTTTGTATCATCCGGGGAAGGCGAATGTTGTGGCAGATGCCTTGAGTAGAAAGGCGGGAAGCATGGGAAGTCTAGCTCATTTGCAAGCCTCTAGACGCCCATTGGCTAGAGAGGTTCAGACTCTGGCTAACAACTTGATGAGGTTGGAAATAAATGAGAAGGGAGGATTGTTGGCTAGTGTGGAGTCAAGATCTTCTTTTCTTGACAAGATTAAGGGAAAACAGTTTGATGATGAGAAACTAAGGCGAATCCGAGATAAAGTGTTGCGAGGAGAGGCTAAAGAAGCAACAATCGACGAGGAAGGTGTGTTGAGGATTAAGGGAAGGGTATGTGTACCCCGCATTGATGATTTGATCAGCACTATTCTGGCAGAAGCTCATAGTTCAAGGTATTCTATACACCCGGGTGCAACCAAGAGATGTACCGTGACCTAAAGCAAACACTTCTGGTGGGGAGAATGAAGCGTGATATTGTGGATTTTATTGCCAAATGTCCAAATTGTCAACAAGTAAAGTATGAACACCAGAGGCCCGGAGGAACACTTCAAAGAATGCCCATTCCGGAGTGGAAGTGGGAGAGAATTGCAATGGACTTTGTGGTTGGTCTTCCAAAGACATTGGGCAAGTTCGACTCCATTTGGGTGATTGTGGACAGATTAACTAAGTCTGCTCATTTCATTCCGGTTAAGGTGACTTACAATGCAGAGAAGTTAGCCAAAATCTACATCTCAGAAATCGTTCGATTGCATGGGGTTCCACTATCCATTATATCAGATAGAGGTACGCAGTTTACTTCTAAGTTTTGGAAAACATTGCATGCAGAATTGGGTACTAGGTTGGACCTTAGTACCGCGTTCCATCCTCAGACCGATGGTCAGTCTGAGCGAACGATTCAAGTGTTGGAGGACATGCTTCGCGCATGCGTGATAGAGTTTGGTGGCCATTGGGATAGCTTCTTACCTTTGGCAGAGTTTTCGTACAATAATAGCTATCACTCCAGTATTGATATGGCTCCGTTTGAAGCATTGTATGGGAGGAGGTGTAGATCTCCCATTGGTTGGTTTGATGCATTCGAGGTTAGACCTTGGGGTACCGATCTCTTGAGGGATTCGTTAGAAAAGGTGAAGGGCATTCAAGAAAAGCTTCTAGCGGCGCAAAGTAGACAAAAGGAGTATGCAGACCGGAAGGTTAGAGACTTGGAGTTCATGGAAGGTGAACAAGTCTTGTTGAAGGTTTCACCCATGAAAGGGGTGATGCGGTTTGGCAAAAGAGGTAAGCTAATTCCAAGGTATATTGGACCATTTGAGGTACTAAAGCGAATAGGGGAGGTGGCTTATGAATTAGCCTTGCCCCCAGGGCTGTCCGGAGTGCATCCGGTATTTCATGTGTCCATGTTGAAAAGATACCATGGAGATGGAAACTACATTATCCGTTGGGACTCAGTGTTGCTTGATGAGAATTTGTCTTATGAGGAGGAACCTGTTGCTATTTTAGATAGAGAAGTTCGCAAGTTGAGGTCAAGAGAGATTGCATCCATCAAGGTGCAATGGAAGAATCGACCGGTTGAAGAAGCTACTTGGGAGAAGGAGGCGGATATGCAAGAAAAATACCCACATCTGTTCACAGATTCAGGTACTCCTTTTCGCCATTGTTTTTCTTCTTTTGATCGTTCGGGGACGAACGATGGGTAAATTGGTATCTATTGTAACGACCTGTTTAGTCGTTTTGAGCAACAGATTTTTATTCTGGAAAAACTGGCAGAGGTGAAGGGGGCCACGACGGACCGTCACGGGCACGACGGACCGTCGTGGAGGTGTCGTTTCCAAACACTTAGAAAATCTGAAATTGGGTACTGAAAATCGACTCTCTGAACGTCGTGACGGAGTGGCAGGACGGACCGTCGCAGGCGCGACGGCCCGTCACAGCGCGACGGCCCGTCACAGGCCATCCACTCAAAATGAGTTCTGTGGCATACGACGGACAGCAGGACGGACCGTCGCAGGCGCGACGGCCCGTCACGGGATACGCAATCCCAGTTCGGGTCGGATTTCTTTACACGTTTTAAGGGACGTTTTTGACTATTCCTGCTTTAATTATAAAGTTAGAGGGTTAATGTTAATAAGTCTAATTACTTGGGGGTTAAAAGAGGTAACCTTAAGTTAATTAGTGGGTTATTATTGTCATCTTTTATTCTTAATTATATATTAATTAGGGTAAAAGAAAGAGGGTTTGAATAAGAAAAATAGAAAGAACAGAAAGAGAGAGAGAGAATCGATCAAGAGAGAGAGACGAAGAGGATAGCAAGGATTTTGAGAAGATAGCTTGTTGATTCAATTCTTCGGTGGAGGTAGGTTATGGTTTATGTTACGATATTCGTAGTGAACTCTTAATAGTGAATATTATGTGTTGATAATATTGTAAACCCTGCTATGTGCTTAAGTTGTATGCTTGCATGATTATGATTATAAAATTGTGACGAATTAACAAAGCATGATGAAGTTATTGAATCCCAAATCTTGAAAGAACCCTAATTCACTTGATATATTATATAATGAGAATGATGATGCCTTAGTATGAAAGAAGGCTTGATAAATTATATAATGAGAATGATGATGCCTTAGTATGAAAGAAGGCTTAATAAATTATATAATGAGAATGATGATGCCTTAGTGTAAGAGAAGGCTTGATGAATTAGGGGATCGGGTGCCACGTTCCGGTACCAGGATAGAATGAATATGAGGATCGGAGTGTCACGTTCCGACACCAGGATAGAATATGGATCGGGTGCCACGTTCCGGTACCAGGATAGAATATGAGGATCGGAGTGTCACGTTCCGACACCAGGATAGATTATGGATCGGGTGCCACGTTCCGGTACCAGGATAGAATATGAGGATCGGAGTGTCACGTTCCGACACCAGGATAGTATATGGATCGGGTGCCACGTTCCGGTACCAGGATAGAATGAGGATCGGAGTGCCACGTTCCGGCACCAGGATAGAATATGAGGATCGGGTGCCACGTTCCGGTACCAGGATAGAATATGAGGATCGGAGTGTCACGTTCCGACACCAGGATAGTATATGGATCGGGTGCCACGTTCCGGTACCAGGATAGAATGAGGATCGGAGTGCCACGTTCCGGCACCAGGATAGAAATAGAGGATCGGAGTGTCACGTACCGACACAAGAGGAAGAAAGATAATGAATCTTGAAAGATAATGAATATACTCAATCTAATGAACTTAATTCCCAAAAGAGTATGGTATTGAGGCTTGAGTCCTCACGTGTTAACTCGGTTGTAGTTATTGATGAATTCATGTTGTTATTGCTACATGTTGAGTATTGTAGTTGATTTACATTATTATTGATATATAATGTTCCCTATTTTGAGTTAGCCGATGATATCTACTCAGTACGTGTGGTTGTACTGACCCCCTACTTTTATGTTTTCCTCTTTGTTATTTGTGTAATGCAGCAAACGTTTCGTCAACTTCAACTCAACAGTAGATCTAGCCAGTCTTCACTTCATCGGAAATTCAGGGTGAGCTAATGCGTCTAGATTGGACTGGGTCTTCTTCTTCAAGTCTTGATGCCTTGAACTTCCGGCATGGACTAGCTTTTTAGTTATTTTGTTCTTAGACATTCTTAGTTAAGTAATTTGAGATAGATGTTCTTGTGATGATGACTTCCAGATTTTGGGGATAATAATAATAGTATTTAATTGTTTTTATTAATGAGTTTAAGTCTTCCGCATTATTTCCTGTTGATATATCTTGAAATGTTAAGGTTTAGATGGGTTGGTTCGCTCACATAGGAGGGTAAATGTGGGTGCCAGTCGCGTCCCTGATTTGGGTCGTGACAGAGGCCGAAGCCGATATGAGAACCCTCTACCCTCATCTTTTTAGTTTTTGAGGTTAGACTCCCTACTTTATAGTCTAAGTTTCCTTTGCTCTCCTTTCTTTGTTGCGATTGCGTGATTGTGTGTAGTAACTATGTTATGATATGTTTGCAATTACGCAAAATAATTAGTAGTTTCATTCGGGGATGAATGTTCCTAAGGGGGGATAATAAAACAACCATAAAATTATATAAGATAAGCAATGCTTAATGTGTTTAGAATGCCTACGATTAGACCGGGTTCACACGGATTGATGCGCGTAGAACCAGACCTCAAAACCCTTGATATAGCCAAGCCAACTAACTTGGGGAGTTAGTTGACCTTATAAAGGTTGGGTCGAACGATGTAGGGCTCTCGAATACAAAGATTTACTTGAAGGAGTCTTTACCGTACTTAAAAAGAGGAAATCTTAGGTTTGGAGGGTCTAGGGGTAAAATAGTCTTTTCCCATGCTAAGGGTAATATAGTAATTACCCTAAATATATAATTAATTATTTAATTAATAAGGTGGAGGGTCAATTTGGGGAGAGAAGGTCGAAATTCATCCCTTGAAGTAAAGTCTTGTTCCACCCGGGTTCAAACCTAGGTGGGAGCTATGATTTACTGTGATTTTTTATTTATTGAATTAATTTAATAAATTAATAACTAATGGATTATTTAAAAATGAAAATCATATTTTATTATTAATTATTAATTATTTATTTATTATTGTGTTTTTATGACTAAGTCTCCTAGTTGACTAAGTCTAAACTACTTCACCTCTTTTAACTCTCTCATGCTCATCTCTCTCACGTTCATCATTCTTTTCATGTTCTCTCTTCTAAAAAAAACACAAGAACTTATCAGAAACTAAACTTTCTTGACACTTGAAGAACTTTCACGCTATAAACTTATTCAAACATAGCCAATAACATTAGGTAAAAACAGGTTTTTTTCCGTGGATTTAATGTTGAATCTTTTGGACTTAGACGTGTTCTTGGGAAGTGTTTTTGGGCAGCAAGTCAAGGGTGTATGATTTTGCTTCTCTCTTGGTCACTTTCCCAAGAGACCCCTTAAGGTTCATATAATTCATTCCAAAACTAGGATTTTTCCCCTTTTGCATGCCCATGTCATTAGCTCCCAATGAATCATAGGTTGGGTATGATTTCCGGTAGATTTAGGTGTATGTTATGTTTTCATGATGAATATGATTATGTTTGCTTACATTGATATTGTATGAAAGATAACCATGTATTCAAAAGTTTGTGAAAATATATGCATGTGCAAAATGTTAATACGAATGAGGTTTTGGGTTAACGTTAAGAGTTTGATATTTTTTGGTTGTCATTTTACGTGCATAAATTTATGTAAATCGTGATGTTCATTAAAATGGAAGTAGGGCTGATTTGAGTATCAATATTTTGTCTAAACGAATCCATGAAATACACCCCAAAAAGTGTTACATGATCCATGAATTTTCCTATGTTTTCAAGAGAAACAATTGGTGAAAATAAGCAAAGAAAATTATTAAGTTTTCAGCAAAAAATTAAAAGTTTAGATTAGGCTAAAGTATAGAGGAGTAAAATCTACAAATTTAATTGATTTTAAAGGGATGAGTCCACCAGGATTCGAACCTGTGACCTCACCCGTATGATACCTTAAACTCGCATGAAGAAAAAAATTGGGTCAGGGGGATTCGAAATGGGGTATACTGGCGGACAAAGGAGAATTCATAAAATTAAATAAATAAAATGGGAGGTGTGGGAATCGAACTAACGACCTCCAGGCAGCGAATGAAATCAAAGAAGAATAAAAGAAAGGAAGTGTGAGGCGTAGGAATAAAACCCACGAACTCAAGGTTGTGAAGAAGAAAGGGAAAGTAAAAGAAAATAAAGTGAGGTTGTGGGGGTTCGATCCCACAACGTCACAGCCAACGCTTAGATAACTCAATATTTAAATGAAAATAAAAAAAGGAGGTTGTGGAGATTCGAACCCACAACTTCCCAGTCCCTAGAGAAATAAAGAAAAATAAAAAGAGGTTTTGGGGGTTTGATCCCACAACCTCCTGGTTGATGCAAAATGAACAAGAAAAATAATTAGGAAAATAAAAGAGGGTTTTGGGTGATTCATACCCACAACCACTCGGCCAAGGGAGAGACTTTCTAAAGAAAAGAAACTAAAACGAAATGATAATGTTGGGGCACGATCTAGGGTCCCAATGTCATGAGAACTAAAAATCAAATCAATGAAAAATGTAAGTATTATCCAAGGTATTAGAACTTTGGTTCCCTTGCTCAAATTTCCCTAATGATACATAAGTCATACGTAAGTTAAATGTTCAAGAAAAATTCCACCTATTTAGATTTAAATCGAGATCTAGGCATAAATACAATATATATAAGTCTTGTACTACATAATATTATGAAGATATGAGTCACTTAACGAACTATGAATGAAGCCTAATGGCTTGTATATACCATAAGTTCAAAAATAAGTGAACCTAAGATGTATGTTAAGTACGAGTGTTAAATACACTAAATGGACAAGTGCATTGGCATACGAAGAAATGATTATTTTTTAATGAAATGATGAAACCTTAGAAGAGTTAAGTAAGTGTGTGAAACACACAAATAGTTGCATTGGCATATGATGAAATGAATATTCACGTAAAAAGGGGTGAGTAATTATGAAAATAAAATTTGCTAATGTTAATGAATGTGGTGACAACATTATAAGATGCTAATGTAAAAGATGAGATAAATCTCAAATTAGCATAAGTAAATATTACCTAAACTTACTCACCGATGAGAGTGTATAGTTAATGAAGAGACCTGTATCTATGAACAATCTAATAAAAGTATTGAGATTAACACACTTAATACTAATGATGAAATGGGAAATCATCTATTGAGATATGATGTCCTCATACTAGAAATCAACTTCCATGACGTATGAGTTGATTGTAATGGAACTTTATACTAAGCATCGATAGACAAGCTATGAGCAATGATGCCTTCTTTCGGGAAGGGCGGAGGTTCACATTACTCTCATGAGATGAGACTGTTTCGCATGCGTGGTATGGGTCTCCTTATATTTCCTAGACTTCGAACCTATACTGCAAATATAGGGATCTAGCAGGGTTAAATTCCCATGTACGCTAGAATGTTTATGGTCACCTTGGGCGGTGATTGCACCTCTTTTTTGTGTGGAGGAGACACTAGATTTCATGATGCTCACATGATCTATGGCAGTTAAAGTTGAAGTTCAGAATGAATGAACGAGGCCAGCCTTAAATGATGCACATAATGAAACAAAAGATACCAAAGGTGTTAGGATAGGATAATCAAGAGGTGAGCTAGACTCATGTAATGACTAGGTTATTCTTAATAATTTCACATCAAACCCGATGAAAATCTTAAACAACATCCTAGGTATAGTTTGTGTTCACACTAGCCTATGAACAAAATAAAAGGAAGTACATATGAATGAATAAAGTAGACTCTGTGTTTGTTAATGAATACTCCCTAGATGAGGTACCATATGTTGAGCCCTCATTTGAACGTCTTAATGTCAAGTCCATAATTCCAATGTCTTATGGCATATGAATGAATGTATAAAAGATGTTACGTTCTATATGCAATATGATATGTGCTCTTTGTAAGATGTTATGTGATATATGCAATACGATAAATATGATGATAAATGTTACTCTCATGAAATGACGTTTAAAAATTGAAAAGATCATTGACTTTCCTAATCCAAATTTGGAAAGTTCACTAGCTTTCCTAATCCCAATTTGGCAAGTCCACTAACTTGACTTTCCGTAATCATGTTGTTAGGAAAGAGCTATTCTAACTCATGCATGTCCTTGGTGTGTGTTTTCATATACCTATACTTAGTAAAAGTGTGTACTAATCCCATATAACTGTAAATTTTAGGTTCAGGCACAGGTGGACGCTAGAGTTTATAGGTTGATGTGCAGTTATCCGGATGTGGCACTTTCATCCGAACTTGATAGGACCTCATGCTTTCGAGGATGTCTACCTTGATTATCTAGATTAGATAAAGGCTTTAGCTAGTGGAGAATGTTCCACTTGTGTTTCTTTACATTTTTATTTCAGACTTTGTATTGGTGCTGTTTTGACAAAAATAGTTTTAATACAATTCTGAACTGTTTCTTACATTTTATGATCTCTATATTAGATAGTTGATTTGTGAATGCCTATAATGTTAACTTCAAAATGTTTATCATGAAATAAGAATTCAAAAAGTTCAAACTTCTACAAAAATTAACCTAGATGAATTGAGAATGACGTATATAGGCTTGTCTGCAACCTCTGAGAGGTCAACGACGCTGGTCTCGTCTTGGATATAGGTTCTGGTCATGACAACCCTAGTTTTTGACTATAATGTGGGTTACTTAATATTAAGATAATATTGATGAATTGTTATGTATTTTCTTATGGGCTTTCTAATGATATAAGAATTGTATTCAATTGTTATCTAATTGATCCTAGATTGTAAAACCTAGATTGAATTGATAGATATTTCATTGGACTTTATGATTATTGCTTGAATTGTTGGTTATGGACTTGGGTAAAGTCCTTGTGATGTTGAATTGGTCGATTTAACATTGAATTGAAGTATGAATAAGGGGATGAAGGTATGCGTCCCGGATTTCTTTAATTTAATATTAATTATTAAATGATTCTTTTTTGAATTGTATGGTACACTTATGGTGGCGGTGTTATGTTTTTTATTTGTAACAGACGTGGCCATGTTGGTATTACTTCATGCAATATTATGAGCATGGCCTTATTGGCAACTACTTGAAGTTATGTGGCAATTTGTGTAGTTTGATAATGTAGAATACAACTTTTATGACGTTTGAGTTGCATGTAATGAAACTTTATACTGAGCACCAATAGACTAGCTATTAGCAGTGATGACTTCTTTCGGGAAGGGCGGAGGTTCACGTAACTCTCATGAGATGAGACTGTCCAGTATGCCCAGTATGGGTCTCCTTATATTTCTTAGTCTTTGAACCTTTACTGCCAATATAGGAATCTAGCGGGGTTAAATTCCCATGTACGCTAGCATGTTTTGTGTCACCTTGGGCGGTTATTCGACCTCCTTTTAGTGTGGGGGAGACACTCGATTTCATGATGCTCACATGATCTATGTCGGTTAAAGTTAAAGTTCTGAATGAAAAGTTACTAGTTTATTGTGAATGAGGCTATTGAGGCTTTTTATGTGAAGTAAGATAAATATTCTATTCTTGTTGAATGTTCCTTATGAAGTGATTAAGTGAAGTAGACTAGAGTGTATGCTTCAATGAAGTTATTACTCTTAATTGCTTTAGGAAACTTGTTATGAGAAGTATATTAAGGATTATGTATAAAGGACATATGAGTATGTGAAGCATGTAAGATGTGTGATGTGATGAACGAAGGTCTAAGGATGTATAGAACTTAAATATGAATGAAGGGAAGCTTATGTGCAAGGTGTGCTCACATTTACACACACACTCACACTTTGATGAATAAATAAAGCTAAGTTAAGTCCTAAAGTGGCATTTTGAGGTGAACACTATTCATGAGTTTAGATGAAGTGTTTAGTAGCAACCGCACTACATCCCATGAGATTTCTAAGATAGGTTAGAGTACAAATGCCTTTCGTGATTTGAGATGTGGTGTTCACTATTTATCCTTAACCTATAGTTTGAAAGTGTTTAGAATCTATGAGGGTTATGTCTAGCAACTAGGATATCAAGAAGTGGTGGTTACACTTCGTGAGTTGAGATGTTGTATTCCAATGTACCTCTTGAGATGAGTACTCCTCGCGAGTAGAGAATGAGTTACTTAGTAGAAATCTCCTTATCCCTTAACTATGCGTCCGCATAGGTGTAGATATTAGGAAAGCCATGTAAAAGCCAAAAAGAATGACCTTATTCTAGGCAAGCGAGGATCCCTAATCTGAAAGGGGTTCATGTTGGGATTCCATGACTAGCTTTCATGGTCTATGTCGGTTAAGCTAACTCACACAAAATAATTTATTGAACTAAGTCTTCTAAAAGAACGTACTACTTCTGACACCTTTATGTGATGAACGAGTCTTAAATGAACTAATAAATGTAATGACTTAAGTTAAGAAATTATGTGAAATGAAAAAGTACTTACCTAGAGTAATTAAGGGTTACCTAGTTAAAGAAATCAAGGGGGCATAGAATAGTAACTTCTTATCTTACCTAGAAAAGTCTTAAGAAAGACTCTGGTTAGGGAATATGATTGTTTATGTGGACATAATCCAAACATATGAAGTCTTATGGATTATTTAGGTAGTCTTGAAGAGGTCAATCATAGAATTATCTTCTTGATCTACTTAAGTAAGTCTTTTGATAGCCTTTGATGAGGAAATGTCATAACATTTTTATGTTGGTGTATTAAGTGAGCATGATTCTATCTTAGGTTGCGTATAGGGTCTCTTAAGTGTGTGTGTAAGGGATTGTATGGGCGGTCGCTTCATAACTCACTAATGTGAGATTTCGAATCACCTTTGGTAGTAGAATTTCATGTTCTTATGTTGATGTGTTGTAAGTGTGTATGTGACTCATCAAAAGTAGATTTGAGGATCATTTAGGCATTCCTAGAGAGATTGTATGGGCTGTCTTTCTTTGTGTTGCTTACGTGAGTCTTAGGATAACTTTAAGTTGGATAATTACATGCCATAAGATGTCTAAAAATATGGCTTTTTGCTTAAAGGATTTCTTATGTATTTATAAGTTATTAAAGGTTGTTCTTATGCTTATAGTATGTTGTTTAATCGAAATTCATGAAAAGCATGTTATTTACTAAATGTCCCTTTTTTATGGTTTTTCCATGGCTTCCATACTTAGTACATCTAATGTGCTAACCCCTTCTTTCCTCTTTTTTACTAGAGAGTAGGGAATTAGAATTCTTGATGTGACATGGAGGATTTATAGGTTTCTAAGGCTTGAAGATGAATTATTGGTGAGTCCTCATCGATACAAGGACAATAGCCACATGTCCCTTATGTCATAAGACTTTATTTTATTGTCTTAAATGGGATTAGTCCCAAGTGTTCTACTCTAAAGTTTAGATGGTTCAAGTAGATGTTGTAAAGATTTATTGTTTTAAATGAAAGTCTTCCGCTTGTGTAATGTTTATGAAAGATTTCTTCGTGTGTGAAGAAAGTTTAAAATTCTTACCTATTTTAGTATGTTTATTATGCAATGAATTATACGAGAGGCTAACATGAGACTGCTTGAAGTCTCATTTACCGTGTGATGACACAAGGATGCCCTAACTTCTACGGTGTACTTGCCGGTCGTGACAGAACAATACCTAAACAACAAGGTGATATTCAAAGAATACACTTCAACAATCATGTTTTCACACCGGGAGCAACCGTTAAACGTAACCGGTGTCTTCATACTCGGAGAGGACTAAGACTAAGACCTCTCGCTTACACATTACATATACCTAGGAAGTTTACATAGACTCCTCACATAGGATGAGTTGCATAGACTTCTACTTTTATTTCACATACATAATATATAAAGATATTCACTTAGTAAATTTCTCACATTTAAACCATCTAAATCGAGTGCATAATTCCGGAATAGCCCATACTTCATTACACAAAAGCCACATATACCTATATACAATAATACATTTAAAATGAAAGTGAATGAACTAAATTGTCCTTAAGACAAAAACAACATCCAATAGTTAGATAGTGGCTTTGTCCCAAGAAGGTAAGGACCTACCAAACTTTGAGAATAAGAATACAAGTTATCTTCCATTGTCCCTCTATAAGCTCAATGGCCAAAACCTACATTATTGTAGAAACATATAAATATGGGTTAGTACACTTCTTGTACTATGTATCAAAATATGGATAAAATATTTGAAATCATATTAAAGGGGATATTTTTCAAAACCATGCTAAGTTACTTCGAAAAGACTTATGCCCAAACAAGAAACCATATAAGGCAATAAAGACATATTCTTTAAGAAAAAGCCATATACAACACAAGACCAGCATTATCAAGTATAACCAAGTCAACATGTGCAATAGCATCTTTGAATACATAATAAATTCAACTCCAACATCATGAAATAACAACAAAGCATGCATAAGAGTTTATGACATTTCAACATATACAAGAATCTTACTCATAACCCACCATCAATTCGACAAGTGCAATGACCAAGTAAGCCCTATAACCTTACTCAACAAAGTTTACCCAACAAAGAAATACAAGAATTGTCTACACTCACATAACATAACATTTAAAGTAATCATAACCATACATACCAATACAGACCAATAGCATATTCATACATAAAACTAACCTCATATAGGACCATCAACATGTAAAGTAAACATATCCATAACATATACTTCATAATACATAAGAACGACCTCATAGGACTTTCATCTAGGCCAACTAGTGCAATATACAGGTAGAGTCCCATACCCTTGCCTAAACTAATTCAAACCCCTTAAGTCACCCTAGTTGTGTTCGCTTTATTTCTTCATTTTACTTTTAGGAACACATTCGTTAACTGAGATGGACCACAAATAATTGTGTAGACTGGAATACAAACCTTGTTATAACTATTGCTTTGAGTTTAGGTAAATACATGAATCCGTTGTTATTAAACCCTTCATAGAAAGAAGATGGACTACTTTACATGGTACTACCAAAACATGAACATAGCATTATATGTGAATCCACTAGATAGTATTCCAATGGGGGCAACATAGTTAAAGAACTATGAGATGTGCTTCGAATCCTCTTTATTCACATTGCATTATACTCTCCAATCTCAAGAGTACAATAGTAAACCTGCCTTCCCTACTTAGGAAGGGACACTCCTCACTACTAGTTCACTCGGTGCGAAGCTAGAGTCCCTTTTTAAAATGTCTTTATATCATCTTTTAACAATCATAACTTAGATTAGGCTATAGGAGATTAACCCCTTGTATACTAATAATCTATAGCTCATTAGGAATTTAATGATAATATCCTTTCAATACAACCCTCATATGTGATATCAACACATTATCATCATCATGTCCTAACAAGGAA
This sequence comes from Solanum habrochaites, assembly GCA_027704765.1. Lineage (NCBI taxonomy): Eukaryota > Viridiplantae > Streptophyta > Magnoliopsida > Solanales > Solanaceae > Solanum > Solanum habrochaites. The sequence goes on along the minus strand of JAKWJA010002500.1, from coordinate 24,048,904 downwards.
TATAGGCAATTCACAACAAATCTTATATCATTACATCTTAAACATAATCTAACTCCTTAACATAATCAATCCATTTCAACTTAAATTATCATACCAATACCTACTTAATACCATCACAATACATGCTTCAATTAAATTTCTTCATAAAGTATAAGCCATCATAGTTGAAGTAAAGATTTAAGATAACGAAGTCTTACAAATTCTCATTGAAATGCCATCATAATTGGTATTACACTCAACTAATCTAATTTCATCTATAAATATGTATAAAAATATCATTAAATAGTAATTAACACAAGAACTATGTCAATTGCATCAATACTAATCATTTTGACACTAGTTCATAACGTAGGGTTAGGGAATCTTGGACAATTTATGATCTATTCCACATACTAGGTCGAATAATCAATAACTACTATAATTGAACAATAATACAACATAATATAATAATAATAATCATTAGAAATCAAGAACAATACAATTTTAAAGATCAATTTCGAATACAAAGAAACCCATATAGACTTCATTTTTTGGAAATCAATTTTTGAAGAACCCTTTGGGGAAACAAATCCCAGAGGTGAAAGATTCCAATACCTTGTTAATACTTGAATATTGATGGAAAAAAAGTGATATTATTGAATCCCTAGAACCCTTAGACCTTGCCCTTCCATGGAGTCTTCTTTTGGAAAGAGAAAGTAGAGAGAAGGTAGAGTAATTAGGGTTTAGGAATTGTGGAGTGTTAAGTTGAGTTTAGGCTTGAGTTAGTTTACATATTTAGTTAACTAACTTAATTAACCATAACTTAAACCCTAATTAAGCCACTAATTAATTAACTAATTATTTGACTCACTTAAAAAATATAGACAGTGAAAGTGCAGGCCTGACCGACAAGAACCTGACCTACGGGGGCCATAGGTCAACAGACGTCATCTCCCCCTAACCGTCCAGCTCAATCTTTGTTTTAGTCAGTGAGGCTAAATTTTGTAAATTTCATAAAAATGGCTAAGTGAACATTGACGCATGTATCGACGCCCCGTTGATGGCAACCGTAGGTTGCCATTGCTTTTTGATAGATTTTAACCAAAAAATGGAACGGTCCTCCTTACTAATCTTTAAGGTTGTCCTTGAGTTTTTTACCCAGACGTTTTGACCCTTAACATATTCTAGTACGTGTTTAACACTTCTCCACGAAATTTCATAAAATTCTGTCTCCTAAAATCCCATGAAATAGGCTAAGGCACACTAGCACCTGTTTCCCTAGTCTCTGAATATCATGGACGTTCCTTCACATTTTTACTCTAAAACATCTTAAATTACTTATAAACATTATTTTAGGCCTTACTGTCTTTCAAGAATTGGAAACTCATGCGAGGCATTATATTAGGCTTTGGACTTTTGGAGTTGTTCCATCCGGGTTTACCCCCTAGACGTAACTGGCGTCGTCGGCCTCTCATAGGACTATGACTAGCCTCTTAGCTTACATCATCACATTTATAAATTGAATTTAGTTGGAAATTTAACACTTTTATTAATTCTACTTGAAGGTTACATAAACCTCTACATACAAATAATATTATATATCGAGTATACATAGACCCTTTGTATAGGAAGCTTACATAACCTTATACTTTTATTACACATGCATATATGAGGAAAATAGAACATAATCTTAAGGATTGTCTCAATCTCATGCCATCTACAGATCATAACAATTTGGGCATAATTCTACATCAATGTAAAGAATCCACATACAGGCTTATACAAATCGTACTCAAATGAAAAGAGATAGAACATGAGATTCTCAAAGCTAAACAACATAAGCTTGATATTGGCATCACCCTCGGACAATGAGGACCTACCCCTACTCGGATGATCAAAGATCCAAGCCTTCTTAAACTCGCCTTCCAAAACACCTCAACTACTGGAACCTAAAATGTTTGGGAAAAAGGGAAGAAAATGGGGTTAGTACTCCACATGTACTATGTATGAGACCATATGCATCTATATTTATAAAACATGCTAAGAAAAAGACATTTCAATAAATAGGCATTTTTCTTTAAAAATTATATGCATATTCACTAAAACTAAACCAAATAATAATTCACAATTATTAAGTCATAGAAATGATCATCTTTATACCACAACATCAAGTCTAGTTAAAGCAAACATTTCCACAATAGAAGTAGAAGCATATTCAAGTAACTCTACATCCAAGTCATATTAAACAATAAGCATTAATAAGAGTACATTTCATTATAGAAAAACAATAAAACTACCCAAGACCCTATCAAGTCAATGAGTGCAATGTCCAAGAAAATCCCCATAACATCACTTAATCAATTAACCCAACAGGAATCATGAATATCACCCTACTACACATAACTTTACATTTAGTTATACATTTTATCTTACTTTAACAATATAAACCAACACGTACTCATAATTGAACTAGTAAACGTATAGTATCAATAATGTTCAAGTCTTTCATATACATATCATAAATCATCATAGACATAAACATAAATAAGAACATCCTCCTAAGACTTCCTGATGTACCTGTGGTTTCATGGTACTTTCAATGCTTTTTTCTTAAGTTAAGTGTATATCTAAGGCCTTCTTTGTAGTATTTTTGAAGTAATTTTTTTATTTATTTATGAAAAACTGTCAAGAATGAAAACATTGAAGAAATGTGCTAAAATTTCAGAAGTGATGACCTACAGAGACAACGACGGTCCGTCAACCCCTCGACGTCCGTAGGTGGAAACCATCATCTGAAGAAAATGATGTTGAAAGAAGATTGGGGATTTCTGACAAAGTGTGAGGCTATGGAAGCTATGGACGGATCGTCATCTCCAAGACAGACTGTCCTGCACATTTGTTATTGCTAACAGAAAGTAGCCCTAATACCTGTCTTGAAAATATTCTGAATGTGGAAAAATGGAAGCCATCAACAGACCATCGTTCACTCAAGAGACCGTAATCTGGGTCCGTCGATGGTAACAGTAAGTTGGAAAAGAAAGACGCTAAAAAAGATTCTAAGTGTGGAACGACGGGTGGCCTCGATGGTCTGTCGTGACCTCAATAGTCTGTCGTGGCCTAGACGGTGCATCGGTTCGATGGTCGACTCAGATGCATTTTTGGTAAGATTTTCCTTAAATATGTTTCCTTTTTTATGTTAGGACTATTTCATTATAAATATTTTTAATAACCTCGTTTTTAGGGTTAGACTCTTCAGTATTTTTCAGTTTTATTATCCTAGTTGTTGAATTTGAGATTTTGGGAAATATACTACTTTATGGAATCGTTTGTTGCAAGACTTTGATTTATTCAAGTAATTTTCTCGATTTTCTTCAATCTCATCAAAGTAAGTCCATGAATTATTGTCTAATCAATATGAATGGTGTGATTGTTATCATGGGTAACTAAATTCATAACTGCGGTTGTCGGAACCATGGGTAAATTAACAAAGTAATAACTAGCTAAAATTACAATTCTAGAATAGTGTCTTTCATGAATTGAAAATTCTTTTGTTTGGAAGTCATTTTAACACGTGCACGCGTTAGAACTCTCCTTGTTGCTACTTAGTGGACCAAGGAGGTAGATAATAAGAGAAGAATTATCAACATAGATTTAGTATATACTATCTTATAGGCTAGTGTCGATTGGTTCGAAGTAAGAACTAAGCCAAACATCAATTATGATGATAAATATGATGTAAAGGTAAGGTTTAGTAAAGTATACAACCGTAGCCGGACCAAGGTGCGGAGTTAAATTCCCTAGTTGTCGGACCAAGGAATTAGGGATACATAATTTACCACATTGCATGCAAGATACTAGGAAAGAATTGTTATCGATAGAATTACCGCGTTATGAACCTGTGGGGAACACTTTTGCCTTAGTTACTTTCATCACTTGATAAATATCAAATATTCAATCTCGCTACTTGTTTACTTAGAAATATTTAGTTCCTTTTGTTATTTAAAACCCCTCTTTTATTACTTGTTTTCAGAAAGGACTTGATTAAATATAAGTAATTGTAGGTTAAAGTTAAGTCTAAATCATTTTCCTCATGGGATCGACCACAACCTAATACTTGGGTTGTTTACTTGATACGACCGCTTATACTTCTTTTTGAGAAGAAAATTTGAGCGTATCAATCCCTTCAAGACTAACTATTGTAATGCTTAGGTAGAGTCACATACCCATGCCTTCACTATGCTAGACCCTTTAAGTTATCCTAGTTAGATTTTAATTCTTTAACTCATTTTTGTTTGTGGGAACATCTTTCCCTAACCGACATAGACGGCATGAGCTGGTGTGGAATCCGGTGTCATAAAATGCTACACCGAAAGAAGCCGGACTAATTGCCAAGGTAGTACCAAAACATAAAACATAGCAACTACATAGATTGGCTATCTAGTATTCCTATGGGGCAACATATTTCAAGAACTAGGAGATATAGTTGGGACCCTCTTTATGCTCCATGCATTACAATCTCTAATCTCAAGAGTAATTGAGGCTCTTACCTTCCCTATGTGGGAAGGGACACTCCTCAATCTAGTTCACTCAATGCTAAGCTAGAGTCCCTTTTTGAAATGTCTTTAAGCCTTTACTTATCAATCATGGTTTAGTTTAGGTCATACGATCTACCCCATGTATAATCATCATAATTAATGGAACAATAAGAATTGTATTAGTATAAATCCTTTCATCAAAATTCAAATAGGTGAGGCTAACACATTACATATCACTTTATAATAAGGCACATTGGTTTACATCACCATCCTTATAGAATTTACATCTTAACCAACCTCACAACAATAATCAAGACATTTCATTCAACATCATACCACCCTATCAATCTTAAATAAGTCATAATCCAACACATTCATCATGAACTAATCACAATTAACCACAAGTTGAAGTAATGAATAGGGATTACAAGACTTACCAGGTTCCCTTCAAAGTTCATCATAAGGGTCTTACCATCAACCCATAAATCAACCCAACTAGGTCATCACATCAATACAATTCAATAACCAACATGATAATAAGGCTAGAAGAAACAATACACAATAATTTAATACTAACTAAAAGCTTAAGACAAGATAATTGGGTCAATTCTCAAAACTTAGATCACTTCAAAAGAACTAGTATGGAAGACTACAATTAATATTAATTTGTTCATGATTGGCGTAACACCATCATCTAATAGTGATTTAACTAATAATTATGTCAATTGAATCAATCACAATCCAATTCACATTAAGATCAAACCTATGGTTAAGGGTTAAGGATCATATTCTTCAAATTGAACCAAAATTTAACAATTTATCATAATAAAGTAAACGTACATGTTAATATATCGATTATATCCTAATGAAACGATAAACAACTCAGTTCATAACATCAAATTCGTAATTCAATGAAATCCACTTGAAAACTTAACTTTTTAAAATACATCGAAGGAGCCCTTTGAGGAAAGAAGTCTCATAGGTGAATTATATCCCATGCCATAAATTTATATGAAGATTGGATGGTGAAATTTTACCTTTAAAACCCTTAAAAACTCCCTCTACCTTGTCATCAATGGTTTCTTCCAATAGAGAGAGAAATAAGAGAGAATGAAGAGAGTTTATTTTGTGAGTTGTTTTTAGATAAATGAGGGTTGAGATCTTTATATGGGGGTTTAACATATTTAATTAATCTTCCTTAAATCCCTAAATAACCCTAAATCTATTAATTATTTAATTGAAACTAAGTTAAAATGTGCAGGGAAATTTGACCCTCACAAAGGAGAGCCCGATCGACGGTCTGTCCGTGAGTTAATGGTCACTAAGCCCTTCTGTGTTGCACATCCGTAGATGAGTTCAGAGACTATACAGTTGAGCCTCTTCAACAAAATAGCTATGTTTTGGTCGACGGTTCGCATGGACGTCCCATCGATAAACACACGATACGTCATTTGTGTTTCATTGGTGCGTATTGCTCAGGCAATGTTGCCTCCTATGTGCATGGGTCCTCCTCAAGACCCTTTGTTGGTCCTTGAGGATTCGTACCCAGACTTTTTTCAACCACGAATCACCTTAAACACATTTTATACACCCTTCCACATAGTTTCATGAATTTTGAACTCTTGAAAGCTTGTCATATAGGCTAAGGCACGCTAATACTTCCTTACAACTAATTTCCGAATGTGATATGATGGAAAGTGGAACTCCATGCAACCGAACAATTTCTGAGATGTAGAGTCAGGCTAACTTCTCTGCATTGTAAGTCACCTTAACCGGAATGAAATGAGCAGTCTTAGTTAATCTGTCCACAATTACCCAAATAGAGTCAAACTTGCCCAATGTCTTTAGAAGACCAACCACGAAGTCCATTGCAATTCTCTCCCACTTCCATTCAGGAATGGGCATTCTCTGAAGTGTTCCTCCAGGCCTCTGGTGTTCATACTTTACTTGCTGACAATTTGGACATTTGGCAACAAACTCCACAATGTCGCGCTTCATTCTACTCCACCAAAAGTGTTGCCTTAGGTCACGGTACATCTTGGTTGCACCAGGATGTATAGAATACCCGTAACTATGAGCCTCTGTAAGAATAGTGGGGATCAAATCATCAACACGGGGTACACATACCCTTCCCTTAATTCTCAAAACACCTTCCTCATCCATTATTGCTTCTTTAGCCTCTCCTCGCAACACCTTATCTCGAATTCGGCTTAGTTTCTTGTCATCAAACTATTTTCCCTTGATTTTGTCAAGAAAGGAAGATCTTGCCTCCACACTGGCCAACAATCCTCCCTTCTCATTTATTTCTAACCTCATAAAGTCATTAGCCAGAGTCTGAACCTCTCTAGCCAATGGGCGTCTAGAAACTTGTAAGTGGGCTAAACTACTCATGCTCCCTGCTTTTCTACTTAAGGCGTCTGCCACAACATTAGCCTTTCCCGGGTGATACAAGATGGTAACATCATAATCCTTCAGTAGTTCGATCCACCTCCTCTGTCTCAAATTCAAATCTCTCTGAGTAAAGACATACTGTAAACTACGATGATCCGTATAGACTTCACACTTAACCCCATATAGATAGTGTCTCCATTGCTTTAATGCAAACACCACCACAGCCAACTCTAAATCGTGGGTAGGATAATTACGTTCATGCACCTTTAATTGCCTCGAAGCATAAGCAATTACATTCTTCTCTTGCATTAGTACTGCACCCAAACCAGAATAGGATGCATCACAATAAACAATGAAGTTCTTACCCTCTACTGGCAAGGTAAGAATAGGTGCGGTAGTCAGCAAGGTCTTGAGTTTCTGAAAGCTTTCCTCACATTCATTCGACCATACAAATGGAACATTCTGCTTAGTCAAGTTTGTCAATTGGGAAGCAATATAAGAGAATCCCTTGAAAAATCGACGGTAGTAACTGGCTAAACCAACAAAGCTTCTTATTTCTGACACATTAGTAGGTCTTACCCAATTCTTCACTACTTCGATCTTAGAAGGATCCACCATCACTCCATCCTTAGAAACCACGTGCCCCAAGAAGGACACTGAATCTAGCCAAAACTCACACTTGGAGAATTTGGAATAAAGCTTTTTATCCCTCAACATTTCCAACACAATTCTTAAATGCTCCTCATGTTCCTTCTTACTCTTGGAGTATATCAGTATATCATCAATAAATACGATCACAAAGAGATCCAGATGTGGCTTAAAAATCCCGTTCATCAAGATCATGAAAGCAGCAGGGGCATTCGTTAGTCCAACGGACATTACCAAGAATTCATAATGCCCATACCTGGTTCGAAAAGCAGTCTTTGGTACATCTGCTGCCCGTATTTTCAATTGATGATAACCAGACCTCAAGTCGATTTTTGAGAAGACACAAGCACCTTGTAATTGATCGAACAAATCATCAATGCGAGGAAGAGGAAACCTGTTCTTAACAGTTACTTTATTTAGTTGCCGGTAGTCTATGCACATCCGAAGACTCCCATCTTTCTTCTTCACAAACAAAATAGGAGCACCCCAAGGGGATGCACTTGGTCTAATGAAACCTTTACTTAACAACTCTGGAAGTTGGGCCTTTAACTCTCTTAACTCAGTGGGAACCATTCTATAAGGGGGTATAGAAATGGGGCGAGTACCCGGTTCAAGATCGATGCAGAAGTCAATATCTCTCTCCGGTGGCATACCAGAAAGGTCTGCAGGAAACACATCTAAAAACTCGCGGACTATCGAAACCGACTCAATAGAAGGTACTTGGGTAGTATCATCCCGGAGGTGTGCAAAGAAAGCTAAACAACCCTTACTAACCATTCTCTTAGCACGAAGAAAGGAGACGATACGAACCGGATTGGAAGTGTAGTCACCCTCCCACAGTAATGGATCTGTCCCAGGCTTGGCTAACGTTACTGTTTTAGCAATACAATCCAAGATTGCAAAATTTGGAGAAAGCCAAGTCATACCCAGGATTACATCGAAATCAACCATTTCTAAGATAACCAAGTCTACATGAGTATTGTTCCCCGCAAAAGTCACCAGACAAGACCTATATACCTTTTCAACTATCACAGACTCACCCACCGGAGTAGAAACACGAATAGGCATGTCAAGCAATTCACAATGTAAATTAAGACCAGTAGCAAATGAGGAAGATACATATGAAAATGTGGAGTCAGGATCAAATAATACAGAAGCCATGCAATCACAAACCAAAAGATTACCTGTGATAACAGCATCTGATGCCTCCACTTCAAACCGCCCAGGGAAAGCGTAACAATGGGCCCTAACACATGTCTGCCCTTTGCCCTACCATGTTGTGCTGTAGTGACTCCAGTTTGCCTGTTACCCCAGCCGTTTTGGTGACCACCATTACCTCGGCCACCGCGTTCTCCAGAATAACGGCCTCTACCATGACCACCTCTACCTCTAGCTATTGGGGGTCTATAACTCTGTTTTGGACAATTCCTCCTAATATGTCCAGTCTCCCCACATACATAACACTCCCTGGAGTCAAGCATAGGTCTCTCAGAGAAGTGTCGACCGGTCTGAGGTGAACCCCCAACTACAGTCTGTAGTGAAGACTGAATTGGTCGGACTGAGTAACCTCCTAAACCCTGTCCTCTAGAGTAAGAACCATGAAACTCACCTCCCTTTCGAAACCTTTTTGATGTAGATGCCATGGTGAAGTCATCTGGCTTCACTCCCTCCACCTCTATCACGAAGTCTACCACTTCTTGAAAGGATTTTGCCGTAGCCGCTATCTGTAAGGCTGAAATTTGCAATTCTGATCTCAACCCCTTCACAAAATGGCGAACCCGCTCTTGTGGACTGAAACATAGTTGGGTGGCATACCTGGATAATGCGTGAAACTTAGCCTCATATGCAGTAACCGACATCCTCCCTTGCTCTAGGCTCAAGAACTCATCTCTTTTCCTATCCCTCAAAGTCCGGGGAATATACTTCTCCATAAACAAGAAAGAGAATGATGCCCAAGTCATAGGTGGTGCCTCTGTTGGTTGACACTCAACATGTGACCACCACTACATTATGGCGTTCCCTTGAAATTGATAAGTCACAAACTCAGCACCAAACCGTTCCACTATACCCATCTTGTGTAGTAGCTCATGACAATCAACCAGAAAATCGTAGGCATCCTCAGATTCAGCACCCTTGAAGACTGGAGGTTTCAATTTCAAGAACTTACTGAAAAGTTCATGCTGATCATTTGTCATTATAGGCCCTGTGGTAAGACGAGGAAACGTGCCTATTTCCAATGAGGCATCCATGCGGGGAGCCATAGTAGCTGCATGTTGTACCTCCGGAACCGGAGGTGTTGGTGCAGAAAACACTGGAGGCATCTGGCCCTGATCAGATAACCCACTAAGATAAGCAAGAACCTGATTGATCATTTCTGGGGTAGGTTGGGGTGGAAATTCCTCATTCTGCACTTGTTCAGTCTCCCCATCCTCGCCCTCTCTTACCATTTCCTCAGTTGGTGGAGGAGTCACCGCCCTAGTACCATATGGGCTAGGTGCTCGTCCTCTTCCTCTAGAGGACGTCCTCCCATGACCTCTTCCACCGCCTCTTGTCACTACTCCTCTTCGAGCTACAGCCCAGTGGCTGGCTTAGACGCACCCTGTTCTGCCGGTGCTGGTGTTGGCGTAGTTGTTGCTCTAGTTCTAACCATCTGCGAAATAGAGTGAAGATGGTCAGATACCAATTCGTATCACCTAGATACCAATTGGATCCAAGTAATAGCACGAAAGAAAGAAAGAATGGAATTTTCCTAAAGTCTTATAGACTCTCAAAGAAGAGTAAAGGCGTCCCCCTACCGTTCCTTAAGACTCTACTAGACCTATTCTTGTGCGATGAGACCAACGAACCTAATGCTCTGATACCAAGTTTGTCACGACCCAAAACGGGCCGCGACTGGCACCCACACTTACCCTCCTATGTGAGCGAACCAACCAATCTAAACTCTGACATTTCAATATAATATCAACATAAAGTAATGCGGAAGACTTAAACTAATTAATAAAAACCAATTAAATAACTTCTAAAATTCAACATCTATTATTTCCCCAAAATCTGGAAGTCATCACCACAAGAACATCTATGATCAAATTACTAAACTAAGAGTATTCGAAGAAGCCAAAATAACAAAAGCTAGTCCATGCCAGAACTTCAAGGCATCAAGACATGAGGAAGAAGATCCAGTCCAAGCTAGAAGCATTAGCTCACCCAGAAATCCGGTGTAATGAAGACTGGCTAGAGTTGCGGTTGAGTTGAAGACGACGGTATGTTTGCTGCACTCAACATATAACAAAGAAAGAAACATACAAGTAGGGGTCAGTACAAAACACAAGTACTGAGTAGGTATCATCGGCCAACTCAAAATAGAAAACAGTATATATCAGATAATATCATAAATCAACTATAATACTCAACATGTAGCAACAACAAGTTCTATAATCATTTATAAGCACCGCCAAGTTCACCCATGAGGACTCAAGCCTCAATGCCATACCCATTTGGGAATTAGGTTCATTAGATTGGGTATATTAACATCTTTCAAGATTCATTATCTTTATTTCTCTCGTGCCGGTACGTGACACTCCGCTCCATATACTATCCTGGTGTCGGAACGTGACACTCCGATCCCCTAATTCTACGTGTCAGTTCGTGACACCCGATCCCCTAATTCTACGTGTTGGTTCGTGACACCCGATCCTCTAATTCTACGTGTCGCTTCGTGACACCCGATCCCCTAATTCTACGTGTCGGTTCGTGACACCCGATCCCCTAATTCTACGTGTCGGTTCGTGATACCCGCTCCACTACTCTCATCACTTTAGCTCATCAAGCCTTCTTTTATACCAAGGCATCATCAATCTCATTAACAAGTAGATTAGGGTTTCGTTCAAGATTTGGGATTCAATAGCTTCATCATGCTTATTTTATCACAATTGTATAATGACATTCATACAAGCATACAATTAAGCATATAGAAGGGTTTACAATACTACCCAATACATATCATTCGCTATTAAGAGTTTACTACAAATAGCATAAACCATAACCTACCTCCACCGAAGAATTGCGATCAACAAGCTATCTTCTCAAAGCTGCGTTCTTTCTCTCTCTTGATCGATCGTTTCTCCCTTTCTCTCTTTGTTCTTTCTGTTTTTCTTATTCCAAACCCTCTTTCTTTTACCATAATTAGCATATAATTAAGTAAAAAAGATGGCAATAATAACCCACTAATTAACTTAAGGTTACCTCTTTTAACCCCCAAGTAATTAGACTTATTAACATTAACCCACTACTTTATAATTAAAGCAGAAAATAGTCCAAAACGCCCCCTTAAATAAATTAACAGAAATCCGACCTAGCCTGGATTACGCAGCCTGTGACGGGTCGTCGTGCCTGCGACGGTCCGTCCTGCTGCTCCGTCACAGAGTTTAGAGACTCAATTTCCTTGAAGAGTCTGTGACGGTCCGTCGTGCCCACGACGGTCCGTCCTGCCATTCCGTCGTGACGTTCAGAGAGTCGCTCTCAGTACCCAAATTTCTAAATTCTAAGTATTTTGGAACGAGACCCCCACGACGGTCCGTCGTGCCCATGACGGTTCGTCGTGGGGTCCGTCGACTCCGCCAGTTTTTCCAGAATTAAAATCTGCTACTCAAAAATGAATAAACAGGTCGTTACATAACCCAATGCAACTCAAATAATACTACATAAATTTTTATAACACTAAAACCTTATAAATACACAGAAACAACATTAAAATATACTAGAATTTAATGATTATCTTATCAGATTCGCAATTATAAAATTCTAAAACTTCAGCTCAAAATCCAACTAGATCAAGATCAATCTTTGTTTAAAAAACCAAAAAAAACAAATTACAGCGTTGCAAAACTCAGATAGCTTCAGCCAAATGATTTCTTTTTATCTGATATGAGTTACAATCTATCATAGTATATTTGAATATGATTCTTTTGATTGTCCTTTTATGTAATTATATTCGCAAAACAAACTCGCAGTCCCCAAAAAAATAGATAACAGAAACTACTTAATGAAAAAAATATTCATTTTTGTAAGAACCCATTTTAAGATCTTACAAGAAAATCATAACATCAACACATCCATCATGGAAAGATTTCTATCCAGGGACACAGTAAAAAGAATAATCAACATGGTAATCTTAATACTTTTCATAGTACTTAGAAAAAGTATCAAAGAAATTGGTCATTACTGAGAATAGGATCAAAAAATACAAGACAATGTGGGCACAAACAAAGGGAAAACTATCAAACAACAAATCTTAGGGAAAACTAAGCGAAAAAGAGAGAGATGTCATAAAAAGAAGGCAACAACAAGAACTAGGGATGAAAGAGAATAAGGAGTAAGATCCATAAGTTCATGTTGGTCAAAATTATCGTAGAAACATCATAAATACAAATTATAAAATGATACATTAGAGTATGATCTTTGGTGCAAATTTTTCAATTTTGGAGGCTTAATGCATCAAAAACATAACTTCTCTCAACATCCGAAGATTCTGATGTCGGATCAAAATTCTGTCATTTCCATCAGCTATGGATGGTACTTTTGGTTTACTATGATTTTTGGTTAGGGTTTCGAGGCTTCTGTTTAGAGTGTGTACGATTAGGCATTTTAGCTTTTGTTGTGAAAACTAAAAATAATATGATAAATTAACACAATTTATAATTTCGCTTTTAACAATTGAAAATAACAACAAGCACCAAAAGAAAAAGATGACAACATAGACTATTTATGTGTACATGAAACACAATTAACAGTTTGGCGATTAATCCATATTAAACAATAAAGAGGAATTACTTGATCTTGTGGCCATATAAATGTTAGGACTTACACGATTAAAATAAAATTTAAAATTTAAGTAAATTTTTCTCTAACCTTTCTTGTGTGAACACCTGGAACAAGTGATGGTGGTTGTTGAAAATATTCAAGTGGGTTATTAAGAACCTATTACAAAAGAGGAAGAAAATTATAATAACGAGAGACTACATTTTCATCTAAAAAAATCCTTTTTTAGCTAGACAATTATTTCACCTGCTCTGATTTCAAATTTTCATCAATATTAGTTTCCATAGACTCCACATATTTTAATATTCCTTCCTTCACTTTATGCAGTGTATTTTCTTCCATATCAATTTTTGCTTCCGGTAATTTTCTCTCTGTCACTTCATTATTCCATTTTGCTTCCTTTTTCAGTTCTAACAACCTTTTATCCATCGATTCCATCTCTTTTTTTGCTTTATACATCTTCTATATCATCTCAATTTTCAGAGCTGAGGTAGCTTTTTGAACTTCCATCTCAACCCTTGTACCGAAATATCTTTTTTCAGCCTGAGATTGTTTATATACGGAGCCATCTACTAATCTAGGAGATGCTCGTTTTCCTAGAGTTTGGACAATTCCATGAGTGTCTGATCACATAGGTGACTTAGTCATCGAACATCTTCGTTTTTCCTTGACGTGTTACTTTCAAATTACCTAAAATTCTATACATTCCCCATCACCACATTATAGACCACTTTTGGACCATAGACCATTATTACAACAATGTTAGGCTCTATCTTAACCTAAGTCATTTTCGAGGTATTACATCTTGTTCATGCATTGTTATGATCTTGGAATTACTTTGGTTATGTGATTTAAATATGCTTCTCTTCATATTGATATGACATTATATTGATAAGATCCATGTTGCCTTAACTTTATTGACGATGTTTGTCTTGTGTTGGATATGGACTTGTATTAATGAATATGTGATCATTGGCTTGCATGTTCTCTTACTTGTGCATTAAGTCTTTGAAAAAGGACATAGCATTACGGAAATGAAAATGTCCTTTTTAAGCATGATTTCAAATGGTTGTATGTGCATATATCCATATTTAGTACAAGTGGTGTACAAACCCATATATCTATGTTTTTTACTAATATGTAGGTTTTGTCCATTGAGTTATCTAAAAGGCCAATTGAAGAGAACTTGGATTCTCTTTTCTCCAAGTTGGGTAGGTCCTTGTAACATCCGGGGACCACCCGCTAGATGTAACTGGCTTCGTAGTCCTTGAAGAGGACTAAGACTAGCCTCTTAGAATTCATCATTACATTCATAGGTTAAAATGTGGAAAATCTAAAACTTTTATCTTGTATTTATTATAAGGTTTACATACACCTTTCAAATACACATAATATATATCATCTACAACATACATAGACCCTTCGTATAAGAAGATTACATAGTCTTCTACTTTTATGTACACATATATATAAGATACACTATACTCTTAAAACATATATCTCATGTCATAACCATCTAAACAAGAGTATAACAATTGGGCATAACCCATACATTAATACAATAAAATCCACATATAGGGTATACAATCTTAGTAGTCAAATGATAGAAAATGAACATCCAATGTTAGAAAGTGGCATTGTCCTCGAAGAGATTAGTTACTACCAAACTTGAAGAATGAGAATCCAAGTATTTCTTCAAAAGTCATCACGAACCCTTCAACGAGCGGAACCTAAAATATTTGGGACAATGGGAGAAATAAGGTTAGCATATAACTTGTACAAAGTATGGAAACATATGCACACACTACATAGAAATCATTCTAAAAAGGGAAATTTCATTAAAGTATTCTAATTTACTTTGGAAAGACATTATGCACATTCAAGAACAGATACCAATCAATAAGCACATGTTCCTTAAGTCAATACAATGTACATCACATGACCCACAATACCAAGTCTAGTCAAGTCAACATTAAAAACAACAGAATTGAGCACATAATCAAGAAAATTCTATCATCAAGTTATAATATCAGCAAGCATATATAAGAGTTCATAACATCATAACTAAAGCAGGACCATTACTCATTAACCGTCATTAAGTCCACTAGTGCAATGACTAAGAAAAGCCCCATAACCTTAATAAATCAAGTAAACCTAAAAAGAAACATGATCAATCTCTAACTTCATATAGCATATCATTGAGAGTGCATACCATCATACTTTAGCAATAGAGACCAAACACATGTTCATAAGTGAAACTAAAATCATATTATGTCATCAATATGTAAGATCATAATTTACATATCATTTAAATTTATATGCATATACATATGTAAGAACATGTTTCTAAGAATTACCTCAAGTCTAACTAGTACAATGTATAGGTAGAGTTCCATACCCATACCTAGAAAAAGCTAAATCCCTTAGGTCATCCTAGTTAGAGTTCACTTCATTACTTCATTTTACCTTTTAGGAACATCTTGACTTAACCTACATAGACCACATGAGCTATTGTGGAATTCTGTATCATGGAAACCTTCATCTAAAGAAGTTAATCTACTTGCCAAGGTAGTACCAAAACATGAACATAACATCAATGTGGATCCACTAGATAGTATTTCTGTGGGGGCACCATAGTTCAAGAACTAGGAGATGTTGTTGGGGCCCTCTTTATGGTACATGCATTAAAGTCTCCAATCTTATAAGTACATTAGTGATCCTACCTTCCTTTTGTGGGCAGGGGCACTCCTCACTTCTAGCTAACTCGGTGCTAAGCTAGGGTCCCTTTTGAAATGTCTTTCATTTATAATCATAACTTAGTGTAGGCCATAGGGTCTACCCCTTATATAGTCATCTTCATAGCACAATAGGAATGGCATGAGTTTTGTCCTTTCATTACAATTCACTCATGTGCAGTTAGCACATTTACATAATCACATTATGACAAGGAACATAGGAAAATTCATCATCACCCTTATGTCATTAAATCTTAACCAACAACTCAGAAGTCATAATTCAAAATATTCCAATTCAACAAAATTCATCACCACCCTTCTATCATTACATCTTAGCCAACAACTCATAGCTCATAATTCAAGACGTTCCAATTAAACATCATACTAACCCTAATCAATATTATTATAGGGTATACTTCAGTATAAGTTCTTTACTAAACACTAGTAATCATAGTTGAAGTAAAGGGTTGAGATCACAAGAACTACCAAATCTCCTTCATAAATCATCATCCAAATATTTTACTCTAAACCATCCGATATAACCCAACAATAGGTGTAATAACATCATTCAATAGTAATTAATACAATAACTAGGTCAATAACATCATCACAATCCCAATTAACTTCAATTCATAAAATAGGGTTAGGGGAAAAGGGTTCATCATGAATTCTTCAAGAATTAGAGCCAATCCCAACAATACATTATCCTAGGCAGTCCATGAATGAATTATAATAGATAACCAAACCTAACAATCAATACATTCTTCAATTCCCATCAATTTATACGCAAGATCAAAGATTTGGAGAATTTGGGGGAAAAGGACATGATCTATATGAAATTAAATGAATTAAAATCAATTAACCAACACTCTAAACTTAATTAGTCATTGGAAATCACAATTTATCATCAATTTGAAGTTTAGAAGAAAACCCATTAGAATAGGAATCCTTGAAATTGGGTTATTTAGAAATAAACTTTGAAAATACGTCTTGGGGAAAGGAATCCCAAGAGTGAAGAACTTGTACCTTAATGAAGATTAATCCACTAAATTGAAGTAAAATCCTAGAGAAATTGGTCTTCTTCTTCAAGTTTTCTTTCTTCTTCAATGGAGGATTTAGGGAGAGAAAAAATAGAGAGATATGAGAGATTTGGGTTTTGTTTTTGGGAATTTTGTTTAGGTGAGTAAAATATTACTTTAAAATGACTCTTACGCTTTATATAGTCATCCTCTAAATTTCCCAAAACACACCTCACTTAAATGGGTCAATTTGTAATGTCAAAATGCTAAATTACAATTTAAACGAATCTGGGAAGTGGTTGCGCGTCGCGAGGCTTATTTCATATTTTATTTTTTAAATCCACTTTGAGGAAGTAGACCTAGTTGATTGAACGCGTAGCGAGGCAAATTTTTCCACCCACGTGTCAGCTGCGCGTCGTGCAGTGACCTTCAAATATTGGCTGCCGCAAGTTTCCTTGGCATCTTGGTCGCC
This sequence comes from Solanum habrochaites, assembly GCA_027704765.1. Taxonomy (NCBI): domain Eukaryota; kingdom Viridiplantae; phylum Streptophyta; class Magnoliopsida; order Solanales; family Solanaceae; genus Solanum; species Solanum habrochaites. Next base: position 24,031,308 of record JAKWJA010002500.1, on the reverse strand, counting down.
AAGGTTTGGGTCCTCCTCCTTGACCATTTAGGGGGTCCTTGGGGAGTTGTCACTTGACGTTTGGACCCTTTTTACTACAGTATAACTATTTAAAGTATTTTTAAAAGTTTTGGACTTCATATAACCTTCCCAAACCTTCACAAAACATAGGGACGTCAACTAGTTAGATTTAGCTAGTTCTCGGACGTCATGAACATTTCTTGATACCTTGAATCTTAAACTTAATAAATGTTTTATAACAATTATTTTTGACCTATAAACAGTGTTTTAAGGTTTAGTTATTCATGTGAGGTTCTAGTTTAGGGCATGGACGTTCGGACTGTTACATTAGCCCCCCCCCTCAAGAAACATTCGTCCCCAAATGACACTAAAATCTTTTGAGGGGAAAGGAACAACAATATAAAATCATAATTAGTCAAATATCAGAGGAGTGCTTCACTACTCCATTAAACACATAATAATGGCATTTACACATAGCAACTTAAAACATCAATTTCTTCACATAAGAACTTAATATTACCACATTAGGAATTTCCCTCTCAACAACAACATGAGTTATACATAACATACAGAGTCACGTATACAAACACTCAACCTATAAAAATGTTCAATTTTTATTTCACATAGGCAACAACATACCAAATACATCAATAAGTGCAAAATTCAGCAAAAGAGTATTTTTCACATGAAACTTCATTTTAGCAAAAACCTTTATCATAAATATGGACACCTTGGAAAAACAAGTCAAATTTAATTTATTCATTATTTTGATAATTAATTGGGACCACTAACATTAATACACAAAGAGATGAGGATAACGGGACTTCATATCGGCCTTGGCCTCCATGTTGCTCCCTCCACTAGGCGGTTCCTCCATAGGACTTTTATTGAGGCCACCTATTTGTTCCTCAATTTCTTCACTTGACGATCAAGGATTTCCATCGGAACCTGTTCGTAGGAGAGGTTCTCATCCATACCTAGACCGTAAATACGAAGAATAAACTCAGGATCACCGTCAATTTTTAAGAATGAAGACATGAACACCGGATGAACCAAAGCTAGTTATGTAGGTAGTCTCAACTCGTATGCAACCTTGCCAATCCTTTGTAAAATTTCATAGGGAATCACATAACGAGGAATCAACTTCACTTTCTCAAAAAATCTCACAACAATTTTCATGGGTGGAATTTTTAGATACAGTTTATCACCTTCTTCAAATTCTAAGTCCCTTCTCCTATGGTCGGCATAAGACTTTTGCCAACTATAGGCTATTTTCAATCGGTTCCTTATCATATGAACTTTCTCCAAAGTCTTATTAATCAAATCCGTACCAAATAGTGAAGACTCACCCACTTCAAACCATCCAATTAGAGACCTACATCTCCAACCATACAAGGCCTCAAAAGGAGCCACACATGTAGATGAATGGAAACTATTATTATAAGAAAATTCAACCAAAGTTAATGTTTATCTCAATTTCCTATGAAGTCGATCACACAAGATCTAAGCATATCCTCAAAGGATTAAATAGTACACTCTTCTAGACGATCCGTTTGGGGATGAAAAGCGGTGCTTAACTTCATCTTTGTACACAAACCTTTTTGAGTGACTTCCAAAACCTAGATGTTAAGTGTGCACCCCTACCTGATATGATGCATAATGGAATACCATGGAGACACACAATCTCATCTATGAAGATCCTTGCATAATTCTTGACGAGTAACCGGACTTGATAGGAATAAAATTAGTGGATTTGGTCAACCTATCAACAACAACCCATATAGAGTCATGTTGCATTTGAGTTTGAGGAAACCCTACCACAAAATCAATTTTAATTTCTTCCCACATTGAAGTGGGAACTTTAATTTCTTGAAGTAGTTGACTTTTCTTTTGGTGCTCGACTTTCACTTATTGAAAAATGGGACGTTTTGCAATGAAATCCGCTATGTCTTCTTTCAAGCCTTCCAACGAAAACACTTTTTTAAGGTCATGATACATCATTCTAGAACCCGGATGAAACTAACAACGGGACCCATGAGCGTCCTCAAGAATCTTTTTTCTCAAATCATCTACATTTGGAACACACAACCTTCCTTGATACTTCAAAACACCACAACCACCCCTAAGAGATTGACTCATTAAGCTTATCAGGAATCAATTATTTCAAATTCATCAATGATTGATCAAGGTGTTTCTTAGACTTCACCTCAAACACCAAAGATGATTCGGAGTTATGATGGACCATAAAACCACCAATTGGAGAATCTTCCAATCTAACACCAGAACGAGCCAACCTATGAACATCTTTCAAGGTATTTCTTGGATCCTTATACATGAGACACACTACTCATGGCCATACGACTAAAAGCAAACACAAACACATTGGCCTTGCCGGGGTGGTAGAGAACACTCATGTAGTAATCTTTCTACAATTCCGACCACCTTCTTTGTTAGATATTCAACTCTTTTTTAGTAATAACATATTGCAGACTCTTCAGGTTGGTATACACAACAACATGGACACCATACAAATAATCCCTCCATATTTTCAAGGCAAATACCACGGTCGCTAACTCAAGATCATGAGTTAGATAATTCTTCTTATCCACCTTAACTTGTATAAAAGCATCTGCTACTACTTTCCCATGGTGCAAAAGCACACACCCTAAGCCCACTCGGGACGCATCAAAACATACAATGAAGCACTTGTTACCCTTAGGTAGAGTCAATATTACGGCGGATATAAGCCTATCTTTAAAAATTTTGAAGTTTCTTTCACATGACTCCGACCACTAAAATTTAACACTCTTTTGGGTCAAGGTAGTCAAGGGAGATGAAATGGACGCAAAACCATCCACAAACCTCCTATAGTGTCCCGCTAGACCAAAGAAAATTCTAATGTCGATTAGAGTCAGTGACCCAGGACAATTTTTCACCGCCTCAGTTTTCCTTGGATCAAACTTAACTCCCTCACTAGAAATTATATGAAAAAAGAAATGCCACCGACCTCAACCAAAACTCAAATTTTAAATACTTGGCAAACAGTGGGTTGTTCTCAAACACTTGTAACACCACCCTAAAATGGTTCATGTGTTTACCCTAATTTTTTAATATACCAAGATTTTGTCAATAAAAACAATGACAAATGAATCTAGGTAACATTGAAACACCCTATTCCTGAGATCCATAAACGTCGTCGGTACATTATTGATACCAAAGGAAATTACTAAGAACTCATAATGACCATATCTTGTTCGGAATGCCATTTTTTGTATATCCTCACCTTTTCACCCTGAGTTGGTGATACCCTAATCTCAAATCAATCATAGAAAAGTTGCTTGCCCCTTGGAGTTGATAAAACAAGTCATCAATCTGAGGGAGAGGATACTTGTTCTTAATAGTGATTGTGTTGAGTTGGCGATAATCAATTTACATTCAAAGGGACCCATCATTTTTCTTCACAAACAATACTGGAGCACCCCTTGGAGAAATACTAGGTCTAATAGATCCTTTGTCTAGTAATTTTTTGAGTTGAGCCTTGCACCCTTTCAACTTTTCTTCAGCCATCTAATAATGAAGAATTGAAATGGGGTTTGTATCCGGTTGCAAGTCTATAACAAAATCAATTTTTCGTTCGGGAGGGATTTCGAGAAGATCATTAGGAAAGATCTCTTGAAATTCCCTTACTAAGGGACCATCTAAATGGGATAATTTTTGGAGTATAAATATTTGACTTTTACAATATTGTATAAACACAATTATGAGATCATTTTGCAAGCTTTTATACAAGAAATGGAACGACCTCTAGGAATAAAAATTTTCCCCTTCCACTCTAAAACGGGTTCATTAGGAAAATTGAAGTTGAAAATTCTTGTTATATAGATAATTGATTAAAAACAATCATGCAACTAATCCATTGCCAATATGACATCAAAATCGACCACATCAAATTCTACTAATTCAACACGAATAACTCTATTGGGCAACATTATAGGACAATTTCTATATACCCTTTTTTCAACCACCCACTCACCCGCTGGGGTGAAGAAAAAAGGTTCACTTACAATATTGGGCAAAATGTAAAATTTTTATCAACCAAAGGAGTATGAAAAGATAGGGTATCACTCAGATTAAGTAAAGCATAAATATCAATAGATAAGACTTCTAACATACTGGTCACCACATCGGGAGAACTCTCTTGTTCACCGCTAGAGCAATGTGCATAAAAGTAATTCTTCTTTGGAGGATCCACATTAGAACCAATATCTTGAGCTTGCCCTCTACCTTTGTCTTTCCCCTTCAAATTAGGCAATCTCTAATCTAGTGTCCACTCTTGCCACACCTAAAATAATTTTCCATCTCAACAAGGCAATCATTATAATACTTTTATCCACACTTTCAACAAATTAGCTTCTTTCTTGAGGAGATAGTTCTTTCGCTTTTGAGACTTAAGGATAGACACCCTAACATCACGAGCATTGGGAAATTTGGAAGAGACATGTTTGGAGAACCTCTTTTTGAACCTTGGTTTGTCTTGGATATCAAGTATACCCTTTGAAGAACCATCATCATAAGACCTTGACTAATTGGCATCCCTACTCTTTCTCTAAACCCTTGTCTCTTCAACTTTTTGAGCATGAACTATGACACGAGAAGTGTTCATATTATCATGTAGCACAGCCGAACGACATTCTTCTTTCAAGTCATCCTACACCCCTGTCACAAAGCATCTCATTTCATCTATAGGATCGGAGACCAAAGAAGAATCATACTTTGATAATTTAGCAAATTTCAAAGAATAGTCAAGCACGGTCAAACCTCCTTGATGAAGATATATGGATTCTGCCACCTTAGCTTTCCTCTTTTCCCTTGGTAAGAACCTATCAAGAAAATCGTTCATGAAAATCTCCCATGTAACCGGACTACCCCTCATAGGCCTATTGTCTCTCTGTTGAATGTAGCAAGTTTGAGCCACGTCCTTCAGGTGGTAGGTGTCTAACTTGGTATTTTCACTAGTAGTCAACCCCATAACATAGAGTATTTTGTAGACTTAATCAATAAAATTTTGTGGGTATTTATCCACTTTAGACCCATAGAAAGTAGGGAGATTCATCCTTGTGAAATCCTCAAGTGGGAGGCCATAGTGCTAACATGTTGGTTTCCTCGGGGTACCACCTCCCAGTTAGCTTTGTTCGTCATGGATTTAGCTTGAGTACTGACGGCTTATGCTTGAGTAGTAATGTATTGGAACATTTGGAGAAAAGGCTGCCCTTATGTCCCCATCATACAAGGCCAGAGGATTGGCAAGAGCTTGATCATCATGAGAAACTTCTTCAAGAGGAGTATATTGATTCCTACGGGGAGGAACTCTTGAATTAGCAATCTCTTCATCAAGTCTTCATGAGGATGCCATTCGATTTTTCATACCTAAAACCACCATAAAAGGTTTAGGTGAGAGCACACATAAAACAGACTCTAGAGGCACGTTATTGGATTTCAAAGAAAATGAGAATTTCCTAATAATCATATAGCTTCTAACACATAAGTGTGGCGCTCTTCACAATTATGAATAAGAATCTACATAGACGTGGTTTAGTGAGACATCAATCCTAAAGATATTCAACTCATGCTCTGATACCATGTTTGCCACATCCGGGGGAAGAGGACTACGAGTAGCCTCTTCTCATTCATCATTACATTCATTTGTTAAAACTGACAAAAATTTAAATTTTTTTTTATATATCTATCATGAGATTTACATAGACCTCTCGTATACACATACTATATTCGTACCGAATATAGATAGACCCTTATTATAAGAAGATTATATGGTCTTATACTTTTATGGCACACATATATATATATATAAGATACAATATAGTATGGAAACGGATGTCTCATATCATAACCATCTAAACAAGAGTATAACAATTGGTCCTAGCCCATACATCTATACAATAAAAGCCACATATATGTTATACATTTTTAGTACTTAAATAAAAGGAAATGAACATATTGTCTTGTTACGACCCGAGGATATAACCTAGAAGTTATGGTATCCTCAAATCGTCTCACGGCGTCGTCGACCTCTTGAAGGTCTAAGAAAATCCTTAAGATATCGCATTGCATAATCCTAAAAATAGCGTAAATTGAAAACTTTCCATTGCACGTCATATGCTAGAAAAAAACTTCATTTATATACATATACATATATATACATATATATATATATACATATATATATATATATATATATATATAAAATATATATATATATATATCACAAGTACATAAGAAGACTCTAAGTCTCTTTGATAGCTTAAGACACAATTTAATAGAATAGAATAGGGACACGGCCCTTAAAAATGTAAAATATAAGTCTAATCTACTACATCAACTTAAAGAACATATTGACATAGGAAACCCTTTAATCATAAGGGCTCCTTTACTTGAACTTGAGAGATCTATCCAAGCTCTTAACCTAAAGACATCCTCTTCACATCACCACGTAAACTTTGTGTAAAAATGAAAAAGAATGGTATTAGTACAAGAATGCACTAAGTATGGCAACCATGCGAAAAGATACATTAAAAGAAGAAATTTCATGTGAAATTATGCAACATGTCTTTTAAGTAAACTTCATGAATGTAGGCAGATATAAGCTCAATGTAATTCATATACATCTTGTGGACATGGATATTACTCATAATAGCACATAAAGCCATTTATTAAACTTTTAGGCATATTTAATACATACCATACATTACCTCTCTTTTATATTACGTCTTTCCTTAAGTAACCCTTGAGTGTACTTAGTACAATTTATTACCTTGAGGTCACCTTACAATAGTCACAACCACATATATTCAAAAGACTTAAACACCTCACAGACACAATCTTCACACAAGGACCATCACCTAAGAAAACTACTATGTCACACTAGTGCAATGTGTAGGTAGCATTCCATAATACTACTTCCAACCAAGTGTACATAAGAAGTTGCCCTAGACTAGGCATGACATACTCAACAAATCATAAAACTTTCGTTCATAATTTGACATAAGGAATATACTTTATAGCAACTAATAAGGACTCTTTCCTTTACTAAAACCTTATTCATAACTCATTTAGTTCATACCATAAGTAAACCACCCTCATAACCCCTTCACAAGCTTACTTCTGCAATGTACACATGGACTCCCATACCCCCACATATACTAAGCAAACCCATTTAGAAGCCATAGGTGTAATTCACACACATACACATAATTCATGTATTAGTCATAACAAAGTCACTTAACATGCATTCATACATTCATAGATAACATAAGTCTTTACTTCATAAGAGGCTCAAACCTTATCCTTTCTTGAATTCATCTAGTGCAATACATTGATAGGGTCCATATTCCTACCTATTCTAAGTACACTTCTAAAGGAATTTAGATTAGAATTCATCTTCTTACCTAAGTTAATTTATTAACCTTGGGAGATATAGCCGTAACCGACATAGACCATGTGAGCTACATGGAATCCTGTATTCTACTCCCACACCGTAAAGAGAGGGTTAACACTTGCCTAAGGTGCAACAATTTTTATATAATTATCTAGGTGGAAACCACAAGTTATAACCTACGGGGGGCCGTAGTTATGGAACATAGAGATTTCTTCTAGAAATCTTCACTTTCTAACGTGAATGTTTCCATTTACTAACAACTATGTTGGGAACCTGGACTTGCTAAATATGAAGGTTCTATTTATGGGAAGATAGACTTACTAACGTGAAGCTCCCATTCTAATTTGTCAGGTTTACTCGGTGCTAGGCTCCAACACCCTTTTTAAGTGTATTTAAGCACTTATTGTATTAATTCATAAGGAAGACTTTAGGATCTTTCTCCTTCATATATCATAAAGCTCAAAGGATTCTTACATGAGAATGTCCTTTCAACAAGAACCTATTTCATGTGAGATAGTCCTTTCAGATAGTCATAAAATCATACATCACTTGTATGTACAAAGAATGTGATATCTACTGTAACATTCCAGAAACTTTTATGTCTACTTAAGAGCCCAATAGGTCTTGATGAATGCTTATTGGGGATACATAGGGATTCCAATGTCAATATTGAAAATATTGGGCATAGTATAGAAAAATGGCTAAGGGGTGTTAGCCAATTTCTATATAATACCCAATTAAGCAAAAATTTTGGGCATATTAGAAAATATTGGCTTAAATGGTGTTAGCCATATATCTAATTATTAATGAGCTTGTTTAGGAATTGTACCTGCAATCACGACCCTAAACTACAATGCTTTTTTCCTTTAACTCACAAAAAGGTATGATTCAGCCAAGTGTCAAGCCTAGATACCATGTCACATGACCAGTTAAAATGATCATGTAGAGTAAGCAATGTCCAAGGACATAGTGAGGATCCTTGGTACAATTAGTTAACATTACCAAATGAACCATAATTAATAGCTAGTTCGGAAAGTGCAACCAACCCATGTGCAAGCACATGTGCAAGACATGTGAAGAAGCTGCCAAAGGAGGTCACCACCCTAAATGAATTCGGTTAGGGTAGTTAGGGGGAATAACGTGCACAAGGGACCACTCCATGTGGGGACTCACCTCCCTAAAAATTCTAGACTCTAACCTACTGCCCTAAATAACTGAATAACCTAGGACTAACCGAATTGGACCCATTAGTGCACCCGAAAACATAGGACCAAAACCGGATTGATACTAATCTAGTACTAGTTAAAGAGACAACCTAGTACCTTACCTAGGATGGTTCAAAAGGTTAGTTATAGTCCTAAAAACTTATGTATAATTTAGTAATTCCCCTACATTAACTAATTAATTAATTTAGAAAATTAATTAATTAATTTAGAAAATTAATTAATTAATTTAAAAGGGCTAAAACCGAAACAAAAAAGGAAATTTAAAGATTTCGGTTAAGACAAGAAAGTGAAAACCTAGTACCTAACCTAGGATGGTCCAAAGAGTTAGTTAAGATCCTAAATACTTAAGGTTACTTTATTAATTACCCTAGTATACATAAATAATTAATTTCAAAACATAATTAATTTATTTAAAGGGATAAAACCGAAATCACAAAGAAATTTTAAGATTTTTGTTAAAACAAGAAAAAGACAACCTTGTACCTAACCTAGGATGGTTCAAAGGACTGGTTATGGTCCTAACGACATAAGGGTACTTTATTTATTACCTTTTGTCACCAAATAAATTAAATTATCAATTTAATTAATTATTTTAAATGATCAAAACAAAATTCTTACACTAACCTAGTACAACTTAAGAAACATCCTAGTATATAACCAAGGATGGTCCAAAAGGGTTAATTTTGGTTCAAATGACTTAAGGGTACTTAAGTAATTACCCTAGGTACCTAAATTAATTAAATTAAGGATTTATTTGATAAATATAAAGTAAAAATGTTAACCAAAACCATAGTCAACACCAATTTCAAAATTTGATTAAGTGTTATATTCTCCGATGTTTAATCAACTTAGAAGGGGATTTTTGGTAATAAATTAATTATTTTATTAAATTAACTTATTAAAACTATGTTTTATAATTCAATATCAGTTCTTAAACCTAAAAATCACGTTCAAACTCATAGAAAAGGCGACGAAAAAATGGCAAGCAATGAACGAAAGAAAAACAAAACAATTTATCGATTTCTCTAGGGTGATTTCAAGGGTTCTTCATGGTTTTGTTCAAGGTTGTCTTCGTAAATTGTGTTCTACATAAGGTATGCGTTTTTCTTTTGGACTTCCATATCCAAGAGAACTTTCTTTCGAATGATTCAAAGATCTTGAAAACTTGGGATGTTTCCCGTCATTCTTGTCAAACTCCTTTCCCTAATATCCTTTTTACGATTTAAATGTTGAATAGGTTAGAAATCACATTGTTGGTATGTGGTTTTGTCTGATATTAATTTTTATTTTATTAAATAATGATTGAATCAATCCATTATTTGGACTCGTTTTATTCTAAGTGTTATTCTGTGAATTAAAGATATGTTCGAAAATGTTATGTATGAAGATGTTACGGTATGTTATGCACACTTGCTGTTAATATGACGTTATAAAGATGATATATTTATCAAATTATAATATGATTCTTTCCAAGATGTTTAAAAAAAATTATTCCTAAAGTTATCATATAAGGTTAGCTAAAAAGGATCGCTGTGAAATCATTATTTGAGTGAATGTTTGCCTTAGTCAATAAAATGTCTAACAAAAACATAGTTCAAAATTTAAATGGGAATTATCTATAATGTTATCTATAAAGCAGTAAAAGTTTGGATAATGCATAATGTATAAAAACTTAAGCATGTTGCACATGAAAATGGGCTTATGCCAACAAATATGATTATGAATTCTATGCCTAATTGTTTATGCCAATACTAATCTTATGCCAATAAAATGACTAACAATATATTCTTTAAAAGTGATGTATGTAAATGGATATAATATTATATTATCAAATTAAAATATTTTCTAATGGTTCATAGATATTAAATTTAAATATGAATATACGTAGAATTAGCACATGCCAACAAAAATGGTAATGTAGTTTAATATTCAAAGGTTGAAGCCAATTCTAATCATATGCCAATCTTGTGTAGTTAGAGTATCATATGATAATATAAGCACTTCTAAACTAATTCAATGAACACATAATCAAGGGCATGGCACTCATTGGGACAACTCCGAACATGCTCTAAAAGAATGACATATGAACTCATGAAACTCATTGAATGAAGTGCTCATCGTCCATAAATGATAATATGAATCTACTACACTAAAGTAAGTAAGTAAAGTCAGTAATAACATAATTAAAGGGGCCTAAAGTAATTAAGTGACCAGAATGAGGTGTTAAAGGAAGTGAGACAAGTCTCACTTACACCTAACCTACTATGTTAAAAGAATACTCACGTAGGAAGGTCGTAGAAGGTGTGAGCTAGTCTCATTAACAACAAAGAATTATATGTAAGGAAAATTCACATTTAGTAAATGTAAAGAAAGGATGACCAATCATCAATAGAGTAAGTAAATCTCAACCTAGAAGCAAGCCTCCATAATGCTTGAGTCAATAGTAGAAGATAAAGAAGAAATGAACATTCACGAAAAAGGGTGAGTAATTATAAAAAGCAAATGTAATTAATGTTAATGAATGTGGTAAAAACATGATAAGAGGATAATGTGAAAGATGAGAGTAATTTCAAATGAGCCAAAGTAAATGTTACCAAAACATACTCACCTATGAGAATGTAAAGATAATGAAGATACCTGTCTCTATGTACACTCAAATGAATTTATTGAGACTAATGTATAATTAATACTAATGATGACATGATAAATCATCTATTGAACCATGATGTCCTTATACTAGAAGCAAGCTTCCATGAGGTATGAGTTGAATTAAATGGAACTTTATACTGAGCACCGATAGGCTAGCTATGAGCGGCGGTGACTTCTTTCGGGAAGGGAGGAGGTTCACATAACTCTCATGAGATGAGACTATCTGGCATACCAGGTATGGATCTTCTTTATGCTAATCTTCGAACCTATACTGCAAATACAGGGATCTGGCGAGGTTCAATTCCCATGTACGCTAGCATGTTCTGGGTTACTTTCGTCAGTGATTCCACCTCTTTTAAGTGTGGGTTAGACAATGGATTTCATGATGCTCACATGATCTATGTCGATTAAGGTTGGAGTTTTTCAATATATGAAATATAAAGAAATGAACAATATAGATGGTGTTTGTGCAAGACAATCAAGAGGTGAAATAAGATTCAAGTAATGACATTAGGTAAATCATGGTCATTGCACTTCATGATCCCGATGAGAGTCTTAAACTTCATCCTAAGTATAATTGGTGTTTACATTAGCCTACGAATGAATGAAATGAATACTTTTAAGTAAGAACAAACGAATGAAGCTGACTTTGTGTTTGCAGAAGAAGGCCCTCGGGTTGAGGTCCCATATGTTGGGTCCTCACTTGAGATGTCTTATGCTACATCAACGATTCCAAAGTCTCATGTATATGAAATGTATAATATATAAAACATGAAAGAAATGAAATCAATGGCATGATCAATTGAGAATTACTTATGAAAGGTAATGAATATATAGTGTAAAGAATGACTCACTATAAGATAGGGAAATTATTCCTTATTCATTGGGTTATTTACATCGATTTAGTATGGGTATTGCACTACAATGAATCATTTCACTTGTAAGTAAAACATAGTACCAAAGGAGTTATTGAACTACACAAAAAGAAGAAGAAAAAGACTGAAAAATAATCTAAGTGTACAAAGAGGAGCTATCGGCCTAAGAGGATCAAAATATCAAATCTTCGCCCGAGTTGTTCTAAAATTATGTTGATGATACTAATATATTTTAATCATATGTAAAAATAGTTTTGTGGTTTTAATGAATTAAAACACATCATATTCATACCACAATTCACAGCCAATGAATTAAGAATGTCTAGTGACTAGACTTTCCAGAAATAGCATGTTGTTTAGAAAGAGCTTTCATTGATCATGCATATCTTTATGTGTATGTGTTCATACACATATACTTAGTACAAGAGGTGTACTAAGCCCCTACTATTTAATATTTTTATAGGGGCAGGTCAGAAAACAGGTTAACGACACCTGCAGCTGTTTGGACTTTAGTAATTCTCCAAACCATTTGGTAGGTCCTCATGATTTCGAGGATGCTGCAGATTTTTCTTTCCTTAGTTTTAGACATAGCTAGTGGATGTTTTCCCTAGCGTTTCTATCGCACCTTCATTTTGAAGCTTTTTAATAAGGCCATGTTTCGCAAACAATTCATGATATATTTATCTTCAGCTTTGAATTGGTTCTTTATGTTAGATTGTTGTTATCTTATGTTGAGCTTAGTATATGATGTATCCAGTTTATAATTATATGAACTCTATGTATACTTCATACATATAAAAAGTTTTAATTTTTCTGCAAATTTAACTAGATGAATGTGATTAATGCAAGAAGAGGCTTGTCTGCAGCCTCTGATCGGTCAACGACGCCAGTTGCGATGTATATTCTAGATTCTAGGTCGTGACAAACATGGTATCAGAGCATGAGGTGAAATTATCTAGGATTTAGATCTCAACCGAACTATGTTATGTAGAGTCTAACTTATAGGTGTAAAGAGCACCATAATCACGACTTAGAGACAATGCAATGATAGGAAATTCTCCCTTCTTGTACTCTTTATCGTGCTATCTAGAGCTTTGACACTTTGTGTCATTATAAGTATCTAACTTCCTTTTTGTGTGAATGCGTAGAAGAATACACACAAGAATTAGGATGGCCAAGTGGTCTAAGTTGCCAGGATCACGATCTGGCCATCCTAGAAAGGGGCCATAATGGAAATGCCTAACGTGGACGAAAGACGTGTGGTGAGTGTGGTTGTTTGAATGGAGGTGAATGCATGGTAATGTCTAAAAGTTTGCTATGATTATCGATGAGGAGGACAAGGCTAAGTTGTCTGCATAACAACACAAGAATATGGCTTGGACATAGATTTGCTTCATAAGTGTTATGCTATAATAGACTATAGAAATAGGGTAGTAAGGCTTCAAATAAGTTGAATTAAAATGAGAAGGGCGCTGTTCAAATTCAAAAGGTCAAGGCAGATGCTCAGCCTCAACCAAATGTTGTAGTTGAACCCTCCAAAAGGAACCGTGTCTATGCGTTTAAACAAAGAGAGGAACAACAGAATTTTGCGGATGTGGATAATGGTAACTTGCTTGTCTTATCCTTTAATCTTTATGCGTTATTAGATCCAGGATCTACCTTTTCTATGGTTACTCCTTTGTTGGCTAATCAATTTGACTTACTTCCTGAGATTTTACATGAATCGTTACTAGTTAGTACTCCAATAGGAGACAATGTTAAGTCCAAAGGGGTATGTAGATAAGTAGATGTAATAGTGACAAGTTCCTTTTAAATTAAGTTGGGAGTCATTAGGTTCAAATCTTAAGGCATACAAGATGTTATTTAAGAGATTAGATATATTGTTCCTAAATCTGGTTTATCTGTAAGAACCTCTAATTTAAGTGTTTTAGTGGATTTGTTGTTGTAAGTTCCTAATCGTATGTCATATAATAGAACCGTGTGAGTTAAAACTAAGTTATGTTGCATTTTATGTTGTTGTTTTATTGTAACATAGGCATGTTTTTTCTGTGTTTCATGATTTGTGATGTGCATTAGGTTAAGTGTGATTGACAAGGAAGTTCCTCGATCTTAAATATGAAGTTTCAGATAAGCTTGAATGTTATACATCATCCAGGTAAGTGTGATTCAGATATTCACAAAGATTAAAGTTTCAAGCATGTTAAAGTATTTTCGAAAATCACCCCCTTCTATTTAAAGATGATGTGTAGTGTCATTCAGGGAATAATGATCCTAAAAGGGGGGTAATGTAACATTTCAGAAAATTTTATGTCTAATGAAGAGTCCAATAGGTCTTTATTAATGCGTATTGGGGATAAATAGGCATTCCAATAACAATTATTAAAAATATTTGGCATAGTGTAGAAAAATAGCTAAGGGGTGTTAGCCAATTTCTATATAATACCCAAATAAGCAAAAATATTGAGCATATTAGAAAATATTGGCTTAAAGGGTGTTAGCCATATATCTAAGTATTAATGATCTTGTTTAAGAATTATAGCTTACATGAAGACCCTAAACTAAAATGCTTTTTTCCTTTAACTCACAAAAAAGTATGAGGCATCCAAGTGTCAAGCCTAGATACCATGTCACATGATCACTTAAAATGATCATGTAGAGTAAGCAGTGCCCAAAGACATAGTGATAATACATGGGACAATAAGTGAACATTACCAAATGATACATAAATAATAGTTCGTTAGGGAAGTTCAACCAACCCATGTGCAAGAACATGTGCAAGACATATGAAGAAGCTACCAAAGGAGGGGATCACCCAAACCGAATTCGGTTAGGGTAGTTAGGGGGGGGGGAAATGTGCACAAGGGACTACTCCATGTGGGGCCTAACCTACCTAAAAATTCTAGAATCTAACCAAATGCCCTAAACAACTAAATAAACTAGGACAAACAGAATCGTACCTTTTAGTGCATGACAACCTAGGACCGAAATTGGGTTGACACTAACCTAGTACTAGTTAAAGAGACAACCTAGTAGCTAACATATGATGGTTCAAAAGGTTACTTATGGTCCTAACAACTTAGGGGTAATTTATTAATTCCGCTAGGTTACCTAATTAATTATTTTACAAAGTTAATTAATTAATTTTAAAGGGCTAAAACAAAAACTAAAAAGGAAATTTTCATATTTCGGTTAAGACAAGAAAGGGACAACCTAGTACCTAACCTATTTTGGGCCAAAGAGTTACTTAAGATTCTAAATACTTAAGGTTAGATTAGTAATTAACCTAGTATACTTAATTAATTAATTTATAAACTTAATTAATTAATTTAAAGTGGCAAAACAGAAATCACAAAGCAATTTCCAGATTTTGGTTAAAACAAGAAAAAGACAACCTAGTACCTAACCTAGGATGGTTCAAAGGATTTGTTATGGTCCTAACGACATAAGGGTAATTTATTTACTACATTAGTTCACATAATTAATTAAATGAGAAATTTTATTAATTATTTGAAATGATCAAAACGAAATTCTTACACTAACCTAGTACAACTCAAGAAACATCCTAATACTTAACCTAGGATGGTCCAAAAGGGTTAATTTTTGCTCCAATGAATTAGGGGTACTTTAGTACTTACCCTAGGTACCTAAATTAATTAAATTAAGGATTTATTTAATAAATATAAAGTCAAAATGTTTTCCAAAACCTTCGTCAACACCAATTTTCCAGATTTGACTAAGTGTTATGTTCTTCTATGTTTAATCAACTTAAAAGGGGCTTTTTGGTAATTTGTAATTAGTTTAATAAATTAACTTATTAAACATAAGTGTATAATTCAATATTTAGTCTTAAACAGAAAAATCACATTCAAACTCATAGAATAGGAGACGCAAAAAAAAAGCAAGCAATGAACGAAAGAAAAACAGAAAAATTTATCGATTTCTCTAGGACGATTTCAATGTTTCTTCAAGGTTTGGTTCAATGTGGTTTTCGTAGATTAAGTTTTACATAAGCTATGAGTTTCTCTCCTGAACTTATTTCTCCAAGAGATCTTTCTTTAGAATGATTAAAATTTCTTCAGAACTAAGGATGTTTCCCATCATTCTTGTCGAACACCTTTCCCTAGTATCCTTGTTACAATTTCAATGTTGAATAGTTTAGAAATGATGTTATTGGTATTTGGTGATGGCTGATCTTAATGTGTATTATATTAAATAATGATTGAATGAACCTATTAATTGTACTCGTTTGATTGTAAGTGTTATTATGTTAATTAAAAGAATTATACTATGTTAAAGATATGTCCGAAAATGTTATGTATGAAGATGTTACGGTCTGTTGTGCACACTTGCTGTTAATATGACTTTATAAAGATGATATATTCACCAAATTATAATACAATTATGTCCAAGATGTTTAAAAAAAAGGTTATGCCTAAAGTTATGTTATAAGGTTAACTAAAAAGGATCTCCGTGAAATCATAATTTGAGTGTGTTTTCCTTATGTGAATAAAATGGCTAACAAAAACATAGTTCAAAATTTAAATGGAGTTTTGTATAATGTTATCGCTAAATAAGTAAAAGATATTCTAATGTATAATATATAAAAACTTAAGCATGTTGCATATGAAAATTGGCTTATGCCAACAAATATGGTTATGAAATGTATGCCCAATTGTTTATGACAATACTAATCATATGCTAATAAAATGGCTAACAATACATTGTTTAAAAGTGATGTATGTAAATGGCTATCATATTGTGTTATATAATTAAATGATTGGCTAATGTTTTATACATATTAAATTTAAATATAAACATACATAGAATTTGCACATGCCAACTAAAATGGTTATGTATTTAAATATTTAAAGGTTGAGGCAATACTAATCATATGCCAATCTTGTGTAGTTAGAGTATAAAATTATAATATAAGAACTTCTATACTAATTCAATGAACCCATAATCAAGGGTATGCCACTCATAGGGATAACTCCCAACATGCTCTAAAAGTATAACATATGAACTTAGAAACCCATTGAATGAAATGCTCATCGTCCATAAACGAGATATTAATCTAGTACACTAAAGTAAGTAAGTAAGTAACGTGAGTTATAACATAATTGAAGGGGCCTAACGTAAGTGACTAGAATGGGTGTTAAATGAAGTGAGACAAGTCTCACCTACCCCTATAATACTATGTTAAAAGAATACTCACGTATGAAGGTGTTAGAAGGTGTGATCCAGCCTCATTAACAACAAAGGATAATATGTAAAAAAGATTCACATTTCATCAATGTAATGTAAGGATGACCAGTCATCAATAGAGTAAGTAAATTTCAACCTAGAGGCAAGCCTTCATGATGCTTGAGTCAATAGTAGAAGTTAAAAAAGAAATGAACATTCACGTAAAGGGTGAGTAATTATAAAAAACAAATGTAACTAATGTTAATGAATGTGGTGACAACATGATAAGAGGCTAATGTGAAAGATGAGAGAAATCTTAAATGAGCCTAGGTAAATGTTACCAAAACGTACTCACCTATAAGAATGTAAAGATAATAAAGAGATCAGTCTCTATGTACACTCTAATGAAAGTATTGACACTGATGTATAACTAATACTAATGATGAGATGAGAAATCATCTATTGAGGTATGATGTCCTCATACTAGAAGCAAGCTTCCATGATGTATGAGTTGAATGAAATGAAACTTTATACTGAGCACCGATAGGCTAGCTATGAGCGGTGATGCCTTCTTTCGAGACGAGCGGAGGTTTACGTAACTCTCATGAGATGAGACTGTCAGACATGCAAGGTATGATTCCCCTTATATATCCTAGTCTTCAAACCTATACTGCCAATGTAGGGATCAGGCGGGGTTCAATTCCCATCTACATTAGCATGTTTTGGGTTACTTTGGCCATTGATTCGACCTCTTTTCTGTGTGGGTTAGGCACAGGATTTCATGATGCTCACATGATCTATGTCGGTTAAGGTTGGAGTTCCTCAATATATGAAACATAATTAAATGAATGATACCGAAGGTGTTTGTGCAAGACAATCAGGAGGTGAAATAAAATTCAAGTAATGACATTAGGTCATTCTTGATCATTGCACTTCATGATCATGATGAGAGTCTTAAACTTCATCCTAGGTATAGCTGGTTTTTACATAAGCCTACGAATGAATGAAATGAATAATGTGAAGTACGAATGAACGAATGAAGAAGACTCTGTGTTTGCTAAAGAAAGCCCTCGGGTTGAGGTCCCATATGTTAGGCCCTCACTTGAGATGTCTTATGCTACATCAAAGATTCCAAAGTCTCATGTATATGAAATGTATAATATATTAAACATTAAAGTAATGAAATCAACAGCATGATCAATAGTGAAATTCTTATGAAAGGCAATAAATATATAGTGTAAAGAATGACTCACTATAAGATAGGGAAATTATTCCTTAGTCATTAGATTACTTACATCGATTCATTATGGGTATGGGACTAAAATGAATAATTGCACTTGTAAGAATAATATCGTACCAAAAGAATTATTGAATTACACGAAAAGAAGAAGAAAAAGACTGAAAAATAATCTGTGTACAAAGAGGAGCTATCGTCCTAAGAGGATCAAAATCTCAAATATTTGCCTGAGTTATTCTAAAATTATGTTGATGATACTAATATATTTTAATCATATAGAAAATTAGTTGTGTTTTTTGAATTCATTAAAACATATCATATTCATACAACAATTCACAACCAATGAATTAAGAAAGTCTAGTGACTAGACTTTCCAAAAATAGCATGTCATTTAGGAAGAGCTTTCATTGATCATGCATAGATTTATGTGTATGTGTGAATACACCCATACTTACTACAAGCGGTGCACTAACCCCCTATTATTTACTATTTTTATAGGTGCAGGGTAGAGGATAGGTTGACGACACTTGCACCGGTTTGGACTTCAGCATTTCTCCAAACCATTTGGTAGGTCCTCATAATTTTGAGGATGCTACAGATTTAGTCTACCTTAGTTATAGACACAACTAGTGGATTTTGTCCCAAGTGTTTCTTTTGCATGTTCATTTCGAATATTTTTAATAAGGCCATATTTGTCAAACTATTCATGATATATTCATCTTCAATTTTGAATTGATTCTTTATGTTAGATGGTTGTTCTCTTATGTTGAACTTCGTATATGATGTATCTAGTTAATAATTATATGAAGTCTATGTATACTTCATACATATAAAATGTTTTAATTTTTATGCAAATTTAACTAGATGAATTAGATGATGCAAGATAAGGCTTGTCTGCGACCTTTGAGTGATCAACGACGCTGGTTGCGATCTGGATTCAAAAATACAGGTTGTGACATCTACCTTCCCATAACACCTATAATCACACATGTTCATAACTTCATCAATCATATACTTACATGCATAAAAATAGGTAATGATTCATAGGAGAACTACCCTTTCTTTAGTTAGCATGAATCTATCATTTTCATAGTCATGCATGAAGTGTGTGTGTGTACATTGGTCGACGTGATCACATAATGGATTAATACCTAAAATTGATGAATTCACCCTCCAAATATCACAACACATGTACAAACTTTCCTCAAGTCTCAAGTCATGCACACATATAGGGTATTAAGGACATAGACTACATACACTCACATTACATCATAGGAGACACTAACATATTCAACATTAAAATAGAAGATTCGTAGCATACTTTGACACACCTTCATATAGGGTTCATATAGGTAAGGGTCATACTACTAGTATATTCTTCATCACTAGCCATATAGACAACCTAATCCTAACATGATTATCGCACATATACATATAACATCATCCACACCTATATCATATAACTAGTGCTGAAGTCTATACATATATTTTACGTTAATCAATTCATTTAGAACATGACTAAACATATATTTGCCATATATGTTTCAAGAACATGAGATTCTTCACAGATTGCATCGAATGCTTTCAAGGTCACGATCATAATACATATACATGCATAAGAATGTAAGAACCACCACCATAAGTGGACCATACCTTTCATATCCCAAGACCACACCTTAGAAGTTAGGGTCAATCTCGGATCGCAGCTGACCTACATTATCTCTCGGGAGTCTTGTACAAGCCCTTACATATCATTCATCGCATATACATAATGAAAAGTAGTGCGGAATTAAAAGTTTTCATAAAACATTTATTAGACTTTAAACACTCTTTCATGTAAAATCATAGGAAATACTATGTATCACTCTCACCAAAATTAAGACACGAGAATATTTTTGGACACGGGTCCATACAAAATACGAACATAGAAAATACTTAGTGTAATACAGTAATTCAATAAGAAACATAAAGGACATCTATGCCCTCGAGTCAAATGAGGACATACTTTGACTTCACTAAATGATTCTAGGATCAAAGTCTTGCTTCCCAAATGGTCCTCACCTACCAACAACTATAGAGATAGATAAAAGCATTGATTAATACAACCACATTTAGTAAGTATCGCATAATGCATTAAAATCATGAAAACTGATATTTATTGGTAATATGCATCTTTTAATTTAAATATCATAGTATAATCATAATAATAACATTTATTAACTTAGAAACACATAAGATAACATTCAAGCTATTATTCACATTTTTTGGCAACATTATTGTAAGCTTAATTAACTGTACGGTGAATTGCTTCACTATTACAATGAAGTGTCTCTCCTTCCCTTTCAACACATCGTAGCTTGTGGTCTTCTTACTAAAAACTATCCCAAGACTCACTTAAGCAACACTAAGAGAGACCGCCCATACAACCTCCCTAAGCATGCCTAAATTACTCTCAAGACTACTTATAATAAAACACATACACACTTACAAGAAATCAAACATATGAAAATGAGATTTCCTCTACTAAAGGTGATTCTAAGTTTCACTTGAGTGAGTTGTGAAGCGACGGCCCATACAATACCATGCACACACACTTAAGAGATCCTATTGAGTACCTAAGACAGAATCATTTTCACTTAACACAACAACACATAGGTAATATGAATTTCTCCTTCCAAAGTTTATCAAAAGACTTACTTAAGTAAATCAAAAAGATAACGTCCATAATTGACCTCTTTAAGACTAGCTAAATAGTCCTTAACACTACCTAAGTTTAGATCATGTATACATAATAAACCATTTTCCCAAACTAGAGTCATCCTTAAAAATTATCTACGCAAGATACGAAGTGACAATTCTTATACCCCTTACACACCTTAACTAGACAACCCTTAACTACTATAGATAAGTATTTATTCATTTAACATACTTTCATAACTTCATTATATTCATTAGCTTATCTAGGAATCATTCATTTTATAAAGGACATTCAAATAATAGTCTTGGACAAGACCTAGGGACTCTCATTCACACCTTCAAAGCCTATTGTGTAATGTCTAGATAGTATCCCATACCACCACATAAACTTTGTAGAACTTCTCTAATGCAACTAGGTATCCAATATGATGAGAATAGACAACAACCAACATAGACCATGATAGGAAGATATGGAATCCGAAGTTCTAACCTAATCCGATAAGGGTGTTCTACTTGCCAATGGTAGAACTTAGACACATCCCATGTTGGCACATGGTTGAGGAATATAAAGGGCATGCTTTGTAATCTGGTATCATTATTTAACTAGAACTACTTCCCTTACCACACTCACTCACTGCTACTGTTTGTTCTCATTGAATAATTTACATTGAAGTTTCATATAAAGGGGTTCCATATCAAGTTTATAACCCAATAACACTTACCCTATCAAATAGATCCTCTAGGTCTACCTTCCAATGGAGACAAGAAGACCATCATGACTTTTCTAAGGATTGATATGATTCCATTCCATCAAATAAACCTTAAGTCATTCATTCCTTTACTTGAAGGATACCATTACGACTTTCGACTTCAACATTCATAACCTTACCACTAGTTTCAAGGTTTCACAATTAACAGTATTTAACGTCTCATGTTATTTATACATACGAGACTAAGAGGCTTTAACATCCTAATTAAAGACATCACATATTCCCATTCATACATGCATCAATGAAGGGAAAAAAGTCAACCAATAAAAGACACAATATACTTCACCTTAACACATATTACACATCATTCTAAAAACGCATAGAACCAACTATTATTTTCCTTAAGTTATGCTATACACTATAAGGTAATCATTAATATGAAAATAATATACTCGTATAGTCAAGTAGAAATAACCAAACATCAATCCTATGACCATACACACAAAGCCATAGTCATAGTCTTACATGATCACATAAATAACATCAATGGAAGAACATATAAACTTTCACATTTCTTATCATGTAGTTAGATATTATCATGCTTCACATAATCAACTACACAAATAACCACATTACTTCAAGTAGTTTCCAACAAGGCTATGATCATCATAATACATAAAGTAACGCCGACAAGGCACATCCGTTGCAAATAAAACACATAACACTGCCACCATAAGTGGACCATACCAATAACGACATAATTGAAGTCTAATAGTAATAGAAATAAAAAAATAGGGAAGCATACCACCACTCCATCCTCAACACCTCAATCCAATGCTAAACCATCCAATTCAATACCATAAGGCCCTTACCAATGGACATGAACATCTATTCATTGCATAAATCATAATATTCAATCTAACTAGGTTAATTATACATATATTTATCAATAAATACAATCTATACTTAAATTGAATAGAATTCCTACATCAATAGATAACCCATAGAAAACTACACCAGAATTCATAAACATTAAGTAAATATTAAGTAAACCATAAAGTAGTAAAAAACTGGGGTTAATCAATTACGTGGATTCCATGAATAGATCATGAAATTGGACAATTCAACTTTGAAAACTTTAGAAAACATCTTTGCAAGTTGGGATCCTTGATGAATAGAGTTTCAAGGATAAAAAAAAATGAATTTAATTCTTCAATTTGACGAAGAATCTCCACTCAATTCTCCAATCCAATCCCTTCCTTGAGTTTTTTCTCCAATGGAGTTCTAGAGAATCTTTAAGGGAATTTGGGTTTTGATTTTGAAAAATAAAATCTTCTAAATATTTTAGGCTTGTAAACACATTTAAATTCCTAAAAGACCCTTAAGGAACATCCACTACACTTATTTGGACCTGCGGTGAATTTACAACTTCACCCCTTAAACTTATGAGTGACTGCGCAGGATACAGAGACCATCGACGGTTACCAAACGATTGCCCGTCCCTTGACCAACGGACCATCCTCTTGGTCCGTGGTATGGGAATGAGTCTTGTCTTTGGATTCCTCTCCCACACTCCTAAGTTACAATCGATGATGAATGGGGCGTTGACTAACCCACTGGGCGTCGATTTCCATCCATTTATAGGCTGACTTGGCATTCTTAGGCACCAACATTGGGACCTTCTTCAAGGACCCTTAGATGGTCATTAGGGATGTTTGACCAGAAGTTTCCAATAAAAACATGTTATTGCATGATTTTAGCACTTATATCATGAACTTAATACAAAACTAACACATAAACTTGATGAAAGACGCTTAACCACACAAGGTTGTTTCAAGACAAAACTTTCGAATGTCATGGACGTTCTTGGACATTTGACCTCAAAACTTCACAAAAATTTACACACTACCTATATACACCATGATAACTTATTTAAGGACCTTATAACCTCATTAATAACACATACACACATACAATTATATATGAGTCACATAGGTGACTTAGTTGTAAAATAACTTGGTCGTTCATTGACGTTTGACTTCCAATGCACCTAAGCTCTTAGACACTACCTCTAAACCACCTTATAGAGAAATTTAGGACCTTATACCATCAAAAAAACTATATTAAGCTCTAGCTTCCCCTAAGTCATTTTCGGGATCTTTAATACCAATCAACAAAATTCAATATACATTCTAAGCTAATTATAGGAAATAGGTAAACTTACCAAATATCCAAGATAATGATCATATTGATCAATTACCAATAATTCATAATAAATAGATATAACTAGTTATAGCAATAAGCAATTCAACACAATCTAATCACAATTCTATAAAATCAGTATCTAACCATATATTCATCATTAGGATGCTTTTGAATTAAATTTTAGAATATGGAAAAAGCTTTGAAAGGACTCCATAGATGAAAAGTTATATACAGATGAAGGATCACCATAACTTCTATATTAGAATGCCCACGAAAATATAAGAAGAAATCTCAAAGAATCGACCTCCATAGCTTTTTCTTTAGCTTGGACTTCAATGGAGGTTTTGGGTTTTTTTATTTCATAATGGATGTTGGGGTTTTGGCTTGAGAAAAGGATTAAAAAGGTCCTACAAACAGTTTATAAGTGTCTCCCTATGTTACCAAAACACCCCCATACATATTGGGACTTTAAGACTTCTCAAAATTGACTTAAAAAATGATGCAACCGAATATGGGAAGTGGCTGCACGTCGCGGTGGCAGTCTCCGAATTTTCCTCAAAATATCTTTTCAGGCATTAAGATGTGTGTTGGGAACATTTCTCACAGGCGCACTCAGTTCGAAGAGTGAGACACAAGGCTGGTTCATCAATCCTACGGATGTATCCTGCCTTGGGAAACCTCCTTGTCGAACACTTTCGTCCTTGTTACCGGCCCTTAGGGTGGTCCTCAGGGAGTCGTACCCGAATCTTTTGACCTTTAACATGTCTATTAAGATACTAGGGTAAACTAAATTGTTTTTGAAATCCAAACAACACATAAAAACAAGGAAAACATACAAGGACTCACTAGCACGTCTAAAGACTAACTTTTGTACGTCTTGGACGTTCTTGGACGTTTGAACTCCAAACCTCTTCAAATTAATTATATAAGCTGAAAAACAGTTTATTAACATGTTATTACCCTTTTTATTCACATGTGTGTCTCTAGATAACTTAGTTCATTTTTAGGGGTAACAATACTCCCCCACTTGAAAAAACATTCGTCACTGAATGACACTTGAAACAATTTAAACACTTTCAAGGACTGAATGACTTTCATAGCATCTAACAACACTTCCACGTGTTATCACATAATAGTCAATGCATAAAATTTATAGGGAACACAAACTTCATACTAACATGCATTCAAAGCAACATAATTAAACATGGACTACTTCTATAATTCTTTAAATGCATACATACTTCTTTATATTAATTGCCATTTGGAGGAACTACCTTCTCCAAATTTAGGCATGTTCATTATTTCATCACACGGTTTAACATACTACTGATTTCAATTGCACACTTAGGCATAATCTACACTTCAACTCATGAAAAATTGAACAATTCATTTAGTTGCACCAGAATCATGAATAATGTAGGTTAACTACAATCTTATACTCTAGACATAATTCCGTCAATGTCATATATGACACCACCATGCTTAGCTTATTTTCTCCTATTTAGAACATATACACATGGCATCATAGAGTTCATATTAAAGCAATGCATAGAGGTTAATTCATATTAAGGAGGATTTGTTTACTCTAAACCACATTATGGTTATACTTCCTTCCTTACGAAATCATTATGGAAGGTCACACCAAGATCATCACAACATTATGAAGTAAATTTACAGCTTTCTATTTCTAGCACATTACTAGCTTTTACAAACATGCATCATTTAGGGAAATTTATCATAATTTATAAGCACACCAACAAACATTGGCTAGACATACCATCACTCCTCAAGAGTGAGCCTATAGTAACACTCTCGAAATTTCAAAAGTCACACATTTTTCAAAGAGACTCAACTTTTCTTATTTAAAGAGGACTCCACTTCTCATAGTGAGGCCGAATCATAACAAAATATGAGTGACATGAAGCATGCTCATTCAGGATACACAACAACATGAACAACATGAAAATTTATCAAAGTTCCA
Source organism: Solanum habrochaites (assembly GCA_027704765.1). Classification (NCBI taxonomy): domain Eukaryota; kingdom Viridiplantae; phylum Streptophyta; class Magnoliopsida; order Solanales; family Solanaceae; genus Solanum; species Solanum habrochaites. Next base: position 24,005,091 of record JAKWJA010002500.1, on the reverse strand, counting down.
TTTTTCATGCAATATTGACCTGTCGTAATATATATTTAACATAGTTTCATTTAAGACATTTATAACATATGGACAACATGAAATTTATCCTTTAATGAAAGACTGTTATCATGAACAAGGTACTTATGAACTCTTTAGTTTCAAGCTTGAGTAAGAATAGAAGAAAAAAATAGGGGTATCTACCACCTTACTATTCAAATCATCCTCCCCCAGTTAGTATAAACCCATTAAGAGCAACTTATCTCAACTCTAGGGGAACTTTATATTACTAGCCTTAATATCTCGGAACATCAATCCCTCTCTTGTGAACACCCTTCTTACCATCACATCAATGTGATTTTCAACCTAGATAAATTCAAGGAAATTTATCTTATGGACATCAAGGGCACTAAAAAATTTACCATCTATGCACATTATTCCCCCACTTGGGGTAAGCCTAATCACATCGTGTACTTAAAAAAAAGGTCGAGGCATGTCAAGACCAACCTACAAGGGCTATTATGTTTGGTGGAACTTTCAAACAAACCATTACATACTATATAAGCACTTCCTCCATTGGCCATACTCAAATTTATGCTTAAAATATAACTAACCACTTCAAAGTAGGTCAACCTCAATTCTCTCCTTCTCTTCAAGAGCTATGGGGTACATATCATACATGCTCTTAAGTCACCTTAAGGCAATCATACTTCCACTTATGGAATAAAATCCATTTCTCACATTTTTACAACTTTAAGAATAGGTTCGTAGAGGGAACCATTAACTAGTCATAAGGGTTCTCCCATTAACTAAGATACTTCACAATCACTTTACTAGGCTCAACACAGTATCTCTAGGAGCAAGCCTATACAAAAGGTTATAATCCACATAAACCACCTACATCCATAAATGGAATTACATCAACATACAGTAAATTCCCTTCACATATACCTATCAAACCATTAAAGCATGGTAACATCAAAACTCACCTTTTCTCTCTCAAGAATTAAGACATCATCCCAATCCAAGCAATCACATCTAAATGACTACTGGACAAGGAAACATAAGAGAGAGGTCATAAAGAGTTAAGTTATATGAAACAATATGAGAATAGTGAAGAACGGAAACTCTATCATCCTATATCCTCTCGCTCATAGATGTGTCGCGACTCACCACCAATGAAGGTGACTCTACTAGACGTGCCAATACGAGACTTTGAAACCTAAAGACAAACTATAAAACCTTTTGCTCTGATACCATGTTTGTCACGACCCGAGGATATGCCCTAGAAGTTATGGTACCCTCAAATCGTCACACGGCATCGTCGACCTCTCAGAGGTCTATGATGAGATCTTAGACATCTTTCATTGCATAATCTTAAAAATAGCGAAACTTTAAAACTTTTTATATCACATAATATGCTAGAACAACACTTCATTTATATATATAAAATCATAAGTACATAAGTAGAGTGTAAGTATCTTTTTCACCATTAGAAACAACTCAATATAATAGAATAGGGACACGACACTTAAAATTATAAATATAAGTCTAATCTATCACATCAAATTAAAGAACATCTTGACATAGGCAACCCTACAATAATAAGGGATCCTTTACTTCAACTTGGAAGATATACCTAAGTTCTTCGCTTAGGAGACATCCTCTAGCCATCACCACCTACTTTTTGTGTAAAAAGATAAAGAAGAATGGTATTAGTACAAGAATGCACTAAGTATGGCAACCATGTGAAAACGTGCATCTAAAAAAGGATATTTATTCAAAATCATGAAACATGTCTTTCTAGTAAATTTCATGAACATAGGCACATATAAGCTCAATATAGTTCACATACATCTTGTGGACATGGATATTAATCATAATAGCAAATAAAACCATTTATCATACTTTGAGGAATATTTAATATGTACCATACATTACCTTTCTTTTATCTTAATCCTTTCCCTAAGTAACCCTCAAGTTTATTTAGTACAGTGTATCACTATGAGGTCACCTTACAATAGTCATTCATAATATAATTCATAACACAACCAAATATATTCATAAGACTTTAACACATCATAGACACAAACTCCACACAAGGACCATCACCTAAAACAACTCCTAAGTCACACTTGTGAAATGTGTAGGTAGCATTCCATAATACTACTTCCAACCAAGTGTACCTAAGAAGTCTCCCTAGACTAGGCATAACATACTCAACAAGCCATAACACTTCCATTCATAAATTAACATAAGGAATATACGTCATATATCAAATAAAGACGCTTTCCTTTATTAAAATCTTATTCATAAATAATTTAGTTCATGCCATAAGTAAACCACCCTCGTAACCCCTTCACAGAATTACTTGTGCAATATACACATGGAGTTCCATACCCCCACATATACCAAGTAAAACCATTTAGAATCCATAAGTGTAATTAACACATATACACATAGTTCTTGTCTTAATCATAGCAAAGTCACTTAACATGCATTTCTACAATTCATTCATACATAACATAATTTTTTACTTCATAAGAGGCTCCAATCCTATCCATTCTTCAAGTCATCTAGTGCATTGCATAGACAGGGTCCATAAAACTAACTATGCTAAGTACACTTCTCAAGGAATTTACATTAGAATTTATCTTGTTATCTTAGTTAATTTATTAACCTTTGGGAGACATAGTCGTAACCGACATAGACCATGTGAGCTACATGAAAACCTATAATCTCCTCCCATACCATAAAGAGAGGGTTAACACTTGCCTAAGGTGCAACAATTTTTATATAGCTATCTAGGTGGAAACCACAAGTTATAACCTACAGGGGCACGTAGTTATTGAACATAGAGATTGCTTCTAGAAATCTTCATTTTCTAACGTGGAGGTTCCATTTTATGAACATCTATATTGGGAACCCGGACTTGCTAAATATGAAGGTTTTATTTATGGGAAGTCGGACTTACTAACGTGAAGCTCCCATTCTAATTTTTCATGTTTACTCGGTGCTAAGCTCCAACAACCTTTTTAAATATATTTAAGCCCTTAGTCGAAAATATGGAAGAATTAAATTTTCATTACATCTACTTGGAGGCTTACATAGACCTCTACATACACATAATATATATTCGTATCAAGTATACATATACCCTTTGTATAAGAAGGTTACATAGCCTTCTACTTTTATTACACATACATATACATAAAATAGAAGATAGTCTCAAAGATTGTCTCATCTCGTACCATCTAAAAGATCATAGCAATTTGGTCATAGCCCTACATTAATGTAAAGAATGCACATATAGGCTTATACAAGTCGTATTCAAATGAAAATAGAATGAACATAAGAGTCTAAGAAAAACAAAGCAACTCCATAGGAAAGATATTGGCATGGCCTCGGAAGTTGAGAACCTACCCCTTGGATGGTAGAGAATATCCAAGTCTTCTTCAAATCTTCTCAAATGAGCCTTCAATGACCAGAACCTGTAATGTTTGGGAAATAGGAAGAAAGAAGGGGTTAGTACGCCACTTGTACTAATTATGAGACCATATCCACATATAATATCAAAACATTCTAAAAAGGTATATTTAGTTAAAACATGCCATTTTACTCTTTGAAAAGTGTTATACATAATCAAGTAAGTCATACAGATCAACCAAACATGCTTACTAACTCAAACAAGTAACATGCATACCAACATACTATAATTCATAATCAACTACAAGCCTATCATCAAGGAATAACATCACAAGCATGAATAAGCGTTAACCATATGATAATAAGCAAGACAATTACTCATGAATCCTCATCAATTAAACAAGTGCAATGATCAAGCAAAGCCCCATAACCTCACTTAATCAAGTAACCCCGACAAGAAACCATAACCAATGTCCAACTTAACATAATCAACCTTTAATGATGCATAATATCATACTTTAATAATATAATCAAATTACATGTTTCAAAGGAAACTAATCATCCTGTAACATTAATCATATTGTACATCAATATCATATACATGATTTTCATATCTATATACATAATTAACTTTATCAAGCTTCCATCAAGGCCAACAAGTGCAAGGCATAGGTAGAGTCCCATACCCTACCTACTCTATGTTGAACCCCTCAAGTCCCCTTAGTTAGTTATACTTCATTTCTTAATATTTCTTTAGGAACACTTGTCTTAACTGACATAGACCACAAGAGCTGAGTGTGGAATCCGGTGTAATAAAACCTTACACCGATGGAAGGTGGTCTACCAGCCAAGGTAAAATATCATATCAACATAGCTTCCTAGGTAGATACACTAGCTAGTATCCTATGATGGAAACATAATTTATGGAGCTTGGGGGAATCATGGAAATATCACTCTATACCTTTTTTTGGTTACGAGTCTATCAAACCCGTGAGTACATCGTGAACCCTACCTTCCCTAATAGAGAAAGTGTAGTCCCTCACAAGCAAGATCACTTGGTGCTAAGCTAGGTCCGTTTATTGAAATGTCTTTAGGTCCTTATTGATAATCATAACTTAGTTTACGTCATAGGTTCTAGCCCTTGGATATTCATCATTATCGTAGCTCAATAAGAATTGCATGAGTATATTCCTCTCATCACAATTCATATAAGCGAGGTTAGCACGTTTCATAATACTTCATGATAAGGCACATTGTTAAGCATCAGCAGCTTTATATCATGTACACCTTAATCAACCTCACAACCATAATCAAGACATTTAAATTCAACATCGTACCATCCGATCAATCCTAAATCAGGCATACTCCAACAAAATATCATGACTTAATCATAATTAACCACAAGTTGAAGTATGGAAGAGGAATTACAAGACTTACCAAGTCTCCTCCATAGTTCATCATAAGAGTCTTACCATCAATCCATAACTCAAACCAATTAGGTCATCATATAAACATAAATCAATAACCATCACGATGATAAAGTAAGGAGAGTCATTACACCATAATTCAACACTAAATAAAAGCTTTAAGACAAGATACTTAGGTCAACTCTCTTAAACTTTATCACTTCTCAAGAACTAATATGAAAGACTGAAATGATCCTAACTTTTTATAACTAATATAAAAACATCATCTAATAGTGATTTAACTAATAATCAAGTAAATTGCATCAATCACAACCTGATTCACATCAAGATCAAACCTAGAGTTAAGGGTTAAGGATCATGTTCTACAATTAAGGCCAAACCATTTCAATGTATCACGATCAAGTTAAAATGTATGTTAATATATTCATTATATCCTAAAAAAATCATAAGAAACTCAGTTCATAACAGAAATTTCGTAATTGGATAAAACCCACATGAAAACTAAACTTTTGGAAATTCTTTGAAGGAGCCTTTTGAGGAAAGAAGTCTCAAAGGTTAATTAGATCCCATACCTTAACGTTTGATTAAGATTTGTTGGTGAAATTTTCCCTTTGAATCCTCCAAAAACCTTCCCCTAGCTTGTCTTCAATGGTGTGTTCAAATAGAGAGAGAAGGAAGAGAGTTTATTTTTCTGAGTTGTGTTTAGGATAATGAGGGTTGGGGTCTTTACATGGGGGGTTAAAATTTTTGATTGATGTTAATTTTATCGCTAAATAAACCCTAAACTTCTTAAATATTTTAATTTGAATAAAATTAATTTTTTCAAAAAAATTGACCTTCACAGATGGAACCCCGTCGATGGGCCATCTTTGAATCGACGGTTGGTCCCCCCTTCGTCATACACAACTGTCGTCTTGCTCAGAGACTCGTGAAGGCGAGGGCTATCTGATTTGTATAAGTTTAGCACGATGGTTGGCACTGACACCCCATCGATCCACACACGAACCATTCTTTTGCTTTCGTGGTTTGTAACACTACCCAGTCAATGTTGCCTCCTATGTACTATGGTCCTCCTCAAGGGCTCTTGATTGGTCCTTGGGTGGTTGTACCCAGACGTTTCAACCAATAATCATATTTAACATTCATTATAAACCCTTCCACCTAATTTCATGGATTTCTGACTCCTATAAGCTAGTCAAATAGGCTTAGGCACCCTTATACACCCTTAGAACTAGTTTCCAAACGTTACGGACGCTCTTGGACTTTTTGGTTCCTAAGCTTCCTAAATGACCTATATTCATTAAAATAGGTCTTAAAACATTGTTTCAACCGCATGGTACCTATGTTAGGCTTTAATACTCGTCTTGGATTTTTGAAGTGTTATATTATCCCCCCTAGGAACATTCGTCCCCGAATGACACTAAATTCTTTAGAAGGAAGGAAAAGAATCGGTACTAGAAACCCAACCAATCAATAATATCAAATCAACATAAATCACATAATTTAAACAAGTCAATTAAATGCACAACATTATTCAAACAACCCAAAAATGCAAAATTTTAAGTTTCAAATGTACTACTTAACTGTAATGCAACCTAAAATGCACATTTTTTGCAAAACTTCACCAAAAAAATCATGAAACTTAAATTTCTAGTCATATTTATATTATTAAAAAGAATTAATTTCCTTAATTATTCAAAATTATGAGGGTAACCGGACTTCTTGTCGGCCTTAGTCTCCCATGTTGCACCCTCAAGTAGGTGATTCTTCCATAACACCTTTACGAAAACCACCTCGTTATTCCTTAACTTCTTGACCGTCCTATCAAGAATTTGAACCAAAACTTCCTAATAAGAGAGGTCATAGTTGACACCAAGACCCTTAATAGGAAGAATGGACTCGGGATTACCGATACACTTCTTCAAAATAGAAACATGGAAAACCGAATGAACCGAAGCCTATTCACAAGGGAGTTTCAATTAATAGGCAACCTGACCAACTCTTTGAAAGATTTCATAGGGTCCCACATAACGAGGACTCAAATTCCCCTTCTTTCCAAATCTAACCACCCCTTTCATTGGTGAAATTTTCAAATACACCTTATCACCTTCTTCAAACTCCAAATCCCTTCACCTATGGTCCGCATATGACTTTTGCCGAGTATAGGCCATTTGCAACCGGTTCCTTATGATATGAAATTTCTCTAAAGTCCTATAAATCAAATCAGGACCAAGAAAAGAAGGCTCACCCACTTCAACCACACTATAGGAGACCTACACCTCCTTACATACAAAGCTTCATAGGGATCCATGGAGATGGATGAATGAAAGATATTATTATAACCGAACTCCACCAAAGGAAAATGCTTATACAAATTCCCCTTAATATAAATAATGCAAGCCTAAGCATATCCTTAAGGGTTTGACTAGTGTGTTCTCCTTGACCATCCATTTGGGGATGAAAGCAGTACTCAACTTCACCTTAGTACCCAACCCTTTTTGAAATGACCTCCATAACATATATGTGAATTGTGAACCCCGATCCGATACGATGGATAACGGAATACCATGGATACACACAATCTCATCTATAAATATTCTAGCATAATCTTTCGTTGAATAAGTAGACTTGATGGGAATAAAGTGAGTGGACTTAGTTAACCTATCCATGCCCACCCATATAGAATCATATGACTTTTGAGTCCGAGGTAAACCCACTACAAAGTCATATTGATGTCTTCCCACTTCCAAGTAGTAATTTTGATCTCTTGTAGTAAGACACTCGGGTTTTGATATTTGGCTTTTACTTGTTTGCAATTTGGAAACATAGTGACAAACTCCGCTATGTATTTCTTTAAACCTTCCCACCAATATATCTCTCTTAGGTCATGGTACATTTTCGTAAAACCCAGATGATTGGAGTAGCGGGACCCATGGGATTATTCAAGGTTCTGGTCTCTTAACCCATCTACAGTGGGAACACACAATATCCCTTGGTACGTCAACACACCATCACCCCTAAGGATAATGACTCATTTAACTTGTCCAGAATAGATTCTTTCAACTCCATTAATTGTTGATCAAGTTGTTGTTTGGACTTCAACTCAACCACAAAAGATGACTCGGAATTATGATGGACTGCAACAACCCCATTTGGAGAACCTTCAAACCTCACCCCAATCTAGCCAACCTATGAACTTCCTTCACTAGGTTTTTCTTGGCTTCATCAATGTGGGATACACTACCCATAGTCATACTACTTAGGGTATCCTCAAACACATTAGCCTTGCCCGGGTGATAGAGGACACTCAAATCATAATATTTCAACAACTCTAACCACCTTCTTTGCCAGAGATTTAACTCCTTTTGTATAAACACATATTGGAGAATCTTATGATCGGGAAGAGATCAACATGAAAACCATACAATTAGTTTCTCAATATTTTCAGAGCAAACAGCATGGCCACTAACTCAAGGTCATGAGTGGATAGTTTCTCTCATGCACCTTAAGTTATCTAGAAGCTTAGGCAATTAGTTTTCCGTGTTTCATAAGCACACACCCTAAACCCACACGGGATGCATCACAATACACAACAATCTCCTTTGTTCCCTCTTGTAAAGTCAACATCGGAGCGTAAGTAAGCCTATCCTTCAAAAATTGGATAAAATTTTCACATGCCTCCGACCACTAAAATTTCCTACACGTTTGGATCAAAGTAGTCAAAGGAGATGCAATGGACGCAAAACCATCCACGAACCTCCGATAATAACCCACTAGACCCAAGAAACTCCTAATGTCTGTTGGAGTCAATGGCTTAGGCCAATTTTTCACCGCCATCGTTTTCCATGGGTCTACCTGAACTCTTTCACTAGAGATAATACTCCCAAGGAATGCCACTGACATCAACCAAAAGTCACACTTGCTATATTTGGAAAATAATTGATGTTCCTTAAGGATTTGCACTACTGCACTCAAATGACCCATGTAATCACTCTCATTTTTAGAATATGGGTAGCTTCGAAACACCCTATTCATTGGGTCCATAAATGTCGCCAGAGCATTAGTGAGACCAAAAGACATTATCAAGAACTCATAGTGCCCATACGTAGTCCTAAATGTCGTCTTTGGTACATCCTCACCTCTCACCCTAAGTTGGTGATACCCGACCTCAAATCTATTTTAGAAAAGTAGCTCGCCCTGTGGAGTTGATCAAACAAGTTTTCACTCTGAGGGAAAGGGTATTTATTCTTAATAGTGACCTTGTTGAGTTGACGGTAATTAATAAAAATTCTGAATGACCAATCTTTCTTCTTTACAAGAAACACCGGAGCACCCTAAGGAGAAGTACTAGGCCTATTAAAACCCTTGTCTAGCAAACCTTCGAGTTGAGCGTTCAACTCCTTCAATTCAGCCGGAACCATCCTATATGGAGAAATTGAAATGGGAATCTTTTCAAGTAGCAAATTGATACCAAAATCAATTTCACATTTGGGAGGAATACCAGGGAGATCATTAGGTAAGACCTCCGGAAATTATCTCACTACAGGGACCGACTAAACTGGAGGAATTTCAGGGTCTAAACCTTGGACTCTTACTATGTGATGTAGAAAACCCTTCGAGATAATTTTGCATGCTTTTAGACAAGAGATAATACGACCTCTAGGAATAAAATTCCCACCCTTCCACTCAACAACGGGTTCATTTGGGAAATTAAAACCTCACTATCCTTGTCCTACAATAAAACAATGGCAAAGCAAGCATGCAACAAATCCATACCTAAAATAATATCAAAATCAAGCATATCTAGCTCTACTAGATCAACATGAGAAACTCTATCGGGTAACATTAAAGGAAAATTTTTATACACCCTTTTGACAACAACCGACTCCCCAACTGGGGAAGACACAAAAAAGGTCTCATGCAAGATATCAGATAAAATGTCAAATGCTTTTGCTACAAGAGGTGTAACGAATAAAAAGGTAGCACCTGGTCCAAGTAAAGCATTACATCAATATTAAAGATTTTTAACATACCGGTCACCACGTCGGGAGAGGTCTCTTGCTCACCCGTAGTATGAAGATCATAGAAGTGGTTCTTCTTAGGAGAATCACTAGAACCACTTTCTTTCCCACTCTTCTCTTGCCCCTACGCATTAGGGAAATCTCGCATCTTGTGCCCAATCTTCCCACAACCAAATCATTTGTCCGTCCAAAGTAGGCAACCACCGTAGTGTTTTTTTCCACATTTACTACAAGTTGGCTTCTCAGTTAGCGAGTTTCCACACCTTCCCTTTTTGACTCTAGGCTTAGGCACCCTATCATCATGAGCGTTAGGAAATTTGGATGGGACATGATTAGACAACCTATTCTTGAATCTAGGATTGTCTTGGATATCAAGACACTTCTTTGTAGAACCACCATCAAAAGATCTTGCCCTTTTTGTATCCCTCTCCTTCCTCATAGCCAATATCCTCCACTCTCCTAGCAAGCAACATAAGATGGGAAATATTCATGTTGTCGTGAAGCATTGCCGAATGACACTCCTCTTGCAAGTCAACCAACACCACACCACAAAGTGGCTCATTTCGTCTCTAGGATTAGAGACCAAGGAAGGAGCATATTTGGACAATTGAATGAACTTCAAAGAGTAGTCATTCACACTCATACCTCCTTGGCAAAGAGTGTTGAAATCCACCACCTTGGCCTCCCTCATCTCTCTAGGGAAAAAACAGTCAAGAAATATCTTTTTGAAAATCTCCCAAGTCACCGGCCCACCCCTAAGAGAACTATTATCTCTCTATTGCACATACCAAGTTTGAGATACTTCTTTTATTTGGTATATAGCCAACTCGGCCTTTTTTCTAGGCGACAACCCCATAACAAAGAGTATATTGTAGAGTTCATCAATAAACTCTTGGGTTTCTTCCTCAACCGTAGATCCGTAGATGGTAGGAGGATTCATCCGAGTGAATTCCTTAGATGGGAAGATATAGTAGAAATGTCTTGATGAACTCGGGGTACAACCTCCCGATTGGCTTAGTCCATCATAGTGTGGGAATGAACAATTGCGCCTTGGGCTTGAGTAGTAATGTCTTTGTCCATTTGGAGAAGGATAGGCCTCATGTCACCCTTCGCCAAAGGTGGATATTTGTCGAAGATTGACCATCAACAACATGTTCTTAATTTAGAGGGACTTGATCACCACGAGGAAGAGCTCCCGCATAGGCATGATCTTATTCAAGCCTCTAACCCGCATTCCTTTGAGTATTCATTTTCAATAACAAAAATACAAGGTTTAGGTGAAATCATATAACAACTACACTTTAGAGGCACAATATTGGATTTCCAAGAAAGAGAGTGATTTCCTAAACATCACATATATTGCTATTCATAAGTGTGGCGCTCTTCACAATTATGAAAACTAACGTATGTAGACTTGGTAGATAGAGATAAATAAACTCAAAGATAGTCCACCTCATGCTCTTATACCAAGTTTGTCACATCCGAGTTTACCCCCTAGACGTAACCATGGCCATCGTCCTCTTTGAGGACTAAGACTAGCCTCTTAGTCTTACATCATCTCATTCATAAGTCAAAAATACGGAAAAATTAAAAGTTCTCATTAAATCTACTTGGAGTCTTACATAGACCTATATATACACATAATTTGTATTAAAATCGAGTAAACATAGATAATTCGTGTAAGAAGGTTACATAGCCTTCTAATTTTATTGCACATACATATACATAAAATAGAATATAGTCTAAAAGATTGTCTCATCTCATACCATCTAAATGATCATAGGAATTTGGGCATAGCCATAAACCAATGTAAAGAAGCCACATATAGGCTTATACAAGTCGTACTCAAATGAAAATAAAATGAACATAAGAGTCATAGAAAAACAAAGAAACTCCAAAGGCAAGATATTGGCATCGCCCATGGAAAATAAGGACCTATCCCTTGGATAGTAGAAAATATCAAAGTCTTCTTCAAGTCATCTCAAATGAGCCTTCAACGACCGGAACGTGAATTGTTTATGAAAAAGGGGGTTAGTACGCCACTTGTACTAAGTATGAGACAATATGCACATACAATATCAAAACATACTAAAAAGGTACATTTAGTCAAAACAAGTCAGTTTACTCTTTTAAAAGTCTCATGCATAATCAAGTTAGTCATACCGATCAACCAAATATTCTTACTAAATTAAAAAATTAACATGCATACAAACATAGTTGAACCCATAATCTACTATAACCCTATATCAAGGAAGAACATCACAAGCATGAATAAGAGTTAACTATATAATAATAAGCAAGACAATTTCTCATGAGTCCTCGTCAAGTAAACGAGTGAAATGATCAAGCAAATCCCCATTCCCTCATTCAATCAAGTAACCCGAACAAGAAACCATAACCAATGTCCAACTTCACATAATCAACCTTTAAGGATGCATAATTTCATACTTTAGTACTATAATCGAATTGCATGTTTCAAAGGAAAGTCATAATCATAGAACACTAATCATATTGTTCATCAACATCATATACATCATTGTCATATCTATATTTATAATATTCACTTTCTAAAGCTTCCATCAAGGCCAACTAGTGAAAGGCATAGGTAGAGTCCCATACCCCTACCTGAGCTAAGTTAAACCCCTAAAGTCCCTTTAGTTAGTTATACTTCATTAATTCATTTTAGTTTGGGAAACACTTGTGTTAACCCACATATACCACAAGACCCAAATATGGAATTCGGTGTTATAAAACTATACATCGATGGAAGGTGGTCTATCGGCCAAGGTAAAACCAATATAAACATAGCTTCCTAGATGGAACAATAGCTAGTATCCTATGACGGAAACATAATTTATGGATCTTAGGGAAAATAATGGAAGTATCACTCTATATTCTTTTTAGGTATAAGGATATCCACCCCTGAGGATTGTAGTAATCCCTACATTCCTTAATTTGGAAAATGTCACTCCCTCACATTCAAGACACTTGGTGCTATGCTAGGTCTATTTATTGAAATGTCTTTAGGTCTTTATTGATAATCATAACTTAGTTTAGGTCATAGGGTCTAGCCCTTGTATAGTAATCATCATCATAGATCAATAAGAATTGCATTACTATAGTACTTTCATCACAATTCATATAAGTGACATTAGCATGTTTCATATCACTTCATAATAAGACACATTGTTAAGCATCATCATTCTTATAACATGCACACCTTAATCAACCTCACAACCATAATCAAGATATTTCTATTAAACATCGTACCATTCTATCAATCCTAAATAAGGCATACTCCAACACAACATCATGACTTAATCACAATTAACCACAAGTTGAAGTACGGAATAGGAATGACAAGACTTACCAAGTCTTCTCCATAGTTCATCAAAGGTTCTTACCATCAATCCATCACTCAAACCAATTAGTTCATCATATCAACATAATTCAATAACCATCACGATAGTAAAGTTGGAAGAGTCACTACACCATAATTCAATACTAGATGAAAGCTTTAAGATAAGATACTTAGGTCAATTCTCTTAACCTAGATCACTTCTCAAGAAATAGTATGAAATACTACAAATCATCCTAACTTGTTTATAACTAGTATAAAAACATCATATAATAGTGATTTAACTAATAATCAAGTCAATATAATCAATCACAACCTGATTCACATCAAGATCAAACCTAGGGTTAAGGATTAAGGATCATGTTCTACAATTTAGACCAAACCATCTAAATTTATTAGAATCAATTTAAAATATATGTTGATCTATTTATTATATCCTAAATAAACCTTAAACAACTTAGTTCATAACATAAATTTCGTAATTGGATAAAACCCACATGAAAACTCAACATTTGGAAATGCTTTGAAGGAGCCCTTTGAGGGAAGAAGTCTCAAAGGTGAAGTAGATCCCATAACATTCCTTTCCATCCCCCAAAAAACTGCACCTACATTTTCTTCAATGGTGTCTTTAAATAGAGACAGAAAGAAGAGAGAAGGAAGAGATTTTATGTTTGTGAGTTGTGTTTAGGATAATGAGTGTTGGGGTCTTTATATGGGGGGTTAAGATAGTTAATTATTCTTCCTTTAATACCTTAACAAACCCTAAACCACTTAATTATTATAATTGGACTTAACTTAAATTGTTCAAAAAAAATGGACCCTCACAGACGAAACCCCATCTACAGGCCGTCTATGAGTCGATGGTTGGTCCCCCCCTCCATCCTTTACAATCGTCATCTTGGTTAGAGACTTGTGCAAGAGAGGACTTTCCAATTTGTATAAGCGTGGGAAAACGGTTGGCATCGATACCCCGTTAACCCATAGACGAGACGTTCCATGGCTTTCATGGTTTGCAACACTGCCCGATCAGTGTTGCCTCCTACGTACTAGGATCCTTCTCAAGGGCCCTTGATTGATCCTTGTGGAGTCGTACCCAGAAGTTAAGACCACAAATCATCTTTAACATTCATTGTAGACCCTTCCACCTAATTTCATGGATTTGTACTCCTAAAATCTTGTCAAATAGTCTAAGGCACGCTAGTACCCCCTGAGAATTAGTTTCAGAACGTCATGGACGTTCTTGGATTTTTTGGTTCCTAAACTTCTTAAATGACCTATATTCATTACAATAGCTCTTAAAAAGTGTTTATACCCCATGTTACCTATGTTAGGCTTTATAAATCGTCTTGGATTTTCAAAGTGTTACACCCTACTTCTTGTGAGAATATCCTTTCACATAATTGTACAATCATACATCATGTGTGTGTGCATACAATATGAGATCTACCTTCAGATAAAACCTCTAATCACACCTGTTCATAACTTCATTAATCATATACTTACATGCATAAAAATAGTTAAAGATGAATAGGAGAACTACCCTTTCCTTAGTCATCATGAATCTATCCTATTCATAGTTATGCATGAAGGGTGTGTGTACATTGGTCTACATGATCATATAATGGCTTAATACCTAACATTGAGGAACCCACCCTCTAAAGATAACAACACATGTACAACCTTTCCACAAGTCTCAAGTCATACACACATATAGAGTATTCAGGATTATAGACTACACACACTCACATTACATCATAAGAGACTCTAACATTTTCAACATTAGAATAGAAGATTCCTAGCATACTTTTATCCAACATTCATATAGGGTTCATATAGATAGGGGTCATGTTACAAGGATATTCTTCATCACTAGCCATATAGACCACCTAAACCTAACAATATTATCACACATATACATATAACATCATCCACACCTAGATCATATAACTTGTCACACCTAGGTCCTAAACCCTAGATGAGACCGGCGTCGTTAACCTCTCACAGGTCGCAGACAAGACTCTTCTTAGCTTTCATCACAATCATACTGTTAAATTTAGAGGAAAATTTAAAAAAAATTATCTTTTATGATGTGTACTTACACTTCATATAATTTATTCATAAGAGTGATATACTAACATATCAAAATAAAAAACCATCTATTCATAATATCATTAATAGTTGCAAAATCGGAATTATTATGAAATATTGAACAAATGTTTGAAAAAAAATGCTATGGACAACATCCACAAGATATGTCTAGTGTACTAAAGCTAGATAATAAAGCGTAGGCATCCTCGAACTCAAGAGGACCTAACAAAGCCTTGAGGTACTAGTCCAAAAAGCGTTAACTAATGTTCAATCTTCTTCAAGGACATGGAACTATAAAAATAGTAATTTTATATGGGTTAGTAAACACTTGTACTAAGTAGTGGTGTATGCACATAAACACATAAGGACTATGCATGATCAAGGAAAGCTCTTCCTATAGCAACATGCCATTTTTGGAAACTGAAGTCACTTTACATTCCTAATTCATTATTTATGAATCATGCTATGAATAAGACATATTTTCATTCATTTAAGGTACACAAATCTTTTTCTATATGAACATAATACATTGGAATCATTAATATAATTTTAGAACAACTCGAGCAAAATTTATTAATTTTGCTCCCCTTAGGCCGAGAGCTCCTCTCCCAGACTTAGTTTATTTTTCAGTCTTTTCTTCTTTTTGTTGTGTAATTCAATGATCTCCTTTGATCATATGTTTTACTTATGAGTGCAATGCTTCATTATAGTCCCATTTCAGCAATGAATCAAGTATGTAATCCAAAAGTCTAAGGAAATGATTTGACTACCGTACTCACAAATATTCTTTCCATTTTTGTTAAATTGGGCATGAAGTCTTTATAAGACAATGTTTATTGTCTTCGTCCATTATCTGATCATTTGCATAATATGAAGATGTTGCAGCATATATTCATACTCCAATCGGTGATTCATTATGTTTTGCTCCCTTTATTAGCATAAGCCAATATTTGTTAAAACATCATTCTAATCAAAGACTAATGATTTGATATACTTATGCTTTTTCTTACTTTGTTGTCTGTGAACTTACATTTTTCCTTCTTTGATGTCATGCTCATTTTGAGCATTTTAGGTTCACTTAAGATATTCTTTTAAGACATCCATTGGGATCTTTCTGTGCAATGATTAAGAATGACTTATATAATTACTTAGTCTAACCTCACCCTTTTGTAATCCTATCAGAACACCCCTCATCTTCCTAGTTCTTTCTTTCTTTCTTTCTTAGTTTCTTACAGAAGTTTAGCATTTAACAAACATAGATCATGTAAGCTAACATGAAATCCAGTGTCTTCCCCATACTGAAAGAGGTGGTTCACTAGCCAAAGTTAAACCGAATTCTTCCTCACTTTCTTAGGTGGATCCACTAGCTAGTAACCTATGCTAGCGACATAGTTCAAAGATTTAGGAGAATTTGGAGACCCTTATCCACCTTTGTGGTAGTCTCATCTCATGAGTCTAACATGTGCTTGCACAATCTCATTACTAGTCTATCAGTGCTTAGGTCAATTTATCATACTTTACAAATTTTAGAGTTGACTCATACATTATGAAAGCTTGCTTCTTGTATGAGGTATGATTAGCTAAATGGATGACTTTTCATCCCTTTCTATACTTGATGAATGTGAACTTAAAACTTCCATTATCATTATGGTGTGAATGAGACTTGTCTCGCGATTTCTAACACCCTCTTATGTGAGTATCATTAACATAATTGTTTAGGTGCAAGTGAGACTTGTCTCACTTCCTTTAACACCCCATTCTAGGTCAACTTCATGAATTATAAGTTTTTATTTCTTTCATTACTCACCTTATCTTGTTCAATGTTATTTGGTAGTTTTGTATCATTCTCTATGAAAGTTATAAGGGCTTATTCAATGTGCTACTATATTCACAAGTTCATTTAGATAGGGTATGCTGGGATTTGTCCCAATCATTGGCATACCCGAGGTTATGACTTAATTGAGTTACAACTTGTCAAGTCAATATTTAACATGTTTTTGGCCTTACAATAAACATCATAATTTACAATGGCCATATAAGATTGGTATGACTTAGTCATTGTCCAACTCTATATCATATTTTGGAAATAATATTACAAGCCAATTTATTGGCATAAACCAAACTTTAATAAAAACTTGTCATGATATTATCAATAGCAAGTCAATTAAATTTATATATATACTATAGTAATCTCATAATTTTAAGAAAGCCACGTTTTAAAATTTATTTTGCTCATAAGAACAATTTAGTGCTTAGTTTGGCCAAGCTAGAAAGTTGATTTGGTATTGAAGATTCATTAACTAACTTTGATTCTCATTCTTATTTCTTCTTGGAAGCATTGCATTCCAAACACTTACAAACATATCTACTGTAAACACACATAGTAATCGAAACCTTCATCCCTTTGAACAGTAAGCAGAATTTTATAAACAACTTCTAACAATTTCAGCTTCTCAAAAAAAATTAGGCATTACAACATTCCTTATCTCATATAAATAATACTCTAATCATATGAATCTAACCTATAGGTCTCATTCGACAGTATAAATCACAAATACCTACACATAATGATCAGTTAGCACCACATACCAACATCATGCCTGAGATTTGCACTATACATACTACTAGAAACGAAAATAGGGACAACTACAGAGATGAACATTCGACAATTTCATTCGGAACAACCCTAGCTTTGGTTTTCTTGAATTCAAAACTTTTGAAAAAAAATTCCGAGGGAAAGGAATCAAAGAGAGAAAACCCATACCTTATTGTAGAATTGAATCTACGAACATCACCTTCTACTTTGCACAAAAATCTTGAAGAATTTTCCTTGAAATCGACTAAAGAGAAACAGAGAGTATTTTTCTATTTTTCAATTGTGAGTTTCTAACCTAGTTAAACATGAGTCTAAGTATTAGGAACTTAATATTGAATAATTCAACTTAGTATAATTAATTTAATTAAATAAATCAATTACTCTTATTACCAAAATGCCCCTCCTAAATTGATTAAAAATAGAAGTGCATTTGACTAAGCCAAATTCTCTAAATTTTCTAAGGGTTTGGGTTTGACCATGAATTTACATTAATTAATTAAGGTACTAATTTAATTAATTAAGTAACCTAGGATAATTACTATAGTACCCCTAAGTCACTAGGACCTTAACCAAACCCTTTGGACCATGTGAGGTTAGGTACTAGGATGTTTCTTTAGTTAGTTACTCGACTAGTGTCACCCAGTTAGGTCTTAGGATTTCGGGCACACTAGTTAGTTTATTTTAGTTAGTCGTAGGTTATTTAGATAGTTAGGTAAGTTAGTTAGATACTAGGATTGGTTAGGAAGCTAGGCCCCAGGTGGCTTGACCCGACGTGATCATGTCCCCTAACCTCCCTAATCGAATTTGGTTGGGCTTGGTCGTTTGGTCTCTTGGCCGGTAGCACATGTGCACATGTGTTGCTGTGTACTTTCCTAACCGTGCATTCTGTAGTTGAACTTGGAAAGTTCACTTATTGTTCCAAGGATCCTCACTATGTCCTTGCGCACTACTTAATCTATATGATCATTATAAATGATCATGTGTTATAGTCCCTAGGATTGACACTTGGATGTCTCGTACCTGATGTGTGTAAGCTATGATATCAAAAAAATTTAGCTTAGGGTCTTCATTGTTGATACAATTCCTAAACAATCTTGGATTGGAGCATTTGAACATTTAAGTATATCTTATGTTACTAATTAATTCATAGAAATTGGCTACAAACCTTGAGTCAATATTCTCTCACATGCCCAATATTACTCAATATTAGACATTGGGATTCCTAAGTACCCCAATATATATTCTTAAAGCCTAATAGATTCTTCACTATACAAGTACATTTTCTTGAATATTACATATCTAGTGTTAAATTTTGTAACTATATTTCACATTCATCAATTTACTTGGAATATTATATTAGAATCAAGGCTAAATCCTTCAATATCCTAAACATGAGATTGATCATTTCAATTCATATTTCATCTAATGCTTTCAAGTCCATGATCATAACACATATAAATGTACAAGTATGTAAACACCACCACCATAAGTGGACTATACCAATCAACAAAATTCAATATATATTCTAATCTAATTAGAGGAAATAGGTCAATTTACCAAATCTCCAAGATAATGATCACCTTAATCAATTCCCAACGATTCATAATCAATTGATACAAATAGTAATAACAATAAGCAATTCAATACATTCCAATCACAATTCTATAACCATGAACTCCAGATCACAAGACCCACATATCGGCAAATTTGAGAAATTAACAGGATCGTGGGTTCTTAATAAAATTGGATAAAAAATCATCATAAAATCAGTAGCTAAACATATATTCATCATTAGAACGCTTTTGAACTCAATTTGAGAAAGAACTCATGGCTAGATTGAAAGATAGAATTTTTGACTTAGAATCATGTTTGGAAAAAACATTGAAAGGACTCCATAAATGAACTGTTATCTAGGGATTAAGGATAACCATACCTTTTACATTAGAAAGCCCACTAAAATCTGAGAAGAAATCTCAAAGAATATACCTCCATAGCTTGTTCTTGAGCTTGCTCTTCAATGAAGGTTTTGGGATTTTTTATTTTTTAATGGGTGTTGAGGCTTTGCCTTGGGAAAAGGGTTAAAAAGGTACTAAAAACTGTTTATAACCGTCACCCTAAGTTATCAAAACACCCCCATATTCATTGTAACTTTTAGACATGTCAAAATGGACTTAAGAAAGACGAATTCGAATCTGGAAAGTGGCTGCACGTCGCGGAGGCATCCTCTGAATTTTCCCCAAAATAACTTTTGAGGCAGTAAGATGTGTGTTGGGTGCGCTTCGTTCAGGAACACTCAGTTCCAGGCATGCGACGCGAGACTGGTTCCTCAATTCTGTTGTTGCACGCTGCCTTGGGCAGCCTCTTTGTACAATGTTTTGGTCCTCATTGGGGACCCTTACGGTGGTCCTCGGGGAGTCGTACCAGGATTGTTTGACCCATAACATGCCTATTAAGATACTAAATTAAACTACACAGTTTTTCAACTCCAAACAACATATAAAAACAAATCAAACGGACAAGGACACACTAGCACGTCTAAAGACTAACTTTTGGATGTCTTGGACGTTCTTGGAGGTTTGACCTCCAAACCTCGTCAAATTAATTATACATGCTGAAAACAGTTTATTAACATGTTATTTCCCTTTTTAGGCACATGTGAGGCTCTAGCTAACTTATTTCATTTTAAGGGTGTAACATGTCTTTAAGACTAATCAACATCCAATGCTAGAAAGTGGTGTTATCCTCGAAGTGGAGAGGACCTACCCAAAGGAGAATGAGAATCCAAGTCTTCCTTCTAAAGCATGAACCCTTTAATGACAAGAACTTAAAATGTTTGGGACAAAGGCAGAAATGGGGTTAGCACATCAATTGTACTAACTATGGGCACATATGCACACACAACATAGAAATCATGCTAAAAAGGGACATTTAATTAAATCATGCTAATGTACTTTGAAAATACATTATGCACATTCAAGAACCAATACCAATCTATAAGCACATATTCCTTAAGTCAATACCATGTACATCAGATACAATACAAATTCTAGTCAAGGCAACATGCAAATCAACATAATTGAGCACATAATCAAGACAACTCTATCACTAAGTTATAATATCAGAAAGCATGTATAAGATTTTATAACATCATAACCAAAGCAAGACCATTACTCGTGACCCCTCATTCATACCACTAGTGCAATGACTAAGCAAATATGCATAACCTTACTCGATCAAGTAGACCTAAAAATAACCATAATCAATGTCCAACTTGACATAAGATATCATTAAGAGTGCAAAATATAATCCTTTAGCAATAGATACCAAACACATTTTCATAAGTGAAACCAACATCATAATGTGACATCAACATGCAAGATCATCATATACATATCATTTAAATTTATAAGCATATACATACATAAGAACATCATTTTAAAACTTCCCTCAAGGCTAACTAGTGCAATGTATAGGTAGAGTTCCATATGAACATCGTTCTAAGACTTCCCTCAAGCCTAACTAGTGCAATATACAGGCAGAGTTCCATACTCCTAGCTAAGCTAAATCCCTTAGGTCATCCTAGTTAGAGTTCACTTCACTACTTTATTTTACCTTTTGGGAATATCTTGCTTTAACAAACATAGACCATATGAGCTAAGGTGGAAACCGACGTCATGGAACCCTAATCGAAATAAAAGGTGGACTACTTGTCAAGGTAGTAGCAAAACATGAACATAACATCGATGTGGATCCACTAGCTAGTATTCCTATAGGGACAACATAGTTGAAAAACTAAGTGATGTTGTTGGTACCCTCTTTATGCTAAATGCATTATTTCTCCAATCTCATGAGTACATTAGTGATCGTACCTTTCCTATGTGGGAAGCGACTCCTCACTTCTAGTTCACTCGATGCTAAGCTATAGTCAATTTTGAAATGTGTATCATTAATAATTATAACTTTGTTTAGGTCATATGGTCTACCTCTTATATAATCATCATCATATCTCAATAGGAATTGCATGAGTATTGTCCTTTCATTACAATTCACACATGTGAGGTTAGCACATTTACACAATCACATTATGACAAGGCACATAGGAAAATTCATCACCACCTTAATGTCATTACATCTTAGCCAAAAAATCATAAATCATAATTCAAGATGTTCCAATTCAGCATCATACCAACCCTAATCAATCTTATCATAAGGTATACTTCAATATAACTTCAACACTAAACACTGGTAATTTAATTAAAGTAAAGGGTTGAGATCACAAGACTTTCAAAATCTCCTTCATAAGCCATCATCCAGGGTTTTACCTTAAACCATCCAAGTTAACCTAACAATGGATATAACAAACTTCAGTCCATAGTCATTAATACACTAACTACGTCAATAGCATCATCTCTATCCCAATTAACTTCAATTCAACACCTAGGGTTAGGGGAGAAGGTTTCATCATGAATTCTTCAATACTTAGAGCTAATATCAATAATACATTATTCCATGAACGAATTAGAGTAGATAAAATAAACCTAACAATCAATGCATTCTTCAATTCCAAACAATTTATAAGCAAGATCCATGATTTGGGGAAAACAAATTGATCTATATGAAATTGCATCAATTAAAATTAATTAACCAATATTCTACACTTAATTAGTCATAGGAAATCACAATTTATCACCAATTTGAAATTTAGAAGAAAATCCATTAGAATAGTAAAACCCTTGAAATAGGGTGGTTTAGAAATAAACTTGGAAAGGACTTCTTGAGGAAAGGAATCTCAAGAGTGAAGAACAGATACCTTAAAGAAATATTAATCCACTAAATTGAAGTGAAATCCTAGAGAAATTGGTCTTCTTCTTCAAGTTTTTTTGTTTCTTCAATGGATGATTTAGGGAGACATAATTAAAAGAAAGATGAGAGATTTTGTGTTTTGTTTTTAGGAATTTGGTTTAGGTGAGTGAAAAAATGAGTTGAAACAAACCTTTACTATATATATATATATATAGTCACCCCCTAAATTACCCAAAAAAATCCTCACTTAAATGGGTCTATTTGTAAAGTCAAAATGCTTAAAATATTAATTTAATGAATGTGGGAAGTGTTTGCTCATCGCGGGGCTAATTTCATATTTTGTTTTTGAAAGCCTGTTTGAGAATGTGGACATCATGGAGTGCATACATTGTGAGGCAACTATTGTGTAACATTCCCAAAAGTTGAGACCAAATCTACAGCCTAACATGAGTTTCTAAAGGTTTATATATTGTTTTATGACCTAAAATAATGTTTATAAGTCATTCGAGAAGTATTAGAGCCAAGACGTCAATGGTCGACCATGACGTCTAGATACTAGCCTAATTGAACTAGTTGATGTCACTATGTTTGGGGATGGTTTCCAGAGTCAAATGAATTCTAAAACTTGTAAAAAGACTTCGGATAGGTATAGTGTAGTATATAGAGTTTAAACATTTAACAAAGATGCCCCAACAACCACCCAAAGGGTCATGGAGGAGGACCCCAACATGGGTGGGCAGGCTAATTAGCCTGCGAAAGTAAGGAATTAGTGGGCTGCTGAATGAAGTACATACCATACAGACCTCACTGTCCAAAAATTTATTTGGGAAATAAAATGTGTGTTGGCCCCGTGCTGCGGAGCCATTTTCCAGATTCGGTAAAATCGTATTTTTCACACTTTAACTTCCCAAAGAGACCAATTTAAATGGTGGGTTTTTTGGGTAATTTGGGGGCAATTATATATTGTATTACGGTCAGTTTTTTAATTCATTTTAACTCACTTTAAACCGAATTCCCAAAAAAAAACCAAAAGCTCTCACCTCTTTCTTCTTTCTCCCTCCTTAATTCCTCCATTGAAAAAGGAGCAAATCTTAAAGAAGAAGGTCAATTTCTCTTGGATTTTACTTCAATATCATGGATTAATATTCTTTGAGGTATAGATTCTTCACTCTAGTTATTCATTTTCCCAAGAGGTCCTCTCAAAGTTTATTTCTAAATTACCCAATTCCATGGGGTTTTCAAATTCTAATGGGTTTTCTTCTAAAAATCAAATTGATGATGAATTGCTATTTGCTCTGACAAATCGAGTATAGGTTGTTATTTAATTGATGAAATTTCATGTTGATCATGTTCCCCACCTCAATTTCACCAAATCATTAATATTGGTCCTAAATTTATAGGAATTGGAGAATTATTTTATTATTAGACTTGTTTTATCTATTCTAATTCATGTATGAATTCAGTAGGGTAATATATTGTTGGGATTGGATCTTATTATTTATTAATTCAAGATGAACCCTAATTCCCCTAACCCTAGGTTATGAATTAATGTTAATTGGGATAGTAATGTTGTAATTGACCTAGTTCTTTTGTCAATTACTAATGATTGATATTACTAGACCTTTTGTTGGATGTAGTTGGTTTGTTGATGGTAAGACCATAATTATGGCTATTGAAAGAGATTGAGTAAGTCTTAATGATCCTAACATTTAGTTCAATTATAATGGCTTGTGATTGATGATGTAGTTCAATTGAAGCATGACTTGTGATTAGCCTGAGTAGGTATTGGTATGATGATGAATTGAAATGTCTTGACTATGTGATTGTGAGATTATGCTTAAGTTGAAATGATATAATGTTGGTTATGAAGTACCTATATGACTTATTATGATATGATGATGAGGTTATGATAATCTCACATATGCAGGTTGCAATAAAAGGATATTCTCATGCATTTTCTTAAGCGTTAATGACAATGACTATACAAAGGATTAGACTGTACGACCTGCATTAAGCTATGATGACTAATAAAGACATTAATGATATTTCAAAAGGGACTCTAGCTTAGCATCAAGTGAACTAGAGTGAGGAATGACCCTTCACACATAGGGAAGGTTGGATCAGTAATTCACTCTTGAGATTGGAGACTATAATGCATGTAGCTTAAAGAGGTTCCCAACAATACCTCCTACTTCTTAAACTATGTTTCCCCAATAGGAATACTAACTAGTGGATCCACGTAGTTTCTACGTTCATGTTTTGGTATTACCTTGACATGTATATGATGAACTTGCACATTTTTGATACTATATGTTTATTAGTTTCACTTATGAATATGTGTTTGTCTACATTGTACAAGCATGATTATATGTACTCTTAAATGCCATGCTATGTGAAGTGGGATGTTAATCATTATACTTGTTGGGTCACTTGATTGAGTAAGATTGTGGGGGTTTGCTTGGTTATTGCACTTGTTAACTTTATAGGGGTTCATAGGTAATTGTTATGCTTTGATTATGTTGAAATGTACTCTTGTTCATGTTTGTTGAAGTTATAACTTGATGATTAGAGTTTTCTTGATATTATGCAAGTATGTTGATATGATCATTAACTTGATTATGCTTTAGATTGTTGGTCTTGTGATGTATATGTCTATGACTTAAGGAATATATCTTTCTGATTGGTATGGTCTTATTTAATGTGAAGAAGGTTTTCAAAGGGTAAAATAACATATTTTCATGAAAGGTCCCTTTTATCATATTTTCATGATATGTGTGCATATGGTCCCATAATTAGTACAAGTTGTGTACTAACCCCATATCTTCTTTTTACCCAACATTTTAGGTTCCGTTCATTTAAGGACTTTTTGAGACAACTTTGAAGAAGACTTCAAATCCTTAATCATCATAGTTGGGTAGGTCCTCACTTATCAAAGGCAATACCACTATCAAGCTATGATTTTTTTTTAGTGTTAAGACTCTTATATTTCTTTTCATTTCGTTTCGATAGTGAACATTGTATGACCTATATGTGGTCTTATTGTATACTCTTATAAGATGGTTATGAGATGAGATGACTAT
This sequence comes from Solanum habrochaites, assembly GCA_027704765.1. Taxonomy (NCBI): domain Eukaryota; kingdom Viridiplantae; phylum Streptophyta; class Magnoliopsida; order Solanales; family Solanaceae; genus Solanum; species Solanum habrochaites. The sequence goes on along the minus strand of JAKWJA010002500.1, from coordinate 23,979,313 downwards.
TTTGAGACTATGTTATATTCTATATATGTATGTGCAATAAAATATAAGACTAAGTAATCTTCGTATACGAAGGGTCTATGTATACTTGATAATGTGTATGTAGAAGTCTATGTAAACCTCAAGGTAGATGTAGTAAAAAAAATTCCCCTAAATTTTGACCTATGAATGTAATGATGTAAGATAAGAGGCTATTCTTAGTCCTCAAAGAGGACGAAGACACCAATTACGTCCAGGGTGTATTCTCGGATTTGATATTTTTTCACCCCATGTCTCAGCTGCGCTCCATGCATTGACATTCAATTCTTGGCTGCCGCAAGCTGCCTTGGCAGCTTGCTTGCCAAGGTTTGGGTCCTCCTCCCCGACCCTTCCGGGGGGGTATTTGGGGAGTTATTACTATATATTTGGACCCTTTGTACTACATTCTACCCATTTAAAGACTTTTTACAAGTTTTGGACTTCATATGACGCTCCCAAAGCATCCCCAAAAATAGGAACGTCAATTAGGGTGATTAAGCTAGTTTCTGGACTTCATGGGCGTTTCTTGTCACCCTGACTCTAAAGCTTCCTAAATGTTTTATAAACATTATATTTGACTTATAAACAGTGTTTTATGGTTTAGTTCCTCATATGAGGCTCTGGATTAGTAAAGGACTTTCAAAGTGTTACCATCCTCACTTCTCTGGGGGCAACGCCATTATCTAGCTATTGATGTAGTAATAGTCTAAATACATGTAGTTCTTAATACGACCCAAGAGTACACCCTAGAAGATATGATACTCCGGATGTCAACACGGCATACTTGACCTCTCAGAGGTCTTGTACAAGCCCTTTGACATCGTTCATTGCATACATGTATAAAAAGTAGTGCGGAATCACAACTTTTCACACGAAATAGTAATACTTCATACCCTTTTTTTAGAAAAACATAATGAGAGTATAAGTCTCAAAGTCTCCATCTTATACATAAGAATATATTGGAACATGACCCCTACTTCAATGTATAGAAAATAGTTAAGTCTATTCCAATACATTCAATAAGGAAATCTAAACTTCATGACGTCCTAGAATCTAGTGAGGGCATACCAACTCTTGCTTGAATGATATTCTAATCCAAGATTCACTTTGAGACTCCTCTCAAATGACACCTACACCTTTAAAGATAGATAAAATGTACAAAATTAGTATATTGCATGTACTAAGTATGGCATAATTGTAACACCTTTAAAAAGAATTAGGTGAAACTAGGTCCTAACGTGTGTATACTAAAGTCTTGAATTCCTTAAATTGTTTAATAGAATGTTTTGAGGTATTTTCTAAAGATTTAAGTATGAAGTCAAATCTCAAGGAACGACCATGATGTTTAACGACTAGTCACCTATGTGCCTTATGTGTTTTCATCTGCTTATGTTTGTGTAATGAGTATATGAGGTCCTTATATGTAGTGTTTAGAGTTAGCATGTTGAGTTTTATAAGGTTTGGAGGTCAAACATTCAAGAACGTCCGGTGATGTTCAAAAGATAGACTTTGGACGTCCGTGTGAGTTTGGATGTGTTTTAGCATGTTGTGTGGCTTTTTTGATATTGAACCTGATTGGTGATTTTCCGAAGACCCAAACGTGCATTTTTAGGGATTTAACCTCAAGGTACGATTCCACATCGTACCCACCCTATAAGAGGACCCCAACTTGTTGAAGTAGAATGTCAGGCAATGGCAATCGACGGCCCCCAAACGATAGCAAGTCGATAAGGTGACAGCCCGTCGATGGGTTGATTCAATGGTGGAAATGTAGCCTACAGTTTTGGATTTGTAGACCCAATAAATAGACCACCATCAACGGGGCATAGGCCAGTCAACGGTCTGTTGGTGATGGGCGTCGATGGGCCTGCAAATTCTTCCAGCTTCACTGTTAAGACTTAGGGTGTTTGGGAAATTCACCCCTAGTCTTATAAAATAGGAGGATTGTTATTTTTTGTGTGTATGGGTATTTTAAGAGTATTTAAGTCATTAAACTCTCATTTTTACCCCAACACCTAGATTAAAACACATTCCCTCCTAATGTTTCTCAAAAAACCTCCATGAGATATCAAGGTGAAGATGGATCTTGATAATAGATCTTAAATGGATTTTATTCTTCAATTCTCTCTGGATTCTTATAATAAGGTGTGTGAGTTCTTCATATAGGGCTTTCTATCACCTTACAGTCAATTTGAAGGATGATTTCAAAAAGATGACAAAGTCTGATTTCTACTCTAAGTCTTGGTTTCTTGCATGAATCATTTTGAAACCGTAAGATATAAATGTATAATTTATGTTTTCCAATGAAATTATCCATAAACCCTTGACCTTCTCAAATCTCTCAATTTGAATAAACAATGGGTGTATTGATTATGGCTATTTAGTGATGAATTCATGTGTAGATTTCTTAGGGCTATTGTTTTATGTATGGATCATTATTGTATGGATCATAGTCTGTCTCAATTTGATTACATGAATGATTTATATTGTTGGATTCATTGTATATTGAATTTATTATATTTAATTTGTGATCATGGCTATGGTAAGAGACTTATAAGTATTGAGTTTGTTGATTGGGTTATGGATTGAAGTTTTGTGGTTGGATTGGTGGTATGCTTCCCTAAATATCTTCATATTATGTTGCATAGATCTTGTATTATGATGAATGGTATGGTCCACTTATGGTGGTCGTGATTATGTGTTACCTTTTGGAAAGATGTGGCCTCGTCGGCATTACTTTTGGAATTGTATTAGTTTCATGTCATGTTTATGCAAAGTAAGGTGATCATGCATGGGGTTTTATAGGTTATATGAAAATGAGGTTTGAAGTTTTACATGATATATGTGTTAATTGTGAGATTGTACAGTGAGGTACTTTAGTAGTGCTTCTGTAATCTTGTGTGAATGATTATGTTATGATTCTTCTTATGTGATGATATATGATGAAGTTTTATATAAATGTGTGAAGAGTAACATATTGTACTGAAATGACTACGTGTGACTAAGGTTCTTTGATGATGAATATGTGTTATGAGAATGTAGTGTCTTGGCTAGGTAAACCTAAGTACCTCTTCTTGATGCATGAAATGTATGTGAATATGTGACTCCTTGACTTAGTATGCCAAAGCTTCTTAGTCTTTGTATGTGTGATTGACATGTGACATTGAATATAGTTAAGAAGGTCTCTTATGTAGAATCTTGTAGAAAGAAAGTTATGATATCCTTGAAGTTGAAAGTTATAATGGTATCCTTCTTGTGTAAATGGTGGACTTAGAGTTGATTGTATGGAATGGCATGAAATAATACTTAGGAAAATCATTGAGATCCTCTTAACCATTATAAGGCAACCCTAGGGGACCTCATTGGTAAGGTGTAACGTGATTGACTTGTGAACTTGATATGAAACCCTTTTATATGCTCATTTATGTGAATTACTCTATGAGAAAAAAGGCTAACACCAAGTAAGTATGGTAAGGGGAGTTGCTTTAAGATATAATAATTTAGAGAACAAAGTAACCCTTCATATTCCTTAACCATATGCCTACATGGGATGTGTCCTCGTTCTACAATTGGCAAATAAAAGACCCTCCATCGGAGTAGGTTATAACTTTGGATTCGATTCTTAGACACCATGGTCTATCTCGATTAATGCCTATTCTTATCATATGGGATACATGCTAGAATTGGATAAGTTCTATGATGTTTAGGTAGTGGTATAAGACGCTATCTAGACATTGCAGAATAGGCTTGGAAGATATTAGTGTGTGAGTCCCTAGGTCTTATCCAAGACCTTTATATGAACGTACTTAAGTGTTTAATTTCTTTTAAACGACTTAAAATGACTTAAATAAGGACTTGTTAATTGAAAAGGTTCAATTAAAGTTTCTTTAAGGATGTCTTAGGTAGTCTTGGAGAGGGTGTATGGGTGTTCTCTTCATGTCTTACTTAGGTGAGTCTTAGAGTGATTCTAGGTAGGGAGCCTAATAGGTAAAATGGGAATAATCGTGTCTTAGGTAGTCTAAAGGATTTATTTGGTGTGTATGAAGGGATTGTATGGGTGGTCGCTTCATAACTGACTCAATTAAATCTTACAATCACCTTTGGTAGGAGGGTCTCGTGTATATGTGAAGTGGTGTAATATGTGGTGTATTAGAATAACATACTTGTAACACTTATAAAAATCCAAAACTTGTTATAGAGCCTAAAAAAAGTTTCCTAAGGTCTATAAACTTTTTTAAGGTCCATTTTAATGAATCATTTAGGATGTTTAGAAACCAAACCGTCCAAGAACGTTCATGACGTCAGGAAACTAATTCAAGGAGGTACTAAAGTGCCTTAGTCTATTTGACTAGCTTTTACAAGATGATAAATGATGGATAATTGTGGAAGGATGTATAACATGTTTTTAAGTTGATTCATGTTCAAAACTTTCGGTAAAAACTCCCCAAGGACCAACAAGGGCCCTTGAGGAGGACCCTTGCAAGAATAGGCAAAAGTTGTCAAAAGACAGTGTCCTCAATGGATACCACAGACAGGCCGTTGGTAAATTGATGGTGCATATATTCCACCGTTGATGGTCACTTAGACAAAATTATGGAGGGGTAATTTTTCATAGTCTCTGACCAAGAAGATAGATGTGCAGCACGGAACGGCTCAGTGGGCGTCGATTGACCCACGATCCGTCGATCATGGTGTCGTATGTGTTCACTGTAATTTTCTGTACATTTTTATTACTTCCAATTAATTATTTAAAGGTTTAGGTATTTACTAAGGGTATTAGGGAATCCTAATTAATCTAATTAATCCCCCCCCCCCATAAAGACCCCAACCCCATTAGACTAATCACAACTCAAAAAACAAAACTCTCTTCCTTCTCTCTTCTTTCTGTCTCTAGTAAAGAACACCATTAAAGACAAAGATAGGGGAGGGTTTAAGATCTTAAAAGAGTCAAGTTTCACCACATATATTCATAAATTAAAAAGTTATTGGATCTAATTCACCTTTGAGACCTCTTTCCTCAAAGTGTTCCATCAAATTGATTTCCAAATTTTGAGTTTTCAAGTGGGTTTCATCCAATCTCGAAATTGATGTTATGAATTTATTTGTTTATGATTTATTTTGGATAATATTAACATATTAACATGTATTATAAGTTATTTATGATATATCTTGATGGTTTGGTCTAGTTTGTAGAAGATGACCATTTCCCCTTAACCCTAGGTTATGATCTTGAAATGAATTTTATTGTATTGGTTCAATTCACTTGGTCACTGGTTGAATTACTACCATATGATGTCACTATACTAAACATTGATTAATTATGGTTATTTATTTTCCTTTCGTACTAGTTCTTGAGAAGTGATGTAGGTTATGAAGTATATTGTAAATTGACCTATGTATCTTGTGTTAAGCTTTGATCTAGTATTGAACTATTATGTACTGATTCTTTTAGCCTTGATATCACGTTGTTCATTGAATTATGATGATGTTATACCCTAATTGGTTTGAATTAAGGGTTGATGGTAAAACCTTGATGATGAATTATAAAGGAGACTTGGTAAGTCTTCTGATCCTTATACTTTTCTTCAAATTGTGGTTAATTATGATTAAGTCATGATATTGTATTGGAGTATGCCTTGTATTAGGATTGATAGGATGGTATAATGTTGAATCAAAATGTCTTCAGTATGATTATGAGGTGTTGGCTTAAGATGTAAATGTTATAAGGATCGTGAACGATTTACCGATGTGCCTTATCATGATATTAGAGTGTGAATGTGCTAACCTCACCTATATTAATTGTCATGAAGGACAATACTCATGCAATTCTTATTGAGATATGATGATGATGATGTTATACAAGGGTTAGACCCTATGACCTACAATAAGCTATGATGATTAATAAAGACATTATAGACATTTCAAAAAGGGTCTCTAGCTTAGCACCGATTGAACTAGAGTGAGGAGTGTCCCTTCCCACATAGGGAAGGTAGGTTTACTAATATACTCTTGATATTGTACTCTACAATGCATGTATCACAAAGAGGGTCCCAACTATATCTCCTAGTTCATTAACTATGTTTCCCCCATAGGAATACTAGCTAGTGGATCTACGGAGATGCTATGTTCATGTTTTGGTACAACCTTGGAAAGTAGTCCGCCTTCTTTCGGTGTAGGATTCCATGACACCAGAATCCACATTAGCTCACGTAGTCTATCTTGGTTAGGGAAAGATGTTCCAAAAAGGCAAAATGAACTAACGGAATGAACTCTAACTAAGATGACCTAAGGGATTTAGTTTAGTCTAGGTTGGGGTAAGGAACACTGCCAAAAAATTGCAGTAGTTTGCCTTGAAGGGAGTCTCGGGAGGATGTTCTTATGTATGAAAATGCTAATAATGCTAATATGACATGTATATGATGAACCTGTACATTGTTGATACTATATGTTTATTAGTGTCACTTATGAAAATGTGAAGATCTATATTGTTAAAATATGAAGTTATGTACGCTTAAATGTTATGAAATGTGAAGTAGGATGTTAGTCATGATGCTTGTTGGGTTACTTGATTGAGTAAGGTTACGGGGCTTTGCTTGGTCATTGCAATTGTTGACTTGATATAGGTTCATGGGTAATTTTTTTTCTTTGGTAATGTTGAAATGTACTGTTATTCATGATTGTTTCTATTATGACTTGATGATAGAGTTACATGACTATGTCTTCAATTATAGTATATGTATGTTGACTTGACTAGTCTTGATGTTGTTGGATATGTGATGTACATGATTATGACTTAATCAACATGTTTTGTTGGTTGGTATGGTCTTGTTGAATAGGCATAAAGGTTTTTAATGAAAATTTCATACTTTATAAAATGTCCCTTTTCTTAGCATGATTTCAAATAATGTGTTCATATGGTCTCATACTTAGTACAAGTGGCGTACTAACCTCATTTCTTCCTTTTCCCCAACATTTTAGGTTCTGGTTGTTGAATTTCTTTTGAAGACGAGTTGAAGAATACTTGGATCGATTGGTCATCCAAGTAGGGTAAGTCCTCACTTTCCGAGGGTGATGCCACTATCTAGCTAATGTTGCCGTTTTGAATTTAACACTTCTATGTTTCTTTCTTTTGCATTTAGTATGAAACATTTTATTGACCATGTGAGACATTCTTACTTTGATGTATGGGTTATTCCCAAGTTCTTACACTCTTATTAGATTGTTATGAGATGACATGACTATTATAACTAAGTAACATTTGAATATAAAGGGTCTATATATACTCAATATATATATATATACTATGTGTATGTAGAGATCAATGTAAACCTCCGAGTAGATAAAATGAAAAGTTTTAAATTATTCGCTAAATTTGACCGATGAATGTATTGATGTAAGCTATGAGGCTAGTTTTAGTCCTCAAAGAGGAGGAGGACGCCGGTTACATCTAGGGATACTTTCATAGATGTGACAAACTTAGTATCTAACCATGAAGTTAAATATCTTTGATTCAATGTCTCTCTCAACCACGTCTATGTAGATTCATATTCATAATTGTGAAGCGCGCCGCACTTATGAATAGGAATCTATAAAATGCTTAGGAAATTCTCACTTTCTTGGAAGTCCAATATCGTTCCTTTAGAGTGTTAACTCTATGTTTTTTTGCATCTTATCCTCTTATTGTTATTATAGGGAATGAATACTCGAAGGAATGTTGCACGAAGACTTAAAGAAGATATTGCCAATGCGGGATTTCCTTCCTATGGTAATCAAGTTCCTCCTCTTGAGGAAGATGTGAATAATGACCAAGACCCGGTTAATCCTCCTCCTTTGACTTATTAGAACATAAGGGCCGCTTTCTTTCAAAAACCTTAAGCGATTACTACCCAAGCACAAACCACCACTACTCAAGCCCAAGCCATGATGACCCAGTCTAATCGGGGGGTTGTATCCTGAACTCATTAACATGTTTCTACCATGTCCTTCCATCTAAGGGATTTCACTAGTATGAACCTTCCTACTCTCTATGGGTCCAAGGTTGAAGAAGACCCCCCAAAGAGTTCATTGATGAAATTTTAAAGATCCTCTATGCTATGGGGTTGTCTACTAGTGAGAAGACCGAGTTAGCTACCTATAAATTCAAGGATGTGGATCAAGCATGGTACGTCCAATGGAGGGACAATAGTCCTTAAAGAGGTGGACTGTAACTTGGGAAGTGTTCAAGAAGGCGTTTCTTGATTAGTTCTTTCATAGGGATAAGAGGGAAGCTAAAGTGGTGGAGTTCATCAACCTTCACTAAGGAGGTATGAGTGTTCATGAATAATCCTTTAAATTCACTAAATTGTGAAAATATGTTCCATCTTTAGTTTCAACCCTAGAGAAGAAATCAACCATCTAATGACGGGGTGTCAGATGATTTGCAAGAGGAGTTTCATTGGTCTATGCTATATGAAAACATGAACCTTTCTCTCTTATGGTTTATTCCCAACATGTAGAAGAGGCAAGGTCTAAGAGGAAGAGTAAATAAGCTAAGAGGGAAAGAACATTTGATGGAGGTTCATCAAAGGAAAGGCTTGAGATATAAAACAAGCCAAGGTTTCAGAAGAGGGTTTCTAATCAACTTCCTTCTAAGTTTCCTAAGGATAGGGATGATAGGGTATCTAACCCTAAGCCTAAGAAGGGAAAGGGTACTAAATAACCAACTAAAAAGCCAACTTGTAGAAAGTGTGGCAAGAAGTGCTATGGTGATTGTCTTCAGGGAACGGACAATTGTTTTGGGTGTTGTAAAAGTGGGCACAAGGTTAGGGATTGACCTAATGTGATAGATCAAGACAAGAGTAGTGGTCAAGTTCAATCAAGTATTTTAAATGAGGCTTCAAAGAAGAACGCTTCTATGCTCTCCTATTTAGGGGTGAACAACAGACATCTCCCGACGTGGTGACCTGTATGGTGAAAGTCTTCTCTATTGATTTATATGCCTTACTTGATTCCGATGATACCTTATTATTTGTTACTCCTCTAGTATATAAAAAAAATTGACATTTTGCCAGATATCTTGCGTGAACCTTTTATAGTATCTACCCTGGTGGGTTAGTCGGTTGTTGCAAAATGGTGTATTGAAATTGTTCTAGAATTTTTCCCAATAGTGTTTCTTATGTTGACCTGGTAGAAATTGATATGCTTGATTTTGATGTAATTTTGGGTATGGATTGGTTTCATGCTTGCTTTGCCTCTATAGATTGTAGAATGAGGGTTGTGATGTTTAAATTTCAAAATGAGCCCGTTTTGGAGTTAAAGGGGGGGAAATCCTATTCCTAAAGGTCGTATCATCTCTTGTTTGAAAGCATGCGAAATGATCTCTAAAGGGTGTTTATATCATATACTAAGATCTAGACTCAAAAATTCCTCCCATTGAGTCGGTCCCATAGTGAAGGAATTTTTGGAGGTCTATCCTTATGATCTTCCCGGAATTCCTCCCTAATGAGAAATTGATTTTGTTATCGAATTGTTACCAGATAAAAATCCCATTAAAATTCTTCCTTATCGGATTGCTCCGGCAAAACTGAAAAGTTGAAGGCTCAACTCAAAGATTTACTAGAAAAGGGCTTCATTAGACCTAATATTTCTCCTTGGGGCGCTCCGGTTTTGTTGAAGAAGAAGAATGGGTCCCTTAGGATGTGCATTGATTACAGCAAACTCAATAAAGTCACTATTAAAAACAAGTATCCTATCCCTTGGATTGACGACTTGTTTGATCAACTCGAAGGGGAAAGCTACTTTTCTAAGATTGACTTGAGATCAAGGTATCACCAACTTAGGGTGAGCGATGAGGATATACAAAAGACGGCATTCCATACTAGCTACAGTCATATGGGTTATTAGTAATTTCATTTGGTCTCATGAATTCCCCGACAACATTTATAGATCTCATGAATAGAGATTTTTAAAGTTACCGAGATTCATTTTTCATTTTCTTCATTGACGATGTCTTGATATATTTAAAAAAATGAGGGTTATCACATGAACCATTTGAGGGTGGTGTTGCAAGTGTTTAAGCAGAATAATTTATTTTCCAAGTATAGAAAATGTGAGTTTTAGTTAAGGTCGGTGGCATTTCTTGGTCATATCATCTCTAGTGAGGGAGTTGAGGTTGATCGAAGGAAAATCGAGGCGGTGAAAAATTGTCCTAGACCATTGACTCCAACCGACATTAGGAGTTTTTTGCGTCTAGCGGGTTATTATCAGAGGTTTGTGGATGGTTTTGCGTCTATTGCATCTCCATTGATTACTTTGACCCAAAAGAGTAATAAATTTGAGTGCCCGGAGGCATGTGAAAAGAGCTTCCAAATCTTGAAAGATAGGGTTACTTCCGCTCTGGTGTTGACTTTACCATAGGATACAAAGAGTTTTGTTGTGTATTGTGATACATCTAGAGTGATTTTAGGGTGTGTACTTATGCAACATGGGAAGGTTGTAGACTATTCCTATTGACAATTTAAGGTACATGAGAGAAAATATCCAACTCATGATCTTGAATTAGGGGTCGTGGTATTTGCCTGAAGAATATGGAGGCATTACATGTATGGTGTCCATGTTGATATGTATACAGACCACAAGAGTCTTCAATATGTGTTTACTCAAAAAGAGTTAAATCTCCGACAAAGAAGGTGGTTGGAATTGTTGAAGGATTACGACGTGAGTGTACTCTATCACCCCTGCCAAGCCAATATGGTTTTGGATGCTCTAATTCATATGACCATGGTTAGTGTGTCTCACATAGATGAATCCAAGAAATACCTAGTAAGAGATGTTCATAGGTTTGCTACATTTGGTGTGAGGTTGGAAGATTCTATAAATGGTGGTTTCATGGTCCATCATAACTCTAAGTAATCATTGGTAATCGAGGTGAAGTACAAGCAACACCTTGATTAATCATTGATGGAGTTGAAGGAATCGGATCCTTGAGGAATACCATGGGTCACGTTACTCCATTCATCCGTGTTCGACCAAAATGTACCATGACCTTAGGGAAGTATTTTGGTGGGAAGGTTTGAAAAAGTACATAGCGGATTTTGTTGCTAAGTGTCCAAATTGTCAACAAGTGAAAGCCGAGCATAAAAAATTGGGTGGTTGGATACAGGAAATCCAAGTTCCTACTTGGAAGTGGGAAGACATCAATATGGATTTTGTAGTAGGTTTGCTTCGTGTTCAAAAATAATATGACTCTATATGGGTGTTTGTGGATAGGCTAACCATATCCGCTCATTTTATTTCTGTCAAGTTACATATTTGGTGGAATATTATCCAAGGATCTTCATAGATGAGATTGTGTGTCGCCATGGTTTTCCGTTATCTATCATACCGCATAAGGGTGCACAATTTTAAATCTAGATTTTGGAGGTCATTCCAAGAAGGATTGGGTATTAAGGTAAAGTTAAGTATCACTTTTCGTCCCCAGAGGATGGTCAAGTTGAGCGTACTATTCAAACCCTTGAAGATATGCTTAGGGCTTGTATTATTGATTTCAAGGGAAATTGGGACAAACATTTTCCTTTGGTAAAGTTTGCTTACAATAATAGTTCCAATTCATCCATATCCATGGCTCGTTATGAAGCCTAGTATAGTAGGAGGTGTAGGTCCCCCATTGGATGGCTTGAAGTGGGTGAGCCTTCGCTTCTTGCTCCTGATTATAGGACAATTTCTCTACACCCTTTTTGCAACAACCAACTCACCCATCGGAGTAGAAACTATAAAAGGTTCATGCAAAATATCGGATAAAATGTCAATCTTTTTAGCTACTAGAGGTGTAATAAATAATAAAGTGGCACAGGGGTCAAGTAAATCATATACATCAATAGAGAAGACTTTCAATATACCCGTCACCACGTCGGGAGAAGTTTCTTGCTCACCCCTAGACTGGAGAGCATAGAAGCAGTTCTTCTTTGGAGCCTCACTACGACCACTTTCTTAATCTTGACCACCCTTTTCTTGATGCTTCATATTGGGGAAATCCCTACCCTTATGTCCACTCTTGCAACAACCAAAAGAACTTCCCATCCAACCAAGCATTAACCAGAACAACCCTTTCCACACTTGGAATATGTAGGTTTCTCATTGGTTGAGTTTCCACTTCTTCCTTTTTGGGCTCTAGGTTTAGTCACCTTATCATCATGAGCCTTAGGGAACTTGGATGGGACCTGATTAGAAACCCGCTTCTTAAATCTAGGCTTTTCTTGTATCTCAAGCCTATTCTTTCAGAAACCTCCATCAAAAGATCTTTCCCTCTTAGCATTTCTACTCTTCCTCTTAGACCTTGCCTCTTCCACATGTTTGGCATGCACCATAAGACAAGAAATGTTCATGTTGTCATGTAGCATAGCCGAATGACACTCTTCTTGAAAATAAACTGACACCCCCATAATAAAGCGACTCATTTCATCTCTAGGATTGAAAACCCAAAAAGGTGCATATTTTGACAATCTAGTGAATTTCAAGGAGTATTCATGAATACGCATACCTCCTTGACGAAGGTTGATGAACTACATGTAACATTCCAGAAATTATACCTGTCAAGTGAAGGGCCTATTAAGTTTTAATAATAGGTATTGGAGGTAAATAGGCATCCCAATGCCTAATATTTAGAAATATTTCGGCATATTAGAAAATTATGGGCATAGTATAAAATATTGGCTTAAAGGGTGTTAGCTAATTTTCTAACATTAGTAAGTTTGTTTGGGAAATGTAACTGCAATAAAGACCCTAAGGTAAAAAGTTCATAATAGTAACACTTTAGGTACTAGGCATCCAAGTGTCAAGCCTAGTACCATCGCACATGACCATTTAAAATGATATGTAGATTAAGCAGTGCCCAATGACATAGTAAGGATCCCTGGGACAATAAGTAAACATTCCAAATGAACCATCAAGAATAGTTAGTTAGGAAAGTACAAGCAACCCATGTGCAAGACCATGTTCAAGCACAAAGTGGAAAAGTCCAAGGAGGGTACCACCTTAATCGAATTTTGTTAGGGTATTAGGGGGAAGGTGGGCACATGGGTTAACCCATGTAGGGATAGCTCTCTAACTAATTCTAGATTCTAACCTATTGACCTAACTAACTAACTAACCAAGGACAAACAAAAATAAATTATCTAGTACACCCGACAACCTAAGAATTAATTGGGTGACACTTACCTAGTAAAAAATTAAAGACACAACCCACTACCTAAACTAGGATGGTCCAAAGGGTTAATTATGTTTCCAATTTTAACAACCCTAAAAATGAATAGGATCAAGACATAGGGTTTCGAGAATGCTTGCAATTAAACCAAGGGTTACATGGATTGATACGCATAGAACCAGACCTCGAAACCCTTACTACGACCAAGTAAACTAACTTGGGGAGTTGGTTGAGCTTGGAAAGGTTGTAACCAACAAAGTAAGGCCCGCAAAAATGAAGATTTAATCGAAAGAGTCTTTACCGGACTTAAAAGAGGAAATTATAAGTTTTGAGGGTCCATGGGTAAAATGGTCTTTTCCAGGCCAAGGGTAATATTTTAATTGCCCTGGGAATTAATAAATTAAATAATATAATTAAAAGAGAAATTCTGATTGGGGCGACCCGGAGTGACCCATTTCGCAAATGGGTTCAACTCAGGTTCGAGCTCCACTAGGAGCAAGGAATTGACAATTTAATCATCAATTAAAATCTATTCATTAAGGGTAAAATGGTCCTTTCACATATTAATTAAAATAAATCAGATTTTTTTATTAATTTAATTAAATCCTATTTTGACTAAGTCTTGAATTTAGTCTCCTAATCCTAATAACTCACTCCCTCACGTTCCTCAATTCTCTTTCACGTCTCTCAACTTCCATTCTCTCACGCGCTGACTAACAAGAAAGCTCAAGAATATTTTATTAACAATTGTTCTTCACAATTGAAAAACACACGAAAAGTTTTAAGAAAAGTATGGTAATCAAAAAATTCAAGGCAAAGAGAGGTTGTTCGTCGAGCGGAGTGTATGTTGAGGAGAATTGGGCGTGGTTTGGAGGAGTTTCTAGGAAGCAGCTTCACACTTGAACAACATCAAAAGGTATGTGTTTCTCTCCTGGAATTCTTTCTCCAAGAGTGTTTTCCTTCGAACGATTTTCAAGGTCTTGAAAACTAAGGTTGTTCCCCTTTGTATGTCCTTGTCCTTAGCTCCCAAATAAATTCGTAGGATGGGTATGTTGTGCTGCTACATTTAGGCATGAATGATGTATTTATATTAAATGTGAACATTTTTATGTGAGGTAAATTGCGAAAATAATGTTTAAAGTGTGATCAAAAAGTTGGTGTGTGTGTGTGCACGTGGGCAGTGGCTTTGGCCACTATTTTGGGGCTGTATAAATCATTTATTTCTTGTGTATTTTATGTTTGAAATGTTTGTACAATGTGATTTTCATTACCATGAAATACAGTGGATTGAAAGAACCATTTTTTAGCCAATTAAACTTATGAACAATGTGACTAAAAATAAACTGAATAATGACAAGAATTTTCCAGATTTGGGTACTCTATAATAAGGTTGAAATATGGGTTTTAAAAGGGAAAAAAATAAGTGATTTCGATGGGAATTGAACCCAAGACCTCACATGTTCAGATGGCCTAAAAAGAAAGAAAAACGTGAAGGAGCTAAGTGGAATCGAACCCCGTAGCTATTGGTTTCGCAAGGCAAAGAAAAAAGAAAATGAGGGCTGGGGGATTGGATCCTAGCTACTGATTTCGCCTCAAAGAGAAAAAAAAGAGAATGGGACAGGGGGGAATCGAAATTATGATCTGTGGGAAGAAGGAGGAGAAAATTAATTAAACAAATAAATGGGAGGCGTGGGATTCGAACGCACGACCTCCAGTTACGCACGAAAGAAAAGAAAATAAGGAAAAAGACAACGCGAGGAGTGGGAATCAAACCCACGACCTCAAGGATGATGAAGGAAGAAGCAAAATTAATTAGGAAATGAAGTGAGGTTGTGGGGGTTCGATCCCACAACCTCACAGCCTCCACAACAAAATTAAAAGAAAAATCAAAGAGGTTGTGGGGGTTTGAACCCACAACCTCTAGGTTTGGGTGAAAATGAGCAATGTATTATTAATGAAAAATAAAAAGAGGTTGTGGGGGTTCGAACCCACAACCCTTCGGCTAAATTAAGAATAAAATTAAATAGAAAATTTATCCTTCAATGTTAATGTAGAGATTTTATTTATATTTCTAATGTTATAGATATTAGAAATAAAATCAATGAAAAATATAAATGATATCCAAGTGATTCATGATTTGGGTTCCCTTGCCCAAACATCTGTATTGATACATAAGTCATACGTGAGTAAAATATCCAAGAGTAATACCATCTACTTATATAAAAAATCAATATCTTTGCATATATACAAGATACATATGTCTTGTACTACATAATCTTAGGAAAGTAAGAATCACTTAACGAACTATGAATTAAGCCCCATGGCTTGTATGTATAGACACATAACTCTAGCATACGTTCAAAAGTAAGTGAACCTAAGATGTACGTAATGAAATGATAACCCTTGTAGGGTTAAGTATGAGTATAAGATACACTAAATGGCCAAATGCATTGGTATATGATGAGATTAATTATGAAATGATGAAATGAACATTCACGTAATAACAGGTGAGTAACTATGAAAAGCAAAGGTACTAATAATGAATAATGTGGTGATAACATGACATGAGGTTAATGTATATGATAAGAGCAATCTCAAATGACCCTAAGTAAATGTTACCAATACGTACACACCAATGAGAGTGTAAGATAATGAAAAGACCAGTCTCTATGAACACTCTAATGAAAGTATTGAGTTTAACACATTTAATACTAATGATGAGATAAGAAATCATCTAATGAGCTATGTTGTCCTCATACTAGAAGCTAGCTTCCATGCCGTATGAGTTGAATGTAATGGAACTTTATACTGAGCACCGATGGGCTAGCTATGGGAGGTGATGCCTTTTTTTGGTAACGGTGAAGGTTCACATAACTCTCATGAGATGAGACTTTCTGTCTTGCCGGGTATGGGTATCCATACATCTCCTAGTCTTTGAACCTATACTACCAATATAGGGATCTGGCGGGGTTAAATTCCCATATACACTAGCATGTTATTCAGTCACTTTGGCTGGTGATTCCACCTCTTTTCGGTGTGGGAGAGACACTGGTTTTGATGATGCTCACATGATCTATATCGGTTAAAGTTAAAGTTCCAAATGAATGAATGAGGCCAGCCTCAAATGAAGCATATAAAGAAATGAAAGATATCAAAGGTGTTAGGATTGGATAATCAAGAGGTGAGCTAGACTCAGGTAATGACATTAGGTTATTCCTGATCATTGCACAGGAAACCTGATGAAAGTCTTAAAAACTACATCCTAGGTATAGTTGGTGTTTACAATGGCCTATGAATGAAATGAAATGAAGTATGAATGAATGGATGAGGCTGACTCTGTTTTTATAATAAAGACTCCCTAGTTGAGGTCCCATATGTTGAACCCTCATTTTTGAAAGTACTAATGTCAAGTCCATGATTCCAAGGTCTCATGGCATATGAATGAATGATATGAAAGAAGCTATATGTTATATGTTATGGGCTATGATATGTGCTATATGAAGATGTTATATGTTGTGTGCAATACGATATTTAAATGATGCATGTTACTCTCATGGAATGACCTTCCTAACACAATTTGGCAAGTCTACTGACTTGACTTCCAAAAATCATGTCGTTAGGAAAGAGATATTTTTTATCATGCATGTCCTTGGTGTGTGCTTTCATATACCCATACTTAGTACAAGTGTGTACTATCCCTATACATCTATAATACTTTAGGTGCACGAAAAGCTGCGCGATAGAGCTACTGGATCATTGTTCCAGCTATCCGGATGTCAGCATTCATCCGGAGTTTTGTTGGTCCTCATGCTTTCGAGGATGCTCCTATTTTACATTCTAGTATTGTTTTAGAGTTTAGCTAGTGGAGCATGTTCCTCTAGTGTTTCTTTCCTGTTTTGATTTAGAGTTTGTATTTGGCAATTATATAATTAAGACTAAAATAACTATTTCTTTCAGTTGCTTATCTCTTTAATGTTAGAGGGTTGATGATGAACGATTATGAAATGTTAAGAATGTTTAGAAAGTATGTTTATAGAATCAAAATTTTCAAATTTTCCACTAAAATTAACCAATGTAAAGTAAGGATGACAAAAGTAGGCTTGTTTGCTACCTCTGAGAGGTCAACCCCGGTCTTGTCTGGGGTCTACATTCAAGTCGTGACACCAATGACTTCAGGGTAATTTACTAATTACCCTATGTCACTTAATTAATTAAATTATATATTTAATTGCATAATTTAAAGAGTCAAAATGAAATCCTTAGGAAAAAATTTAGATTTGACTAAGTTTTGGGTTTTTTTAGTTGTAGTCAATCTAGGAGGGCTGTATTTAGTAATTAATTAATTATTTAATTTAATTTAATAAATTACCCTAAGTTGAATGATTCAAGATTAGTTCCTAAACCTAAAAACTCACGATCAAACACTTAGATAATAGGACGCTAAAACAGTAAGCAAAAAGGCTGAAAGTTGATCGACTCTCTAGAGAGAATTCAAGATGTTCTTCAAGGTTTAGTTCAAAGTGGTCTTAGTATATTAACTTCTACATAAGGAATGGGTTTCTCTCCTGGAATTCTTTCTGCAAAAGTATTTTCCATCGTCTTGAATCTATGAAATCTCGAAACTAAGGTTGTTTTCGAAGGTTTTTATTAAACGTCCTTCTTCCCAAGTATCCTCGTTTTCGAAACTAGGAAGTGCTTCCTTGATAATGCATAGTATTATGTGTATGTGTGCATACACCCATACTTAGTACAAGTGTGTATACACCCTACACAATTACATTTTTTATAGTTGCAGTCAAAGAGTAGATTGAAGACTCATTGCAGCGGTTTGGACTCAGCGATCTCCAGACCATTTCGTAGGTCCTCTCTAGTTAGAAGATGTTACTTCTATATTCAAAGCCTAGTATTTAGACATAGCTAGAGGATTATGTCCCTACTGTTTCTTTCAGATGTTTTCATTTTGAAGTTTTTGTATTGAGTTTGTTTTGGCAAACATATTATGATATATATTGATTATCTTTTTTGAATTTCATTATCCATTATAGATGGTTGTTTAGATCAACTTATAGTATATGAATTCATGAAAAATTATATGAAGTCTATGTAAACTTCGTTAATGCTTAAAAGTTTTAAATTTTAAGCAAATTTAACTATATGAATGTGATGAATGCTAAGAAGAGGCTTGTCTGCGACCTATAACAGGTCAATGACATTGGATGCATTCCGATTCTAGAGTGAGAAACTTGGTATCAGAGCATGAGGTTAAATTTCCTAGGAACTAAAGCTCAAAACAACCACGTTACATAGTTTCTAACTTATTGTTGTGAATCTCACCACAATCATGACTTAGAAACTATATAATCTTTGGAAATTTCCCTTCTTCTACTCTTTATCGTGTTGTGTAGAGTTATGACATATTATGTCATTTTAGTATCTAACTATCTTCTTGTGTGTGCGTGTAGAACAATGAACACGAGGATAAATGCATACATCAGAGTTGGAGAAGCGCTACTGGGGGAAACCAAGTTCCTCCTCAAGCCCCCGCTGCTTGAGTGCAAGTTTCTGTCAACCCAGTTGCGTTGACCGATGGAGAAGTGAGAGATGCACTAAGTCAGGTGGCCCAAGAATCACCACTCAGGAAAAGTCTACCACAGCCCAGGTCACTAGAGAGGGTGCTCGTATGGAGAACCCAAATGCTAGCACCATGGCTAGCAAACTGAGGGATTTCACCAAGATGAACCCTACAGTCTACTTTGGGTCAATGACAAATGAAGATCCCGAAGAGTTTATAGATGAGGTGTTTAAGATTCTCAGTGCCATGGGAGTGAATGAAAATGGGAAGGCTGAGTTGGCTGCATATCAACTCAAAGATGTGGCAAAGGTGTGGTACAAAATGTGGGCAGAGGGCCAAGCACCAGAAGTAGTTCCCATCACTCGGAAAATTCTTAAGCCTGAATTTCTAGGGAGATTCTTTCCTATAGAACAACAAGAATCCAAGGTTGAAGAGTTCATCAACCTGAGACGGGGAGGTATGTCGGTGAAGGAGTATTCCTTGAAATTCGTTTAACTTTAAAAGTATGATTCTTTTCTGGTGGTAAATAGCAGGATGAAATGAGCAAGTTTGTTATTGGCGTGTCCAAGGATCTAGTTGAATATTGTAGGGCAGCCAAGTTTCATGATAACTTGGATCTGGGCATATTAACGGTGCTTACTCAGCAAGTGGAGGACAGCCATCAAAAAAGAGATTTCAACAAGGCAAGAATCCTAAGCTCGTAGATAGGACGGGTTATAGCTCTGGTTGGGGCTCATTTGGAGTCTAGATAGGCCTAAGATCAAGAAGCACTTAGGTAATTCAACTCCTTCAAGAAATTTGAATTCCAAAATTTAACAAGTCTAGCCCAAAAAAGGGATATGATAGAAATGCCCAGCATAGTAGAAAGTCGCGTGGTAAATGTGGTCGTTTGCATAGAGGTGAGTGTTTGGTAGGTACTAATAGCTGCTATAGGTACGTCAAGAGTGGACATATGGTCAGGGTCTTCCCACGGATGAGGAATCATGCTAGGATAGATGCTCAGCCTTGACCTAATCCTATTACTGCACCCGAACCTCCCAAGAGGAACAGATTCTATGCATTGAAAGGTAGGAAGGATAAAAAGAAGTTAGCTTCTGTGGTCACTGGTACGTAGAACGTCTTCTCTTTTCCTGTGTATGCATTGTTAGATCCAGATCCACTTTGTCATTTGTTACTCTTTTAGTATCTAGTAAGTTTTACTTGGTTCCTGAGATCTTGCATGAGCCTTTCCTAGTTAGTACTCCCATAGGAGATAGCATTTGATATTAAAGAGTATATAAAGAGTGCCCAATTAATATTCTTGATAGAGTCACCTATGTTCACCTTATAGAATTAGCCTTGCTTGATTTTGATATAATCTTGGCTATGGATTGGCTCCATAAGTGTTATGCCACAATAGACTATCGAAACAGGTTAGTAAGGTTTCATCTTCCTAAAGAGTTAGAGCTGGAATGGGAAGGGCCTGGTTCAAATCATATAAGCCATATAATTTCCAACCTCAAATAAAAAAAGATGTTGTGTAACTTAGTCAGAGTCAATGAATTAGATCATGATTTTCTTTCCCTAGACTTTGTGCCCATAGTGAATGAGTTCAAAGATGTATTTCTAATCCCTTCTAAACGCAAAAATTGATATTGGTGTTTACTTAGATCCCAACACCAATCCAATTTTTGTTCCACCCTATAAAATGGCTCCAGCTGAACTCAAAGAGTTGAAGTTGAAGTTAAAACATTTACTTGATAAGGCTTCATCCAGACGAACATATCCCCATGGGGCGCTCCACTGTTGTTCGTTAAGAAAAAGGATGGAACTCTTAGAATGTGATCTATTTAGTAAGATCCAATGTTCAAGTTTCTTTTCTAAGATAGATCTTCGGTCAGGCTATGACCATCTTAAAGTGAGAAAAGAGGACATTCTTAAGACTTCTTTCCGCAGTAGGTATGCTCATTATAAATTTATTGTCATGTCATTAGGTATCACAAACACACCATCCGTGTTTATGGACCTTAGGAAGAGGGTCTTTCGCGAGTATCTTGATTCTTTTGTCATAGTATTAATAGATAAAATCCTCATATACACTAAGTCCAGGGAGGAAAATTAACAACATTTGAGAATGACATTGCAAGTACTTAGAGAACATCAGTTGTATGCAAAGTTTAGTAAATATGAGTTCTAGCTGAGATCACTGACCTTTATTGGTCATGTAATGACCGACCAGGGTGTTGAGGTTGATTCAAAAAAGGTTGAATCAGTGAAGAATTGGTCGAGACCCCTCATCCCCATAAATATTTAGAGTTTCATGGGTTTGGCTAATTCGCAGGTTTGTGGAGTCCTTTTCCACTATTGTTGCCCCATTGAAAGTCTTAACAAAGAAGAAGGTGAAATTTTTGAGTGGTCTGAAAAGTGTGAAAAGAGATTCGAAGAGCTCAAAGACCGACTCACTTCAGCCCCAGCGCTTTCATTGTTGAGGACTTGAGAAGGGTATGTGGTGTATTATTATGCGTCCCGAACAGGTTAGGGATGTGTTCTTATGCAGGGTGGCAAGGTAATTGCATATTCTTCCAGGCAGTTGAAAGTCCATGAGAAGAATTACCCTACTCATGATCTTGAGTTAGCTGATGTGGTCTTTGCGTTAAAACTTTGGAGGCATTATTTATATGGTGTACATGTTGATGTATTTACTTACCATGAAAGTCTTAAGTATGTTTTTACGCAGAGAGAATTAAATCTTCATCATAGGAGGTGGCTGGAGCTGCTTAAAGATTATGACATGAGTGTTCATTATAACCCAGGTAAGGCCAATGTAGTGGCTGCTTCTTTGAGCCATTTGAGCATGGTCAGTGTGGCTCATATTGATGATAAGAAGAAGGAGTTGGTTAAGGAGGTACACCAATTGGCTAGATTGGGTGTACGGCTGGTAGATACACCCAGTACTCATGGAGTTGAAAGACTCAGTGTTAAGTCAGCTGAATGAATCATTTTCCCTAAGGGAGGATGGTGTACTCTGATATCAGGGCAGATTATGTGTGCGCAATATAGATGGTTTCAGGCCTAATATTATTGTAGAAGCTCATGGCTCCAGATATTTTTTTTATCCAGGTTCTACTAAAATTTATCATGATCTCATGGAGATCTATTGGTGGGAAGGTATGAAGAGATATATCTCTATGTTTTTGGAGGAGTGTCCCAATTGCAAATAGGTTAAGGCCAAACACTTTAAACCTGGGGGTCTTACTAAGTCTATTGAGATCCCAACATGGAAGTGGGAGGCTTTTAATATGGATTTGTGGTTGGTTTGCCTAGGAACAGGAAACTACATGATTTTATTTGGGTTGTTGTGGACAGGATGTCTAAGTCTGCACACTTCATACCTGTGAAGTCTACTTTAAGGGCCGAAGATTATGCCAAGTTGTATATTGATAAGATATTAAGGTGGCATGGGATACCTTTATCTATCATTTCGGATAGGGGAGCCTTGTTCACTTCTCATTTTTGGAGATATTTCCAAAAGAGCTTGGGTACATAGGTGAAGCTCAGCACTGCTTTTCATCCCTAGACTGATGGACAAGTAGAGCGTACTATTCAGACCCTTGAAGACATGCTGAGAGCATATGTTATTTACTTCAAAGGGAGTTGGGATTATCACTTGCCAGTGATTGAGTTCTCCTATAATAATAGTTCTCATTCCAGCATTGGGATGACACCTTTTGAGGCACTATATGGAAGGATATATAGCTTTCCAGTTGTCTGGTTTGAGGTAGGAGAGTCTTCCATCCTTGGCCCAGATATCATACTTGAGGCTGTGGAGAAGGTGAGAGTCATCATGGATAGATTGGGTACTTCCTACAGTCATCAAAAATCTTATGCAGACAATAGAAAGATAGCTCTTGAATTTAAGGTGGGTGATCAAGTCTACTTAAACATATTATCCATAAAAGGGGTGATGAGGTTTGGTAAGAAAGGTAAGTTGAGGCCAAGGTATGTAGGTCCTTATGATATCTTACAGCTAGTACGAAATGTTGCCTATGAACTGAAGTTGCCCTAAGACTTGGCTTCTGTACATCTAGTGTTTCACGTTTCAATGCTAAAGAAGTGTCTAGATGATCCAGCATCCATCCTGCTTGTTGAGGGGTTAGGAGTTGAAGAGAACCTCTATTATGAAGAGGTTACAGTTGAAATATTGGATCGCCAAGTGAAGCGGCTGAGTGACATTGAGGTTGCCACCGTGAAGGTATTATGGAGGAACTACCTTGTTCAGGGAGCAACATGGGAGGCCGAGGCCGACATGATATCCCATTACCCTCACTTGTTCAGTTCTTGAGGTTATATATACTCTTCTTAAGTCTGGTTTTGTTTAAACAACCCTAAGTTTTAGTGCATTAGTCGGTTTTGGTGTTTTAAGTCCACAATCGTGTGTCTTATACTTGCACTATAGAAGTTAAAATGAGTTAATGCTTGCATTCATCTTTTTGTTTTTTTTCTAGCATATGCATGATTTTTGTGTTGCATGAGTTTTGATGTGCATTAAGTTAAGTGTGTTTGAGAAGGAAGTTCCTCAATCTCAAATATGAAGCTTCAGATAAGCTTGAGTAATATGCATTATCCAGAGTAAGTGTGAATCAGAAATTCACAAAGAATAAAGTCTCAAGTATGTTATGGTGTTTTCAAAAATTACCCTCTTTGATTTAAGATGATGTGTAGTGTCATTCGGGGACGAATGTTCCTAAGGGGGGATAATGTAGCATTCCAGAAAGTATACCTGTCTAGTGAAGGGCCTATTAAGTTTTAAGAATAGGTATTGGGGGTAAATAGGCCTCCTAATGCCCAATATTTAAAAATATTGGGCATATTAGAAAATTATTGGCATAGTAGAAAATATTGGCTTAAAGGGTATTAGCCAATTTTGTAACATTAGTAAGGTTTTTTGGCAAATGTACCGGCAATAAAGACCCTAAGATAAAAATTATGTTTCATAATAGTAACACATTAGGTACTAGGCATCCAAGTGTCAAGCCTACTACAATAGCACATGACCATTTAAAATGATCATGTAGATTAAGCAGTGCCCAAGGACATAGTAAAGATCCTTGGGAAAATAAGTACGCATTCCAAATGAACCAACAACAATCTTTATTTAGGATATCAACCCATGTGAAATCCCATATGCAAGCACATGGGGAGAAACGACCAAAGTGGGGACCACCCTAACCGAGTTTGTTTAGGGTACTTACAGGGAAGGCGTGTACATGGGTTCACCCATGTGGGGTATAGATCTCTAGCTAATTTTAGACTCTATAATACTGAACTAACTAACTAAATAACCTAGGACAAACAAGACTAAATTATCTACTACACCCGACAACCTAAGACTTAATTGGGTGACACTAACCTAGTAACTAGTTAAACAGACAACCTAGTACCTAACCTATGATGGTCCAAAGGGTTAGTTAGGTTACAATGACTTAAAGGTACTCTATTAATTACCCTAGATCCCTTAATTAGTTTAATTATCCATTTAATTAATTAATTGAAAGGTTCAAAACGAAATCCTAAGGAAAAATTTCAAATATGTCTAAGTGTTGTGTTTTCCTAGTTCTAGTCAATCTAGGAGGGCTTTTTTTAGTAATTAATTAATTAATTAATTAATTTACTAAATTAGCCTAAGTTGAATGAGTCAATATCAGTTCCTAAACCTAAACACTCAAGATCAAACACTTAGAAAACATGATGCTAAAATAGTAAACAAAAAGGCAAAAAGTTCATCGACTCTCTAGGGAGAATTCAAGGTGTTATTCAAGGTTTCATTAAAGGTGTTCTTCGTAGATTAAGTTCTACATAAGGTATTAGTTTTTCTCCTGGAATTATTTCTCCAAGAGTATTTTCCATCGTCTTGAATCTTTTAAATCTCAAAACTAGGGTTGTTTTCGAAGAATCTTTTTGAATATCATTTTTCCCTAGTATCCTCATTTTCGATTCCAATGAATATATAGACGTGTCCTTATAATGTAGTTGGTATGTGGTTCTGGTTGATATTAATGTGTAGGTTTCTTTATTTGTAAATGTCGAATGAACCTATATTTTGTACATGTATGATTTTATGTGCTCGTTACGTGATATAAAGAACGATGTTGCATCATATTGTGTCCGAAAATGCTAGTCTTGAGATGTTAAGGTCGTGATGTGTATGCCTACGGTTAAATGTGACCTGATGAAAATGTTATGTTCATTAAAGTGTTCATATAAGGCTGTCCGAAATGGCTACTAATGTAATATTTGAACTATGTTATAAGGTTGACAAAAAAGATCTCTATGAAATCATATTTAAGTGAATGTTTGGCTTATGCCAATGAAATTGCTAACAATACATCGTCCAATAAGTTGAATGGAATTGGCTATAATGTTATCTTTAAATAAATAAAAGATTGGCTAATGGTTAATACATACCAAAATAAACATGAAAGAATGCAAATTTGGCTTATGCATATAAAGATGATTATGATATCTTTTCCAATTTGTTTAGGCCAATCCTAATTTTATGCCAATCATATATAGACAATGTAATGAAATGATAAAATAAGCTCATATAAGGTAATTCAATGAATCCATATCCAAGGACATTCCAAATATTGGGACAAGTCCCATCATGCCCTAAACAAATGAATTATGAACATATGTAACTCATTGAATAAAGTTCTTATTGTCCATACATGATGATATGAATCTACCAAGTAAACGTAAGCAAGTAAAGTGAGTATTAACATAATTAAATATGTCTATGTTAAGAAAGTGATCAGAATGAGGTGTTAAAGGAAGTGAGACAAGCCTTACTTACACCTAAGATACCATGTTAAGATACTCACGAAAAAGGGTGTTAAAATGTGTGAGACAAGTCTCATTAACACAACAATGTTATGTAAGGATAATTCACATTTCGTCAATGTAATGAAAGGGATGACAAGTCATAAATAGAGTTAGTAAACTTCAATCTAGAAGCCAGCTTCCATAATGTTTCACTTAACTCTAAAAGATAAGAAGATAAATAAAATGAGCAAAGCACCGATAGACTAGCTATGAACTTGTGCTTGCACGTGTAAGTCTCATGAGATGAGTCTACCACCAAGGTGGATAAATAGTCTCCATATGTCTCCTAGTGTTCGAACTATGTCTAGCAAACATGGGAACTAGCCTGCGGTTTCCACCTAAGGGAGCTAGGTATGTTTCGATCTCACCTTGGCCAGTAAGATCAATTCTTTTCGATGTAGGGAAGACACAGGATTTCATGTTTAGCTGACATGATCTATGTCGGTTAAATCTCAAAAGAATGTTCTTGGTTCACTATAGTCGTAAGCCATCCCTTTCGGTGTGGGGTAAACACTTGACAACCTTAGCTGGCGAATCACCCCTTTTTAGTGTGGGGAAGACACTAGATTTCATTTTAGCTCACATGATCTACATTAATTTTTAATGGTGAATCAACTCTTTTCGGTGTGGGGAAGACACTGGATTTCATGTTAGGTCGCATGATCTTAATTCTAAAGATGTCTCTAAGAAAACAAGAAAGAAATAAGAAGGAACGTATGTACAAAGTGAGCTATGAAAGTAAGAGATTATGAATATCATTCATTAGTGTAGATACCAATGAAGTTTTCAGTAAATAATGGGAAAGCCAAATAAAATTGGCTTATAATCACTTCTTATATTATGCAAATAAAGGGGAGTAAAATATAATTGCTAATCAATGCTTCATAACTTCCATAATATGAAAATTATGAAATAAGTGCATAGCCAATAGAGACTGGCTTATGAAGTGTTCTTGCCCAACTAATAGAAAACGTAAAGAATGACTTATTGTAAGGATAGAGAAATCATTCCCTTAGTCCTTGGGTTACTTACTGATTTATTGTGGGTATGGGACTACAATGAATTATTGCACTTGTAAGTAAAACACAGGATCAAATAAATCATTGAACTACACAACAACAAGAAGAAAAAGACTGAAAAATAAACTAAGTAAAAAAGGGAGAGCTCTCGGGTTCAAGGGGATCAAATTTCCAAATTTTATCTCGAGTTGTTCTAAATTTATGTTGATGAGTCTAATGTCTTGTGATCACATATAAAATGAGTTTTGTTCTTTTAATGCATTAAAATACATCATATTCATACCACATTCACAACTAACGAATTAGAAAAGTCTAGTGACTTCACTTTCCATAAATTGCATGTTGTATAGGCAGAGCTTTCCTTGATCATGCATAGCCTTATGTGTATGTGTTCATACACCCATACTTAGTACAAGTGTGTACTTACCCTATACAATTATATTTTTTGTAGGTGCAGGTCAGAGAGAAGATTGAAGACTCATTGTAGTGGTTTGGACTTAGTGATCTCTAGAGCATTTGGTAGGTCGTCTCTAGTTCGAGGATGCTACTTATATCTTCAAAGCCTATTATTTACACATTGCCATACATGTTGTCCCTAGAGTTTCTTTCAGATGTTTTGATTTTGAAGTTTTTGTAGTAAGACTATTTTGGAAAACTTATTATGATTTATATTAATTCTCCGTTTTGAATTGTGTAATCCATTGTAGATAGGTTGTTTAGTTGAGCATATAGTATATGAATTCATGGAAGATTATATGAAGTATATGTACACTTAATTAATGTTTAAAAGTTTTAAATTTTCCGCAGATTTAACTATATTAATTTGATGAATGCTAAGAAGAGGCTTGTCTGTGACCTTTGAGAGGTCAACGACACCGGTTGTATTCGGAGTCAAGAATCCGTGTGTGACACTCCACCACTTTAGCTTCCTTCATATCCCTAAAAAAGTACCCATCAAGAAAAGCCTTCTTTAAGATCTCCCAATTAACCGTACCACCCCTTAATGGCCTATTATCCGTCCATTTGACATACCATGCTTGAGCCACATCCTTGAGTTGATAAGTGGCTAACTCGGCCTTCTCACTACTACACAACCCCATAGCCAAGAGTATCTTGTAGACCTCAATAATGAACTTTTGGGGGTCTTCTTCAACTTTGGACCTGTAGAAAGTAGGAGGATTCATTTGAGTGAAATCTCTTAGACGGGAGGCCATGGTAGCAACTTGTTGATCAGCTCGGGGTACAACCTCTGATTAGTTTGGGTCGTCATAGCTTGGGCTTGAGCGGTGGCGGCTTTTGCTAATTGGATAAGGGCATCCCTTATGTCACCATCCATAAAAGGTGTAGGATTAATCGGATCTTGTTCAACATTAGCATCTTCTTCAAGAGGAGGAACCTTATCACCATGGGGAGGAGCTCCCGCATTGGAAATCTCCTCTTCAAGCATTCGTGCCTCATTCATTTGAGTGTTCATTTCCTATAATAACAACAATAGGATTATATGCAAAATCATATCATAAGTATACTCTAATGGCATAATATTGGATCTCCAAGAATGTGAGAGTTTCCTAACCATCACGTAGGTTCCTATCCATAACTGTAGCGCGCTTCACAATTATGAATACAAACCTACATAGATGTTGAGAGAGAGACATAAACTAAAATATATTCGACCTCATGCTCTGTTACCAAGTTTGTCACATTCGGTTTTACCCCCTAGACGTAACAGGCGTCGGCGTCCTCTTTTGGGACTAAGGCTAGCCTCTTAGTTTACATCATTAGATTCATAGGTCAAAAATGCGGAAAAATTTAAAACTTTTCATTACTTATACTTGGAGGTTTACATAGATCTCTACATAAACATAATCCATATCTGTATCGAGTATACATAGACCCTTCGTATAGGAAGGTCACAGAGCCTTCAACGACCAGAACCTAAAATGTTTGGGAAAAAGGAAGAAATGGAATTAGTAAGCTACTTGTACTAAGCATAAGACCATATGCACATAACAGATCAAATCATTCTAAAAGGGACATTTTATCAAAACATACTACTTTATTCTTTGAAAGCATTATGCATCATCAAGGAAAACATGCAACTCAAGAAGGCATATTCATCAAGTCAAAGCAGATAACATACTTGTCAACATACTTTAA
The DNA here is from genome assembly GCA_027704765.1 of Solanum habrochaites. Classification (NCBI taxonomy): domain Eukaryota; kingdom Viridiplantae; phylum Streptophyta; class Magnoliopsida; order Solanales; family Solanaceae; genus Solanum; species Solanum habrochaites. The sequence goes on along the minus strand of JAKWJA010002500.1, from coordinate 23,950,509 downwards.
CCCATAATATAACATAACCCTATCATCAGGTAATTACATCACAAGCATGGCTAAGAGTTCATCGTTTCATAATAAAGCAGGACTACTACTCATGAAACCTCATAAAATCAACAACTGCAATAATCAAGCAATGCCCCATAACCTTATTCAATCAAGTGACCCAACAAGAATCATGACTAAAATTCAAATTCACATAACATAACCTTTTATGGATATACAACATCATACTTTTCACAACATAGACCAATTACATGCTCATAAGAGTATTAATCACCATATAGTATCATTTACATGTAAAGTCATCATACTATAATCCTCTATATTCATTATCATATACATACATAATATCAACCTTCTAAAGCTTCCATCAAGGCAAACTAGTTCAAGGTATAGGTAGAGTCACATACCCTATCTAGGCTAAGTCAAACCTCTCAAGTCAACTTTGTTAGTTTATCCTTCATTGGTTCATTTTAATTTATAAAACCCTTGCCTTAAGCGACATAGACCACAAGATCTAAGTGTGATATATGGTGATGTAAAACCTTACACCAATGGAAGGTGTTCTACCGGCAAAAGTAAAACCAAAAATAAACGTAGCTTTCTAGGTGGATCCACTAGCTAGTCCTCCTATGGCGGCAACATAGTTCAAGAACTAAGAGATAGGTATACTACCACTACATACCACTTGGAAATTGGGGCCTTATATTACGGGATTCCAATGGATGATTATCTGTCTTTGGGGAGTCAACACCACATGTAGAACTATAGAGTGAATCTTCCTCTATGGGAAGTCATCACCTCCCATTGTCAAGTTCACTCGGTGCTAAGATAAGCACCTTTATTGAAATGTATTTAATGTCTTTGTTAATCATCATAGCTTATTCTTGATCATAGGGTCTAACCCTTGTATAATTATCATAATCATAACTCAATAAGAATTTGCATGAGTATAGTCCTTTCATCTCAATTCTTATAAGTGGGGTTAGCACATTTACATATTCATTCATAATAAGGCACATTGGTAGTCATCATCATCCTTATAACATATACATCTTAATCAATCTCACAACATAATCAAGACATTTTAATTCAACATCATACCAACCCTATCAATCCTAATACAATGCATTCTCCAATACAACATCATGACTTAATCAGAATTAACCACAATCTGAAGTGAAGGGTAAAGATCATAAGACTTACCCAAGTCTCTTTCATAGTTCATCATCAAGGTCTTACCATAAACCCTTAATTAAACCAAATTTGGGTATACATCATCAGAAGTCAATAATCAACATGATAACAAGGCTAGAAGAATCAATATATCACAATTCAGTACTAGATCATAGCTTAAGACAGGATACTTAGGTCAATTCACTTTCTAACCTAGATCTTCTCAAGAACCAGCATGAAATACTACAAATCACTCTAAGCTTTTCATGATTAATGTAACAATATCATTTAATAGCAATTCCACCAATAACCAAGTCAATTGAATAAATTTAAACCTAGTTCATATCAAGATCAAACCTAGGGTTAAGGGTCATCATCTACAAACTAGATCAAACCATCAAGATATATCATAATTAAGTTAGAATTCAGCTCAATATACTCATATTATCCAATAGAAAACATAAACAAACCAATTCATAACATAATTTTTGAGATGGAGAAGAACCTTCATTACAAATTTAACTTTTAAAAATAGTTTAAAGGAATCCTTTGAGGAAAGAGCTCTCAAAGGTAAATTAGATTAGATACCTCAACGTTCTATGAAGAATTGGTGGTGAAATATTCCCTTTACAACTCCCAAATCCCTCCCCTAGCATATTTTAATGGTGTTTTCCAATATAGAGATAAAGAATAGAGAAGGAAGAGATTTTTGTTTTGAGAGTTGTAATTAGACTAATTTGAATTGGGGTCTTTATATGGGGATTAATTTAGTTAATTAGGATTCTTTTAATACCTAACTAACTATCAAACCCCTTAATTAATTAATTAATTAATTAATTATTAATAAAAACTTAATTAAGATGTGTAGGAAATTGTAGTACCACCGATGACACCACGATCGACAAATTGTGGGTTAGTCGACGGACCAGGCCTCCTCCGTGCTGCACATCTGTTGTTCTTGTCAGAGACCTGTGCAGGAGATAACTTCAACAATTTTTCTAAAGTGTTGTTCTACATTTGTCAATGACGCCCCTTCGATCAACACATGAATCCTCTATGGCCTCTCGTCGTTGCACAGTGCCAGTGTTGACTCCAATGTGCAAGGGTCCTCCTCAATGGCCCCTTGGTTGGTTCTTGCATAGGCGTACCGAGATGTTTCAACCACGAATTGACTTAAACAAATGTTAGACACCCTTCCACTTACTTTCATGGATTTCCGACTCCTAAAAGTTAGACAAATTGTCTAAGGGACGCTAGTACCTCTTTGAACAAATTTTCGAACGTCATGAACGTCCTTGGACGTTTTAGTTTCTAAACTTCCTAAATAACCTATATTCCCTAAAATTACCCTTAAAACAGTGTATACACCGAACAAGAATTATGACCAACATCAGATTGTCTAGACCTTGGGTTACTTTCTTGAGTAAGTTCATGGGGATTTGCTTGGTCATTGCACTTGTTGACTTGATAGAGGTTGTGAATAATATTTTTGATTTGGTATGTTATAATGAACTATTATTAATGCTTGTGGTTATTTATAACTTGATGATATAGTTAATTGACTAAGTATTCAATAACATGATATTCATGTTAAATTAAATAGTTTTGATGTTGGCGGTCTTTTTATGTACATGTCTATGACTTGATGAATATATCTTATTGAGTTGGTATGGACTTGTTCAATGTGCATAAAGGTGTTTAAATTAAATTGCATACTTAACGAAATGTCCTCTTTTACCATGTTTTCATGATATATGCGCATATGGTTTTATACTTAGTACTAGTGGTGTACTAACCCCATTTCTTCCTTTTCCCCTACATTTTAGGTTTCGGTCATTAAAGGACTTTTGGAGACGACTTTTAAGAATACTTGGAATTCTTGATTATCCAAGTTGGTTAGGTCCTCACTTTCTGAGGACAGTGCCACTATCAAGACTATGATGTTGCTTTACTATTACGACTCTTATGTTATTTCCTTTTCATTTGGATTATAACTATTGTATGACCTATTTTCGGCCTTATTGTATTGATGTATAGGCTAGGCACAATTTGATATACTCTTATTAGATGGTTATGAAATTAGACATGCTTTTGAGACTATGTTACATTCTATATATGTATGTGCAATAAAAGTATAATACTAAGTAATCTTCCTATACGAAGGGTCTATTTATACTCAATATATATCTATTATGTGTATGTAAATTTCTATGTAAACCTCAATGTAGAATTAGTAAAAAGTTTTCAATTTCCACTAATTTTGGCCTATGAATGTAATGATGTAAGGTAAGAGGCTAGTCTTTCACCTCAAAGAGGAAAACCACGCCTATTATGTCTAGGGGTATTCGCGGATGTGACAAACTTTGTATCAGAAAATGAGTTTGAATATATTTAATTCGATATCTCTCTCAACCACGTCTATGTAGGTTTCATATTCATAATTGTGAAGCACGCCACACTTATGAATAGGAATCTATGTGATGCTTAGGAAACTCTCACTTTCATGGAAGTTCAATATCATGCCTCTAGAGTGTCAGCTCTATGTGCTTTTAGCATGTAATCCTCTTGTTGTGATTATAGGCAATCAATACTCGAAGGAATGCGGCACAAAGACTAGAGGAAGAGATTTCCAATGCGGGAGCTCGTCCCCATGGTGATCAATTCCCTCCTCTTGATGAATATGTGAATTATAACCAAGACCCGGTCAATCCTCTTCCTTTAACGGATAGTTACATAAAGGCTGATTTTCTCCACATGGACCAAGCCATTACTACCTAAGCACAAGCAGCCACTACTCAAGCTCAATCCATGATTATACAAGAAAATTGGGAGGTTTTACCCCGACTAGACAAACAAGTTACTACTATTGCCTCTTGTCTAAGGAATTTCACCAGGATGAATCCCCCTACTTTCTATGGTTTCAAGGTTGAAGAAGACCCCCAATAGTTCATTGATGAAATCTACACGATCCTATATGCTATTGGGTTGTCTACTACTGAGAAGGCTGAGTTTGCCATTTACCAACTCAAACATGTGGCACAAACTTTGTATGTCCAATGGAGCGACAATAGGCTGTTAAGGGGTGGACTGGTGACTTAGCAGGTGTTCAAGAAGGCTTTTCTTGATAGATTTTTTTCTGAGGAGAAGAGAGAAGTGAAGGTGGTGGAGTTCATCAACCTTCATAAAGGAGGTATGAGTGTTCCTAAATACTCTTTCAAATTCACTAAATTGTTAAATATTCTCCTTTTTTAGTTTTCGACCCTAAAAATTAAATGAACCGCTTTATGACGGGAGTGTCGAATGACTTTCAAGAGGAATGTCATTCGGCTAATCTACATAACATACATAAATATTTCTCATCTCATGGTTCATTCTCAACAAATGGAAGAGGCAAGGCCAAAGAGGAAGAGTAGAGATACCTAGAGGGCTTGATCTTTTGATGGTGGTTCTTCCAAGGGTAGGTTTGAGATTCAAGACAAGCCTAGGTTTATGAAGAGGGTGTATAATCAAGTTCCTTCCAAGTTCCCTAAGGCTATTTATGATAGGGTGTCTAACCCCAAGACTAAAAATGGAAGGGATACTACTTCACCAACCAAGAATCCAACTTGTGGAAAGTGTGGCAAGAAGCACTATGGTAATTGTCTTAAGGGAACAGACAATTGTTTTGGTTGTGGTAAAAGTAGGAACAAGGTTCGAGATTTCCCCAATGTGACAAGCAAGTGGTTCGAGATTTCCCCAATGTGACAAGCAAGTGGTTGTAATAATGCTCCGAATAGGAATCGCTTTTATGCTATCCGCTCTAGGGATGAGCAAGAGACTTATCCCAACGTGGTGAATACTTTGTTGAAGTCTTTTGCGTTGATGTATATGTTTTACTTGATCCAGGAACTACATTATCTCTAGTTACTCCCTTGATAGCTAAGAAATTTGATATCTTACCCGACTTTTTAAATGAAGTTTTTGTGGTGTCAACCCTAGTTGGTGAGTCGCTTGCTGCAAAGATGGTGTATAGAAATTGTCCTATAATGTTTCCTTATAGAGTTACTTATGTGAAGTTTGACTTTCCAAATGAGCCTGTTTTAGAGTGGAATGTGGGAAAGTCTATTCCTAGAGGTCGTATCATCTCTTGTTCGAAAGAATGTAAAATGATCTCTAAAGGGTGTTTATATCATATAGTAAGAGTGCGATTTAGACTCTGAAATTCCTCCCCTAGAGTCGGTCCCCGTGAGGAATTTTTGGAGATATTTCCTAAGTATCTTCCCGGTTTTCCTCCCAAATAGGAAATTGATTCTTGTATCAACTTGTTACCATATACAAATTCCAATTCAATTCCTCCTTATTGGATGGCTCCAGCCAAATTGAAAGAGTTGAAGGCTCAACTCAAAGATTTACTAGACAAAGGCTTCATTATACCTAGTATTTCTCCATAGGGTGCCCTGGTATTGTCTGTGAAGAAGAAGTATGCATCCCTTAGAATGTGTATTGATTATCGCTAACTCAATAAAGTCACTATTAAGAACAAATATCCTCTCCCTCGGATTGACGACTTGTTTGATCAACTCCAAGGGGCAATCTACTTTTTTAAGATTGACTTGATATTGGGGTATCACCAACATAGGGTGAGGGGTGAGTATTACCAAAGATGGCATTTCGGACTTGATATGGTCACTATGAGTTCTTAGTAATGTCATTTGGTCTCACTAATGCCCCGACAGTTTATGGATCTCATGAATAGAGTGACTGAGTGTTTCTAAGTTACCTATATTATTTTGTCATTGTCTTCATTGATGACATCTTGGTATATTTGAAAAATGAGGGTGATCACATGGACCATTTGAGGGTGGTGTTTCAAGTTCTTAAAGAGAATCAATTATTTGCTAACCATAGCAAATGTGAGTTTTGGTTGAGGTCGGTGGTGTTTCTTGGTCATATCATCTGTAGTGAGAGAGTTGAGGTTGATCCAAGGAAAATAGAGGTGGACAAAAATTGGCCTAGACCATTGACTCCAACTGACATTAGGAGTTTCTTGGGTTTAACAAGTTATTGTCGGAGTTTTGTGAATGGTTTTGCATCCATTGCAACTCTTTATTGCATTGACCCAAAAGAGTAAGAAATTTGAGTGGTAGGAGGCATGTGACAGAAGCTTCCAAATCTTGAAAGATAGGCTTACTTTTTCTCAAGTGTTTACTTTACCGGAGGGTACAAAGGGTTTTTTTGTATATTGTGATGCATCTTGAGTGGGTTTAGGGTGTGTGCTTATGCAATATGGTAAAGTGGTAGCCTATGCTTCTACACAACTTAAGGTCATAAGAGAAACTATCCAACTCACGATCTTGAATTAATGACCATTTTATTTTCTTTGAAAATATGGATTCATTACTTGTATGGTGTTCATGTTGATGTGTATACCGACCACAATAGTCTCCAATATGTATTTACTCAAAAGGAGTTGAATCTCCAACAAATAAGGTGGTTGGAATTGTTGAAAGATTACAACATGAGTGTTCTCTACCACCCCGCAAAGGCCAATGTGGTTGTGGATTCTCTAAGGCGTATGACCATGGGTAGTGTGTCTTATGTAGAGGAAGCCAAGAAAGACCTAGTGAAAGATGTTCATAGGTTGGCTATATTGGGTATAAGGTTGGAAGAATCTCCTAATAGTGGTTTTATCGTCCATCATACCTCCGAGTAATCTTTGGTAGTTGAGGTGAAATCCAAACAACACCTTGATCAACCATTAATGGAGTTGAAGAATCGGTTCTTGGGAAGCTTAATGAGTCATTATCCTTAGGGGGGGATGGTGTCTTGAGGTATCAAGGAAGGTTGTGTGTTCCCAATGAAGATGGTTTGAGGAACCGGATCCTTGAGGAAGCTCATGGGTCCCGTTACTCCATTCATTCGGGTTCAACAAAAATGTACCATGACCTTAGGGAAGTATTTTGGTTGGAAGGTTTGAAAAAGGACAAGCGTAATTTGTTTTTAAGTGTCCAAATTGACAACAAGTGAAAGCCGAACATCAAAAGTCGGTGGTTTACTACAGGAAATCCAAGTTCCTACTTGGAAGTGGAAGACATCAATATGGAGTTTGTGGTAGGTTTACCTCGGACTCAAAAGAAATATGACTCTACATGGGTGGTTGTATATAGGTTGACCCAATCCGCTCATCCTATTCGGCGAAGGATTATGCAAGAATCTTCATAAATGAGATTGTGTCGCCATGGTATTCTGTTATCCATCATATCGGATAAGGGTTCACAATACACATCAAGGTTTTGGATGTCATTCCAAGAAGGGTTGGGTACCAAGGTGAAGTTAAGCACCACTTTTCATCCCCAAACGGATGGTCAAGCAGAGCATACTATTCAAACATTTGAGGATATGCTAAGGGCTTGTATTATTGATTTCAAGGGAAATTGGGATAAGCATTTTCCTTTGGTGGAGTTTGCTTAAAACAATAGTTTCTATTCATCCATATCCATGTCTCTTTATGAAGTCTTGATTGGTAGAAGGTGTAGGTCTCCTATTGGATAGTTTGAAGTGGGTGAGTCTTCACTTTTGGGTCCCGATTTGATTTATAAGACTTTGGAGAAAGTTCATGTTATAAGAAATTGCTTTCAGATGGCCTATAGTCAGTAAAATTCTTATGCCGATCATAGGAGAAGGGAATTAGAGTTTGAAAAAGGTGATAAAGTGTATTTGAAATTTCGCCTATGAAATGGGTGGTGATATTTTCAAAAAAATGGGGATTTGTTTCCTCGTTATGTGGTTCCATATGAAATCTTGCAAAAAGTTGTCAAGATTGCCTATGAGTTAAGGTTGCCTAGTGAACTGGCTTCGATTCATCCAGTTTTCCATGTTTTTATGCTTAAGAAATGTAGCAGTGATCCCGAGTCTATTATTCCTATTGAGGGTCTTGGTCTGAAGGATAACCTCTATTATGAGGAAGTTCTGGTTCAAATCCTTGATTGGCAAGTAAAGAAATTGAGTAACAAAGAGGTGGCTTCCGTAAAGGTGTTATTGAAGAATCACCTAGTTGAGGGTGCAACATAGGTGGATGAGGCCCACATGAAGTCCCATTACCCTCATATCTTTGATAACTAAGGTTAGTTGTTCTTATTAATAATGAATATAATGACTAAAAATTGAAGTTTCTTGATTTTAGGTGAAATCTTGCAAATGTGCAGTTTTTTGTGTAATTACAGTGAATTTACAGTGAAATGTGCATTTGGACTTGAAAATTTGCAATTCTTCTTGTTTTGAGTCATTTTATGTATTTTGATATGGTGAGTCTTTATGAAAGAATATGTAGTATGTTGATAAGTTAAGATTTAGCATAATTAACTCATATACGATATGTTGAGATCATGTGATTGTTGTGAGAACGAAATTTCTCATAATGTGATTTTTAGTCTTCTGTGTGGTAATTGAGGTTTTGAATTACCTTGTGTAAATGATATAATTGATGTTGTAAATGATATTAATGTATTGTTGTTGGTTGGGCTGCTAGTATTGAGTCTATTCCTTCCTTCAAAAGATTTTAGTGTCATTCGTGGATGAATGTTCCTAAGGGGGATAATGTAACACTTCAAAAATCCAAGACATTTTCTACAGCCTAACATAAGTTTCATAACTTTTATACACTGTTTTAAGGTTTATTTTAACAAATTGAGTCATTTAGGATGTCTAGAAACAAAAACATTCAAGAACGTCCATGACGTGCAGAAACTAGTTCAAGGAGCTACTAGCGTGTCTTAGCCTATTTGACTAGCTTTTAGGAGTCAAAAAATGATGAAAATTGGCGGAAGGATGTCTAACGTGTATTAGAGTTAATCGGAACGTCCAGGCACGACTCCCCAAGGACCAACCAAAGTCTCTTGAGGAGGACCCTCTCAGTTTAGGTCAAAGAAGTGCCCAAGAAGGTGTGCACAGACGAGTGTCATCGATGGGGAGTGTATCAATTGAAATGGCGTCAATGGACACCGTAGAAAGTCACTTAGACAAAAGATTTTAAGGGTCCTTTTTCCCAGTCTCTAAACTTAGAGACGGATGTGCAGCAAGAAGGGAGCAGTGGTCGTCGTCCCACAGACGGACCGTCGATTGGGGTCTCGTATGTGAGGACCTAAGTTGCTGCACGTTTTTAAGTTTGTCTCCACTAATAAATTAAAGTGTTAGTTAATTAATTAGGGGTTAGGAGAGATCTAATTATGTTAGTTAATCCCCTATATAAAGTCCTAATCTAATTAGACTAACTAAAACTCCCATAATTCCCAAACATAAAACTATCTTCCTTCTCTCTTCTTTCTCTATCCCAAAGAAACCCCCAATGAAAACCAAACTAGAGTTGGGTTCAAGGGATGCAAAGGGTTAATTTCCTCCATCAATTTTCATCAATTAGCAAGTTATGGGATCTTTTTCACCTTCGAGACCTCTTTCCTGAAAGGGTTCCATCAAATTGATTTCAAAAGTTGGGTTTTCAAGTGGATTTTCATCCAATATGAAATTGATGTTATAAATCAATTTACAAATAATTTATTTTGGATATAATGAATAAATTAACATGTATTTTGAATCAGTTATGTTATATCTTGATGAATTGCTCTAGTTTGTAGAAGATGACCTTTACCCCTTAACCCTAGGTTGTGATCTTAATGAGAATTGAGTAATGTTAGTTCAATTAACTAGTTTTAGTTAAATTACTATTTGATTATGTTTTTGTATCAATCATAAATCGATTAGGGTTAATTATAGTCATGTTATTCTAGTTCTTGAGTAATTTCTTTTGATTATGACTTAGATCTATGTATCTTATCTTAAGTTATGAACTAGTATTGGATTGTGATATATTTATTCAATTAGTCTTGTTATCATGTTAGTTATGGTTATATGATGATACTACACAATAATTGGGTTGATTAAGGGTTTATGTTAAGACCTTGATGATGAATTATGAAGGAGACTTGGTAAGTCTTGTGATCCCTATTCTTTACTTCAATTATTGAAAATTGTGATTAAGTCATGATGTTGCATTGGAGTATCTGTTGTTTTAAGATTTATAGGGTGGTATGATGTTGAAATTAAATATCTTGACTTTATAAGGATGTTGAATGATTTACCAATGCTCCTTATCGTGATACAAAAATGTTAATGTGCTATTCTCACCTATATAAATTGTAATGAAAGGACAATACATATGCGATTATTATTGAGCTATGGTGATGATGATGTTTATACAAGGGTTATAACCTATTACCTACATTAAATTATGATACTAATAAATACATTAAAGACATTTCAAAAGGGAATCTAGCTTAGCACCGAGTGAAGTAAAGTGAGAAGTGTCCCATTCCCACATTTGGGAGGTAGGATCACTAATTCACTCTTGAGATTGGAGAATATAATACATATAGCATAAATAGTGTCCAACCTATATCTTTTAGTTCTTGAACTATGCATCTCCCATGAATACACTAGCTAGTGGATCCACGTAGTTTCTATGTTCATATTTTTGTATTACCTAGGCAAGTAGTCCGCCTTCTTTCGGCATAGGGTTTCATGAAATTGGATTCCACATTAGCTCATGTGGTCTATGTCTGTCAGTTAAGATGTTCCCAACAGGTAAAATGAATTAAAGGAATGTACTCTTACTAGGATAACTTAAGAGGTCCAGCTTAGTGTAGGTAGGGGTATGGGTTGAGAGAATTCTTAGGAGAATGTTCTTACTTATGAATACGCTTATAATGGTATATGATATGTATATGATGAACTTTCACATTGTTGATACTATATGTTGATTAGTTTCACTTATGAATATGTGTGGGTCTACATCGTTAAAGTATAATGATATGTACTCTTAAATGCCATGCTATGTAAAGTGGGATGTTGGTCATGATTCTTGTTGGGTTACTTGATTGAGTGAGGTTATGGGGCTTTGGTTGGTCATTGCACTTGTTGACTTGATAGGGGTTGTGGGTAATTTTCTTGCTTTGGTTATGTTATAATGAACTCATTTTCATGCTTGGGGTTATTTATGACTTGATGATAGAGTTACTTGACTATGTATTCAGTTACATGATATGCATGTTGACTTGACTAGTTTTTATGTTGTTGGTCTTGTGATGTACATGCCTATAAATTAATGAATATGTATTATTGATTTGGTATGGCATTGTTGAATGTGCATAAAGGTTTTCGAAGTTAATGCATACTTAATGAAATGTCCTCTTTTAGCATGTTTTCATGATATGTGGGCATATGGTCTCATACTTAGTACAAGTAGTGTAGTAACCCCATTTCTTCCTTTTCCCTAACATTTTAGGTTTAAATTATCGAAGGACTTTTGGATATGAATTTGAAAAGACTTGGAATTCTTGATCATCCAAGTTGGGTAGGTCCTCACTTTCCGAGGGCAATCCCACTATTAATCCTATGATGTTTCTTTAGTATTAAGACTCTTATGTTCTTTCCTTTTCATTTGGATACTAAACATTGTATTACCTATATGTGGTCTTATTGTATTGATGTATGCGCTAGGCCTAATTTTATATACTCTTGTTAGATGGTTATGAGATGATACATACTTTTGAGATTATGTTATATTCGATATATCTATGTGCAATAAAAGTAGAAGACTAAGTAACCTACCTATACAAAGGTCTATGTATTCTCGATATATATCTATTATGTGTATGAAGAGGTCTATGTAAACCTCAATGTAGAAGTAGTAAAAAGTTTTAAATTTTCGCTAATTTTGACCTATAAATGTAATGGTATATGCTAAGAGGATAGTCTTGGTACTCAAAGAGGACGACGCCGTTTAAGTCTAGGGGGTATTCTTGGATATGACGGGTGAGTCTTAGGATAATCTTAGAAGGGAATACATGTTATTATGTTTATGAGTTTTGAAGTTGTTTTGATGTTACCTTGTGATGTATGAATTATCTCTAAAGTTACAGTAAAGTCACTGTAATGTTAATCTAAGATTTCTACGTATTGACTATAACTTGGAATGTGTCTTATATTGTGATTATTGACTTGTTTGATGTCTCTTTAACTATATTATGAAGGTTTTATATCAAATTTCATGAAAAATATGTTATTTACTAAATTTCCCTTTTTCATGGTTTTCGCATGGCTTCCATACTTAGTGCATCAAATGTGCTAACCCCCTTCTTTCCCCTTTTTAATAAAGTGTAGGGATCTAGAAGTCTTGATATGCCATGGAGGATGGATAGGTTTTGAAGGGTTGAAGATGAAGTTTTGGTGAGTCATCATCGATTAAAGAAGAATACTCACACGTTTTTTTATGTCTTAGACTTTATTTTTTTGTTGTGCATGGGTTTAGTGCCAACTGTTGTATATTCTAAAGTTTAGATGGTTCCATGAGACAATGTAAAGGTTTATTGTTTTAATGAAAGTCTCCCGCTTGTGTATGTTATTGAAAGAGTTCTTCGTGTGAGAAGAAAGTTCTAATTTCTTACTTATTTTAGAGAGTTTATTATGCAATGAATGATACGAGTGTCTTAAGTGAAATTTCTCTAAATCTCATATGTCGTGTGGCGACTTAAGAATGCTCTAACTTCTAGGGTGTACTTGTGGTTCGTGACAAAGTTGGTATCAGAGCATAAGGTTTTGGAGTGTCTTAGTTTGTTTCATAAACAACATTCAATATAGTCTTGGTCATAATGTGAAGTGTGCCACATTATGAATAGGAGCCTATTGGGTGCTAGGAAAAGTTTCACTTCTTCATTCGTCTAATTGTTCCTATGAGTTTTGTATATGGTGTCTTTCCCTTGTTCCTTTTGTGATGGTCCTTAGAGTGTGACCTTCGTGAAGTTTGGTTTGAGGGAGAGAAAAGAGGAGATGTGACTTGTTAGATTGGGGTATGGAAGATTGTGTGAATGACCTTAGGTTGGTTGAGTTACCTTTTGAAGGGTAGTATAGTTGGAATAAATGGTGAAGTATAGTGTTAGAAAGGTGAAGGAGTGGTAGTTGAGATGTTTTGGAGTTGTTTAGATCCGACCTTAGAAAGGAAGGTAGTGAGGCTATAAGATTAAAGGTGACTTTCTCCTAGTAAACGGGATGTAGTGATTAGATGAGTAGACCTTTGAGATTCTTTGATTTTCATAAGATAGATTTTGGTTAGAAGTTGTTAGTAAGGTTTCAGGTTCCTTGAGTAATTTCCTTGTAGTATGTTACGTCAACCTTCTATTGGGTTTCTCCTTAGCGGGGAAGTATGGTGAAGAGTATGGTTGTTGGGAGTGATATACCCGTAACCTTTCCTTATGTATTTATTCAAGCCTAAAACAAAGAGTTCCTAGTAACTTGGTTTATGTTGGAGCCTTTTGTGAAAATTGAGTTTTCATGTATGAAACTTTCTCATTATTAATGTGCATGAAGAGTAGTTTTCTAATTCTTTCAATAAGATGAATAATGATAATGTCTAAGTTGTTATATGAGATTGGTTTGTTGAGCATTTATAAGGAATTTCTTAAGGGTTGCATTTGTTAAATAGTGAAGCATGTTCAATGTAAGGAAAATTTCGGTCACTGTAAAGATATTGTAAAAATGAATAAATTGTTCTTCTATGAAAAATGGTGCTTTGGTGTTTAGAATTGATGTATATGAGCATGATAGTGTGTTGGGAATATTGTTTCTCCTAAATAATATGAGGAGTGTGAGTCTTATGATATGATGAGTCGTAAATTAGTTTCTAGATTCTTGTTGTGTTGTGAGTCTCTTGTTTATGTGAAAGTGATTTTTCTCTTGTATGAGTATAGTGTGTTATGGTTATGTGCTGCTAATATTGAGTTGATTGTATCTTCATAGATTCAAAAATGAAGAAAGTGTTATTCGAGGAGGAATGTTGTCCAAGTGAGGGAGAATGTAACAACTTTAAAATGACTTAGGTGAAACTATGGCCTAACGTGTGTTTCATGAAGTCTTAAATTCCTTAAGTGGTTTAAAATGCTGTGTTGAGGCAGCTTCTAAAGATTTGGTTAAGTATGAAGTCAAATGTGAAGCAACGACTAAGACATTCGATGATTAGTCACCTATGTGCTGTCACAACCTAACACCACACCCTAGAAGCTAGGGTCAATCTAATATTACAACCGGCGTACTTGACCTCTCGGAGGTCTTGTGCAAGACCTTACATATCATTCATCGCATATACAAAATAAAAAAAGTGTGAAATTAAAACTTTTCATAAAACATTTCATAGTCATCAAAATGTCTTTCATATAAAATCATAGGAAATATTAAGTCTCAATCTCATCAAACTTAAGACACGAGAATACTTTGGGACACGGTCATACACAATATGAAAATAGAAATACTTAGTCTATTACAATAATTTAATTAGAAACATAAAAGACATATATTCCCTCGAGTCAAATGAGGACATACTTCGACTTCACTTGTAGATGCTATAATCAAAGTCTTGGTTCCCTAATGGTCCTCACCTACCAACAACCATAGATATAGATAAAAGCATGGATTTGTACAACCACATGTACTAAGTATTGCATAATGCATAAAAATCATGAAAACGGACATTTATTGGAAATATACATCTTTTTTCGTTGAAGTATCATATTATAATCATAAGAACAACATTTATCAACTTAGAAACACATAATATAAAAATTAAGCAATTGTTGATATTCTTGATACAACATTACAGTAAGATTAATTCACTATATTGTGAATTTCTTCATTCTTACAATAAAGTGCCTCTTCTTCCGTTTTAACACTTCCTAGCATGTAGTCTACTCTATAAAAGCTATCCTAAGACTCACTTAAGCAACACAAATAGAGAACGCCCATACAATCTCCCTAAGCATGCCTAAATAACCCTCAACATGTAACATTCCGGAAAATGTACTTGTCTTAGATTCCACACATTAGGTACGAGGCATCAAGGCCTCAAGCCTAGGTACAATAGCACATGATCATTTAAAATGATCATGTAAATTAAGAAGTGCCCAAGGACAGAGTGAGGATCCTTGGGACAAGAAGTGGACAAGAAATGAACAAGAAGTGCACAACAACACATGTGCAAGCACATGTGCTAACCTCAAAGAGACCCAAGTGCCAAGTCCAACCGAATTCGATTAGGGCCGTTAGAGGGAAAGCGCGTGTTGGGTCAAGCCACGTGGGACATAGCTTCTTAACTAATACTAGACTCTAACTAAGTTACCTAACTACATAACTAATCTAGGACTAACTAAAATAAACTAACTAGTGTGCTCGAAATCCTAAGACCTAACAGAGTGACACTAGCGGAGTAGCTAACTAAAGAAACATCCTAGCAGCTAACCTAGGATGGTCCAAATGGGTTGGTTATGGTCCTAGTGACTTAGGGGTACTATATTAATTACCCTAAGTCACTTAATTAATTAAATTAGAAACTTTTTTATAATTAAAAATCCTAGTCAAACTCGAGACCCTAGCAAATTTTCAGAATTTGGCTAAGTCAAATGCTTTCTTATTTTTAGTGAATTTAGGAGGGCATTTTGGTAATTAGCTAAATTATGTATTTAATTAAGTTAATTAGACTAAGTTGAATCAGTCAATATTCAGTTCCTAAGACCTAGACTCACGTTTATCTAATAAAAACTCACGACTGAGAAATAGTGAACAAACATAAGAAAAACAGATCGTTTCTCCTTAGGCAATTTCAAGGGAATTCTTTAAGATTTTCGTGCAAAGTACCGGGTGGTCTTCATAGATTCAATTCTACATTAAGGTATGGGTTTTACTTCTTGGATTCCTTTCCCCAAGAGGCTTTTCAAACGTTTTGAATTCAAGAAAAACCAAAACTAGGGTTTCCTAATGAAATTGTCGAATGTTCATCTCCCTAGTTCTCCCTATTTCCGATTCTAGCTGTAGGTATAATGCAAATATTGAGCATGTTGTTTCTATGTGGTTCAAACTTATCATTATGTGTAGGTTTTTGTGATTTAATAATGTCGAGTGAGACCTATAGGTTAGATTCGTATGATTAATGCCTAATTGTGTTGAGAAAATGAAATTGTTATAAGTCGTTTGTGAAATTCAGTTTACTATTGAAAAGGAATGAAGGTTTCAAATTATTGTCTGTGTTGCTAGTAAATATGTTAGTAAGTATTTGGAATGCAATGTTTCAAACAAGAAATAAGAATGAGAATCAAAGCTAGTTAATGAATCTTCAATGTCAAATCAACTTTATAGCTTGGCCAAACTAAGCATTGAATTGTTCTTATGATATAATAAATTGTTAAAAGTTGGCTTGCTTAAAATGAGGAGATTACCATAGTGATTACATGAAGTTAATTGACTTGGCTAGTGATAATATCATGACAAGTGTTTAGTGAAAGTTTGGTTTGTGCCAATAAATTGGCTAGCAATATTATTTTCAAAATATGATATTGAGTTGGCTGATGATTTAGTAATACAAATAATATATGGCCAAAGTAAATTATGATGTTTCTTGTAAGTCCAAATACAGGTTAAAGATTCACTTGACAAGTTATAACTCAATGAACTCATAACCTAGAAAGGATATGCCAATGATTGGGACAAGTCCAAACATACCCTATCCAAATGAATTTGTGAACATAGTAGCACATTGAATAAGTCCTTACAACATTCATAAAGAATGGTACAAGATTATCAAAATTACATAAAAGCTTATGAGTTATGCAATTGACCTAGAATAGGGTGTTAAAGGAAGTGATACAAGTCTAACTTTCACCTTAACAATTATGTTAAAGATACTCACATAAGAGGGTTTTAAAAATCGTTGAAGAGTCTCATTCACACCATAACAATAATGTAAAACTTAAGTTCACATTCATCAAGTATAGAAAGGCATGACAACTCATCCATTGATCTAAGTATACCTCATACTAGAAGCAAGATTCCATAATGTATGAGTCAACTCTAAAAGTTGTAAAGTATAGAAAATTTTGATAAGCACCGATAGACTAATAATGAGATTGTGCAAGCACATGTAAGCCTCATGAGATGAGACTACCACAAAGGTGGATAAGGATATCCAAATTCTCTTAGTCTATGAACTATGTCAACTGCATAGGTTACTAGCTAGTAGATCCACCTAAGAACCTCTATTCAGTGTATCGAAGACACTAGACTTCTTGTTAACTTAAATGATCTATGTCAGTTAAATGCTAAAGATTTCTTTAAGAAATAAAGAAATAACAAAGAAAATGAGGGGTGTTCGAATAGGATGACCAAAGGGTGAGGATAGACTAGGTAATGATGTAAGTCATTATTAGACATTCCACAAAAAGATCCCAATGGAAGTCCTAAAAGAATATCCTAAGTAAACCTAGCATGTTCAAAGTCAACATGAGATCAAAGAAGAAGAAATGTAAGTTCAAAGTGAACTAAGTAATTAAAAGCATAAGTTTATCAAATCATCAGTGCTTGATAAGAATGAAGTTTTAAAAGTTATTGACTTATGCCAATAAAGGGAGAAAATGTCAAACGATGGGCATAGCCAATAAGCATATGCCCCACCATCTTTATATTATGCAAATGATCAAATAATTGGCATAGCCATAAAGATTGTCTTATAAAGACTTTATGCCAAATTTAACAAGAATGAAAAGAATAAGTTGTGAGTAGGGTAGACAAATCATTTCTTTAAACTTTTGTATTAGTTACTTGATTCGTTGTAGGAATGGGACTACAATAATTCATTCAAAAAATGGCATGTTTCTATAGGAAGAGATTTCCTTGTTCATGCATACTCCTTATGTGGTAATATGCATATACCTATACTTAGTACAAGTGTGTACTAACCCATATACAATTACTATTTTTATAGGTGCAGGTCCTTGAAGAACATTGAAGTTCAGTTGAAGCCGTTTGGACTAGTACCTCCAGACTTTGGTAGGTCCTCTTGTGTTTGAGGATGCCTACGCTTTATATTCTAGTATTTGTAGATTATACATAGGTAGTGGATGTCGTCCTAGCATTTCCTTTCTTTGTTCAAGCTTTCGTTTTAAGGCTGGTTTGGCAACTATTAATAATATTATGAATTATTCGTTTCAATTGTCAATCTGTTAATAAATGGTTGTTTCGTTTGAGCTATTAGTATATCACTCTTATGCAGAAATTATATGAAGTCTAAGTACACTTAAGTAAATTTTAAAAAGTTCAATATTTTCCGCTAAATTTAACTGTATGATTGTCATGAAAGCTAAGAAGAGGTTTTCCTGCGACCTCTGAGTGGTTAACGATGCCGATCTAATATAGGGTCTAGGATCCGGGTGTTACAAACTTTGTATCACAACATGAGATTAAATTACCTATGAACTAATGCTCCAAACAACCACGTTGCATAGTTTCTAGCTTATGGTTGTGAAGTGTACCACAACCATGACTTAGAGACTTAGTAATGTTAATAATATTCCCTTCTTCTACTCTTTATCGTGCTGTGTAGAGCTTCAAAATTTTGTGTCATTCTAGAATCTAACTTCCTTTTTGTATGTGCATGTGGAAAAATGAACACAAGAAGAAACGCAGGTCGGAGAGTTAGAGAAGCAGCTGCTGGGGAAAACCAAGCTCCTTCTCAAGCCCAAGATGCTGAGTGCAAGTGCCTATCAACCAAGATGTGTTGACAAATGGAGAAAGGAGAGCAGCACTGGTTCAGATGGCCCAAGCCATCACTACTCAAGCAAATTCTATCATAGCCCAGGCCACTAGAGAGGGTTATCCAAGGGAGAACCCACATGCTAGCACCATGGCTAGCAGACTCAAAGATTTCACCAGGATGAATCCTCCAGTCTACTTCGGGTCCAGAACCAATGAGGATCCACAGGAGTTTGTGGACGAGGTACACAAGATTCTCTGTCCTATGGGTGTTAAAAAGATGAGATGGCTGAGTTGACTGCATCCAGCTCAAGAAAGTGGCTCAGGTATGGTACAAGATGTGGGTAGATGGCCGAGCACCAAGAGAAGTCCCCATCACTTGGGACATTCTCAAGACTGCATTCCTGGAGAAGTTCTTTTTTAGAAAGAATAGAGAGGCTAAGGTTGAGGAGTTCATCAACCTACGTCAGGGAGGTATGTCTGTCAAGAAATACTCCTTTAAGTTTGTCAAACTTTCCAAATATGCTTCTTCCCTGGTGTCCAGTATTAGGGATGAGATGAGCAGGTTTGTGACTAGTGTATTGGAGGATTTGGAGGAGGAATGTTGGACATCCCTGTTGCATGATAACATGGACCTTTCTAGGTTTACGGTACATGCACAACATGTGGAGGATAGTTGTCGGAGGAAGAGAGGTCGAGAAGGAAAGAAGCCTAGGCCCTCAGATCATGCCGGTAGGAGTTCGTTTGAAGTCCAGGACAGGCCCAAGTTCAACAAGGGGAACCAACACTCAGGTAATCCTAATCCTTCCAGGAACACTAATGACAAAGGGGACAAGTCGGGCCCTAAGAAGGGAATGATAGAAATTCCCATCTTGACAGATAGTCGTGTGGTAAGTGTGGCCATTTGCATAGAGGTGAGTTCATGGTAGGTTCTAATGCCTGCTATGGATGCAGAAAGAGTGGGCATATGATCAGCGATTGCCCACATGTGAAGAATCAGGCCAAGGCAAATACCCAGCCTCGGCCTAATCCTACTACTGCAGTCGAGCCTCCCAATAGGAACAGGTTGTATGGTTTGAAAGGTAGGGAGGAGCAGGAGAAGTCAGCTGATGTGGTCACTGGTAACTTGCATGTCTTTTCTTTTCCAGTGTATGCATTGTTTGATATAGGATTCACCTTGTATTTTGTTACTCCTTTAGTACCTAGTAAATTTGATTTGCTTCCTGAGATCTTGCATGGACCTTTTCTAGTTAGTACTCCCACAGGACACAATATTAGAGTTGAAAGAGTATATATAGATTACCCAATAACTGTTCTTGATAGAGTTACCTATGTTGACCTAATAGAATTAACCATATTTGACTTTGATATAATTTTGGGTATGGATTGGCTCCATAAATTCTATGCTACCATAGACTGTCGAAACAGGGTAGTAAGGTTTCAGTTTACTAATGATTTAGAGCTGGAATGGGAAGGGCGTAGTTCAATCCAACAGGCCAAGTAGTTTCCCATACTAAAGCAAATAAGATGTTATCTAAGGGGTATTATACCACTTAGTCAGAGTCAATGACATACAACATGAAGTTCCTTCCATAGACTTTGTGTCCATGGTGAATGACTGATGTCTTTCTGGAGGATTTACTACGAATCCCTCCTAAACGCGAAATTGACTTTGCTATTGAATTAGATCCCAACACCAGACCAATTTCCATTCCTCCCTATAGAATTGCTCCAGCTAAGCTCAAAGAGTTGAATTTGCGGTTAAAAGATCTACTTGATAAGGTATTCATTCAGCCGAGAATATCCCCATGGGGTGCACCACTGTTGTTCGTTAAGAAAAAAGATGGAACCTTCAAAATGTGCATCGATTATCAGTAACTTAACAAAGTCACTATAAATAACGAATACCCTCTTCCCAGAATTGATGAGATATTTGATCAACTCCAAGGTTCAAGTTTCTTTTCTAAAAAATAGATCTCCTGTCAGGGTATCAACAACTTAGAGTGAGACAAGAGCACATTCCTAAGACTACCTTCCGTACTAGGTATGGTCATAACGAGTTTCTTGTTATGTCATTTGGTCTCACTAATGCACCTGTTGCGTTTATGGACCTTATAAATAGGGTATTCTGTGAATACCTTAATTTTTTTTGTCATAGTATTCCTACATGACATCCTCATATACTTTAAGACCAGAGAAGAGCATGAACAGCATTTGAGAATGACATTGCAAGTACTCAAGGAACATCAATTGTATGCAAATTCAACAAATGTGAGTTTTTGCTGAGATGAGTGACCTTTATTGTTCATATTGTGTCCGACCACGGTGTAGAGGTTGATACAAAAAAGATTGAGTCAGTAAATAATTGGTCCTACAAACATCCGGAGTTTCTTGGGTTTGGCTAATTACTATTGAAGGTTTGTTGAGGCTTTTCTGATATTGTTGCTCGATTGGAAAC
The DNA here is from genome assembly GCA_027704765.1 of Solanum habrochaites. NCBI lineage: Eukaryota > Viridiplantae > Streptophyta > Magnoliopsida > Solanales > Solanaceae > Solanum > Solanum habrochaites. Next base: position 23,929,280 of record JAKWJA010002500.1, on the reverse strand, counting down.
TTTAACAAAGAAGAAGATGAAGTTTGAGTGGTCTGGAACTTGTGAAAAGAGATTTGAAGATCTCAAAGACCGACTCAATTCAGCCTCAGTTCCCACATTACCAAAGAGTAGTGAAGGGTATGTGGTGTACTATGATGCTTCCCGAGTAGGTTTGGGATGTGTTCTTATAAAGGATGGCAAGGTGATTGCATATGCATCAAGATAGTTGAGAATCTGTGAGAAGAATTACCCTACCCATGATCTTGAGTTAGTTGTCGTGGTATTTGCGTTAAAACTTTGGAGACATTACTTATATGGTGTACATGTTGATGTATTTACTGACAACAAAAGTCTTCAGTATGTTTTCACACAGAGAGAATTGAATCTTCGTCAGAGAAGATGGCTAGAGCTGCTCAAGGATTATGACATGAGTATCCATTATCACCTAGGTAAGGCGAATGTAGAGGTTGATGTGTTGAGCCGATAGACCATGGGTCGTATGTCTCATATTGATTATGAGAAGAGAGAGTTGGTTAAAGAGGTACACCGATTGGCTAGGTTAGATCTATGGCTGGTAGATACACCAAGTAGGGGTGTTACAGTTCATTCTAGTTCTGAATCCTCATTTATTGTAGATGTTAAAGCTAAGCAGCATCTCGACCCAGTAATCATGGAGTTGAAAGACTCAATGATTAGTAAGTTGAATGAATCATTCTCCCTATGGGGGAGGGGGAGGGGGACGGTGTGCTTAGATACCAGGGCAGATTTTGTGTGCCCAATATTGATAATCTGAGACCTAATATTATTGTAGAGGCTCATGGCTCCAAGTAGTCCATTCATCCAGGTTCAACCAAGATGTATAATGATCTCAAGGAGATTTATTGGTGGGAAGGTATGAAGCGATATATTTCTAAGTTTATGGTGGACTCCCCAAATTGCCAACTGGTTAAGGCCAAACACTTTAAGCCTGGAGGTCTTACCCAGTCGATTGAGATCCTGACCGAGAAGTGGGAGGCTATTAAGATGGACATGGTGGTTGGTCTGCCAGGACCAAGAAACTGCATGATTCCATTTGGGTCATTGTTGACAGGATGACTAAGTCTGCTCACTTCATTCCTGTGAAGTCTACTTACAGGGTTGAAGATTATGCTAAGCTGTATATTTATGAGATAGTGAGGTGGCATTGGATCCCTTTATCTATCATTTTGGATAGGGGAGCCTAGTTCACTTCTCACTTTTGGAGATCTTTCCAAAAGAGCTTGTGTACACAAGTGAAGCTCAATACTGCTTTTCATCCTCAGACAAAATGACAAGTAGAGCGTACCATTCAGACCCTTGAAGACATTCTGAGAGCATGTGTTATTCACTTGAAGGGGAGTTGGGATGATCACTTGCCACTTATTGAGTTCTCATATAATAATAGCTACCATTGCAGTATTGGGATTGCACCTTTTGAAGCACTATATGGCAGGAGATATAGGTGCCTAGTTGGGTGGTTTGAGGTAGGAGAGTCTTCCATCCTTGGCACTAAAATCATACATGAGGCTATGGAAAAGGTCAGAATTATCATGGATAGATTGGATACTGCTTACAGTCGTAAAAAATCCTATGCTGATAATAAGAAGAGGGATCTTGAATTTGAGGTAGGTGATCAAGTCTACCTAAAAAATATCACCAATGAAAGAGGTAATGAGGTTTGATAAGAAAGGGAACTTGAGTCCGAGGTATATAGGTCCTTATGAGGTCTTACAGTGAGTAGGGAATGTTGCCTATGAACTGAAGTTACCAAATGACTTGGCTTCTGTTCATCCAGTGTTATATGTTTCAATGCTGAAAAAGTGTCTAGGTGATCCAGCATCCATCCTTCGTGTTGAGGCGGTAGGAGTCAATGAGAACATTTCTTATGAAGAAGTTCTACTTGAAATTTTGGTTCACCAAGTAAATAAGCTAAGGAACAAGGAGGTTGCCAATCTAATGTTTTTATGAAGGAACCACCTTGTTGAAGGAGTAAGATGGGAGACCGAGGGCGACATGAGATCCCGTTATCGTCACTTGTTTAGTTTTTGAGGTAGATATACTTTTCCTAAGTCTGGTTTTGTTTATGAAACTCAAAATTTTAGTGCATCAGTCGGTTTTGGTGTTTTAAGTCTGTAACTTTGTGTTTTATACTTGCACTATATGAGTTAATATGAGTTCATGCTTGCATTCATGTTTTTGTTTTTGTATAGCGTTAAAATGATTTTTGTGTTGCATAACTTGTGATGTTCATTAAGTTAAAGTGAGATTGAGAAAGAAGTTCCTCAATCTCTTATATGAAGGTTCAGAATTTCTTTGAGTGATGTGCATCATCAAGAGTAAGTTGTGAATCAGATATTCACAAAGAGTAAAGTCTCAAGTATGTTGATGTATTTTTTTGAAAATACCCTCTTTGATTCAAAATGATGTGTATTGTCATTCGGGGATAAATGTTCGTAAGGGGGGATAATGTAATATTCTAGAAAATGTACTTGTATAGTGAAGAGTCTATTAGAATTTAAGAATATGTATTGGGGTACATAGGCATCCTAATGCGCAATATTGAGTAATATTGGGCATGTTAGAGAATATTGGCTGAAGGGTGTTAGCCAATTTCTATGTATTAACAAGTAACTTAAGATATACTTTGATGTTCAAATGCCTCAATCCAAGCTTGTTTAGGAATTGTACCTGCAATGAAGACCCTAAGCTAAAAAATTTCATTTCTTAGATTCCACACATTAGGTACGAGTAATCCAAGTGTCAAGCCTCGGTACCATAGCACATGATCATTTAAACTGATCATGTAGATTAAGAACTGCCCAAGGACATAGATAGGATCCTTGGGATAAGAAGAGAACAAGAGGTGCGCAGCAACACATGTGCATTCACATGTGCTACCCGCCAAGAGACCAAGCGTCAAGTCAACCGAAATTGGTTAGGGTGGTTAGGGGGCAGGCGCGCGTTGGGTCAAACCACGTAAAGCCTAGCTTCCTAACCACTCCTAGGATCTAACTAACTTACCAAACTAGCTAACTAACCTAGGACTAACTAAAATAAACTAACTAGTGTGCTCGAAATCCTAAGACCTAATGGGGTGACACTAGCCGAGTAGCTAACTAAAGAAACATCCTAGTACATAACCTAGGATGGTCCAAAGGGGTTGGTTATGGTCTTAGTGACTTAGGGATAGTTTTGTAATTTCCCTAGGTCACTTAATTAATTAAATTAGCAACTTAATTAATCAATTAAAAATCCCAGTCAAACCTGAGACCCTAGCAAATTTTCAGAATTTGGCTAAGTCAAATGTTCTCCTATTTGTAGTCAATTTAGGAGGGGTTTTTGGGTAATTAGCTAATTGATTTATTTAATTAAGTTAATTAGTCTAAGTTGAATTAGTAAATATTCAGTTCCTAAGACCTAGAATCACATTTATCTAATAGAAACTCACGACTGAAAAATAGTGAACAAACGTAAGAAAAGCAAATCATTTCTCCTTAGGCGATTTCAAGGCAATTCTTCAAGATTTTGATGCAAAGTATAGGGTGCACTTCATAGATTTGATTCTACAGTAAGGTATGGTTTTTCTCTCTTGGATTCATTCCCCAAAGAGGCTTTTCAAATGTTTTGAACTCAAGAAAAACTGAAACTAGGGATTCCCAAAGAAATTGTCGAATGTTCATCTCCCTAGTTATCCCTATTTCTGATTTAGTAGAATGTATAATGCAAATATCGAGCATGTTGTTGGAATGTGGTGCTAACTTATCATTATGTATAGGTTTCTGTGATTTGATAATGTCGAATGAGACCTATAGATTAGATGCGTATGATCAAAGCCTAATTGTATTTGAGAAGATGAAATTGTTACAAGTCGTTTGTGAAATTCAGTTTACTGTTGAAAAGGTATGAAGGTTTCGAATTACTGTTTGTGTTTATAGTAAATATGCTAGTAAGTGTTTGGAATGCAATATTTCCAAGAAAAAATAATAATAAGAATCAAAGCTAGTTAATGAATCTTCAATGTCAAATCAACTTTGTAGCTTGGCCAAACTAAGCATTACATTGTTCTTAAAATATAATCAAATGTTAAAAGTTGCCTTTCTTAAAATTAGGAGATTACCATATCTATTACATGAAGTTAATTGACTTGGATAGTGATAATATCATGACAAGTATTTAGGGAAATTTTGGTTTGTCCCAATAAATCGGCTAGCAATATTATTTCCAAAATATGATATAGATTTGGCTAATGACTAATTCATACGAATCATATATAGACAATGTAAATTATGATGTTTCTTGTAAGGCCAAATGAATGATAAATATTGAATTGGCAAGTGATAACTCAATGAACTCATAACCTAGGGTATCCCAATGAATTGGACAATTCCCAATATACCCTATCTAAATGGACTTTTACCATTCATAAAGAATGGTACAAGACTACCAAATAATGTTGAACAAGATAAGGTGAGTAATGAAATAACATAAAACCTTATGAGTTACGCAATTGACCTAGAATGGGGTGTTAAAGGAAATGAGAAAGTCTCACTTACACCTAGACAATTATGTTAAGGATACTCACATAAGAGGGTTTTAGAAATCGTAAGACGAGTATCATTCACATCATAATGATAATGTAAAACTAAATTTCACATTCATAAAGTTTAGAAATGGATTACAAGTCATCCATTGAGCTAAGCATACCTTATACTAGAAGCAATCTTCCCTAATGTATGAGTCAACTCTAAAAGTTCTAAAGTATAAGAAATTGAGCTAAGCACCAATATACTAGTAATGAGCTTGTGCAAGCACATATAAGCCTCATGAGATTACACTACCACCAAGGTTGATAAGGGTCTCCACATTCTCCTAGTATTTGAATTGTCGCCATCATAGGTTACTAGCTAGTGAATCCACCTAAGAAAGCTAGGAGGTATTTGATTTCACTTTGGCCGGTGAACTATCTTTTCAGTGTGGGGAAGACACTGTATTTTATGTTAGCTCACATGATTAATGTCGATTAAATGCTAAAGATTTATTTAAGAAAGTAAGAAGGAAAGAAAGAAAGAAATAAAGAAAGAACTAGGAAGATGAGGGGTGTTGATATAGGATAACCAAAGGGTGAGGTTAGACTAAGTAATGATGTAAGTCATTCTTAGTCATTGCACAAAAAGATCCCAATGGAAGTCTTAATAGAATATCCTAAGTCAACCTAGCATGTTCAAAGTAAACATGAGATAAAATAATAAGAAATGTAATTTCAAAGTGAACTAAGTAAGAAAAATCATAAGTATATCAAATCACCAGTGCTTGATAAGAATGACGATTTAACAGTTATTGGCTTATGACAATAAAGGGAGCAAATGATCAAATAATGGGCAAATAAAAAAGGTATGCCCCGCCATCTTTATATTATGAAAGTGATAAAATAATGGGCATAGACAATAAATATTGGCTTATAAAGACTTCATGCACAATTTAACAAGAATGGAAAGAATAACTTGTGAGTAGGGTAGTCAAATTATTTCCTTAGTCTTTTGGATTTCTTACTTGATTCATTGTAGGAATGGGACTACAATAAATCATTGCACTTGTAAGTAAATTGGATCAAAGGAGATCATTGAACTACACAACAAAAATAAGAAAAGACTGACAAATAAATTAATGCTGGGAGAGGGAGCTCTCGAGTTGTTCTAAAATTATGTTCATGATTCCAAGGTCTTATGTTCATATATAAAATTAGTTGTGTTCTTTAAATGCATGAAAAAATGTCATATTCATAGCATGATTCATAAATAACAAATTAGGAAAGTAAAATGACTTCACTTTCCAAAAATGGCATGTTGCTATAGAAAGAGCTTTCCTTGTTCTTGCATAGTCCTTATATGTTTATCTGCATGCACCCATACTTAATACAAGTGTGTACTAACCCATATATAATTACTATTTTTATAGGTGTAGGTCCTTGGAAAAAATTGAAGATCAGTTGAAGCCGTTTGGACTAGTACCTCCACACTTTGGTAGGTCCTCTTGAGTTCGAGGATCCTACGCTTTATATTCTAGCTTTAGTAGATTAGACATGACTTTCTAAGGTTTTATATGATGCCGTTCTAGCCAATCCTCCCTAAGTCTATCATTCTTTTACTTGAAGGATACCATTACGGCTTTCGACTTCAACACTTCATAACCTTACCACTAGGTTCAAGGTTTCACCTAAAGGACCCTCTTAACTTCATTTAAGGTAACATGTCATTCATACATACAAGACTAAGAGACTTTATCATCCTAAGTCAAGACATCACATTTTTACATTCAAACATGCATCAAGTAAGGGACACTAGTCAACCAAGACAAGACACAACATACTTCACCTTAACACATATTACATGTCATTCTAGAAACACATAGAAATAACCATATCCTCTTTAATTCATCCTATACACTATCATATCATCATCAATATGACCATCATAGACTCATTTAGTCAAGTAGGAATAACTAAGCATCAACACTAGGATTATATACACAAAGTCGTAGCCATATTATAACATGATCACATAAATAACATCAATAGAAGACACATATACTTTCGCATCATACTTCACATAATCATATACTTCAAGTAGTTGCCGACAAGGCCATGATCATCATAACACATAAAGTAACGCCAACAAGGCCACATAAAATACAAGTAAAGTACATAATACCGCAACCATAAGTGGACCATACCAATCACAATATAATTGAAGTCTAATTAACAAAAATAAATAAAATAGGGAAGAGTACCACCACCCCATCCTCAACACCTCAATCCGATGCTAAATTATCCAATTCAATACCATAAGGTCCTTACCAATGGACATGAACACCAATTCAATTCATAAATCATAATACCCAACAAAACTAGGTTAATTTGATATAGATTTATAAATCTTATACAACCTATACATTCATAGACATTAAGTTAATATTTAGTAACCCATAAAGTAGTCAAGAACTAGGGTTAATCAATTACATGAGTTCATAGGTTAATTTAGGTTAAATCATCTAATTAATAACAATTCAATCCATATTTAATGATTAAAAATCTTTAATGCAATAACCTATGCATAGATCCTGAAATTGGAAAATTCAACTCTGAAAACTTTAGAAAACATCTTTGAAAGTTAGATTTCTGGATGAATAGATTTTCAAGGATCAAAAACCATACCACAATGAATCTAATTTTTCAATTTAATGAATAATATCCACTCAATTCTCCAATCAATGACCTTGCATGAGTTTTGTCTCCAATGGAGTTCTAGGGAAATTCTAAGGGAATTTGGATTTTGATTTTTGAAGAATGAAATATTTGAAGTATTTTAGGATTATAAACATATTTAAAATACCAAAAAAACCCTTAAGTAACCATCAATCTTCTTATTTAGATGTGGTCTGAATTTACTAATTCATCCCTTGAACTTACAGTGAACTGCGCAGGAAGGCAGTCCACCTACAACTTGCCAAACAACGGCTCGTCCCTTGACCAACGGACCGTGTTGTTGGTTCGTGGTTGGGTACTGAGGCTAGTATTTTTCTTCCTCTCCCACACTCCTAAGTGCCTATTTATGATACACCACCGATGGGGCGTCGACTTACCCACTAGGCGTCGATTGCCATTCTTGGTAGGCTGTCTTGGGCAGTCTTGGACACCAACTTTTGGTCCTTTCTCAAGGACCCTTGGATATGTTTTCCTGGATGTTTTGAACCTAGAAAAGCTAGTATACGAGTTAAGGACATATCACATGAATTTCACCCAGAATGAACATGTAAAACTTGATGAAACACACTTAGACACACAAGGTCATTTCAAGGTAAAACTTTCTAACGTCATAGACGTTCTTGGAAGTTTGACCTTCAAACTTCACGAAACTTTAAACACTGCCTATATACACCATGATAGCTAATTTAAGGACTTCATAACCTCATGAATCTCACATAAACTCATAGAACCACATATGAGACACATAGGTGACTTAGTCGTCGAACGTCTTAATCCTCCCTTGATGTTTCACTTCCAAATCGCCTAAAATCCAATACTCTACCTCAATACAACATTATACACCATTTTAGACTGTTATATCATCATTATATACCCTGTTATACTCTATTTCATCAAAGTCAATTTTGAGATCTTACATGTGCCTTATGTCCTTTCTTGTTCTTATGTGTTTGTAATGACTCTATGAGGTCCTTATATGTTTTATAATAGTTTTCAGAGTCATCATGTTCATTTTTGTAAGTTTTGGAGTTCAAAAATTTGTGACGTTCGAAAGATAGCCTTTGGACATCCCTGTAATTTTGAATTGTTTTAGCATGTTACGTGGCTTGTTTGATGTTGAACCTAATTGGTGATGTTCCTAAGAACTATACGTGCGTATTTAGGGGTTTAAATTCTGGGTATGACTCCACCTAGAACCCACAAGGTGTCATAGAGGAGGACCGCAACTTGTTAAGGTAGTGTGCTAGGCATTGGTAATCGACGGCCCCAAAACGATGGTCTGTCGATCAAGCGACGGTACGTCAATAGGTGGCATCAATGGGGAAAATGTATCCTTAACTTTTTGAGTTTCATATCAAACCAAGATACCACCATCGACGGGCCGTAGGCCATTCTACAGTCCGTTGGTGATGGGCGTTGATGGGCCAGCAAATTCTGCTAACTTCACTGTTCAGATTTGGGTTTTTGGGAAATTCACCCCAAGTATTATAAAATAAAAGGAAGATTATTTAGGTTTGTATAGGTATTTTAATAGTATTTAAGTCATTAAACACTCATTTTGGCCCTAGCACCAAGATCAAAACCCATTCCCTCCCAATGTTTCTCTAAAAACCTCCATGAGAGCTCAAGGTGAAGATGGAGCTTGATGATGAACCTTCAATGTATTTTACTATTTAATTATATTTGGATTATTATAATAATGTATGAGAGTTCTTAATCTAATTCTTTCTATCACCTTAGGGTCAATTTCAAGGATGATTTCAAAGATTTCAAAAAGATGACAAAGTCCAATTTCTACTCTAAGTCTTGGGTTCTTGCATGAAATGTTTTAAAACCTTAAGATATGATATTGTTGATTTATAATTGATGTTTTTTAATTAAATTCTTCATGAACCCTTTACCTTCTCAAATCTCTCAAATTTGACCAACTATGGGTGAATTTATTATGGCTAACTAGTAATGAATTCACGTGTAAATTGCTTAGAGATATTGTTTTATGTATGGATTATGATTGAATGGATTATAGTATGTCTCAATTTGATTTAATTAATGATGTATTGTTGGATTCATTGTATATTGAGTTTATTATATTGAATCTGTGATCATGGCTATGGTATGAGCCATATAAGTATTTAGTTGGTTGATTGGGCTATGGATTGAACTTGTGTGGTTGGATCGGTTGTATGTGTCCTAACTCTCTTCATATTTTATATTGTATAGATCTTGTATTATGATAATTATTAATATGGTCAACTTTTGGTTGTGGTGCTTATGCTTTACCTTTGTGAAAGATGTGGCCTCATCAGCATTACTTTGGGAATTGTATTAGTATCATGCTTAGAACTTATATGGAGGTATAATGTTAATATGTTTATGTAAATTAAGGTTATCATGAATTGGGTGTTATGGATTGTATGAACATGTGGTTTGAAGTGTTACGTGATATATGTGTTAATTGTGAGAATGTACAATGGGGTACTTTAGTAGGGCTTGCGTAGTTTTTATTGAATGATTATGTTATGATTCTTCTTAAGTGATTATACATGAAGAAGTTGTATATGAATGTGTGAAGATTAAAATTTTGTCCTTAAATGACTTTGTGTGACTAAGGTTTTCTTATGATGAATATGTGTTATGAGAATGTAGTGTCTTGACTAAGTAGACCAAAGCCCCTCTTCTTTATGCATGAAAGGTATGTGAATGTGTGACTCCTTCACCTAGTATGCTAAATATTCTTAGTCTTGTATGTGTGATTGACATGTGACCTTGAATATAGTTAAGATGGCCATTTATGCAGAGTCTTCTAGAAAGAAGATTATGATATCTTCTGAGAACGAAATTGTAATGGTATACTTCTTGTGTAAATGGTGGACTCAAGGTTGAATTGATGGAACGGCATGAAATAATCCTTAGGAAAATCATTGAGCAATCCTCTTAACCATTGTAAGGCAACCCTAGCTGACCTCTTTGGTAAGGTGTAATGTGATTGGGTTGTGAACTTGATATGGAACCCATTCATATGCTATTTTATATGAATTACTCTATGAGAATAAAGGCTAGCCCCAAGTGAGTATGGTAAGGAAAGTTTCTCTAAGATAAAATAACATTAGAAAACAAATAAACCCTTCATATTCCTTAATCATGTGCCTACATGGGATGTGTCCTTGTTCTACCATTGGCAAGTAGAAAAAACTCCCTCGGAGTAGGTTATAACTCTGTATTCATGCTTAGCTATCATGGTCTATGTCACTTAATGCCTATTCTCATCATATGGGATTATCCTAGTGTTGGATAAGTTCAATAAAGTTTAGGTAGTGGTATGGTGCGCTATCTAGACATTGCATGAATACGCATGGAAGATCTTAGTATGTGAGTCTGTAAGTCTTCTCCAAGACCATTATATGAATGTCCTTAAATGTTGAATGTCTTCTCAGTGAATTAATGATCTTAGTGACTCAAGTAAAGACTTTTAATTGAAAATTTATCGATATAAAGTGTATTTGAGTATTTCTTGGGTAGGCTTGGAGAGGGTGTATGGGCATTTTTCTTCATGTCTTACTCAGTTGAGTCGTAGAGTAATTCTAGGTACGCATTCTAATTGGTAAAATGAGAATAATCTTATCTTAAGTCTTCCAAAGGATCTCTTTGGTGTGTATGAAGGGATTGTATAAGCGGTCGCTTCATAACTCACTCAAGTGGACATTAGAATCACCTTTGGTATGAGGATCTCATGTCTATGTGAATAGGTGTAATATGTGGTGTATTGTAATAACTTACTTTAGGTAGTCCTAGGGATCATGTTGGTGTGTGTGAAGGGGTTGTATGAGTGGCCACTTCATATCATACTTAGGTGAGTCTTAGGATAAACTTAGTAGGGGATCCATGTAAGTATGTATATGTGTTTTAATGTGGTTTTGATGTTACCTTGTGATGTCTGAATTATATGTAAAGTTACAGTGAACTAAATATTGACTATAATTTGGAAAGTGACTTATATTGTGATTATTGACTTGTTTGATGTCTCTTAAATTATCATATGAAGGTTTTCAAATATCATGAAAAGCATGTTATTTACTAAATGTCCCTTTTCGTGGTTTTTGCATGGATTCCATATTTAGTGCATCTAATGTGTTAACCCACTTCTTTTCCCTTTTTGACTAAGGTGCAGAGATTTGCAAGTCTTGATATGCCATGGAGGATGGATAGGTTTCTAAGGGTTGAAGATGATGTTTTGGTTAGTTCTCATCTATAAGAGGACAATACCCACATGTTCTTTTATGGCTTAGTACCAAATGTTGTATACTCTTCAGTTTAGATGGTTCCATGAGACATTGTAAAGGTTTATTGTTTTAATGAAAGTCTTCTGCTTGTGTATGTTATTGAAGAGTTCTTCGTGTGTGAAGAAATTTTTAATTTCTTACTTATTTTAGAGTGTTTATTATGCAATGAATGATATGAGTGACTTAAGTGAGACTTCTCAGAGTCTTGTATGCCGTGTGGCGACTCAAGAATGCTCTAACATCTAGGGTGTACTTGTGAGTCGTGACAATAATGCATATATCATGATAACAGAACATTTGTATAAAACATGCTATTTTGAGTAAAACTTCATATCATTAGTAAGAGAATCACATATAAAACTAACACCACATATATGACATAAGATCACTTTAAAAATGAAAGCATGAGACCTTCTTACCAAAGGTGATTCTACGGCTCAGTTGAGTGAGTTATGAAGCAATCGCCCGTAAAATCCCTTCACACACCAAAGAGATCCTTTAAATTACCTAATATAATATTATTCCCATTTCATTAATTAAACACCCTACCTAGAGTTTCTCTAATACTCACCTAAGTAGGACATGAATATACCGCCCATACACCCTCTTCAAGCATAACTAAGCAATCCTCAAAGCTACTCTAGGTAAGTACCTTTTCATTAACATACCTTTACTTAATTCATTATGTCCATTATACATATTAAGAGACATCAATAAATCAAGTACTTTCACATAATGGTCGTGGAGAAGACCTAGGGACTCACATACTAACATCTTCAAATCATAGTCGTGCGATGTCTAGATAGCATCCCATTCCACTACCTAAACTTCCTACTACTTATCCAACACTAGCATGTATCCCACATGATGAGAATAGGGAATAACCTACATAGACCATAATAGCTAGGCATGGAATTCGGAGTCTACCCTACTCTGATTGAGGCACATGGTTATGGAATGTTGACGGCTTTTATGAACACTAGTCTCCTTCTCAAGCAGAGTCACATTGCACTCTATTCTCCTACTCAAGTAGGCACGGTACTAGACTTTGTTCTCATAGTGTAAGCTCAATCATATAAAGGCATATGAGAAGGTACCATCTCTTTGGTCTACCAACTCATAGTACCCCTACTAAGAATGGGTCCACAAGGGTTGCCACTCAAGTTCTATAAGGATACCTCATTCTTAACCTTTTTTTTATTTAGAAGTTCCGTGTATTAGTCATTCTTAGAAGGGCACCATCTTAGGTCTACCGATCCCAGACTTTCATTTAACATTCATTAATACACATACAAGACAAAGGTGCATAACCCTACTAAGTTAAGATGTTCATATTCATATTCTTCATGTATCAAGTAAGGTACATAGGTCTACAAAAAGAGAAAAGACAAAGGCACCATCAAAGTTGTCCCGTATTTGCATAAATATACCTTAACTTTCAAAGTGTCCTATCACACACAAAAATATTTAATATCTTTGTTAATGGGCCATTTTGACCCATTCCATAGTTTGGGTTGTTACCACGCACATGAGACGTGTCATGCAGTATATTCACTGCCATGGACTAATTTAAAAGCGCCATGTGTGATAATTTTTCCTTTATTATTAATTGTTTAATCAATTTATGTCACCTTCCCTAAATTTAAATCAAAATAATCGTTGCAATCCCTAATTTTTTTAGAATTGTCGACTAAAGAAAGTCATAATTGCGATTAAAAGGGTTAAGAGGGTACAAGGGAAAAAGGGATTACATTTTGCAAAACCGTTTGATCGAATACCTTCATGAAATCCATTGTTCGATTTGCAAATCATCAAAATTCAATAAAAAAAATTAATCTTTAAATTCTTAAAATTATGTAATCAAAATTTAAGAAAATAAGATTCTTGTGAATATATATGTGCATTTTGGTGATTTGGATGAAAAAGAAATCTGCAATTGATGAGATCACTAGAAATCTTACAATGCTTAAACAAAGATGATGAAGAAGAAAGATATACTATTTTTGGAGCTTTGAAAAAATGTGCAGAAACTTCTGGACAAATGAAAAATGTGATGTTCTTGTTCAATAAATTCAGAACAAACATTCCCAAGCTTTGGATACTCTTGTATAAACCCACCAACAATAGGTCATCCCTTAATTATTGGAGGCAAACAGTACATAGATCTTGGCATAACTAGTGCAGATATGAGCAAAGGGTTGCAACTAAAAGCAATCCCACATTCAAAATCTTGTTGTCATCTAACTCCATAACTGAACAAAAAAAACTCGAATGAAGAAAAATTAATGAAAATTTCTTGAAGATACATGCTAAACTTTATATATTGTCTCCAAATACCATTATTAACCCTTTTACGACTTTAAAACCTCATGATACAAGTGTTAGGCTCTAGTTTAGCCGAGCTTATTTTTTAGGGTGTAACAGTTTTATTACTCTTTCATTTGGATAATGTTGTAAGCGTATATTGGCATGTTGAATATGTATTGACTATGTCCAAGATTTTTATTCGTTTAGATGGTTCACTATGAGACGAAGTATTAGAAAAATCCTTATGTATCGATTATGTTATATAAAAGTACAAGCCTATGTAAGATTCCTATGTGAGAAGTCTATAAACTCCCTAAGTAGTATGTGAGAGGTCTATGTAAACCTCATTATATAGATGTATGTGAAAAGTTATAATTTTTTTGCATTTTTAACCTACGAATTGTAATGATGAATGCTAAGAGGATAGTCATAGTCCTCCTCGAAGACGAGGACTTCGGTTACGTCTAGGGGGTGCTCTGCGGTCGTGAACAACCTTGGTGTCAGAGCATGAGGTTGAAATTAGCTAATAATTGATGTCTCATTGAACCACGTTTACATAGAGTCTTGTTCATGGTTGTGAAGCGTGCCACATTTATGTCTGAGAGGTTATGTGACGCTTAGGAATTCTAACTTATTGAAATTTGAATGTTGTGCCTTAAGAGTTAAAACTATGTGTCCCTTTTACTTCTAATCCTTTTCTTGTAGAGATAGGATATGACTACAATTTGTCCAGCTGCAAGAAGAATGGAAAGATAAGGTTGGCATTTGTGACTTTTTCTCAAGTCATGACAACCCAAGCTCAATCCATGACGGCGCAAGCGAATGGTGAGGTTAGACCTCGTTTTCAACCAAATTCTAGTACAAGGGATACCCCCTAAAGGGATTTCATGAGGATGAATGTCATATGTTTTATGGGTCTAAAGTAAATGAAGATCCCCAAGACTTCATTGATGAAGTTTATATGATTCTCTATGTCATAGGGTTCACTTCTAATGAAAAGGCCGAGTTAGCTTCCTATCAACTCAATGATTGGTTGAAGAGTGTCGTTCATCGATGCTCCATGAAAACATGTATATCTATAGGTTGATAGTTCATGCGCAACGACTTTAGGAGACTAGACTCAACATTAAAAATAGGGAGTTTAAGAAATCCCAGTCTTACGAGAAAGGTATTTCCAAGGGTAGGCTTGAGATTCAAGACAAGCCTAGGTTCAAGAAGAGGGTTTCCAACCAATTTCCTTCCAATTTCCCAGGATTCCTCCCGAATGAGAAATTGACTTTGGTATTAACTTATTACCGGATACGAATCAATTTCAAATCCTCCTTTTCAGATGGATCCGGCTGAATTGAAAGAGTTGAAGGCTCAACTCAAAGAATTGTTAGATAAGGGGTTTATTCAACCTAGTATTTCACCTTTTTGGATGGCTTTGGTATTTTTTTTTTAAGAATAATGATGGATACCTTAGGATGTGCATTGACTATACTGAACTTAATAAAGTCACCATTAAAAACCAAGTATCCTCTCTCTTAGTTTGACACCTAGATAGATCAACTCCAAGGAGCAAGCTACTTTTCTAAGACTGCCTTGAGGTCGGGGTATCATCAACTTAGGGTGAGAGGTGAGGATGTGCCTAAAATAGATTTTCAAACTAGGTATGGTCACTATGAGTTTCTGGTAATTTCATTTGGTCTCACTAATGCCCTGACGGGTTTAATGGAAATAATTAATAGGGTGTTTCAAAATTACCTAGATTAATTTGTCATTGTCTTCATTGATGACATCTTTGTATATTCGAAGAATAACGGTGAACACATGGTTCTTTTGAGAGTGGTGTTATAATTTCTTAAGGAACACCAAATATTTTCCAAGTATAACAAAATGTATGTTTCGGTTGAGATCGTTGGCATTTCTTAGTCATATCATCTCTAGTGAGGGTATTGAGGATGATCCAAAGAAAATCGAGGCAGTAAGAATTGGCGTAGACCATTTACCCTAACCGACATGTAACGACCTGTTTAGTCATTTTGAGCAGAAGATTTTATTTCTGGAAAAATAGGCTGAGGCGACGGACCGTCATGGGCACGACGGACCGTCGCAGGGTCTCGTTTCAAAACACTTGGAAAATCTGAAATTGGGTACTGAAAATCGACTCTCTGAACTTCGTAACGAAATGGCAGGACGGATCGTCACAGGTGTGACGGACCGTCACAGAGTCTTCAGTGGAAATCCACTCTCTGGACCTTGCGACGACCTGCAGGACGGACCGTCGCAGGCACGACGGGCCGTCGCAGGTTGCGCAATCCCAGTTTGGGTCGGATTTCTTTATACGTTTAAAGGGACGTTTTTGACTATTCCTGCTTTAATTATAAAGTTAGAGGGTTAATGTTAATAAGTCTAATTACTTGGGGGTTAAAAGAGGTAACCTTAATTTAATTAGTGGGTTATTATTGCCATCTTTTATTCTTAATTATATGTTAATTAGGGTAAAAGAAAGAGGGTTTGAATAAGAAAAATAGAAAGAACAAAGAGAGACAGAAAAGATGAAGAGAACGAGTAGAGAGAGAGAGAGACGAAGAGGATAGCAAGGATTTTGAGAAGATAGCTTGTTGATCGCAATTCTTCGGTGGAGGTAGGTTATGGTTTTTACACTATTCGTAGTAAACTCTTAATAGCGAATGATATGTGTTGGTAGTATTATAGAATCTTCTTTATGCTTAATTGTGTGTATGCATGATGTGATTTTATATATATGATGAGTGATGAAACAAGCATGATGAAGCTATTGAATCCCAAATCTTGATAAAAACCTAATCTCTTGTTAATGATGATGCCTTGATATAAAAGAAGGCTTGATGAACTAAAGTGATGAGATGATGACGCCTTGGTATAAAAGAAGGCTTGATGAATTAATAGAATGAGATTAGTGGATCGGAGTGTCACGTACCGACACATAGAATTAGTGGGACGGGTGTCACGAACCGACACGTAGATGTAGGGGATCGGAGTGTCACATACCGACACATAGAATTAGTGGGACGGGTTTCACGAACCGACACGTAGATGTAGGAGATCGGAGTGTCACGTACCGACACATTGAATTAGGGGATCGGAGTGTCACGTTCCGACACATAGTAGTAGGGGATCAGAGTGTCACGTTCCGACACATAGTAGTAGAGGATCGGAGTGTCACGTACCGACACAAGAGGAATAAAGATAACGAATCTTGAAAGATGATAATATACTCAATCTAAAGAACATGTATCCCAAACGAGTATGGTATGGAGGCTTGAGTCCTCACAGATATGTTCAGTGATGCTATAAATGATGTTTGTACTTGTTGCTATAACATGTTAAGAATATTAGTTGATTTTATGATGTTATCTGAGATATATTGCTTTCTATTTTGAGTTGGACGATGATACCTACTCAGTACTTGTGGTTGTACTGACCCCCCCTACTTTTATGTTTTCTTCTTGTATATTGTGGTATGCAGCAAACGTGCCGTCATCTTCGACTCAACAGTAATTCTAGCCAGTCTTCGTCACACCGGATCTTCAGGGTGAGCTAATGCTTCTAGCTTGGACTGGATCTCCTTCATCATGTCTTGATGCCTTGAAGTTTCGGCATAGACTAGCTTTTATTTGTTTTAGCTTCTTAGAATACTCTTAGTTTAGTAAATTGATCATAGATGTTCTTGTGGTGATGACTTCCAGATTTTGGAGAAATAATAGATGTTGAATTTTAGAAGATATTGAATTGTCTTTTATTTATGAGTTTAAGTCTTCCGCATTGCTTTATGTTGATATTAAATTGAAATGGTAAGGTTTAGATTGGTTTGTTCGCTCACATAGGAGGGTAAATGTGGGTGCCAGTCGCGATCCGATTTGGGTCGTAACAAACTTGGTATCATAGCATTAGGTTCGTTGGTCTCATCACACAAGAACAGGTCTAGTAGAGTCTTAAAGAACGGTAGGGGGACGCCTTTACTTTTCTTTGAGAGGCTATAAGACTTTAGGAAAATTCCATTCTTTCTTTCTTTCTTTCGTGCTATTACTTGGATCCAATTGGTATCTAGGTGATACAAATTGGTATCTGACCATCTTCACTCTATTTCGCAGATGGTTAGAACTAGAGGAACGACTACGCCAACATCAACATCAGCAAGACAAGATGCATCTGAGCCAGCCACTGGGGCTGTAGCTCGAAGTGGAACAGTGGCAAGAGGCCGCGGTAGAGGTCATGGGAGGACGTCCTCTAGAGGGAGAGGACGAGCACCTAACCCATCTGGTGCTAGGGCGGTGACTCCTCCACCGACTGAGGAAGTAATAAGAGAAGGGGGGGATGGGGAGAATGAACAAGTACAGAATGATGAAATGCCACCCCAACCAACCCCAGAGATGATCAATCAGGTTCTCGCTTATCTTAGTGGGTTGTCTGATCAGGGTCAGGCACCTCCAGTGTTTTCTGCACCAACACCTCCGGTTTCAGAGGTACAACATGCAGCCACTATGGCTCCTAGTATGGATGCCTCATTGGACATAGGCACGTTCCCACGTCTAACTACTGGGCCTATAATGACAAATGATCAGCATGAACTTTTCAGTAAGTTCTTGAAATTGAAACCTCCAGTCTTCAAGGGTGCTGAATCTGAGGATGCTTACGTTTTTCTGGTTGACTGTCATGAGCTACTACACAAGATGGGTATAGTAGAACGGTTTGGTGTTGAGTTCGTGAGTTATCAGTTTCAAGGGAACGCCAAAATGTGGTGGCGGTCACATGTTGAGTGTCAACCAACAGAGGCGCCACCTATGACTTGGGCCTCATTCTCTAGCTTGTTTATGGAGAAGTATATCCCCCGGACTTTGAGGGATAGGAAAAGGGATGTCGGTCAATACATATGAGGCTAAGTTTCGTGCACTATCCAGATATGCCACCCAACTTTGTTTCAGTCCACAAGAGCGGATTCGCCGTTTTGTGAAGGGGTTGAGATCAGAGTTGCGAATTTCAGCTTTACAGGTAGCGGCCACAGCGAAATCTTTTCAAGAGGTAGTAGACTTCGTAGTAGAGGTGGAAGGAGTGAAGCCAGATGAATTCACCATGGCTTCGACATCGAAGAGGTTTCGAAAGGGAGGTGAGTTTAATGGTTCTTACTCTAGAGGACAGGGTTCCGGAGGTTACTCAGTTCGACCCATTCAGTCTTCACTACAGACTGTAGTTGGGGGTCCACCTCAGACCGGTCAACATTTCTCTGAGAGACCCATGCGTGAATCTAGAGAGTGTTATGGATGTGGGGAGACTGGACATATTAGGAGGAATTGTCCAAAACAGAGTAATAGACCCCCCAATAGCTAGAGGTATAGGTGGTCATGGCAGAGGCCGTTATTCTGGAGGGCGTGGTGGCCGAGGTAATGGTGGTCACCAAAACGGCCGGTGTGATGGACAAACTGGAGCCACTACATCACAACATGGTAGGGACAACGGACAAACAAACGAAAGGGCCCATTGTTATGCTTTCCCTGGGAGATTGGAGGCGGAGACATCCGATGCTGTCATCACAGGTAACCTTCTGGTTTGTGATTGCATGGCTTCTGTATTGTTTGATCCCGGATCCACATTTTATTATGTATCTTCCTCATTTGCTAATGGTCTAAATTTACATTGTGAATTACTTGATACGCCTATTCGTTTTTCTACTCCGGTGGGTGAGTCTGTGGTAGTTGAAAAGGTATATAGGTCTTGTTTGGTGAACTTTGTGGGAAGCAACACTTATGTAAATTTGGTTATCTTAGAAATGGTTGATTTTGATGTGATTCTGGGTATGACTTGGCTTTCTCCGCAATTTGCGATCTTGGATTGTAATGCTAAAACGGTGACGTTAGCCAAGCCTGGGACAGATCCGTTAGTGTGGGAGGGTGACTACACTTCCAATCCGGTGCGTATCATCTCCTTTCTTCGTGCTAAGAAAATGGTTAGTAAAGGGTGTTTAGCTTTCTTGGCACATCTCAAGGATGACACTACCCAAGTACCTTCGATTGAGTCGGTTTCGGTGGTCCGTGAGTTTCTGGATGTGTTCCCTGCAGATCTTCCTGGTATGCCACCAGATAGGGATATTGACTTCTGTATTGATCTTGAACCGGGTACTCACCCCATTTCTATACCCCCTTATAGAATGGCTCCCGCGGAGTTAAGAGAGTTAAAAGCCCAACTTCAAGAGTTGTTGAGCAAAGGCTTCATTAGACCAAGTGCATCTCCTTGGGGTGCTCTGGTTTTGATTGTGAAGAAGAAGGATGGGAGTTTTCGGATGTGCATAGACTACCGGCAGTTGAACAAGGTGACCATAAATAACAAGTATCCTCTTCCTCGCATTGATGACTTGTTCGATCAGTTACAAGGTGCTTGTGTCTTCTCTAAGATTGACTTGAGATCCGGTTATCATCAATTGAAAATACGGGCAACGGATGTGCCAAAGACTGCTTTTAGAACCAGGTATGGGCATTACAAATTTGTAGTGATGTCTTTTGGTCTTACGAATGCCCCTGCTGCGTTCATGAGTTTTATGAACGGTATTTTTAAGCCATATTTGGATCTCTTTGTGATCGTATTTATTGATGATATACTGATATACTCTAAAAGTAAGGAGGAACATGAGGAGCATTTGAGAATGGTACTGGAAATATTGAGGGAGAAAAAGCTTTATGCCAAGTTCTCTAAGTGTGAGTTTTGGCTAGATGCAGTGTCCTTCTTGGGGCACGTGGTTTCTAAGGATGGGGTGATGGTGGATCCTTCTAAGATCGAAGTAGTGAAAAATTGGGTAAGACCTACTAATGTGTCAGAAATAAGGAGCTTTGTTGGGTTAGCTAGCTACTACCGTCGATTTGTCAAAGGATTCTCTTCCATTGCTTCCCAATTGACGAACTTGACTAAGCAAAATGTTCCATTTGTATGGTCGGATGAGTGTGAGGAAAGCTTTCAGAAGCTCAAGACTCTGTTGACTACTGCACCAATTCTCACCTTGCCAGTGGAAGGTAAGAATTTCATTGTCTATTGTGATGCATACTATTCGGGTTTGGGTGCGGTGCTAATGCAAGAGAATAATGTGATTGCTTATGCTTCAAGACAATTAAAAGTGCATGAACGTAACTATCCAACTCATGATTTGGAATTGGCCGCGGTAGTGTTTGCATTAAAGCAATGGAGACACTATTTATATGGGGTTAAGTGTGAGGTCTATACGGATCATCGTAGCCTACAGTATGTCTTTACTCAGAAAGATTTGAACTTAAGACAGAGGAGATGGATGGAACTACTGAAGGACTACGACATCACTATTTTGTATCATCCGGGGAAGGCGAATGTTGTAGCGGATGCTTTAAGTAGAAAGGCGGGAAGCATGGGATGTCTAGCTCACTTGCAAGCTTCTAGACGCCCATTGTCTAGAGAAGTTCAGATTCTGGCTAACGACCTTATGAGATTAGAAGTAAATGAGAAGGGAGGATTGTTGGATAGTGTGGAGGCGAGATCTTCTTTTCTTGACAAGATCAAGGGGAAACAGTTTGATGACGAGAAACTAAGCCGAATTTGAGATAAGGTGTTGCGAGGAGAGGATAAAGAAGAGATAATGGATGAGGAAGGTGTTTTGAGAATCAAGGGAAGGGTATGTGTACCCCGTGTTGATAATTTGATCCACACTATTCTTACAGAGGCTCATAGTTTCGGATATTCTATACACCCTGGTGCAACCAAGATGTACCGTGACCTAAAGCAACACTTTTGGTGGAGTAGAATGAAGCGTGATATTGTGGATTTTATTGCCAAATGTCCAAACTGTCAACAAGTAAAGTATGAACACCAAAGGCCCGGAGGAACACTTCAGAGAATGCCCATTCTGGAATGGAAATGGGAGAGAATTGCAATGGACTTCGTGGTTGGTATTCCAAAGACATTGGGCAGGTTCGACTCCATTTGGGTGATTGTGGACAGATTAACTAAGTCTGCTCATTTCATTCCGGTTAAGGTGACTTACAATGCAGAGAAGTTAGCCAAACTTTACATCTCAGAAGTTGTTCGATTGCATGGAGTTCCACTGTCCATCATATCAGATAAAGGTACGCAGTTTACTTCTATGTTTTGGAGAACATTGCATGCGGAATTAGGTACTAGGTTGGACCTTAGTACTGCATTTCACCCTCAGACCGATGGTCAGTCTGAGCGAACGATTCAAGTGTTGGAGGATATGCTTCGTGCATGTGTGATAGAATTTGGTGGCCATTGGGATAGCTTCTTACCCTTAGCAGAGTTTTCATACAGTAATAGCTATCACTCAAGCATTGATATGGCTCCATTTGAAGCATTGTATGGTAGGAGATGTAGGTCTCCCATTGGTTTGTTTGATGCTTTCGAGGTTAGGCCTTGGGGTACTGATCTTTTGAGGGATTCGATAGAGAAAGTGAAGTCCATTCAAGAAAAGCTTCTAGCGGCGCAAAGTAGGCAAAAAGAATATGCAGATCGAAAGGTTAGGGACTTAGAGTTCATGGAGGGTGAACAAGTCTTGTTGAAAGTTTTGCCAATGAAAGGGGTGATGCGGTTTGGTAAAAGAGGAAAGCTTAGTCCAAGGTATATTGGTCCATTTGAAGTTCTGAAGCGAGTAGGGAAGGTGGCTTATGAGTTAGCCTTGCCTCCAGGGCTGTCCGGAGTACATCCGGTATTCCATGTGTCGATGTTGAAAAGATACCATGGGGATGGAAACTACATTATCCGTTGGGATTCAGTTTTGCTTGATGGGAATTTGTCTTATGAGGAGGAACCTGTTGCCATTCTAGATAGAGAAATTCGCAAGTTGAGATCAAGGGAGATTGCATCCATCAAAGTTCAATGGAAGAATCGACCCGTTGAAGAAGCCACTTGGGAGAAGGAGGCAGATATGCGAGAAAGATACCCACATCTGTTTACAGATTCATGTATTCCTTTTTGCCCTTGTTTTCCTTCTTGTGATCGTTCGGGGACGAACGATGGGTAAATTGGTATCTATTGTAACGACCTGTTAAGTCGTTTTGAGCAGCAGATTTTATTTCTGGAAAAATAGGCTGAGGCGACAGACCCCACGACGGACTGTCATGGGCACGACGGACCGTCGCAGGGTCTCATTTCAAAACACTTGGAAAATCTGAAATTGGATACTGAAAATCAACTCTCTGAACTTCGTAACGAAATGGCAGGACGGATCGTCACAGGTGTGACACCGTCACAGAGTCTTCAGTGGAAATCCACTCTCTGGACCTTGCGACGACCTGCAGGACGGACCGTCGCAGGCACGACGGGCTGTCGCAGGTTGCACAATCCCAGTCTGGGTCGGATTTCTTTATACGTTTTAAGGGACGTTTTTGACTATTCCTGCTTTAATTATAAAGTTAGAGGGTTAATGTTAATAAGTCTAATTACTTGGGGGTTAAAAAAGGTAACCTTAAGTTAATTAGTGGGTTATTATTTCCATCTTTTATTCTTAATTATATGTTAATTAGGGTTAAAGAAAGAGGGTTTGAATAAGAAAAATAGAAAGAACAAAGAGAGACAGAAAATGAAGAAGAGAACGAGTAGAGAGAGAGAGAGACGAAGAGGATAGCAAGGATTTTGAGAAGATAGCTTGTTGATCGCAATTCTTCGGTGGAGGTAGGTTATGGTTTTTACACTATTCGTAGTAAACTCTTAATAGCGAATGATATGTGTTGGGTAGTATTATAGAATATTCTTTATGCTTAATTGTGTGTATGCATGATGTGATTTTATATATATATGATTGTGATGAAACAAGCATGATGAAGCTATTGAATCCCAAATCTTGATAAAAACCTAATCTCTTGTTAATGATGATGCCTTGATATAAAAGAAGGCTTGATGAACTAAAGTGATGAGATGATGACGCCTTGGTATAAAAGAAGGCTTGATGAATTAATAGAATGAGATTAGTGGATCGGAGTGTCACGTACCGACACATAGAATTAGTGGACGGGTGTCACGAACCGACACGTAGATGTGATGAGGGATGACACGAGTAGGTTAGTACGACGATAGAATTAGTGGGAGGGACACGAGAACGAACTGGACGTAGATGTAGGGGATCGGAGTGCACGTACCGACACATTGAATTAGGGGATCGGAAGTGTCACGTTCCGACACATAGTAGTAGGGGATCGGAGTGTCACGTTCCGACACATAGTAGTAGAGGATCGGAGTGTCACGTACCGACACAAGAGGAATAAAGATAAAGAATCTTGAAAGATGATAATATACTCAATCTAAAGAACATGTATCCCAAACGAGTATGGTATGGAGGCTTGAGTCCTCACAGATATGTTCAGTGATGCTATAAATGATGTTTGTACTTGTTGCTATCACATGTTAAGAATATTAGTTGATTTTATGATGTTATCTGAGATATATTGCTTTCTATTTTGAGTTGGCCGATGATACCTACTCAGTACTTGTGGTTGTACTGACCCCCCCTACTTTTATGTTTCTTCTTGTATATTGTGTGTGCTAGCAGCAAACGTGCCGTCATCTTCGACTCAACAGTAATTCTAGCCAGTCTTCGTCACACCGGATCTTCAGGGTGAGCTAATGCTTCTAGCTTGGACTGGATCTCCTTCCTCATGTCTTGATGCCTTGAAGTTTCGGCATAGACTAGCTTTTATTTGTTTTAGCTTCTTAGAATACTCTTAGTTTAGTAAATTGATCGTAGATGTTCTTGTGGTGATGACTTCCAGATTTTGGAGAAATAATAGATGTTGAATTTTAGAAGATATTGAATTGTCTTTTATTTATGAGTTTAAGTCTTCCGCATTGCTTTATGTTGATATTAAATTGAAATGGTAAGGTTTAGATTGGTTGGTTCGCTCACATAGGAGGGTAAATGTGGGTGCCAGTCGCGATCCGATTTGGGTCGTGACACGACATTAGAAGTTTCTTGGGTTTAGCCGGGTACTATAGGAGGTTCGTGGATGGCTTTGCGTCCATTTAGAAGTTTCCAAATTTTGAAAGATAGGCTTACTTCTTCTCTAGTATTGACTCTACCGGAGTGTACCAAGGGTTTCGTGGTGTATTGTGATGTATCCTGAGTATGCTTGGGGTATGTTCTTATGCAACATGAAAATGTTGTAGCCTTTTCCTTTAGACAACTCAAGGTGCATGAGACGAATTATCCAACTCATGATCTTGTATTAGCAGTCATAGTTTTTGCTTTGAAAAATATGGAGGAATTACTTATATGGTTTTCATGTGGATGTGCATACCGACCATAAGAGCCTTCAATATATCTTTACTCCAAAAAAGTTAAATCTCCAACAAAGAACATGGTTGGAATTGCTGAAACATTACGACATAAGTGTGCTCTACCACCTTGGAAAGGCTAATGTGGTTGTGGATGCTTTCAGTCGTATGACCATGGTAGTGTGTCTCATGTAGAAGAAGGGAAGAAATACCTAGTGAAAGATGTTTATAGGTTGGATAGAATGGGTGTTCGATTAGAATATTCCCCAAATGGTGGTTTTGTGGTGCATAATGACTCCGAGTCATCCTTAGTGTAAGACCCCCAAAATGAATTAGGTGTCTTGAGACTCACTTGTTCCTAGAAATCTTGTTAATATGCTAATTTAAGAGATTTAAAACATGTATGATTTTTTTGAAGTCATTTGGAAGTCTAACATTCAAAAAAGTCAAAGTCGTTTGAAAGTTAGCCTATGAAACGTGCATGTGTGTCTTGGTGTGTATTGACATGTTGTTTTGGTTGAAAATGATGTGGAAGGTACCTAAAATGTTAACGATAGTATTTACATTGGAAACGTTCGGGCACGACTCCCCAAGGGACCCGCAAAAAGACCTCAAGGAGGACCCAAAGACTGCCTAGACACTGCCTTCTACCTACGCCTGCAAATGATAGTCAGTAGGCTGACCTACGCATTGTCGATGGGGAGGGGTCCTTCAAAACTTAGCCAAGTGAAGGCTCAAGCCAGTTTACAATCCTCAAACCCAAAGGTCGGCCAACAGTTTTCACGACCCCAGAATACACCCTAGAAGATAGGGCACTCTTGGATTGTAGCACGACAGACTTGACCTCTCGGAGGTCTTGGACAAGCTCTTTTCTATCATTCATCACATATACATATATGAAAAGTAGTGTGGAATTAAAAAATTTCACAAGATTCGAATAGTCTTTCAAAAACTCTTTCATATAAAGTAATAGGAAATACTAAGTCTCATATCATCAAATCATAGAGTCAAAATATACTTGGAACACGACCTATACAATCAAAATATAGTACTAGTAAGTCTATTACAATGCTTCAACAAAAGAAACTCTAAGATAATGATGCCTCGAGTCAAATGTGGGCATACTTCAACCTTTCTTGAAATATTCTACAATCCAAGCTTCACTCTCAAAGCACGTTAACCTATGAATCACTTTAGAGATAGATAAAAGCATATAATTAGTACAAACACATGTACTAAGTATGGCATAATGAATAAAAATTATGATAAAGGACATTTAATGGAAATATGCTCTTTTTTATTAAAACATCATATACAAGCATAAGAACAACATTTAATACCTTAGAAAAACATAAGATAACACTTAAACATTTTATCTCATTTTAAGAACATTACAGTGAACTATGTCACTGTTACAGTGAAGTTCTTCAACTTCACAGTGACCCCTTTATAACATGCAACCTTCTCACTAAAAGTTATCCTAAGACTCAATAATACAAAGAGAGAATCTAAGCACACCTAAATGATCCTCAATACTACCTACAATGATACAAATACACCTATAATACACCAAAACACATAACATGAGATTCTGTTACCAAAGGTGATTCTTAGGCTCACTTGAGTGAGTTGTGAAGCAACCACCCATACAATCCCTTCACACACACATAAGATATCCTTTAGACTACCTAAGATAAGATTATTATCACTTCATTAATAAAAATTACTATCTAGATTCACTGTAAAGACTTCCCTAGGTAAGACATGAAGAGAGTATCCCTTATCCCCCTTCACACTCTAACTAGGCAATCCTTAAAGTTACTCTACGCTAGGTATTTATTTACATACTTCTTTACTTGAGTCATTATCATCATTATTTCATTCAATAGACATTCATCACATAAGGACATTCAAGTAATGGTCTTGGAGAATACCTAGGGACTCACTCAATAACATCTTCAAAGTCTATTGTGCAATTTCTACATAGTGTCCCATACCACCATCTAAACTTCATAGAAATTCTCCAACACTAGTAGGCATTCCATATGATTAGAATAGTTAATAACAAACATATACCATGGTATCTAAGCATGGAACCGGAATTGTAACCTACTCTAATGGAGGGTTTTCTACTTACCAATGGTAGAACTTGAACACATCCTATGTAAGAACATGATTAAGGAATATGAAAGGTTTCTTTGCACCCTAGCCTTATTCTTAACTATAGCTACTTCGCTTACAATACTCACTCGGTGCTAGCCTTCGTTCTCATAGAGTAATTCACGTAAAGGATCACATGAAGAGTTCCATATCAAGTTCATAACCCAATCACATTCACTCTACCAAAGAGGTCCCCTAGAGTTGTCTATCAATGGCTAAGGGGATAGCTTAATGATTTTCCTAAGGATGATTTCATGTTGTTCTGTCCAACCAACCTTAAGTCCACCATTAAATCAAGAAGGATAGCATTACGGCTTTAGACTTCAAGGATCCTCTCAACTAGGTTGAGGGTGCCACATATTTTCACCTTCTCACTATTTTCAAGGCCACGTTTCATTCATACATACAATACTAAGAGATTGTAGCAGCCTAAGTCAAGACATATCATATTTATATTCATGCATGAGACAAATTATCCAACTCATGATCTTGAATTAGCTGTCATAGTATTTGCTTTGAAAATATGGAGGCATTACTTGTATGGTGTTCATGTTGATGTGTATACCGACCATAAAAGTCTTCAATATGTGTTTACTCCAAAGGAGTTAAATCTATGACAAAGAAGACGGTTGGAATTGCTGAAAGATTACGACATGAGTTTCCTCTACCATCTCGACAAGCCTAATGTGGTTGTGGATGCTTTAAGTCGTATGACCATGGGTAGTATGTCTCATGTAGAAGAAGGGAAGAAATACCTAGTGAAAGATGGTTATAGGTTGGCTAAATTGGTTGTTCGGTTAGAAGATTCCCTAAGTAATGGTTTTGTGGTGCATAATAACTCCGAGTCATCATTAGTGTAAGACCCCCAAAATGAATTAAGGAGTCTAGAGCCTCACTTGTGCCTAGTAATGTTGTTATTATGTTAATTAAGAGATTTAAAAAAATGTATGATTGATTTGAAGTCATTTGGAAGTCAAACATCCAAGAATGTCAAAGACATTCGAAGGCTAGCCTTTGATACGTGCATGCGTGTGTTGGTGTGTGTTGACATGTTTTACGTGTTTGTTTTGATTGAAACTTATGTGTAAGGTCTCTAACATGTTAATGAATGTATTTACGTTGGAAACGTCACGTCACGATGTAATGCCCCAAAACAAACTAAGGTGAACTAGAGCCTCATGAGTGTTCCTTGAGTTAGTTTGAAGTTAAAATGAGTTACTTTATTGTTATTAGGCAGTGTGTGAATTTTGGTTATGTTTTGAGGTCAAACGTCCAAGAACGTCCATGACGTTCGAAAGGTGTGCCTTAAATATCACTTGTGTATCTTGAGGTGTTTGGGTGAGTTTTATGTGTTCGTTTTGCTTGAAACTTACATGATATGTTCCTTAGACCTAGACGACAAAGTTTAGGGGTTTAACGTCTGGGAACGAACCTACATAGGACCCACGAGGGGCCAAGATGAAGGGCCCAAGACTTGGACTAAACTGCCAAAGCAGTAACCAAACAACGACCCTAAGGATGATCCGTCTACCTAGGGCGTAGATTGTCCCTACAAGTCAAGATATCCAGGTTCCATTTGGATCTAAGTGTAAACCAATGAGACCCTACCAACGGTCCGTTGATGCACAGACGGTCCGTTGGTTAGGTCTCGTCTGTGAGGTCTGCAAAACTGTTAAGTGGACTGCCTTGGCTTGGGGTGTTTGGTGAATTCACCTCAAGTCTGTTATTACCCTAGGACGTTAGTTTTAGGGTTAATTGGGTATATTAAAGTATTCTAAACCCTAATACCTCATTTTAGACCCCTCTTCCTAAAATCCAAAACCCCTCTTTATTAGAATTCTCTCTCAGTTTCTATGGAAGCTACAAGTCAAGAAATGCTAAGAGGGTTGTTGATGTTTGTTTCTTCATCAAAAATCATTGGTATTTGTTCAATTTGAGGTATGGTATCCATTCTTGAGCTCTCTTCCATTCAAGGAGTCCCTTCTAATGAATTTTTAAAAATGGGTTCTCAACCCTAGTTTCTTCTACCTTCAACTCTAAATATTGGACTTTCATGAAAAAGTATTGAATGACTTATTAATGATATTTCTAAGGTTATTAGGTGTTTTTAAGGCTAAAACTACAATAAAATCATGATAAAGCTTTTCTTTGAATGTTGGCTTAAGAAATGGGTTAAATGAGCATGTGTGTGTAGAGAATGAGCTTTGGTTTTCTTGCGTTATTACTACTGTTTAGCTGCTTCTATAAGGGATAAATTATGATGAAATGTTTATAAAAGATTATAGGTGATGAAACCTTGGATTAAAGGGTAAGTCGGTTACGATGTTTATATTGATTTTGAAATGCTCTTGAGTGGTATGTATGGTCCACCTTCTTGGTGGCGGTGTTTGCTAAAATTTTATGAATGTAAAGTTACTAGTTTATTGTGAATGAGGCCATGAAGGCTTGTTATGTGAAATAATATGGAAATGATGCTATTCTTGTTAAATGTGCCTTATGAAGTTACTATGTGAAATAGGCTAGAGAGTATGCTTAAATGAGGATATTCTTGTTAAGTGTTTTATGAAGCTTGTTATGCGAAATATGTCAAGGATTATGTCTAAGATGACTTATATGATTATGTAAAGTATGTTAAAGTGTGATGTGATGAAAGAAGTCCTAAGCATGTAGAGAATCAATTGTAAATTATATGATGCTTATGTTTAAGATGTTCTCACATGTACACACACACTCACACTTAAAAGAATGTATGATGCTAAATTGAGTAAAAAGGGGAGTTTCGGGGTGGACACTCTTCGTGAGTGGAGATGAATTGTCTAGTAGAAACCCCACTATTCCTAATAAGCTTTCCAAGATAGGTTGGAGGATGAATGCCCTTCATGAGTTGAGATATGGTATTCACTAGTTATCCTTAACCTATGGATTATAATGTTGAAAATTCGTGGGGAGTTATGCCTAGCACCGAGAGGATATGAAGGAGAGGTGGAGTACACTTCATGAGTTGCGATATTGTATTCACAAAGTACCTCTTGAGATGAGTACTCCTCGTTAGTAGATAATGAGTTACTTAGTAGCAATATACTTATACCTTAACTATGTGCCCACTTAGGTGTGATTATTGGAAAAGCCATGTAAAAGCTGATAAGTATGACCTTGCTCTAGGAAAGTGAGGATCCCTCATCCGATAAGGGTTAGTATCGGGATTCCATGTCTATCTCTCATGGTCTATGTCGGTTAAACCAAATCCCCATAAAAATTAATTGAAATAAGTCTTCTAAAAGAACTTACTACTTAGGGTAGGTGGTGGTATGGGACAATATCTACTCATTGCACTAGGTAGGACCCTCCGGAAGGGAAGACTTGGTGCCAAACCTTCTAAAAGAATGTACTACTTAGGGTAGGTGGTGGAATGGGACGCTATCTACTCATTGTATTAAGTAGTCATTCCGAAAGGGAAGACTTTGGTGGTTTGTTGGGTGTCTTTTAATTTCTTGACATGGATTGAGGGGCTTGTTTCTCCCGAGTTGAGTAAGCCGAAAGGGGTAGTCTTGAGGATTGATTTGGTGTGTATTGAAGGAGGCATATTCATACTTACTTCATGTCTTAACTTAGTGAGTCTAAGGATAATCTTTAGGTAGGGAAACTCTTACGAAAAATGAGTTCCCAAGGGCCCGGCTAAAGGCCGTCAAGGAGAACCCAAAGACTGCCTAGACACTGCCTTCTACCTACACCTACAAACGACAGTCAGTAGGCTAACCTACGCCCCATCAATAGGAGGCATCCTCCAAAACTTAGCTTGGTGAAGGCTCAAGCCAATGGACAAGCCTCAGACCCAAATGACGGCCAATAGTTTTCACGACCTGAGAGTACACCCTAGAAGACAGGGCACTCTTTGATTTTTGCACGGCATGCTTGACCTCTCAGAGGTCTGTTACAAGCCTTTATGTATCATTCATAACATATACATATATGAAAAGTAGTGCAGAATTAAAACTTTTTCACAATATTTAAATAGTCTTTCGAAAACTATTTCATATAAAAACCATAGGAAATACTAAGTCTCATATCATCAAATCATGGAATAAAAATATACTTGGGACACGGCCCATACAATCAAAATATAGTACTATTAAGTCTATTACAATGCTCCAATAAAAGAAACTCTTAAGATACTGATGCCTCAAGTCAAATGAGGACATACTTCAACCTTTCTTGAAAGATTCTACAATCCAATCTTCTCTCCCAAAGCACCTTCACCTATTAACCACTTTAGAGATAGATAAAAGCATAGAATTTGTACAAATACATGTACTATGTGTGGCATAATGCATAAAAATCATGATAAAGGATATTTAATGGAAATATGCTCTTTTTGATTAGAACATCATATATAACCATAAGAACAAAACTTAAAACCTTAGAAACACATAAGATAACACTAAACATTTTATTACATTTTAAGGACATTACAGTGAACTATGTCACTGTTACAGTGAACTTCTTCAACTTCATAATGACCCATTTCTAATATGAACCCTTCTCACTAAAAGTTATCCTAAGACTCAATTAATTAATACAAAGAGAGAATGCCCATACACCCTCTCTATGAACACCTAAATGATCCTCAAGACTACCTACAATGATACAAATACACTTACAATACAACAAAACACAACATGAGATTCTCCTACCAAAGGTGATTCTCAGGCTCACTTGAGTGAGTTGTGAAGCAACCACCCATACAATTACTTCACAAACACTTAATAGATCTTTTAGAATGCCTAATATAAGATAATTCTAACTTAATTAATCAAAATTACTATCTAGAGTCATTCTTAAGACTTTCCCATGTAAGAAATGAAGAGACCATCCCTTATGCCCCCTTCACACTTTAACTAGGCAATCCTTAAAGTTACTCTTAGCTAGGTACTTATTTATTTACATACTTCCTTACTTAATTAATTATTTTCATTAGTTCATTCAAGAGACATTCATCACATAAGAACATTCAAGTAATGGTCTTGGAGAAGACATAGGGAGTCACTAACTAATATCTTCAAAGCCTATTGCGCAATGTATAGATAGCATCCCATACCACCACCTAAACTTCATAGAACTTATCCAACACTAGTAGGTATCCCATATGATTAGAATAGTCAATCACCGACATAGACCATGGTATCTAAGCATGGAATTCTGAGTTATAACCTGCTCCAATGGAGGGTGTTCTACATACCAATGGTAGAACTTGGACACATCCCATATAAGCACATGGTTAAGGAATATGAAGGGTGTCTTTGCACTCTAGCCTCATTCTTCACTAAAGCTATTTCCCTTACAAAACTCACTCTGTGCTAGCCTTCGTTCTCATAGAGTAATTCACATAAAGGATCACATGAAGAGGTTCCATATCTATTTCATAACCCAATCACATTCAACCTACCAAAGAGGTACCCTAGAGTTGTCTTTCAATGGCTAACAGGATAGATTAATGATTTTCTGAAGGATGATTTCATGTCGTTCCATCCGACCAACCTTAAGTCCACCATTCACACAAGCCGGATAGCATTACAGCTTTAGACTTCAAGGATGTCATAACCTCTCAATTAGGTTAAGGGTTACACATAATTTCAACTTCTCACTATGTTCAAGGACACGTATCATTCATACATACAAGACTAAGAGGATTTAGCATCCCAATTCAAGACATCTCATATTTACATTCATGCATGCATCAAGTAAGGGACAAAATTCTACCACACAACACACACCAACACTTTACTTTATCACATATGGAAAAACACTCTAAAAGCACATAGGAATAACCATCATCATCTATAAGTCACCCTATATGCTACTATAACATCATAAATATAACCATCATAGACTCATATAGTCATGAAAGAAGAATCATGCATCAACTCTAAGACTACACACATAAGGACATAGTCATAGTCCAACATGATAACCTAACAACATCAATAGAAGAACACATACTTTCACCTTGATCAAATGTACATAGATATGCTCATACTTCATATAAATCAACTACATAACCATCATAATATATCAAGTAGTTGCTGAAAAGGCCATGATCATCATGATACATAAAATAACGCTGACAAGGCCACATCATTCAGAACTATAACACATAGCACCGCCACAATAAGTGGACCATACTGATCACAATATAATTCAAGACCTATATTACTTAAAATAAAGATAATTAGGGCAGCGTACCACCAATCCATTCTCACCATTTCAATCCATAGTTAAATCATCCAATTCAATATCAAAAGGCCCTTACCCATGGTCATGATCATCAATTCAATATGAAAATCCTGAATCTCAACCAATTCAATATAGATTTATCAATCTAAGACAGTCTATACATCAATTCAATACAATTCTTACATCATTCAATAGCCCATAGAAAAATACACTAGAATTCATAAACATTGAGCAAGAATATAACTTCCATAATATAGGCAATTTGAAGAGATTGTGTTTTGCATGTGTTTATGAATATTTTAGGCTAAAACCATCAAACTAAAATCAATTAAATCAATAATAAATGATTCAAAATGTTTTATGCATTAACCCATGGCTAGACCATAAAATGGACAAGTTCATCTTAATAAAACTTTACTAATCACTTTGAATTTTGGGCTCCTTGATGAAGAGAGTTTCAAGGAAGAAAACCATACCTCAATGAATCTAAACTATGAAATTGATGAATAATCACCAATAAAATCTTCAACCCAAACTCTTCCTTGAGTTTTAACGTCAAGTGGAGCTCTAGAGAGTTTCTTAGTGAATTTGGGGTTAATATTTTAAAATAATGAATTCATCTAGGTAGTTATGACTTAAAAACCCAGTTAAAATACCTAAATATCCTTAGGAAACCTCCCAAACTCTTATTAGGAAGTAGGGTGAATTTAACAATTCACACTTGCATTTAACAGTGAAGCTCTAAAATTGCAGACTTCACCTACGCTTGTCCATCGAAGGGCCATTTGTCCAACGACGGGCCATCATGGTTGGCCCTCGTTTGGATCAGAGAATGTACTATCAAGCTCCCTAGGCTAAGTCTTTACCCACGTTCTCCATCGACGGGGCATCGACCAGCCTGCTGGCCATTGATTGCCTCAATTATTTGGGCTGGTCTGCACAGACGTAGGTTCTTGTGAAGGGTCCATCCTTAAGGACCCTTGGTGTAAAATCCCGAAACCCTACCCTAGAAGTTATGGGCAATCTCAGATTTTCAACCGGCTTACTTGACCTCTCGGAGGTCTTGTACAAGCCCTTACATATCATTCATCGTATAAACATAGAGATAAGTAGTGCTGAATTAAAACTTTTCACAAAACATAACATAATCTTTAAATATATATTTCATATAAGGTCATAGGAAATACTAAGTTTCAATATCATCAAACTTAAGACACAAGTATACTTGGGAGACGGCCCATACTTTAAATTATAAAAATACTTAGTCTATTACAATACTTCAAATGAAAACATAAAAGACAGATATGCCCTCGAGTCAAATAAGGACATACTTCAACTTCTCTTGAACGATGCTACAGTCCAAGTCTTCACCTCCCAAAAGCTTCTCACCTACCAAAACATGTAAAGATAGATAAAAGCATGCATTAGTACAACCACATGAACTAAGTATGACATAATGCATAAAAATCACGAAAACGGATATTTATTTGAAATATGCTTTTCAATTAAAAATCATATCATAATCATAAGAACAACATTTAACAACTTAGAAACACATAATATAACATTTAATTGATTTAACCCAATCTTTAGTTAACTTAACAATGAGCTATATTCATTGTACAATGAATTGCTTCACTGTTACAGTGAAGTATCTCATCCTTCCTCTTAACACTTTCTAGCATGTAATCTCCTCACTAAAAGCTATCCTAAGACCCACTTAAGAAACACAAAGAGAGACCACCCATACAACCTCCCTAAGCATACCTAAATGACCCTCAAGAATACTTATAATAAGTCACATACACACTTCAAGACGTCAAACATATCAACATATAGATAATAGGACATTTCCTCATCAAAGGCTATCAAAAGAATTACTTAAGTAGATCAAGAAGATAACGTCCATGATTGACCTCTTCAAGACTACCTAAATAACCCTTAAGACTTACTAAGTTTTGATCATATTGTCAAGACCCAGATTGTGGAATCCATATATCAACCGGCGTCGTTGATCTCTCAGAGGTCGCAGACAAGACTCATCTCATCACATTCATCTAGTTAAATTTGCGGAAAATTTAAAACTTTTTATATGTATGAAGTATACATAGACTTCATATAATTATTAACCAGATATATCATATACTAAGATCAACATAAGAGAACAACCATCTAACATAATGAATCAATTCAAAAGTAAAGATGTATATATCATAAATAGTTTGCCAAATATGGCCTTATTACAAAGCTTCGAAATGAAAGTGCGAAAGAAATGCTAGGAAAAAATCAACTAGCTATGTCTAAAACTAAGGCTAGACTAAATCTGTAGCATCCTCGAAATTATGAGGACCTACCAAATGGTTTGAAGGAACGTTGAAGTCCAAACCGTTGCAAGTGTCGTCAACTTGTCCTCTGACCTTCACCTATAAAAATAGTAAGCAAGTGTCGTCAACCGTTCCTATTGACCTGCACCTATAAAAATAGAAAATAGTAGGGGGTTAGTACACCACTTGTAATAAGTATGGGTGTATGCATACATACACATAAATCTATGCATGATCAAAGAAAGCTCTTCGTAAACAACATGCTATTTCTGGAAAGCCTAGTGACTAGACTTTCCTAAATCGTTAGATGTGAATTGTGGTATGAATATGATGTGTTTTAATGCGCTTAAATCACATAACTCATTTTCTATATGACTAAAAAACATTAGTATCATCCACATCATTTTAGAACAACTCGGGCAAAGATTTGAGAGTTTGATCCTCTTAGGACGAGAGCTCCTCTTTGTACACTTAGATTATTTTTCAGTCTTTTTCTTCTTTTTGTTGTGTATTTCAATAACTCCTTTGGTCCTATGTTTAACTTACAAGTGCAATGATTCATTGTAGTCCCATACCCATGATAAATCGATGTAAGTAATCCAATGATTAAGGAATGATTTCCCTGCCTTATAGTGAGTCATTCTTTACACTATATATTCATTACCTTTCATAAGCAATTCTCTATTGATCATGTCATTGATTTCAGTACTTTCATGTTTTATATATTATACATTTCATATACATGAGACTTTGGAATCGTTGATATAGCATAAGACATCTCAAGTGAGGGCCAAACATATGGGACCTCAACCCGAGGTCCTTCTTTTGCAAAAACAGAGCCTGCTTTATTCGTTCATTCGTACTTCACATTATTCATTTCATTCATTCATAGGCTGATGTAAACACAAGCTATAGCTCGGATAAAGTTTAAGACTCTCATCGGAATCATGAAGTGCAATTACCAAGAAGGACCTAATGTCATTACTTGAATCTTATTTCACCTCCTGATTGTCTTGCACAAACACCTTCGGTATCGTTCATTTAGATATATTTCATATATTGAGGAACTCCAACCTTAACCGACATAGATCATGTGAGCATCATGAAATTCCGTGTCTACCCCACACTGAAAAAAGGTGGAATCACCGGCTAAAGTGACCCAAAACATGCTAGCGTACATGGGAATTGAACCCCGCCAAATCCTTATATTGGCAGTATAGTAGGTTTGAAGACTAGGATATATAAGTAGACCCATACCCGGATTTCTGAAAAGTCTTATCTCATGAGAGTTATGTGAACCTCTGCCCTTCCTGAAAGAAGGCATCACCGCTCATAGCTAGCATATCGGTGCTCAGTATAAAGTTCTATTTCATTCAACTCATACGTCATGGAAGCGGGCTTCTAGTATTAGGACATCGTAGCTCAATAGATGATTTCTCATCTCATCATAAGTATTAAGTATACATCAGTCTCAATATTTTCATTACAGTGTACATAAAGACTGGTCTCTTCATTAGCTTTACGCTCTCACAGGTGAGTACATTTTGATAACATTTACTTAGGATCATTTGAGATTGCTATCGTATTTCACATTAGTCTCTTATCATGTTGTCACCACATTCATTAACATTAGCACATTTGCTTTTCATAATTACTCACCCCTTTACATGAATGTTCATTTCTTCTTTATCTTCTAGTATTGACTCAAGCATTATGGAAGCTTGCTTCTAGGTTGAGATTTACTTACTCTATTTATGACTGGTCATACTTACTTTATATTGATAAAATGTGAATTTTCCTTACATATCATCCTTTGTGGTTAATGAGACTGGCTCACACCTTCTAACACCTTCATACTTTAGTATTCTTTTAACATAGTAGCTTAGGTGTAAGTGATACTTGTCTCACTTCCTTTAACACCCCATTCTGGTCACTTACTTATTTTAGACCCCTTTAATTATGTTATATCTCACGTTACTTACTTACTTTAGTGTAGTAGATTCATATCATCATTTATGGACGATGAGCACTTCATTCAATGAGTTCATATGTCATTCTTTTAGAGCATGTTGGAAGTTGTCCTAATGAGTGGCACGCCATTGATTATGGGTTCATTGAATTAGTTTAAAAGTGATTATATTATCATTTGATACTCTAACTACACAATATTGGCATATGATTAGTATTGGCCTCAACCTTTGAATATTAAACTACATAACCATTTTTGTTGGCATGTGCCAATTCTACATATGTTCTTATTTAAATTTAATATGTATTAACCATTAGCCAATCTTTTAATTATTTAACATAATATTATATCCATTAACATACATCATTTTTAGACAATGTATTGTTAGCCATTTTAATGGCATACGATTAGTATTGGCATGAACAATTGGGCAAAGATTTCATAACCATATTTGTTGGCATAAGCCAATTTTCATGTGCAACATGCTTAAGTTTTTATACATTATACATTAGCCAATCTTTTACTTATTTAGAGATAACATTATAGCCAATTCCCATTTAAATTTTGAACAATGTTTTTGTTAGCCATTTTATTGATATAAGGCAAACATTCACTCAAATTATGATTTCACGGAGATCCTTTTTAGCTAACCTTATAACATAAGTTTAGGCATAAAGTCTTTGTAAACATCTTGGACAAAATCATATTAGAATTTGATGAATATATCATCTTTATAACATCATATTAGTATCAAGTATGCACAACAGACCGTAACATCTTCATACATAACATTTTCGGACATATCTTTAACATAGTACCATTCTTTTAATTCACATAATAACACTTAGCATCAAATGAGTCCAATTAATATATTCATTCAATCATTATTTAATCAAATACACACTAAGATCATCCAGCACCACATACAAACAAAATGATTTCTAACCTATTCAACATTGAAATCGTAACAAGGATACAAGGGAAAGGAGTTCGATAAGAATGACGGCAAACAGCCCTAGTTTTCAAGATCTTTGAGTCATTAGAAAGAAAGTTCTCTTGGAGAAATAAGTCAAGGAGAGAAACTGATACCTTAAGTAGAACTTAATCTACGAATACCGCCTTGAACGAACCTTGAAGAAACCTTGAAAATTGTCTAAGAAATTTTCTATTTTTTTCTTGCGTTTTGTTCATTGTTTTTCTCATGCTTGTTTTCTTGTTTTAGTCGTGTATTTGTTTGAGTTTGAACGTGGTTTTTAGGTTTCGGGACATACCTTGACTTATTCAACTTAGGTTTTAATAAGTTAATTAAATTAAGTAATTAACTAATTACTAAAAAAACCCTCCTAAGTTGACTAAACATAGGAGAATGTTAATTTGATCAAAAATCTGAATTTTTGGTGTTGACTATCGTTTGGGTTAACATTTAGACTTTATATTAATTAATTAAATCCTTAATTTAATTAATTTAGGGACCTAGGTTGAGTACTAAAGTACCCCTAAGTCATTGGAACCATAATCAACCCTTTAGGACCATCCTAGATTTAGTACTAGGATGTTTCTTGCATTATACTAGGTTCGCATAAGAATTTTGATTTGACCCATTTAATTTAATTAATTAAATGTATAATTAATTAATTAAGTAACCTAGGGTTATTACTAAAGTACCCTTACATCGTTATAACCATAACTAATCCTTTAGACCATCCTAGGTTAAATACTAGGTTGTCTTTTTCTTGTCTAAACTGAAATCTAGGGTTATTTTTCGTTTCGACTGTTTAAATTAATTAATTAAGACTCTAAATCAATTAATTAATGATCCTAGGGTACTTACTAAAGTATCCCTAAGTTTTTAAGACCTTAACTAACTCTTTGGACCATCCTAGGTTAGGTACTACGTTGTCCCTTTCTTGTCTTAACAAAAATCTAAAAATTTCCCTTGTAGTTTTTTTTTAGCCCTTTTAAATTAATTAATTGATTTGATAAATAAATTAATTAGGTAACCTAGGAGAACTACTAAAGTACCCCTTAGTTTATAGGACCATAACTAACCTTTTGGACCATCCTAGGTTAGGTACTATGTTGTCTCTTTAACTAGTATTAGGTTAGTGTCAACCTGGTTTTGGTCCTAGATTGTTTAGTGGGTCCATTTCGGTTATTCCTAGGCTTGTTAGCTATTTGGTGCAGTAGGTTAGAGTCTAAAATTGGTTAGGAAGTTAGGCCCCACATGGAGTGGTCCCTTATGAACGTTTTTGTCCCTTTAACTACCCTAACCAAATTCAGTTTGGGTGGTCCCCTCCTTTGGTGCTTCTTCACATGTCTTGCACATGTGCTTGCACATGTTCTTGCACATGCGTTGGTTGTACTTTTATCACTAACTATTATTTATGGTTCCTTTGGGAATGTTTACCTATTGTCCAAAGGATCCTCACTATGTCCTTGGGCATTGCTTACTCTACATGATCATTTTAATTGATTATATGACATGGTAACTAGGCTTGACACTTGGATGCCTCATACCTTTTCAGTTAAAGGAAAAAGCATATTAGTTTAGGGTCTTAATTGCAGGTAGATTTATTGAACAACAATTTTGTATTGGGGTATGAAAACCCAAAAAGTATATTTTTTATTCGTATAAAGAAAATTGGCTAATATCACTTAGCCAATTTTTCTATACTATGACCAATATTTCTCATTATTGGTCATTGGGGTGCCTATGTACCCATAATAGGCTATCCTAAGGGTTGGCTCTTCATTATACATATGATTTTCCAGAATGTTACACATATCCACATAATCAATATATTCCCTAACTATAGTCATTTTAAATACTCATCTAAGTAAGAGACGAAGTGTCCATTCCTATGCCCCTTTTGCATCTTAACTAGAAAACTCTTAACTACTCTAGATAAGTACTTATTCCATTTACATACTTCATAACATAAGTAATTAGTTCATTAAGAATCATACATCACATAAAGGACATTCAAGTAATGGTCTTACACAAGACCTAGGAACTCTAACTAACACCTTTAAAGCCTATTTTGCATTGTCTATATAGTGTCTCATACCACCACCTAAACTTCATAGAACTTCTCTAATACTAGTAAGTATCACACATGATGAGAATAGTCAATAAACGACATAGACCATGATAGCTAGACATGGAATTCGGAGTTCTAACCTACTCCGAGATGGTGTTCTACTTGCCAATGGTAGAAATTAGACACAACCCATGTAGGCACTTGGTTAAGGAATATGAAGGGCATTCTTTGTAATAATCTCATTCTTAGCTAGAACTACTTCCCTTACCATACTCACTCGGTTCAAGCCTTCATTATCATAGATTAATTCACATTAAAGGTTCACATAAAAGGGTTCCATAACAAGTTCATAACCTAATTACATTTACCCTACCAAAGATATCCTCTTAAGGCTACCTTCGAATGGCGACAAGAAGCTCATGATGACTTTCCTAAGGATTTTTGTTCCAGCCAATTAACATTAAGTCCATCATTCCTTTACTTTGAAGGATACCATAACGGTTTACGACTTCAACATTCATCACCTTACTACTAGGTTCAAGGTTTTCACATAAAAGACCCTCTTACCTTCATTTAAGGTCACATGTCATTCATACATTCAAGACTAAGAGCTTTAACATCCTAAGTCAAGACATCACTTATCCATAATCATATATACATCAAGTAAGGGACACAGTTCAACTAAGACAAGACACCACATACTTCATTTTAACTAATAATACATGCCATTCTAGAAACACATAAATATAACCATATCATCTTCAAGTCATACTATAAACTATTAGAACATGATCAATGTGACCAAAATAGACTTATATAGTCAAGTAGGAATAACCAAGACTCAACCCTAAGACTATACACACAAGGTCAAAGTCATAGTCTAACACGATCACCTACATAACATCAATAGAACATATATACATAAAGGTTTTCCGAATAGGCCATTATCATCATAATACATAAAGTAACGCCGACAAGGCCACGTCAGTTGCAAGTAAAGCACATAACAGCGCCACCATAAGTGGACCATACAATTAATAATAGAATTGAAGTCTAATTAACATAAAAATAAATGAAATAGGGCATATTACCACCACAACATCCTCAACACCTCAATTCGATGTCAAATAAACCAATTCAACACCATAAGGCCCTTACCAATGACCATGAACAATACTTCCACATACAAACTATAATAATCAATCAACTAGGTCAATTCAATAAATATTCATAAATCTAAGACAACCTAGATATCAATTGAACACAATTCTTACATCATTAAAAATCCCATAAAAATCTAGACCATAATTCATATACAATAGGGTAATATCAAGTAACCCATAACTTAGTCAAAAATCTAGGGTTCATCAGGTAATTTAGGTTAAAGTAATCAATACAATATCAATTAAATCATTATTCAATGATTAGAAATCATTAATCCAAGAACCCATGGTAGAATCATGAAATTGGACAATTAAACTTGAAAGGTTCAGAAAACATATTGAAAATTGGGGATCCTTGATGAAGAGAGTCTCAAGGATAAAAATACATACCTTGATGAATCTAATTCTTCACTTTGATGAATAATATCCACTCAATTAGTCACTCTAAGCCCTTCCATAAGTTTTGACTCCAATGGACTGCTAGAGAGGGATTTGGGGTTTTGATTTGGAAGAATGAAATATTCTAAGTGTTAAACACTTATATAAATGTTTAAAATACCCATAAATAACCTCCAATACTATTATTTGGAAGTGGGGTGAAATTCCCATTTCACCCCTCACTTAACAGTGACCTACGCAGCAACACAGACCACCATCGATGGTTGCCCATCGATGGGGCGTAGGTCCATACACGAGCCTTCCTGTCCTCCGTCGATGGATTCAGAGACTTTGAATTGGTATCTTAGATCCCCATTCTAATTACAAAACGACGCCCACCACCTACGGGGCATCGACCAGGCCACTGGCCATCGATTGCAATTCATAGATGGACTACCTTGGGCAGTTTTGGTCACCAACATGGGTCCTTCCTCAAGGATCCTTGGATGGTCCTTGGGGATGTTATCCCGGGATTTTTCCAACCCGAATATGATCGTATACGAGTTTGGGACCTCTCACATGAATTTCATGAAATTAACACTTAAAATTTGAGTAACATGCTAAGACACACAAGGTTATTTCAAGGCAAACCTTTCGAACGTCATGGACGTTCTTGGATGTTTGACCTCAAAACTTTATGACACTTGACACTGCCTATAAACACTATTATAAATCATATTAAGTACCTCATAAGATCATGAAACACGCATATAAGCATATAAACACACATAAGGCACATAGGTGACTAGTCATCGAACATCATGGTCGTCCCTAGATGTTCCCTTTTCAATTCACCTAAATCATTATAAACGGCCTCATTAAAAAATTATAAATCATTTAAGGACCTTATACCCTCATGAAAAACATGTTAGGCTCTAGTTTCACCTACATCATTTTTGAGGTGTCCCATTCTCCCCACTTGGATGACATTCGTCCTTGAATTACACTTGTCACAGTCCGAACACTTACAAGAGTAGAGATTCAACTAAAAGCTCATAACCATACCAGATAACACATTATAAAATGCACAATATAGGAGAAACATCAATTTCACATAATCAAGCGACTCACAACACATCAAGAAGATAGAAACTCATTTTAAAACTCATTATTGCAATAAGACTCACATTTTTTATTTCAAATAGCATAAACTCATTTTATATTCTTTATCATGCTCATACACATAAATTATATCCACATTACAACAATTTTCAACAAAAGAACAAATTAGTCAATTTTTCAAAAATGTTATAGTGGCTAAATTCCCTGGTAGTGAACATGTTTTAAAAATTCAAAAATGCAACATTTAGACAATTGATGATAGAAACATGAAAATATGCAAATTAAAACCATATAAACTCATTTTACAGCATAATTATACCTCATAAAATGCACAATGCAAGGAATCAATCAAATTCAATTCCAACAAGACTCCTAAACACAATGCAACAATACAACTATGACAATCTAGGTCATCTAATAACTATACTCCTCCACTTAGAAGGAACTCATAAAGCTAAAGAGAGAAATACACGAACTCACCGTCATCATCATCCTCAACCGGCTTTGCTCCTCTAGTCCGAAGTGCATAGAAAAAATTCTTTTTTGGATCATCACCTTCCGGACCATTAGGTGAAATTTTCTTACCCTCTCTTCATCTAGAAGCAATAGAAGGACAATCCCTCACCTTGTATCCATCTTTACCACATCCAAAACAACTCCCGATACCCAATAGGCATTCCCCATAGTGCCTTTTTCCACAAGTAGCACATTTAGGTTTGCCAACTTGAGAACCACTACCTTTCTCAAGTTTCACCTTAGCACCCCCAAGTTCTTCTTGACTTGATACCTTCTTCTTGAACCTAGGTTGACTTTGGTCACTTGAACCACTCCTTTTCAAGGTTCTAGAAATCCTACCAAACCTAGACTTACTCAATTGATTGAGCATAAACCATGAGTCAAGAAAGGGTCATTTCATCATGGAGACTGGTCATACAACATTCCTCCTTCAATAGGTCGGCGACCCCGATCACAAATCTATTAATCTCATCCCTAGGGTTAGACACTAAGGATGGTGCATATCTAGATAGCATACTGAACTTCAATGAGTACTCCTCAACACTCATATTGCCTTGTTTGAGATTTATAAACTCTTCTACCTTCACCTCCCTCTCTCGCGGGGAAAGTAATTTCTTAGAAAAGCTTCTTTCAATTCTTCCCACTCAACAGCACCCGAATAAACCGACCTATTATCCTTCCATAGAGTGTACCACACTTGAGCAACCTCCCTCAATATGTACGAAGCTAACTCTGCCTTCTCCCTAGAAGTCACCGCGATAGTATAACACCTTTTATACTCCATCTAGGAACTCTTGGGGATCTTCTCCCACCTTAGATCCAAGAAATATAGGAGGATTCATCATCACAAA
Organism: Solanum habrochaites; assembly: GCA_027704765.1. Taxonomy (NCBI): domain Eukaryota; kingdom Viridiplantae; phylum Streptophyta; class Magnoliopsida; order Solanales; family Solanaceae; genus Solanum; species Solanum habrochaites. The sequence continues at coordinate 23,884,418 of JAKWJA010002500.1, read as the reverse complement.
ATCTCTCAATCAAGATGTCATAGTTCTCTCCACAACATTCACTCTAGTCTCAATACCCCTATTCATATGTGTAGTCTAGGCTCGGACTAAAATAAGTAAAACCTCTCTAATCTTCCTATTAGTAATTTCCGGGGGAACCACCGGAGCCTCATTACTTTCTCTCACAATAGGGACTTGAGCATCTCTAGCACCTTGAGGAACTTTCTCAACTGGTTCAACTTGAGGAGGAATCTCCTCATTCACATCATTCTCCTCAACTCTCCTAGTCGTTGTCCTCCTCGTATTCATCTCCTATAACTCAAGGAAACCCATAAGAAAAGAATAATCATAACTTCTAAATCTCTAAGGAATGACATAGGAGTAGAAAAGAAGGGAAACTTTATTGTCCTATAGCCTCTCACCCATAGATGTGTCGTGACTCACATCAATGGTCAAGACTTTACTAGACGTGACTTGATGAGACTTTTAGATTCATAAGACCATTTTTATAACCTATGATCTGATACCACGTTTATCACGACCCAAGAGTACATCCTAGAAGATAGGGCACTCTTGGATTGCGACATGGCATACTTGACCTGTCAAAGGTCTTATACAAGCCCTTTCTGTATCATTCATCGCATATACATATATGAAAAGTAGTGCAGAATTAAAAATTTAACAACATTCGAATAGTCTTTCAAAAACTCTTTCCTATAAATACCATAGGAAATACTAAGTCTCATATCATAAAATCTTAGACTCAAAATATACTTGGGACACGGCCCATACAATTAAAATATAGTACTATTAAGTCTATTATAATACTTCAATAAAAGAAACTCTAAGATAGTGATGCCTCGAGTCAAATTAGGACATACTTCAACCTTGCTTGAAAGATTCTACAATCGAAGCTTCGCTCCAAAGCACTTTCACCTATAAATCACTTTAGAGATAGATAAAAGCATGGAATTAGTACAAACACATACTAAATATGGCATAATGCATAAATATCAAGATAAAGGACATTTAATGAAAATATGCACTTTTTTAATAAAACATCAAAGCATAAGCATAAGAAACATTTAACACCTTAGAAACATATAAGATACATTTAAACATTTTAAGGACATTGAAATGAACGATGTCACTGTTACAGTGAAGTTCTTCTACTTCATAGTGACCCCTTTCTAGCGGGCAACCTTCTCACTAAAGTTATCCTAAGACTCACTTAAGTAAGACTACCTATAATGGTACAAATACACTTACAATACACCAAAACACATAACATGATATTCTCCCACCAAAGGTGATTCTAAGGCTTACTTGAGTGAGTTGTGAAGCAACCTCCCATACAATCCCTTCACACACACTTAAGAGATCCTTTAGAATACCTAATACAATATCATTCTCACTTTATTAATCAACCTTCCTACCTAGAGTCATTATTAAGACTTCTTTAGGTAAGACATGAAGAGACCTTGCTTTATGCGCCCTTCACACTTTAACTAGGAAATCCTTAAAGTTACTCTAGGATAGGTACTTATTCATTTACATACTTCCTTACTTAAGTCATTATTTTCATTAGTTCATTAAAGAGACATTCATAACATAAGAACATTCAAGTAATGGTCTTGGAGAAGACCTAGGGACTCACTCACTAACATCTTGAAAACCTATTGTGCAATGTCTATATAGCGTCCCATACCACCACTTAAACTTCATAGATATTCTGCAACACTATTAGGTATCCCATATGATGAGAATATGAAATAATCGACTTAGAACATGGTATATAAGCATGGAATCCGGAGTTGTAACCTACTCCGATGGAGGGTATTCTACTTGCCAATGGTATAACTTGGACGCATCCCATGTAGTCACATAGTTAAGGAATATGAAAGTTTTCTTTGCGCTCTAGCCTCATTCTTAACTAGAGATACTTCCCTTACCATACTCACTTGGGTCTATCCTTCGCTCTTATAGTGTAATTCACATAAAGGATCACATGAAGAGGTTTCATATCTAGTTCATAATCCAATAACATTCACCCTACCAAAGAGGTCCCCTAGGGCCGCCTTTCAACGGCGAAGAGGATAGCTTAAAGATTTTCCTAAGGATGATTTTTTGTCGTTCCATGCAACCAACCTTAAGTCCATCATTCACACGAGAAGGATACCATTACGGCTTTCGACATCAAGGATATCATAACCTCTCAACTAGGTTGAGGTCTCCACATTTGACCTCCTCACTATGTTCAAGGCCATGTATCATTCATACATACAAGACTAAGAGGCTTTCGCATCCTAAGTCAAGACATCTCATATTTACAATCATGCATGTATCAAGTAAGGGACACAAGACATAGCAATACTTTACTTTATCACATATGGCATAACACTCTAGAAGCACATAGGAATAACCATCATCATCTATAAGTAACCCTATACGCTACTATAACATCATCAATAGAACCATCATGGACTCATATAGTCAAGTAGGAAGAATCATGCATCAACTCTAAGACTACACACATAAGGACATAGTCATCGTTTAACATGATAACCTAACAACATCAATAGAAGAACACATACTTTCACCTTGATCACATGTAGATAGATATGATCATACTTCATATAAATCAACTACACAACCATCATAATATATCAATTAGTTGCCGACAAGGCCATTATCATCATAATACATAAAGTAACACCGATAAGGCCACATCATTCACAATTATAACATATAGAAACGCCACCATAAGTGGATCATACAAATAACAACATAATTCAAGACCTAAATTACTTAAAATAAAGAGAATTAGGGGAGCGGACCACCAATCCATTCTTACCACCTCAATCCATAGCGAAATCATTCAATTCAATACCAAATGGCCCTTACCCATGTCCATGATCATCAATTTAATATAAATATCATAATACTCAATGAATCTTAATCAATTCAGTATATATTTATAAATCTAAGATATAATATACATCATTTTAATACAATTCTTACATCATTTAGTAGCTTATAGAAAACTACACTAGAATTCATAAGCATTAAGACAAGATCATAACATCCATAATATAGCCAATTTGAAGATATTATGTTTTGCATGGGTTTATGGAGATTTTAGGTTAAAACCATCAAAATAACATCAATTCAATAAATAATTAATGAATCAAACGTTTTATGGAATAACTCGTGGCTAGACAATAAAATTGGACAAGTTCATCTTTAGAAGACTTTATAAATCACTTTGAATTTTGTGCTCCTTGATGAATAGAGTTTTAAGGAGGAAAACCATACCTCAATGAATCTAAACCAAGAAATTGATGAAGAATCACCAATCATCAATCCAAGCTCTTCCTTAATTTTGTGCTTCAATGGAGTTCTTAAGAGTTTCTTAGAGAATTTGGGGGTTTGATTTTAGAATAATGAATTCATCTAGGTATTTAGGACTTAAAAACCCACTTAAAATACCTATAATACCCTTAGTAATCTTCAAAAACTCTTATTTGACGTAGGGTGAATTTACCAATTCACCTTTGTATTTAACATCGAAGCTCTGAAATCGCGGACTTCACTTACACCGGGCCATCGATGGGTCGTTTGTCCAACTATGGGACATCTTTGTTGTATGTGTCTTGGATCATTGATTGACCTTTGGTATCTCAAGATCTCTAGCATTAGTCTTAATCCATGCCCTACATCGGGGGGTCATTGACCAGCCTACTGGATGACGATGGCCTCAGTCGTTTGGTCTAGTCTAGACAGCCTAAGGCTCTTGTTAAGGGTCCTTCCTCAAGGACCCTTGGTTGATCTTTGGGGATGATAACCCATATGTTTCCAATCCTAATATGATAATATACTAGTGTAGGACCTCTCACATCAATTTTATCAAAAATGAACACGTAAAACTCAACGATACATGCTAAGACACACAAGGTAATTTCAAGGCAAACCTTTCAGACGTCATGGACGTTCTTGGACAATTGACCTCCATTCATGAAACACTTCATATAAACACTATTACAAATCATATATACCTCATAATCTCATGAAACACACATAAGCACACATGAGACACATAGGTGACTAGTCGTCAAATGTCTTGGTCGTCCCTTGACGTTCCGTTTCCAGTTCACCTAAATCTTTAGAGTTAAATTATGTTGTGATTTGGCAATGAATTGAGGTTTTGAGGACGATGTGGTAGTAAGCTTCCCTATTTCCTTTGTTTTGATGTTAATTAAACTTCAATTATGTTGTGATTGGTATGGTCCACTTATGGTAGAGGTGTTATGTGCTTTACTTGTAATTGATGTGGCCTTGTCGGCGTTACTTGAAGTATTATGATGAATTGTGTAGTTGATTATCTGAAGTATAATCATATCTACGTACATTCTAGTAATGTGAAAGTTTTATGTATATTAGGAAATCATGTTAGACTATGACTATGTGCTTGTATAAGTAGTCTTAGAGTTGATACATGGTTGCTCCTACTTGATTATATGTCTATAGTGATTATATTGATGATGATATGAAAGTGTATAGGATGACTTAAACATGATAATGGTTATTCAAAAGTGACTTAAAGAATGATATGTTATATGTGATAAGGTAAAGAATGTTATGTCTTGTTTGGTAGACTTGTGTCCCTTACTTAATATATATGTATGAATGATATGATATTATGAGATGTCTTGACTAGGTAGGCTCAGTGCACCCTTGTCATGTATGAATGAAAGATATGTGATACATTAGATGATGTTAAGAAAGTCATGTACGTGGAACCTTAAACCTAGTGGTAAGTTTATGATTGTTGAAGTCGAGAGCCGTAATGGTATCTTTCATGCTAAGAAATGGTGGACTTAGGGTTGATTGGCTGGAACGGCATTATATCAACCTTAGGAAAATCATAATGCGCTATCTTAGTCGCCATTGAAAAGTAGCCCTAGTGTACCTCTTTGGTAGGGTGAATGTGATTGGGTTATGAACTAGATAAGGAACCTCTTCATCTGATCCTTTAATGTCAATTACTCTATGAGAACCAAGGATTGCACCGAGTGATTATATTATGGGAAGTAGATCTACTTGAGAATGAGACTAGTGTACAATATACCTTTACTTGAGAATGAGACAAGAGTGCATAAAATCCCTTCATATTCCTTAACAATGTGCCTACATGGGATGTGTCCAAGATCTACCCTTGGAAAGTAGAACACCCTCATCAGAGTAGGTTAGAACTCCGAATTCCATGTCTAGCTATCATGCTCTATGTCAATTATTGCTTATTCTCATCATATGGGATACTTACTAGCATTAGAGAAGTTCTATGAAGTTTAGGTGGTGGTATGGGATGCTATATCTAGACATTAAACAATAGGCTTTGAAGGTGTTAGTTAGAGTCCCTAGGTCTTGTATAAAATTGTTACTTGAATGTCCTTTATGTGGTATGAGTTTCTTAATGAACTAAGGACTTATGTTATGAAGTACGTAAATGAATGAGTACCTAATCTAAAGTGACTTAAAAATTCCTTAGCTAAAGTGTGAAGAGGGAATAAGGGATTATCTCTTCATATCTTATCTTTGGAAGTCTTGAGAATGACTCTAGTTAGGGAAATGGATTATTATGTGGACATAATCTACGCCTTAGGTAGTCTTAAGGATTACTTAGGTAATTTTGAAGAGGTCAATCATGGACTTTATCTTCTTGATTTAGTTAAGTAGTTATTTTGATAGCCTTTGGAAGGAGAATGTCATCTCATCTTTATGTTGATGTGTTCTATGTATTGTAATTGTGTAGGTATCTTATTATAAGTATTATTGAGGGTGATTTAGATATGCTTAGGGAGGTTGTATGGGCGGTCTCTCTTTGTGTTTCTTAAGTTGGTCTTATGATAGCATTTAATGAGATGACTACATGCAATAAAGTGTTTAAATTGTAGAGAAAGCACTTCAATGCTACAATGAAGCAATTCACTTTACTGTAAAGTGAGCTCAAAAATGTGAATAATTGGCTAAATGTTATCTTATGTGTTTCTAAGTTGATAAATGTTATTCTTATGATTAGGAGAAGTCGAACTATGTCCTCATTTGATTCGAGGGCATAGATGTCTTTTATGTTTCCAGTTGAAGTATTGTAATAGACTAAGCATTTCTATATTTTGAATTATGGGTCGTGTCCCAAGTATTCTCGTATATTAAGTTTGATGAGATTGAGACTTAGTATTTGCTATGACTTTATATGAAAGTTTTTTTAAAGAATATGATATGTTTTCTAATATGTTTTAATTTTTCACTACTTTTCATTATGTTGATGCGATGAATGATATCTAAGGGATTGTACAAGACCTTTGAGAGGTCAAGTACACCGGTTGAAATTCGAGAATGTCCCTAAATTCTAGGGTATGGTTTCAGGATGTGACAAACATGGTATCAGAGAATAGGTAATGAGAGTAGTATTAGGAATCGAAAAATCTCATCAAGTCACGTCTAGTAGAGTCTTGAACATCGGTCTGAGTCGCGACACATTTATGGGTGAGAGGCTATAGGTCGATAGGGTTTCCCTTTTTTTATACTCCTATGTTGTGTTGTAGAGTAAAAGTTATGAGTACTCTTTTCTTATGGTTTTCCTTGTGTTTCTAGGAATATGAATATGAGGAGGACACCGGCTAGGAGAGTTGAGGAGAATAATTTGCAAGAGGAGATTTCTCCTCAAGTTGAGTAATAGGGATATTAAAGAGGCTTTGCTTGCTTTAGCTCGAGCCATGACTACTCAAGTGAATTTGAGTATGGTGCCTGATGTACCGTGGTTTCACAGTACTTCCAATGTCTTTTCCTTAAGTTTAGTGTGTTTCTAAAGACTTTTTTGTATTGACTTTTGATGTAGTTTTCTATTTATTTCCAGGAAATCTTTCCAAAAGAGAATGCGGAGATTTTGAGCTGAAATTACAGAAGTGACCACCTACGGACCCCACAATGGTCCGTCATGACTGTGATGGTCCGTAGGGGTCAATCATCGTGAGAAGATAATGGCTGCTGACGGAAGTTGGGGAATTTTGACCAAGTGTGGGACTACAGAAGATCACGACGAACCGTTATAGCCACGACAGTCCGCCCTGCACATTTGTCAATGCTAACAGAGAGTAGTCCCAGTACCCAACTTCAGAAGATTCTAAGCCTCGTGAAACAAAGCCCCTCGATGGACCGTTATGCTTGCAACGGTCTGTCACACTTGTCCGTCGAGGTTAACAGAGAGTTGATGAAGAAAAGCAGCATAAAAAGAACTAAGTATGGAGCGATGGAAGACAACAACGGCCCGTCGTGTCCACGATGGTCCATCACGAGGGTCGTCGACTCAAACGTGTTTTGAGTAGATTTTTCCTTAAATAGATTTCCCTCTTTTATTAGGTTTGGTTTCTTATAAATAGTCAGAAAAACCTCATTTTTGGGGTTAGACTCTCGGATAATTTTTAGTTTTATTGTCTTAGTATTGAACTTTCAATTTTGGGATTTGATATTACTTTTCTGGAATCGATTATTGGTGTTTTGTGATTTATTAAAGTAAATTTTTGGAGTTTGTTCATTCTCATCAAAGTAAGTGCATGAATTCTTACATTATTATTATGAATTGTGTGATTATTAGCTTGGGTAACTAAACTCCATAACTTGGGTTGTGGGAAACATGGGTTAATAACAAGGTAAAACCTAGCTAAAATAACTATTTGAGAATAGTGTCTTGCATGTATTGATAATTCTTTTGCTTAGAAGTCTTTTATATGGATGGCCAACGTTAGATTTCTCATTGTTACTACTTGCCGGACCACGGATGTAGATAATAGGAAAAGAATTATCAAAATTGATTTAGTGTATACTATCTAATAGGCAAGTGTCGGTTTGTCCGAAGTAACAACTTAGTCAAATATCGACTATGATGCTTAATATGAAGTAAAGATAAGGTTTAGTAAAGCAACATACGTAGCCGAACCAAGGTGTGAAGTGAAATTTTCTAGATGCCGAACCAAGGATTTAGAGATACCTAACTAATAACTTTGTATACAAGATACTAGGAAAGGATTGTTATAGCTAGAATTACCGAGTTAGGAGCCTGTGGGGATCACTTAAGTCCTAGTTACTCTCATTACTTGATTAAACTCCAATTTTTGAACCTATAACTTGTTTACTTTAATTTAGCTAATTGCTTTCATTAATCAAAAGCCCCCTTTAGTTATTTGTTTTCGGAAAATAATTGACTAAATAGAAGTAATAATAGAATAAAGTTAAGTCTGAACCATTTCCCTCGTGGGAATGATCCCAACCTCACTAGTTGGGTTCTTTACTTGATGCGACCTCTTTTACTTCGTTTTGAGAAGTAAATTTGAGCATATCAAATTTTGGCGCCACTGCCGGGGAAAGTGTCTTTTAGATTAACTTTAAGCTTATTACCGAAGTTTAGTCAATATTTTTCTAATTTTACTTTTTGTTTTTGTTTTTGTCTCCTACAGGTCTAACTTACTTATATGCCAAACACACAAAGTGGAGGATTAACCATACTTGAACCTGACCCGAACTAAAGCGTACTTTAAGAAGAATGAATCAGAATTTGGGCATCCAAGGTGATGAGGTCGACCCGCAAATGCCACCATTGGTTGACGCTCATGACCTTGTATTACCTGATATTCGTGGGGAAGGTGAAATACGGAGACAACCTCCTGCTCCACGCCCTCAAGAGTACTATAGGGGCTGTGAAAATATTTGCAGACTCTGATGGGCCACTCGTCTTTACCTTTCTACCACACGGCCACACTTTTGTGGTAACTAGTAGTTTGATGCAAATTCTCACTGCCAGAGGTTTGTTTTCAAGGCTACATTTTGAGGATCCACATGTCCACATCGCTAAGGTAAGGAAGTATGCAAAATTTGTGTAGGGAGGCCCGATTCGAATATGGATGTAATCGGGCTAAGAGTTCTTCCTCTCTCACTGACGGGAGAGGCTGCTCTCTGGTTTACTGAGCTCCCCTATAACTCCACCTTCACTTGGAATCAACTGAGGGATGCTTTCTTAGCACGCTACTACCCGCTATCTAAGAAACTAAACCATAAAGATAGAGTGATCAACTTTGTGGCACTACCAGGAGAGTCAGCTAGCAGTGCTTGGGATAAGTTCACTTCATTCTTTTGAAGTGTCCTAAATCACCGCATAGATGATGAGTCTCTGATAATAACAAAACGGTGTTGGATATGATAGCGGGTGGTTCTTATGGGAAGTGTCCTTATGCCGAGATTGTTGAAAAGTTAGAGAAAATCTCCCAAAATAATAAAAATTAGTACTAGGAAGTAAGATACTGGGAGAAACACCTTCGCAGTCCAATCAGCACACAACTCAGTCGCAGATGATCTTCGAGAGGAGATGTCTCAAATGAGAACTGAGCTTGGGTTGGTGTTGAAACATGTTGTTGGGGTGTAAAAAAGGTAAATCTGGTGAACTACTTGTCTAAACCACCTCCGCCGACTGATGAGTATTACAATGAGGAGGACTCTTATGCGGTAAATGAGCAGACAAGGGGTTTTCGACCAAACTCCCAAGGCTCCAATCAGGAGAATTGGCGCCAAGGTCAAGGAAACCAAGGTCAGAACTATGGTAAATATAACCACGAGGGTCATTATGTCCCAGGTGGGAATTACAATCGCGATAACAACTTCAATCGGGGTAACTATGCTAACAAAAATGATAGGAGTGGGCCTTATGTTCCACCTCAAAATTATAAAGTTGCTCCTAGCGATGGTGGGGGTAGTATGGCGCGAGTTCAGGGTATGATGCATAAAATGATGAGGAGGTTCGATGTCATGATGAGCACACTAAAGAGTTAAAGAATGACTTAGCGGGTATAGGGCAAAAATTTTATACACATGCAATCTCGATTAAGTATCTTGAGTTGCAAATTGCCCAATTGTCTGCAACTGTGAACACACGGCAATCGGGCACTCTTCCTAGCAATACTGTCCAAAATCCAAAAAATGATGGGCATTGTATGGAAATCACTACTCAGGGTGATAAGCAAACCATTGACCCACCTATGTCGTCTGGTGTAGAAAAGGTGATAAGAGATGATGATACGGTGGTGGAGGTTAGTGGTAAGTTACAAGATAAAATGGTAAAGGATAATGAGGTGCCCTAAAAGGTGACCCCCATGCCTAGACCACCACCTCCTTTCCCACAAAGGTTAGTAAAAAAACTGAGGATAGTAAATGTCGGCGTTTTATAATGATGTTCAAACAGCTTTCTATCAATGTCCCTTTGGTAGAAGTTCTTGAAAAAATGCTTGGTTATGTAAAGTTCATGAAAGATTTGGTTAGAAAGAAAAGATTAATCACTTTTGAGGATGATGATAGAATGTTGCCCTTAAGTACTATTGCTACAAGATCTCTAGTGCAAAAGAAAGAAGATCCGGGTGCTTTCACGATTCCTTGTACAATTGGGTTATTACATTTTTTTAAAGCATTTTGTGATCATGGGGCAATCATAAATATCATGCCCCACTCGATTTACACGAAGTTGGGTTAGGGTGACCCAAAGCGCACTGTGATGCGGCTACTGATGGCCAATCGAACGGTAAAAAGTCCCATTAGTATACTCCACTATGTGCTAGTAAAAGTGGAGGCATTCATATTTTTGGCCGATTTTGTGATTCTTGATTGTGAGGTCGATTTTGACGTGCCTATTATTCTTGGGAGGACATTCCTTGCTACGGGTAGAGCCTTGGTTGATATGGAAAAGGGGTAGATGAAATTCCGGTTGAAAAATTAAGAAGTAACCTTCAACATTTGTAGATCCATGAGGCATAGTGCTGAGATCCGATCGGTATCTACTATATTCTACAGAGTTGAAGAGTCATCTAAGTTAAAAACTGAAAAGTGTTTGGGTGTAGAAGCATTGGCGTCAGTGATCATGAATTTTGATAGTGATTGCATTGAAGAGTATGGGTCATTTGTCATGGCACTTGATAGAGGTAATGTTCGTTTAAACTAAAGAAATTTGAGTTAGATATGCAACATCGCGAATCTCCACCCGTGAAACTGTTTATTTAGTAGGCTCTTAAAATTAGAACTTAAGCCTTTACCACCTCATCTGAGGTATGTATTCTTGGGAAAAGATGACACTTTGCCAGTTATTATTGCATCAGATTTGAATTTGCATCAAGTTGAGAGTTTGGTGAAAGTGTTAAAAAGGTTCAAAAGAGCTATTAGGTGGACTATTGCGGGTATTATTGGGACCCCCCCCCCCCCCGGTATTTGTTCTTATAAAATCCAAATCATGCGCGATCATAATCCAAGTATTGATCATCAGACACATCTAAATCAACCTATGAAAGAGGTAGTGAAGAAGGAAATTATTAAGCGGTTGGATGCCGAAGTGATATATCCAATCGCTGATAGTAGTTGGGTATGTCTTGTTCAGTGTGTACCTAAGAAAGGGGAATAATTGTGGTCCCCAATGAGAAAAATGAGCTTGTTCCATTGAGACCGGTGACTAGTTGGAGGGTGTGTATGGATTACTGGAAATTAAATGCATGGACCGAAAAAGACTATTTTCCTATGCCCTTCATGGATCAGATGTTGGATAGACTTGCCGGAAAGGGGTGGTACTGTTTTCTTGATGGTTATTCGGGGTATGATCAGATTTCTATTGCACCAGAAGATCAGAGAAAACAACCTTTACTTGTCCATATGGGACCTTTGCGTTTAAGAGAATGGCGTTTGGGTTGTGCAATGCACCCGCCACATTTCTGAGATGTATGATGTTGATATTCTCCGATATGGTGGAGGACACTATTGAGGTGTTTATGGATGATTTTTCTGTGGTTGGTGACTCCTTTGAGCGGTGTTTGAGTCATTTGTCTAAGATTTTTAAGAGGTGTGAAACTGCAATCTAGTACTAAATTGGGAAAAAATGTCCACTTCATGGTGATAGAAGGTATTGTATTGGGTCATCGCATTTCAGAGAAGGCTATCGAGGTTGATCTAGCTAAAGTCGAGGTAATAGAGAGACTTCCCCCACCTATCTCAATAAAAGGTGTGAGAAGCTATCTTGGGCATGCAGGTTCTTACCGGAGGTTCATCAAGGATTATTGAAAAATTGTGCATCCTCTATGCAAGTTGCTTGAGAAAGAGTGTAAATTTTATTTTGATTAATCCTATCTTAAGGCATTTGGTGAGTTGAAAGAAAAGTTGGTGTCTGCACCTATCATAATTTTTGCCGTATTGGAGCAAGACATTTGAGGTAATGTGTGATGCTACTGGGGTTGCTCTTGGTGTGGTATTAGGGAAAAGGAGGGACAAAATCCTTCACCCCATTTACTATGCTAGTAAAGCCCTAAATTAAGCCCAAAAGAACTACACCATGACTGAGAAAGAGCTCCTTGCAGTACTCTTTGCTTTTGAGAAATTTTTCTCCTATTTGCTTAGCACTAGGGTTATAGTGCATACTGATCATTCTTCTTTGAGATATTTGATGGAAAAGAAGGATGCAAAACCGAGCTTGATTCGTTGGGTATTACTATTGCAAGAATTTTACTTTGAGGTGATTAATAGAAAAGGGACCGAAAATCAAGTTGCTGATCATTTGTCCCATTTAGAAGATGAAGAAATGAGAGAGTTGAGGGATAAGATTGAAATTGATGATACTTTTCCCGATGATCATGTATTGTCCTCCTTTCAAGACTTGATTCCATGGTTCACAAATTTTGCGAATTATCTGGCTAACGATATCATCCCACCGGACTTGTCCTTTCATCAAAGGAAAAAATTTATGTATGATGTGAAAAGTTCTTTTGGGATGAGCCATACTTGTATAGGAGTTGTGCCGATGGGATTATTCGGCGTTGTGTGCCAGAAGTTGAGATGTTGAGTGTTTTGGAGCTATGTTCTTCACCTGTAGGTGGACATCATAGTGGTATTCGGACCGATCACAAGATCTTACAATGTGGCTACTATTGTCCAACTATCCACCAAGATGCTCATGAGCTCGCTAAGGCATGTGATAGATGCCAAAGAGATGGTGGCATATCGAGAAAGCTAGAGCCCCCTTTAAATCCCATTCTTGTTATTGAGCTATTTGATATGTGGGGTATTGACTTTATGGTCCCTTTTGTGAGTTCTCATGGGATTAAGTACATTTTTGTAGCGGTTGACTGTGTGTCTAAATGGGTGGAAGTTATCGCACTCACAAATAATGAAAATAAGAGTGTCACCGCGTTCTTGAAAAAGAATATATTTTCCCGATTTGGCACCCCAAGGGCTATTATTTGACACGACTAGAATCTAGACCCCAGGCGAAACCGGCTTCTTTGATCTCTCAGTGGTCGTAGAAAAGCCTATTTATTTCATTCTTATTTCATCTAGGTTAATTTTAACATAAAATTTGAAACTTTTTGTTTCTTAATATACTTACTAAACATTCTACTACATACATAATTGTTCACCATCAACCATCTAACATTAAGATCATCAAATGAAAGGAACAGTTTATTATAACGATAAAGATGTACTTGCCAAAGTAGCACCATTACAATGTATGAACAAAATGGGAAATAAAACGCTAGTGGAACATACTCCACTTGCTCAATCCTAAAACTAAGTTAGAAGGTAAATGGGCAAGCGTCCTCGAAAGCATGAGGGCCTACTAAGTCCGGATGAATGTGCGACATCCGAATAGCTGCATCGTCGATCCTGTAGCTCTAGCGTCCACCTGTACCAGCACCTAAAGTTGTAGAGTTTTAAAGGGTTAGTGCACACTTGTATTAAGTATGGGTATATGCAATCACACACCAAGGACATGTATGAGTAAAAATATCTCTTCCCTAAGAACATGATTGTAGAAGGTCAAGTCAGTGGACTTGCCAAATTGATATTAGGAAAGTGAGTGAGCTTTCCAAATTTGGATTAGGAAAGTTTATGAGATTTCCAAATTTGGATAAGGAAAGTTATGCCATGAGAGTAACATGCATCATCATACTTAACATTTTGCACAGAGTACACAACAGCGTACACATAGCACATATCATAATTCATATATCACATAATGTTGTTCATATTATTCATTCGTATGCCATGAGACATTGGAATCATGGAATTTACATTAAGACTTCCCAAAAAAGAGGGCTCGGAATCATGGAATTTACATTAAGACTTCCCAAAAAAGAGGGCTCAGCATATGGGACCTCCACTAGGGAATCTGCTTTAGCAAACACAGAGTTTGATTCATTCATTCATACGTACTTCATTTCATTTCATTTCATTCATGGGCTAATATAAACACCAGCTATACCTAAGATGTAATTTAAGACTTTCATCGGGTTCATTGTGCAATGACCAAGAATGACCTAATGTCATTACTTGAATCTAACTCACCTCTTGATTATCCTATCCTAACACCTTTTGTATCATTCGATTCATTATGTTCATCATTTGAGGTTGGCCTCATTCATTCATTTATTGGGAACTATAACTTTAACCGGCATAGAGCATGTGAGCATCATGAAATCCAGTGTCATAAAAACCCACTACAAAAAGAGGTGGAATCACCGGCCAAAGTGACCCAAAACATGATAGCGTACATGCGAATCGAACCCCACCAGATCCCTACATTGGCAGTATAGGTTCGAAGGCTAGGAGATCTAAGGACACACATACCCGGAATGCCAGACAGTCTCATCTCATGAGAGTTATGTGAACCTCCGCCCTTCCCGAAAGTCATCACCTCTCATAGCTAGTCTATCGGTGCTCAGTATAAAGTTTATTACATTCAACTCATACATCATGGAAGTTGGCTTCTGTATGAGGACATCATAGCTCAATAGATGATTTCTCATATCATCATTAGTATTAAGTGTGTTAATCTCAATACTTTCATTAGAGTGTTCATAGAGACGGGTCTCTTCATTAATTTTACACTCTCATAGGTGAGTACGTTTTGGTAACATTTACTTAGGATCATCTTAGATTTCTCTCATCTTTTACATTAGCCTCATATCATGTTATCACCATATTCACCAACATTATCACATTTGCTCTTCATAATTACTCACTCCTTTTTACGAGAATGTTCATTTCATCACATGTCAATGCACTTGGCCATTTGTGTCTTTCACACTCTTACTTAACCCTTCTAGGGTTTAATCATTTCATTACATAATAATCATTTCATCGTATGCCAATGCACTTGGCAATTTAGTGTTTTTTACACTCGTACTAAACCCTTTTAAGGTTACATAATTTCATTACATAAATCTTAGGTTCACTTATTTTTAAATGTATGCTAGATTTATGGGTCTGTACATACAAGCCATGAGGATTCATTCATAATTCGTTTCAGTGATTCATATCTTCCTAAGATTATGTAGTACAAGACTTATACATCTTGTATGTATGCCAAGATCTCAATTTTGATCTGATCCCGATTTCGAATCCCTTAGACAACACTTACATTTTTTTCATTTAATGTATTTTGGTCCACATGACATTGGGTCCCAAGATCGAGCCCCAACATCAACGTTTCCTCTTTATTTTTCTTATTTTAATTACCTCTTACTCGGCCGAGGAGTTGTAGGATCGAACCCCCACAGCCCCTTTTATTTTTATTTTATCTATTTTTCCTTGTCTTTTTCGAGTTGACTATGAGGTTTTTGGATCAAACCTCCACAGCCTCTCTTTATTTTTCTTTTATTCTCCTCCTTAAATTTGCCTAAGAGGTCGTGGGTTCGATTCCCACACGCCTCCCCCTTTATTTTTCTTTTATTCTCCTCTTTAAATCTGCCTAAGAGGTCGTGGGTTCGATTCCCACACGCCTCCCCCTTTATTTTTCTTTTATTCACCTCCTAAATCTTCCTAAGAGGTCGTGGGTTTGACTCCCACACGCCTCCCCCTTTATTTTTCTTTTATTCACCTCCTAAATCTTCCTAAGAGGTCGTGGGTTTGACTCCCACACGCCTCCCCTTTAGTTTTCTTTTATTCTCCTCCCTAATCTACCTAAGAGGTGGTGGGTTCGATTCCCACACGCCTCCCCCTTTATTTTTATTTTATTCTCCTCCTTAAATTTGATTGAGAGGTGGTGGGTTTGAATCCCAATCCTCTCATTTCTTTTTCTTTTTTTAAAGTTACATTTTCCAGCCAATACCATGGTTCGAATCCCCTTCACCGCATTTCTTTTTACTTCTTTATTTTCATGGTTTTTAACATGGTGAAGTCACGGGTTCAATACTCCATCACCTCACTTGTTTTAATTCATTTTTTCAACATTTTGAACCTTGTTTGCTGACCGATATTCATCACTAGAAGCTGGAAATTTTCTTTTTATCTTTCAGCATCCTTTCATCAAGTTACACCTTAGTTCTTAGGGGAATTTCGTAGTGCATTTAGAATGTTTTAGGTGCGTTTTCATGGACTCGTTTACACAAGATATTATCCCTCAATTCAACCATATTTCAACTAATATGAACATCACATTTACATCAATATGTGTACATGAAATATAAAGAAGTATCATGTCATTTCAAGTTCTAAACCATGAACAGTAGCCACGACAACACACACATACACATGTAGTTATATTTTAGAAAACATCAACATAAATAACATAATTCCAAACATACATATAAACACATAATAATCACAAAAACATGTTTCATCCCTATTTTTCTACCAGCAAACATAACCAACCTATGATTCAATGGGAGCTAGTGACAGTGACATGCAATGGGGAACAATTCTAGTTTTTGGAATAGATTTATCTGAACCTTAGGGGGTCTCTTGGGAAAGGGACCAAAAGAGAAGAGAACCCATACCTTTTTGATGTTCAAACCTCGAATTTATTCCCAAAGAACTCCTCCAAACACACGTCCAACACAAAAAGTTCAACACCAAACTCGACGGAAAACCTTCTCTTTGCCTACATGATTGATTAACGTTTGTTTTTATTATATTTTTGTGTGAGTTCTTCAAGTGTAAATAACCTTGGTTTACCTGCTATTTTTGGAGATATTTTGGCAGAGAAAACGTGAATGAGAGTGATAGAGACGTGAGAGAGAGAGATGAGCGTGGGAGAGAAGAGTTTTCTTATGCTTAGGAGTCTAGTTTAGTACTTAGTCCAATAAGGTTTTATTTAATTATTAAAAATATGATTTACCTTTGTTTTAAATCATAAAATAGCTATTAAATATAAATTAATTACATTAATTTACCAACTAAAATTAAAAACAATATAATTCATTGCTTCCACCTAGGTTCGAACCCAGGTGGAGCAAGACTTTACTTCAAGAGCCCAATTTTGGCCCTATCTCCCCAAAATGCCCCTCTAATTTATTAATCAAATAATTAATTATATATTTAGAGTAATTATTAAACTACCCTTATCCAGGAAAAGACCATTTTACCCCTAGACCCTCCAAACCTAAGATTCTCTTTTTAAGTCCGGTAAAGACTCCTTCGAGTAAATCTTCGTATTCGAGAGCCCTACATGGTTGGACCCAACCTTTCCTAGCTCAAATAACTCCCCAAGTTAGTTTGGTTGGATGTAGAAAGGGTTTCGAGGTGTGGTTCTACGCGCATCAATCCGTATGAACCCGGTCTAAACGTTGGCATTCTAGACACATTAAGCATTACTTAGCATATCCATTTTTAGGGTTGTTAAATTATTAGTGATGGGGGATCCCACTTTTGCAAAAAATTGTTTTAAAGGGATTATTTGAGAAATATGGGGTTGTCAATAATGTGTCCACTCCTTACCATCCTCACACTAGTGGGCAAGTTGAGGTGTCAAATAGGGAGATTAAATAGATTTTGTCAAAAACGGTGAATGCTAGTAGAACGGATTGGTCAAGGAGGCTTGATGATGCTCTTTGGGAATATCGGACAGCATACAAGACACCCATACGTATGTCCCCATACCAACTTGTATATGGGAAGGCTTGTCACTTACCGATTGAATTAGAGTATAAAGCCTTGTGGGCAGTGAAAAAGTTGAAAATGGATTGGAATGAAGCTGCTGAAAAAAGGTTAAATGGGTTGAATGAGCTTGACAAATTTCGCCTAAAAGCTTATGAAAGTTCAGCCCTCTACAAAGAAAATATGAAGAAGTACCGTGACCAAAAGATTGAGAAACGTGATTTTATGGTTGGGGATTTGGTGCTTTTATTCAATTCTAGGTTGTTTTTGTTTCCGGGCAAACTCAAGTCCAAATGGACTGGTCCTTACTTGATCACTCAACTATGCCTTCATGGATTGGTTGAATTGGAGAACAAGGAGGGTGTGCGGTTTAAGGTGAACAGATAGCGAATCAAAATCTATCTGGGGCACGCTGAAACGGTTAATAAAGTGATCGAGGCATACAATATTGATGAAGTCTAAGTAATCAAGTATCCTACGACATGCCGCGACATTAAATCAAGCGATGGTTGGGGAGGCAACCCAATATGTATCCTCTATCCAACTATAGGTTTTTCATGATTTTCTAATTATACTTGCATGTTTATTTGCTTTTATTTCCTTAAACGTCCCGTGTTAATATTTGTTTTCTTTATGTTAGAAGTGCTGGCTAGATCATAGTTAGGGTCCGTGTCCAAAAAATTTTAGAAAATACAAAAAGAATATCTTAATGGGTGTTAAATTTGCAGGTATCACATCACTAGAAAATCTACAGAAAACTGGTCTGCAACACACTTTGACAGACCCCTCGACGGATCGTCACGTTTAAGCAGACCGTCGGAAGCATCCGTCGTGCCTTGGTATGTTTTTCAAATTTTTCTAAGTTATAGCACTCATGACGGACCTCCACAACGGACCGTCGATGGGGACTCATCGCGTCGAACCCCATAAACCCGACCCGACCCGACCGGCGAATATTAAAAGTTTTAAAATGTTTTAACTTCCCACCACTTAATTCTAACTGTTTCTTTCCCCCATTTTCTCCCTCTTCATCTCCCCAAACACTCTTTTTTTCTCTAATCTTCTGATTTCCTTCCTTTACCCACATTCCCCAAAACCCTTCTTCTCCCAACTC
This sequence comes from Solanum habrochaites, assembly GCA_027704765.1. Lineage (NCBI taxonomy): Eukaryota > Viridiplantae > Streptophyta > Magnoliopsida > Solanales > Solanaceae > Solanum > Solanum habrochaites. The sequence goes on along the minus strand of JAKWJA010002500.1, from coordinate 23,865,376 downwards.
CCAAAGAATTTTCCCGTTCTTTGCCAGTCTGAGTCTTGCTTTAGTGCGCTACTCATCGCTTTGTGGTGTTGAATTTCTCTTTCATTGACTTCATTATCAGGTATGTGCTTCTGCTCTATCACTCATCTACATTTCGTTCTTAATTTTCCATTCTAAAATACATGTTTCTGAATGTGTGGGTTTTTGAAATTTTACCCCTAGTGCATGCTAAGATCTCACCCAGACAATCCTAAGTGCCTTTAGACAATTATTATTGTAAAAATAATTGGGGTTTTGTGTTAACTAAATCTAATGGGGTGTCTATTTCTGATATTTGTTTCTGATCTAGGTTGATAATTCTCCAAAATTGCATGATAAAACTCGAGAAATTATTACCATATGAATGCTAGAATGATGGGTAAATTGGTAAGTAATTGTGGGTTGATAAGTTTAGTTTATATTAGCAAATTTAGGGGATGAATTATGCATTCTCAATTATGTCGCGGTAAGACAGATTGAGATCCCAATGACGGACCATCGTGCCCTAGTCTTACGAACACTTATGACGGACCGTCATACCCTCGACGGTCCATCCTTCACAACCATCACGGTTTTCAAAGACCCTATTTTATAAGGTCTCAAAATAATTTCTAAGTGTCCCCCTATGGAAACTTATGACGGGCCATCATTCCCTCAACATTCCGTCCTTCACAACTGTCGTGGTTGTTAGAGACCCTGTTTTTAAGAGTCTCCAAATATTTTCTAAGTGTTCCCCTATGGATTCTTATGACGGGCCATCATATTCACGATGGTCTGTCCTGCACAACCGTCACGCTTGTCAGATACTTTCTTTCTGAGAGTCTCAATATTTTTCTTAAGTGTCTCTCGACGGTCCATCCTGCACAACCGTTATGGTTGTCAGAGACTTTCTTCCTGAAAGTCTCAATTTTTTTTCTAAGTGTTTCATGACGGACCCCCATGACAGTCCGTCACACTTCCGATGGACCATCACTGGGTCCATAGTGCAGTACTGCAACTGCAGCACTGCCAGTTCAGTTTTGGTTTACGTTGTTGTTTTCTTCTATGCATATCTTGTTTGGTTCTAATGGTACCAATTGTTGTTATATGAAGGTGCTAAAACTCACGGTACCAAATCAAGATCGAGTATACTCACATGGGCGTTCAAAGTCCATCGCCCCATCTGCCAGATTGGTCATTGGCTCTGACGATGAGCGTGACCCCGAATATGTGCCCCCAAGCACTATCACTCCTGCACGGGTTGCACGCACCACCATAGACACCCCCATAAAGGTGGCGGCCGGCGTAGTCACTGCCTCCCAGTCTGAAGAAGAGCGCATACTGACCGGCACACCTTCTGTGTCTGCTACACAATCCATGGATACTTCTAGTTCTGAGGAAGTATCGGGTTCTAAAGAAGTTTCTGGGTCTGAGGAGGCTTCTGCTCCAGCCACTGCATCCAGTCCGCCTCATATAATGAGGTCGATAGTGCTGATTCCACTCCAGCACCACTGACTGGAGTCCCCACCCCGGTTGTCGACCAACCCAATCGGTGGTGTGTTGAGAGGCAGTTTCAGGTGTACTCAGATGCCAAGCTGCCGAACGATAAGGGAGTTATGACCTGGACCCTTACATTGGAGAGGCGGATCCTTAGGGGGAGTCTCCCCACCATGCCAAGAATCCATGCCCTCTTCACCAAGCACCGACTAGAATGGACGGCTTGTGATGTGGGTCGATACAGTGAGGAGTTGGTCAGAGAGTTCTACGCCTCCTATGTTGCGACTCTCCAATCCCATATAGACAGGCGGGCATCCCCCGCCAATCATGCCTCCTTAAGTCGAAGGAGTCTTTACCGAACTTAAAAAGAGTAAATCTTAGGTTTGAAAGGTCTAGGGGCAGAATGGTCTTTTTCCTGGATAAGGGTAGTATCGTTATTACCCTAAATATAATTAATTATTTAATTAATAAGGTGGAGGGGAAATTTGGGGAGAGAGGGACGAAATTGTGCTCTTGAAGTGAAGTCTTGCTCCACCCGAGTTCAAACCTAGGTGGCAACAATGAATTAAAGTGATTTTTATTTAAGCTATTAAATTAATGTAATTAATTAATAATTATTATTCATTAGATGATTTAAAATAAAATAATGATCAGAGTTTTTTAAATAAACAAAACCTTACTGACCGAGTCCTAAAACTAGACTCCTAAGCCTCCTACAACTCCCACTCTCTCACGTTTATCTCTCCACTCTCACGCTCAATATATCTTCTTCTTTATCACGTATTCTCTCTGAAAAAACAAGAGTCAAGAGCATAAAAACAAAGAAAGTTCTTCACACTTGAATAACTCTCACTAAATCACAAGAAAATAAACGTTAATCGCACACTAGGCTAAGACAGGTTGTAATTCGAGTGGAGTTGACTTTGAGGAGTCTTAGACGTGATCTTGGGTGGAGTTTTTGGGCAGCAAGTCGAGGGTTTAACATCAAAAAGGTATGGGTTCTCTTCTCTCTTGGTCCCTTTCCCAAGAGAACCCTTAAGGTTTAGAATATTCATTCCGAAAACTAGGATTGTTCTCCGTTGCATGTCCCTGTCACTAACTCCCATTGAATCATAGGTTGTTTATGTTTGTTGGTAGAACACTAGGTATGAAACATGTTTTTGTGATGATTATGTGTTTATATGTATGTTTGGAATTATGTGACTTATGTTGATGTTTCCAAAATTGTAACTACGTGTGTATGTGTGTGTTGTCGTGGCTATTGTTCATGGTTTAATATTTGAAATGGCATGATAGTTCTTTATATTTCATGTACATATGTTGATGTAAATGTGATGTTCATATGAGTTAAAATGTGGCTGATTTGAGGGATAATGTCTTGGCTAAAACGAATACATGAAGACACACCTAAAACGTTCTAAATGCACTAGGAAATTCCCTTAAGAACTAACGTGTAACTTTATGAAAGGATGCTGAAAAATTAAAAGAAAATTTCCAGCTTCTAGTGATGAATATCGGTCAGCAAAAACCATGAATTAAAACAAGTGAGGTGATGGATTATTGAACCCGTGACTTCACCATGTTAAAAACCATGAAAATAAAGAAGAAAACAGAAATGCGGTGAAGAGGATTCGAACCATGGTATTGGCTGGAAAATGTAACTTAAAAGAAAAAATAAGAAATGAGAGGAGTGGGATTCGAACCCACTACCTCTCAATCAGATATAAGGAACAGTAAAAGAAAAAAATGTGAGGTGTGGGATTCGAACCCACGACTTCTAGGCAATGAAGGAGAGTAAATAAAATGAAATAAAAGAAATGTGAGGCGTGGGAATCGAACCCACGACCTCTAGGCAGTGAAGGAGAGTCAAAGAAAATGAAAGAAAATAGATGTGAGGAATGGGAATCGAACCCACGACCTCCTAGGCAGATCTAATGAGAAAAATTAAAAGAAATTAAGGAGGGGATGTGGGGGTTCGAACCCAAAACCCCTCGGCCAAAGGAGAGAAATTTAAAGGCAATGAAAATAAAAAGTAAATGAGGTTGTGGGGGTTCGATCCCACATTCTCTTAGTTACATTAAGAGAAAATGAAGAGAGAAATTAAGGGGAAAATAAAATGAAGGCATTGGGGCTCGAACTTGGGTTCCCAAGCCGTATGGATTAAACAAAAATGAATTAAAAATGTAAGTGTAGTTCAAGGGATTTGAAAACCGGGTTTCCTTGCCCAAAATTTAAGTCATACGTGAATTAAATGTGCAAGAATAATTATGCCTACTTAGATCGAAATTGAGATCTTGGCATATATACAAGATGCATAAGTCTTGTACCACATAATCTTAGGAAGATATGAATAATTTAAACGAACTTTGAATGAAGCCTCATGGATTGCATGTGTTGACTCATAATTCTAATATAAGTTTAAAAGTAAGTGAACCTAAAATGTATGTGATGAAATGATGTAAAACCTAGAAGAGGTTAAGTAAGAGTGTGAAACACACAAAATGGCCAAGTGCATTGTCATATAATGAAATGAACATTCATGTAAAGGGGTGAGTAATTATGAAAAGCAAATGTGCTTAAGTTAATGAATGTGGTTACAACATGATAAGAGGCTAATGTGAAAGGTGAGAGCAATCTCAAATGAGCCTAAGTAAATGTTACCAAAACGTACTCACCTATGAGAGTGTAAAGTTAATGAAGAGACCGGTCTCTATGAACACTCTAATGAAAGTATTGAGTTTAACACACTTAATACTAATGATGAGATGAGAAATCATCTATTGATCTATGATGTCAACCAGCTTCCATGACGTAAGAGTGTGAACCACACCGATAGACTATCTATGAGCGGTGATGCCTTCTTTCGGGAAGGGCGGAGGTTCACGTAACTCTTATGAGATGAGACTCTCGTGCATGCCGGCTATGATAGCCTTATATCTCCTAGTCTTTGAACCTATACAGCCAATATAAGGATCTGGCGGGGTTAAACTTCCATGTACACTAGCATGTTTTGGGTCACTTTTGCTGGTGATTCCACCTCTTTTGGGTGTGGGTTTTCATGACACTGAATTTTATAATGCTCACATGATCTATGTCGGTTAAAGTTAAAGTTCCAAATAAATGAATGAATGAGGCCAGCCTCAAATGATGCACATAATGAAATGAATGATACCAAAGGTGTTAGGATAGGATAATCTAGTTAGAGTCAAGTAATGACATTTGGTCATTCTTGGTCATTGTACAACGAACCCGATGAAATCCTTAAACTACATCCTAGGAATAGATGGTGTTTAAACTGGCCCATGAATGAAATGAAATGAAGTACGTATGAATGAACGAAGCAGACTCTGTGTTTGATAAAGCAGAATCCCTAGTTGAGGTCCCATATGTTGAGCCCTCATTTTGGGAAGTCTTAATGTCAATTCCATGATTCCAAGGTCTCATGGCATATGAATGATATGAACAACGTTATGTCTTATATGAATTATGATATGTGCTATGTGTACGTTGTTGTGTGTTGTGTGAAAAATGTTTATGATGATGCATGTTACTCTAATGGCATAACTTTCCTAATCCAAATTTGGAAAGCTCACTCACTTTCCTAATCTCAATTTGGCAAGTCCACTGACTTGACCTTCTACAATCATGTTGTTAGGATAGAGCTATTCTTAATCATGTATGTCCTTGGTGTGTGCTTATATACCCATACTTAGTACAAGCATATACTAACCCTATACAACTCTAAACTTTTAAATGAAGGCACAGGTGGATTCTAGAGCTAAAGGATCAACGCAACAGCTATCCCGACGTCGAGCATTCATCCGGACTAGGTATTCCCTCATGCTTTCGAGGATGGTTGACCATTTACATTCTAGCTTAGTTTTAGGATTGAGCTAGTGGGGTATGTTCCACTAGCGTTTCTTACCCATTTATGTTGAGACATTGTATTGGTGCCATTTTGGCAAGTACATATTTATCGTTATAATAAACTGCTTCTTTCATTTGATGATCTTAGTGTTAGATGGTTGATGTTGAACAATTATGAATCTAATAGAATGATTAGTATGTATTTTAAGAAATAAAAAGTTTTAAATTTTTTGCAAAAATTAACCTAGACGGAGTAAGCATGACGTAAGTAGGCTTGTCTCCGACCTATGAGAGGTCAATGACGCCGGTATCGTCTGGGTTCTAGACTCCAGTCGTGATAAAGGCAATGTCTTAGAGTTTAGGTGCATTGGAAGTCAAACGTCAAGGGACGACCAAAACGTTCGATGACTAAGTCACATATGTGCCTCATATGTGGTTCTATGTGTTTATATGTTATTAATGAGGTATTAAGGTATTTAAATGATTTATTATATCATATATAGGTAGTTTGTCAAGTTTCGTGAAGTTTGGGGGCCAAACGTCCATGACGTTCGAAAGTGTTGCCTTGAAATGACTTTGTATGTCTAAGCATGTTCATTGAGTTTTACGTGTTAATTATTAATGAAATACATATGAGAGGTTCTAAACTCGTATAAGATCATGTTTGGGTTGGAAACGTTCGGGAAAACATCCCCAAGGACCATCCAAGGGTCCTTGAGGAAGGACCCATGTTGGTGGCCAAAACTACCCAAGGTTGTCCAACCTACGGATAGCAAACGACGGCCAGTGGCCTGGTCGACGCCCCGTAGGTGGTGTACGTTGTTTGGTACTTAGACTAGGGAGAAACTCTGCAAGTTTATAGGCTCTGAACCCATCGAGGGAGGACAGGACGGCCCATGTATGAACCTATCCCCCGTCGATTGGCAACCGTCATTTGGGTTGTGTTCCTACGCAGCTTCACTTTTAAGTGAGGTGTGAAGTTGTAATTTCACACCACCTCCAAATAAAAGGTTTGGTGGTCCCTTAAGGGTATTTTGGGTATTTTAAGTGTGTATATAAGTCTTTAACACATCAAAGACTTTATTCTTCTAAATCAAACCCCAAAATCCCTTAAAATTTCCCTAAGACTCCATTGAACTCCACAGTAAAAGAAGAGCTTGGTGTGATGAATTGAGTGGAGATTCTTCATCAAAGTGAAGAATTATCTTCATAAAGGTATGGATTTTTATCCTTGAAACTCTGTTCATCAAGGAGCCCAACTCTCGAGATGTTTTCAAAGTTGAATTGTCCAATTTCATGATTCTACCATGGGTTCTTGCATTAATTATTTTTAAACATTTATTATGGATTAAATTGTTATTTTATTGATGATTTTAACATAAATTATCTATGAAACCATGAATTGGATGAACCCTAGTTTTTTGACTAAGTTATGGGTTACTTGATATTGATCTAATGTTGATGAATTATGGTGTAGACTTCTATGGGTTGTCTAATGATGTAATGATTGTATTAAATTGATATCTAGGTTGTATTGGATTGATGAATATGTAGAAATTTGACCTAGTTTCATGAATATTGTTACAATTATGTTGAATTGTTGGTTATGGCCATGGGTAAGGGCATTGTGATATTGAATATGGTGATTTGGCATTGAATTGAGGTGTTGAGGATGATGTGGTGGTAATCTGCCCAATTTCCTTTATTTTGATGTTAATTATACTTCAATTATGTTGTGATTGGTATGGTCCACTTATGTTAGTGGTGTGATGTGCTTTACTTGTAATTGATGTGACCTTGTCGGCATGACTTGAAGTATTATGATGAATTAAGTAGTTGATTATGTGAAGTATGATCATATGTACCTACATTATAGTAATGTGAAAGTTTTATGTATATTATAAAATCATGTTAGACTATGACTATGTGCTTATATATGAAGTCTTAGAGTTGATACATGATTGCTTCTACTTGACTATACAAGTCTATAATAGTTATATCGATGATTATATGAAAGTGTATAGGATGACTTAAAGATGATAATGTTTATTCCTAAGTGACTTAAAGAATGATATGCTATATGTGAAAAGGTAAAGAATGTTGTGTCTTGTTTGGTAGACTTGTGTCCCTTACTTAATATATATGTATGAATGACATGATAGTATGAGATGTCTTGACTAGGTAGGCTTAGTCCTCCCTTGTCATGTATGAATGAAAGATATGTGATACCTTAGATGATGTTAAGAAGGTCATGTATGTGGAACCTTAAACCTAGTGGTAAGTTTATGATTGTTGAAGTTGAGAGTCGTAATGGTATCCTTCATGCAAAGGAATAGTGGACTTAGGGTTGATTGGCTGGAACATCATATCATCCTTTGGAAAATCACAATGAGCTATCTTAGTCGCCATTGAAAGGTAGCCCTAGTGGACCTCTTTGGTAGGGTGAATGTGATTGGGTTATGAACTAGATAAACAACCTCTTCATGTGATCCTTTAATATCAATTACTCTATGAGAACCAAGGCTAGCACCGAATGATTACGTTATGGGAATTAACTTTTCTTGAGAATGAGACTAGAGTACATGCTTGAGAATGAGACAAGAGTGCATAAAAGCTCTTCATATTCCTTAACCACGTGCCTACATGGGATGTGTCCTAGTTCTACCCTTGGAAAGTAGAACACCCTCATCAGAGTAGGTTAGAACTCCGGATTCCATGTCTAGATATCATGGTCTATGTTAGATATTGCCTATTCTCATCATGTGGGATACATACTAGCATTAGAGAAGTTCTATGAAGTTTAGGTGGTGGTATGGGACGCTATATCTAGACATTGAACAATAGGCTTTGAAGGTGTTAGTTAGAGTCCCTAGGTCTTGTCTAAAACCGTTACTTGAATGTCCTTTATGTGATTTATGAGTCTCTTAATGAACTAATGAACTAATGACTTATGTTATGAAGTGCGTAACTGAACGAGTACCTAATCTAAAGTGACTTAAGGATTCCTTAGCTAAAGTGTGAAGAGGGCATAAGGGATGATCTCTTCATATCTTATCTTTGGAAGTCTTGAGTATGACTCTAGTTAGGGAAATGGTTTATTATGTGGACATGATCTAAGCCTTAGGTAGTCTTAAGGATTACATAGGTAATCTTTAAGAGGTCAATCATGGAATTTATCTTCTTGATTTAGTTAAGTAGGTATTTTGATAGCCTGTGGAAGGAGAATGTCATCTCATCTTTATGTTGATGTGTTTAATGTATTGTAATTGTGTAGGTATCTTATTATAAGTATTCTTGAGGTTCATTTAGATATGCTTAGGTAGGTTGTATGGGAGGTCTCTCTTTGTGTTTCGTAAGTTGGTCTTAGGATAGCTTTTAATGAGATGACTACATGCAATAAAGTGTTTAAATTATAGAGAAAGCACTTCACTGCTACAATGAATCAATTCACTGTACAATGAAAGTAGCTTATTGTAAAGTGAGCTAAAAATGTGAATAATTCGCTAAATGTTATCTTATGTGTTTCTAAGTTGATAAATGTTATTCTTATGATTATAATATGATTTTAAATGAAAATATGCATATTTCAACTAAATGTTCATTTTCATAATTTTTATGCATTATGTCATACTTAGTACGCGTGGTTGTACGAATCCACGCTTTTATCTATATCTATAGTTTTTTGTAGGTGAGGAGCTTTTGGGAAGGAATAATTGGACCGTAGCATCGTTCAGGAGAAGTCGAAGTATGTCCTCATTTGATTCGAGGTCATAGATGTCTTTTATGTTACTAGTTGAAGTACTGTAATAGACTAAGTATTTCTATATTTTGAATTATGGGTCGTGTACCAAGTATTCTCGTGTCTTAATTTTTATGAGATTGAGACTTAGTATTTGCTATGACTTTATATGAAAGTGTTTTTAAAGACTATGATATGTTTTGTGAAAAGTTTTAATTCCGCACTACTTCTCATTATGTTTATGTGATGATGATATGTAAGGGCTCGTACAAGACCTCCAAGAGGTCAAGTACGGCGGTTGCAATTCGAGATTGTCCCTAACTTCTAGGGTATGGTTTCAGGATGTGACACTTTAAACCCCATTTCTCCCACCAAGTCAAACCCTGGAGTTCAAAACAAAAATCTCTCCAAAACCCTTTCTCCAAAAGCCTCCACTCCAATGAAGAATACCAAATTCTTCAATTTTGTTCACCAAATCTCGCTGGTTTCTTCACATTATTGTATGGTAGTTCATCCTTGAAATTTCTTTCATACAAGTAGCCAGTTCGAAGAGATTTCAAAAAGGGTTTTCAAACTATAACTTATTCTATTTTTGACTCTAAGCATGGTTCATTGCATGAAATTTTTTTAATGATTGAAATGTGTTGTTTTTAGTGTTATTTGATGTTTTTAATGTCAATACCTCAATGAACCCATGATCATGCATATTTCCAACTTTTAGCTTATGAAGTGCTTTAGTGTATATATATCTAGATAATTTCAGAAATTATTAGAGTTGTACATCGTTATGTTATATTATGATTATCTACTGCCTTAAATGCTATTTTATGATGAGTTATTGGAGAAATTGAGAAAAGGTGGTGAAAGCTTGGATGAATGGTAATTAGCTATATTGTTTAGCTCTTATTGTTAAATGCTCTTGAGTGGTATGGTCCACCTTTGGTGGCGGTGTTTACTTGAAGTAAATGATTATATTGTATAAATATGTGTATTATGATTATGGCCTTGAAAGCATAGAATGTGATGTGAAATGATGATTATGATATTTATGCATGACATGTTTTAGGAGATTGAAATGTATATTTTGATGATATTTATGCATGACATGTTTTAGGAGATTGAAATGTATATTTTATGTGAAGCATGCTAGTGTGTGAAATATGATGAATTAAGTAATGATTATGTTTAGAAGTAAATGTAATGAGAATGGTGATGATGTGAAAAGTGTGCTCACATGTAACACACACACCTTAAATGAATGAATGAAGTTAATGAATATGAATGGGGAATTTTAGGGTGAATCTTCCCGAGTAGAAATGAAGTGTCTAGACCATCCCTACTTTTCCTATAGCATGAAAAAGGAGAGTTTTGGGGTGAACACTCTTCGTGATTTGAGATGAAGTGTTTAGTAGCGACCTCACTATTCCCAAGAGCTTTCTAAGATATGTTGGAGGGTGGATACACTTCGTGAGTTGAGATGTGGTGTCCAATAGTTATACCTTAACCTATAGTAATGAATGTTTAAGACTCCGTGGGGGAGTTATGTTTAGCACCGAGAGGATTTAAAGAAGGGGTGGTTACACTTCGTGAGTTCAGATGTCATATCCAATGTACCTCTTGAGATGAGTACTCCTCATTAGTAGAGAACGAGTAACTTAGAAGCAATCTCCTCATCCATTAGTAGAGAACGAGTTACTTAGGAGTATCTAATGCAGAATGCATCTAAAGGCTCAAGAATGACCCTACCCTAGGCAAAAAGTAAGGGTTAATACCGGGATTCCATGTCTAGCTCTCATGGTCTATGTCGGTTGAAGGTATTGTCACGACCCAAAACGATCCGCGAGTGGCACCCATATTTACTCTCCTATGTGAGCGAACCAACCAATCTAATCCCAACATTTCAACCATAATAAACAGAAAATAATGCGGAAGACTTAAAACTCATTAACGAAATCAATTAAATAACTTCTAAAATTTATCAATTACTATCCCCAAAACCTGGAAGTCATCATCACAAGAACATCTATCCTCAAATTACTAATCTAAGAGTTTCTAAGAAACTAAAATAAGTAAAAGAGATGGTCCATGTCCGAACTTCAAGACATCAAGACGCGAAGGAAAGAATCCAGTCCGAGCTAGGAACAATAGCTCACCCTGAAATCTGATTATGCTGAAGTCTGGCTAGAGTTGCGGTTGAGTCGAAGTCGATGGCACGTTTTCTGCACTCCACAAATACAAGAAAGAAACATACAATTAGGGGTCAGTACGAGGCACAAGTACTGAGTACGTATCATCGTCCAACTCAAAATAGAAAGCAATATATATCAGATAATAACATAAAATCGACTACCATACTCAACAGATAACAAAACAAATACCATAAACATTGGCCACCACCCAAGCACAACTATGAGGACTCATGCCTCCATACCATACTCATTTGGGAAATAGGTTCTTTAAATCTGAGTATATTAACATGATTCAAGGTTCATTCTTTTTTACTATCCTGGTGTCGGAACGTGACACCCGATCCTCTACTACTATCATGGTTTCGGAATGTGACACCCGATCCATTACTACTATCCTGATGTCGGAACGTGACACCCGATCCATTACTACTATCCTGGTGTCGGAACGTGACACCCGATCCATTACTACTATCCTGGTGTCGGAACGTGACACCCGATCCACTACTACTATCCTGGTGTCGGAACGTGACATCCGATCCATTAACCTCATTCTTTTAGTTCATCAAGCCTTCTTTTATACCAAGGCATCATCATTAACAGAGAGGGTTTAGGTTTAAGCTTCACAACCTCATCTTCCCAACCCATTACAATTACATAATCACATCATGCAAGCATACAATTAAGCATATAGAAGACTTGTACAATACTACCCAATACATATCATTCGCTATTAAGAGTTTACTATGAAATAGAATAAACCATAACCTACCTCCACCGAAGAATCATGATCGATCAATCTACTTCTCCAAATCCTTGCCGTCTCTTCGTTCTCCTCTCTCTCCCGCTCGTTCTCTCTGTTTTGTCTATTCTTTCTATTTTTCTTATTCAAACCCTTTTTCTTTTTACCCTAATTGTCATATAATTAAGTATAAAAGATGATAAAAATAACCCACTTTTTTATTTCAAGGTTATCTCCTTTAACCCCCACGTAATTGAATTATTAACATTAATCCACTAACTTTATAATTATAAGCATGAATAGTCCAAAACGCCCCTTAAAAACTTTTAACAAAAATCCGACCCAGTCAGGGTTACGCAGCCTCTGACGGTCCGTGACGACTGTGACGGTCCGTACTGCATGTCTGTCACAAAGTTCAGAGAGTTAATTATGTGGAAAGGTTTGTGACGGTCCGTCGTGCCAACGACGGTCCGTCCTGCCATTCCATCGTGACGTTCAGAGAGTCGATATCAGTACTCAAATTTTCAAGATCTAAGTGTTTTGGAATGAGACACCCTCGACAGTCCGTCGCGCCCATGACGGTCCGTCGTGGGATCCGTCGACCCAGACAGTTATTACCAGAAATAAACTCTACTGCTCAAAATGACTAACAGGTCGTTACAATAGATACCAATTTACCCATCGTTCGTCCTCGAACGATCACAAGAAGAAAAACAAGGGCGAAGAGGAGTACCTGAATCTGTAAACAGGTGTGGATATTTTTCTTGCATATCAGCCTCCTTCTCCCAAGTGGACTCTTCAACTGGTCGATTCTTCCATTGAACTTTGATGGATGCAATCTCCCTTGATCTCAACTTACGGATTTCTCTATCCAGAATGGCAACAGGCAACTCCTCATAAGACAAATTCTCATCAAGAAGAACTGAATCCCAACGAATAATGTAGTTTCCATCCCCATGGTACCTTTTCAGCATAGACACATGAAATACCGGGTGCACCCCTGACAGTCTTGGGGGCAAGGCTAATTCATACGCTACCTCCCCCACGCTCTTCAGAACTTCAAATGGACCAATATACCTCGGACTAATCTTACCTCGCTTACCAAACCGCATCACCCCTTTCATGGGTGAAACCTTCAGTAAGACTTGTTCACCCTCCATAAACTCCAAGTCTCTAACCTTTCGATCTGCATATTCTTTCTGCCTACTTTGAGCCGCTAAAAGCTTTTCTTGAATGCATTTCACTTTATCTAACGATTCCCTCAGAAGGTCAGTACCCCCAAGGTCTAACCTCAAATGCATCAAACCACCCAATGGGAGACCTACATCTTCTCACATACAGTGCCTCAAATGGGGCCATATCAATACTTGAGTGATAACTATTGTTGTATGAGAACTCTGCTAAAGGTAAGAAGTTATCCCAATGACCACTAAATTCTATCACACATGCACGAAGCATATCCTCCAAAACCTGAATCGTTCGCTCAGACTGACCATCGGTCTGAGGGTGAAATGCGGTACTAAGATCTTACCTAGTACCTAATTCGGCATGCAATGTTTTCCAAAACTTAGAAGTAAACTGCGTACCTCTATCTGATATAATGGAAAGTGGAACTCCACGCAATCGAACAATTTCTGAGATGTAAAGTTTGGCTAACTTCTCTGCATTATAAGTCACCTTGACCGGAATGAAATGAGCAGACTTAGTTAATCTGTCAACAATTACCCAAATGGAGTCATACCTACCCATTGTCTTTGGAAGACCAACCACGAAGTCCATTGCAATTCTCTCCCACTTCCATTCAGGAATGGGCATTCTCTGAAGTGTCCCTCCAGGCCTCTGGTGTTCATACTTTACCTGCTGACAATTCGGGCATTGAGCAACAAAATCAACAATGTCACGCTTCATCCTACTCCACCAAAAATGTTGCTTTAGATCACGATACATCTTGGTTGCACCAGGATGTATAGAATACCTTGAACTATGAGCCTCTGTAAGAATAGTGTGAATCAAATCATCGACACAGGGTACACATACCCTTACCTTAATTCTCAAAACACCTTCCTCATCGATTTTTGCTTCTTTAGCCTCTCCTCGCAACACCTTATCTCGGATCCGGATCAGTTTCTCATCGGTAAACTTCTTTCCTTTAATCTTATCAAGAAAGGAAGATCTTGCCTCCACACAGGCTAAAAATCCTCCCTTCTCATTTACTTCTAGCCTCATAAAGTCATTAGCCAAAGTCTGAACCTCTCTAGCCAATGGGCGTCTAGAAACCTGCAAATGGGCTAGACTTCCCATGCTCCCTGCCTTTCTACTTAAAGCATCTGCTACAACATTGGCTTTTCCCGGATGATACAAGATAGTGATATCATAGTCCTTCAGTAGTTCCATCCATCTCCTCTGTCTCAAATTCAAATCTTTCTGAGTAAAGACATACTGTAAACTACGATGATCCGTTTAGACTTCACATTTAACCCCATATAGATAATGTCTCCATTGCTTTAATGCAAACACTACTGCAGCCAACTCCAAATCGTGGGTCGGATAATTACGTTCATGCACCTTTAATTGCCTCGAGGCATAAGCAATTACACTCTTCTCAAGCATAAGCACTGCACCCAAACCAGAATAGGATGCATCACAATAAACAATGAAATTCTTACCTTCCACTGGCAGGGTAAGAATTGGTGCAGTAGTCAACAAGGTCTTGAGTCGCTGAAAACTTTCTTCACATTCGTCCGACCATACAAATGGAACACTCTGCTTAGTCAAATTTGTCAGTCGGGAAGCAACGGAAGAAAATCCCTTGACAAATCGACGGTAGTAGCTAGCTAAACCAACGAAGCTCCTTACCTCTGTAACATTAGTAGGTCTTACCCAATTCTTCACTGCTTCAATCTTGGAAGGATCCACCATCACTCCATCCTTAGAAACCACATGCCCCAAGAAGGACACTGAATCTAGCCAAAACTCACACTTAGAGAATTTGGCATAAAGCTTTTTCTCCCTCAACATTTCCAATACCATTCTCAAGTGCTCCTCATGTTCTTTCTTGCTTTTTGAGTATACCAGTATATCATCAGTGAATACAATGACAAAGAGATCCAGGTATGGCTTAAAAATCCCGTTCATCAGACTCATGAGAGCAGCGGGGGCATTCGTAAGTCCAAAAGACATTACTAAGAATTCATAATGCCCATACCTGGTTCGAAAAGCAGTCTTTGGCACATCTGCTGCCCGTATTTTCAATTGATGATAACAGATCTCAAGTCGATTTTTGAAAAGGTACAAGCACCTTGTAACTGGTCGAACAAATCATCAATGCGAGGAAGAGGATACTTGTTCTTAACAGTTACTTTATTCAGTTGCATGTAGTCTATGCACATCCGAAAACTCCCATCCTTCTTCTTCACAAATAAAACCGGAGCACCTCAAGGGGAGGCGCTCGGTCTAATGAAGCCTTTACCTAACAACTCTTGAAGTTGGGCCTTTAACTCCCTTAACTCAGCGGGAGCCATTCTATAAGGGGGTATGGAAATGGGGCGAGTACCCGGCTCCAGATCAATGCAAAAGTCAATATCTCTATCTGGTGGCATACCAGGAAGGTCTGCAGGAAACACATCCAGAAACTCACGGACTATCGAAACCGACGCAATTGAAGGTACTTGGGTAGAATCGTCCCTGAGGTGTGCCAAGAAAGCTAAACACCCTTTACTAACCATTCTCTTAGCACGAAGAAAGGAGATGATACAAACTGGAGAGGAAGTGTAGTCACCCTCCCACACTAACGGATCTGTCCCAGGCTTGGCCAATGTCACAGTTTTGGCATTACAATCTAAGATTGCAAAGTTTGGAGAAAGCCAAGTCATACCCAGAATTACATCGAAATCAACAATTTATAAGATAACCAAGTCTACATGAGTATTGCTCCCCACAAAAGTCACCAGACAAGACCTATATATCCTTTCAACTATCACAGACTCACCCACCGGAGTAGAAACACGAACAGGCATGTCAAGCAGTTCACAATGTAAATTAAGACCAGTAGCAAATGAGGAAGATACATATGAAAATGTGGAGCCAGGATCAAATAATACAAAAGCCATGCAATCACAAACCAAAAGATTACCTGTGATAACAGCATCAGATGTCTCCGCTTCCGACCGCCCAGGGAAAGCGTAACAATGGGCCCTATCACCTGTCTGCCCGTTGCCCCTACCATGTTGTGTTGCAGCCGTTCTGGCTTTCCCGCCACCCCGGTTGGTTTGGTGACCACCATAACCTTGACCACCACGTCCTCCAGAATGGCGTCCTCTTCCATGACCACCTCTACCTCAAACTATTGGGGGTCTGTAACTCTGTTTTGGACAATATCTCTTAATATGTTCAATTTCCCCACATCCATAAAGCTCTCTAGGTTCAAGCATAGGTCTCTGTGAGAACGACGGAGTCTGGGGATAACCTCCAAACTCAGAGAAATGTTGATCGGTCTGCGGTGGACCCCCAGCTACAGCCTGTAGTGAAGACTGAATAGGTCGGGATGGATAACCTCCTGAACTCTGCCCTCTGGAGTAAGAACCACTAAACTCACCTCCCTTACGAAACTTCTTAGTTGATGATGCCATGGTAAAGTCATCTGGCTTCACTCCCTCCACCTCTATCACAAAGTCTACAACTTCCTGAAAGGATTTTGCTGCAGTAGATACCTGTAAGGCTGGAATCTGCAAATCTGACCTCAATCCCTTAACAAAACGGCGAATCCGCTCTTGTGGACTAAATCAAAGTTGGGTGGCATACCTAGCTAATGCATGAAACTTAGCCTCATACGCAGTGACCGACATCCTGCCTTGCTCTAGGCTCAGGAACTCATCTCTCCTCCTATCCCTCAAAGTTCGGGGTATATACTTCTCCATAAACAAGCTAGAGAATGATGCCCAAGTAATAGGTGGTGCTTGTGCTGGTTGACACTCAACATACGATCGCCACCACATTTTGGCGTTCCCCAGAAATTGATAGGTCACAAATTCGACGCCAAATCGTTCTACTATGCCCATCTTGTGTAGTAGTTCATGACAATCGACCAGAAAATCATAGGCATCCTCAGATTCAGCACCCTTGAAGACTGGAGGTTTCAATTTCAAGAACTTACTGAAAAGTTCGTGCTGATCACTTGTCATTATAGTCCCTGTAGTCAATCGAGGAAACGTGCCTATTTCCAATGAGGCATCCATGCGGGGAGCCAGAGCAGCTGCATGTTGTACTCCCGGAACTTGAGGTGCTGGTGAAGAAAACACTGGAGGTGTCTGGCCCTAATCAGATAACCCGCTAAGATAAACAAGAACCTGATTAATCATCTCTGGGTAGGTTGGGGTGGTAATTCCTCATTCTGCACTTGCTCATTCTCCCCTTCCTCACCCTCTCTTACTACTTCCTCAGTCGGTGGAGGAGTCACCGCCCTAGTACTAAATGGGCCAGGTGCTTGTCCTCTTCCTCTAGAGGACGTCCTCCCGCGACCTCTACCATGGCCTCTTGCCACTGCTCCTCTTCGAGCTACAGCCCCAGTGGCTGGCTCAGACGCATCTTGTCTTGTCGGTGTTGGTGTTGGCGCAGTTGTTGCTCTAGTTCTAACCATCTACAAATAGAGTGAAGATGGTCAGATACCAATTTGTATCACCTAGATACCAATTGGATCCAAGTAATAGCACGAAAGAAAGAAGGAATGGAATTTTTTCCTAAAGTCCTATAGCCTCTCAAAGAAAAGTAAAGGCGTCCCCCTACCGTTCCTCAAGACTCTACTAGACTCGTTCTTGTGTGATGAGACCAACGAACCTAATGCTCTGATACCAAGTTTGTCACGACCCAAAACGAGCCGCGAGTGGCACCCACATTTACTCTCCTATGTGAGCGAACCAACCAATCTAATCCCAACATTTCAACCATAATAAACAGAAAATAATGCGGAAGACTTAAAACTCATTAACGAAATCAATTAAATAACTTCTAAAATTTATCAATTACTATCCCCAAAACCTGGAAGTCATCATCACAAGAACATCTATCCTCAAATTACTAAATCTAAGAGTTTCTAAGAAACTAAAATAAGTAAAAGAGATGGTCCATGTCCGAACTTCAAGACATCAAGACGCGAAGGAAAGAATCCAGTCCGAGCTAGGAACAATAGCTCACCCTGAAATCTGATTATGCTGAAGTCTGGCTAGAGTTGCGGTTGAGTCGAAGTCGATGGCACGTTTTCTGCACTCCACAAATAACAAGAAAGAAACATACAATTAGGGGTCAGTACGAGGCACAAGTACTGAGTACGTATCATCGTCCAACTCAAAATAGAAAGCAATATATATCAGATAATAACATAAAATCGACTACCATACTCAACAGATAACAAAAACAAATACCATAACCATTGGCCACCACCCAAGCACAACTATGAGGACTCATGCCTCCATACCATACTCATTTGGGAAATAGGTTCTTTAAATCTGAGTATATTAACATGATTCAAGGTTCATTCTTTTTTACTATCCTGGTGTCGGAACGTGACACCCGATCCTCTACTACTATCATGGTTTCGGAACGTGACACCCGATCCATTACTACTATCCTGATGTCGGAACGTGACACCCGATCCATTACTACTATCCTGGTGTCGGAACGTGACACCCGATCCATTACTACTATCCTGGTGTCGGAACGTGACACCCGATCCACTACTACTATCCTGGTGTCGGAACGTGACATCCGATCCATTAACCTCATTCTTTTAGTTCATCAAGCCTTCTTTTATACCAAGGCATCATCATTAACAGAGAGGGTTTAGGTTTAAGCTTCACAACCTCATCTTCCCAACCCATTACAATTACATAATCACATCATGCAAGCATACAATTAAGCATATAGAAGACTTTACAATACTACCCAATACATATCATTCGCTATTAAGAGTTTACTATGAAATAGCATAAACTATAACCTACCTCCACCGAAGAATCATGAACGATCAATCTACTTCTCCAAATCCTTGCCGTCTCTTCGTTCTCCTCTCTCTCCCGCTCGTTCTCTCTGTTCTGTCTATCCTTTCTATTTTTCTTATTCAAAACCTTTTTCTTTTTACCCTAATTGTCATATAATTAAGTATAAAAGATGATAAAAATAACCCACTTTTTTATTTCAAGGTTATCTCCTTTAACCCCCACGTAATTGAATTACTAACATTAATCCACTAACTTTATAATTATAAGCATGAATAGTCCAAAACGCCCCTTAAAAACTTTTAACAAAAATCCGACCCAGTCAGGGTTACGCAGCCTGTGACGGTCCGTCACGACTGTGACGGTCCGTACTGCATGTCCGTCACAAAGTTCAGAGAGTTAATTCTGTGGAAAGGTTTGTGACGGTCCTTCGTGCCAACGACGGTCCGTCTTGCCATTCCGTCGTGACGTTCAGAGAGTCGATATCAGTACTCAAATTTTCAGGATCTAAGTGTTTTGGAACGAGACACCCTCGAAGGTCCGTCGCGCCCATGACGGTCCGTCGTGGGATCCGTCGACCCAGACAGTTATTACCAGAAATAAACTCTACTGCTCAAAACGACTAACAGGTCGTTACAGGTATCCCCCATAAAAGAATGTAATAAACTAAGTCTTCCAAAAGGTGTACTACTTAGGGTTGAATTGGTATAGGATGTTATCTACTCATTGCACAAGTAGGCATTTAGAGGGAGTCTTGGTGTGTCCTTAAATGAAATGTATGAATGGGTCATTATGTGAAGTAAGTGAAGTTGTGTAACATAATGTCTAATTTTAAGAAAGAATATTAAGGTTATGACTTGTATTATGAATTTTATGAATGATGAATGTGGTGTGCTAATCTAAGAGAATCCTCAAGGAGAACTTGGTGGGAGTACCAATATGGGATGCTACTTTCACATTGCACTTTTTGTGAATTGAGGGTTGTCTTCGAGAAGGCTTCTTATGTTAAGTCCTTAAATGTAAATATGTTCCTCGAGTGTCTTTATTGTTGAGTGTGGGCTTGTTACCCGTGTGAAGTAAGCTTATTGTTCATAGTCTTGAGGATCACTTAGGTGTGTATTGAAGGGATTGTATAAGCGGTTTCTTCATGTCTTACCTTAGTGAGTCTTAAGATAACTTTGGAGGGAAACTTCAAGGGAAATGAGTTCACTGTAAGTTGTAATGGAAATAGTTCACCGTAAGGTTTTATGAGTTCACTGTAAAGTGTAGACTAGTGTTAAAATTATGGAAGTTTCACCATATGTGCTAAATGATGATAAATATATTGTTTTGTTACTATATTCATGAAGGCTTTACTCATATATCATGAAAGTTTTATTTCAACTAAAATGTCCCTTTTATATGTGTTTTTGCATAATGTCATACTTAGTACAATGTTTGTACTAACCCCATACTTTTCTATACTCTATAAATATAGGTTTGATGCAAGTGTAAGTTTAGAAGGCAAGCATGGGAAGTTGACTCTCTTAAGAATCAGTATGTCCTCATATATTCGAGGACATAGTCTATGTTTTCTAGTTTTTCATTAAGACTTTTTTAGACTTGTTATGTATTTTCTTTCAATGTAAAGGACTGTGACCCTAAGATATTTACGTTGTGTCCTTAAGATTGGTTTGTGACGACGAGACTTATTCCTTAGTATTTTATAAAAGATGATTCTTATTATTATACTTGTGAAAAGTTTTAATTCCGCAGTACTTTTCATATCCTATGTAATGAATGATAGCTAAGAGGCTTGTACAAGACCTCCGAAGGGTCAAGTACGCCTTGTGACGACTCAAGAGTGCTCCCTTCTTCTAGAGTGTACTTGCGGGTCGTTGCAATGGTCTATGTCGTTTATTGCCTATTTTCACCATGTGGGATACATTCTAGTATTTGATAGGTTCTACAAAGTTTAGGTAGTGGAATGTGACGCTATCTAGGCATTGCACGAGTAGACTTTGAAGTTTAGCTAGTGTGTAGGTTCCCTACATCTTCTCGAGACCATTATGTGAAAGTCCTTAATGTTGAATGTCTCTTAAATGTCTTAATGAACATAGTAACAAAGTAAATTGCATGTAAATGAAAAGGTACTTATCTAGAGTAGCTTTAAGGATTTCTTAGGTAGGCTAGGAGAGGGTGTATGGGCGGTCTCTTCATGGCTTACTTAGGTGAGTCTTGGACTAACTCTAGGTAGGGTGATTAACTGATGAAATGGGAATAATATATTCGTATCTCACTCAAGTGAACCTTAGAATTACTTTTGGTAGGAGGGTCTCATGTCTATGTGGTTTGAAGTGATGATATGTTATATTGTGTAATGTGATTATATGTGTTTGTGTTGACTTGTAATTGACACTTACACTTGTCTTAAAGGTTTTCCTCAAAAGGAGCATGTTTTATACAAATGTCCTTTTAGCATGGTTTTAATTGCATGTCACCATATGTAGTGCATTCTAATGTACTAATTCCATATATTTTATCTTATCTCTAAAGGTGTAGGTGGAAATTGAGAGGATTATTTGAAGTGAAGCTTGGATATTAGCACTCCTTCAATCAAAGTTGGGGTATGTCCTCAATAGATCCAAGGAAATCACTATGTTTGGTTTTCATTTTTAAAGACATGTAACAGACTTAGATATTTCTATTTTGTTGATGTATGGGTTGTGACCCACGATATTCATGTGTTTAAGATAGCGTCTTTTAGACTTAGTCTTTCCTATGATGTTCTATGAAAGATATTTTGAAATATTAATATTTCGTGTGATAAGTTTTAATTCCGCATTAACTTTCATACGTGTATGCAATGAATGATGTAAAAGGGCTTGTACAAGACTTCCAAGAGGTCAAGTACGCCAAGCCACGATTTGAGAATACCATTTCTTCTAGGATATACTCTCGATTCGTGATAGGTTCATTGGATTTTTTATCTAAAAACATTCAATTAACATCAATCATATCATAAAACATTGTTTCAAATAATTTCATGCAGGAACCCATGGCTAGAATTCAAAATAGAAGATTTCATATTTTGAAACATCTTTGAAAACCATTTGAATTTGACTCCTTGAATGGAAGAGAATTCAAGGAAGAAACACCATACCTTATGTGAAGAAAGCCCACGAAATTTATGGAGAAAAACTTGAAAAATCTGTCTTCTTCCTTGGAGCTTCAAAGCTTCATCAATGGAGGTTTTGGAGAGAAAGAATGGAGAGGTTTCTTTTGATTTGAGGGTTTAGACTAATTGGTGACTTTTTGGGGTTTATAAAGACTCAATAATCATAAATAACTAATCCCCAAAATACCCAAAAGACTCCTTGCGGTCGCGCAGCCAGCACTGACTAGGAAAATTTTGCCTCGTGACGCGGGGCCTTCATGAGGCTCACTGCCTCGACCAAAATTTTCAAAAAAAGAATTGAAATTGGCCCGGCAACGCGCAGCCACTTTCCAGATTCGTCCGCGTCGTTTTTAAGTCAATTTAACTTCACAAAAACAGATCTATTAAATAATTAAAACTAATTATACTTAATAGAATTAAATAATAATTACTACTTTATATTTAAAATTAATTTAAAATAGTGATGTAGCATATGTGTGAGAGAGAGTGTGTGCATTTCCCTTTTTTTTGGAACAATATTTTTATATCTTTTCAAACCTCCTTATTAATAGAATAATAATAATAATAATAATAATAATAATAATAATAATAATAATAATAATAATAATAATATAATAATAATAATAATAAATCTATATAGAAAAGGAGAAGAAAAAATTACATATGTCAACACCACAAATTTTCAAAATTTTAAACAATGAATAAACAATCATTAAATAATTAAAAATTATCCATTTTTAATTTAAAACAGTTTTAACATGATGTTTTTATACTCTACACAAAAGAAATGCTCCTTTGATATAAATTATTATCTCCTTTTTCTATCTATTTTATTAAATATTATACTTATTCAAAATCCAAATCAACATCAAAATTTCAATTTTCTATATAACTAAAATAAATTATTTGTAATTATATAATATAAATAATATTTAAAAAAAACAAAGCAGTTATTTTGAAAAGCAAAATAACAAACTTCATATGTTTTTAAAACGGCTTTTCTTTTAAAAGTAAAAATTACAAAATATGTATTTGCAAAAAATAATTAAAAAAATACATGTTAATGTTTTTACTATTTAAATTTTGATTTACGGAAATAGTTATAGTAATGCCTAAAATATAGATAACTTATTTAAATAGAATAATTCTTTAACAAATTAAAATAAAATAATTTATTTAAAAAAAATAATGACACTGACAAAACTAACTAAGAAAAACATTTTTTCTTTAAAAAATAAAAAGTACTCCTAATAGAAAGAACTACCCACGTTATTTAGAGTGTCTTATTATTATTATTATTTTGGTTGGGGGGTTTATTATTTTATTGATAAATAATAATTATTATTATTATTTATTTTTTTTTGGTAAAAAAATTATTATTAAAATTTTTTTATTAATAAAAATATAAAACTTCCCAATTTTTTTTAACTTTTAACTTGAATTAATCTTAATCCTTATCTGATTGAATTTTTGAATTTCAAATTGATGATAACTTCTCATCAACAGTTTATTAACTTCTAATAATGAATGACTTTTTCCTACATTGCAATTATCCTATAAATAAATTACCCCAATAAATCTTCTAAACCAATCCCACCACTTCTTCTGCAAAAAAGAAAGAAAAAAATTTATGAAAATCCAAAATAACTATACATTGTTGCAAAAGTTTTATCATAATTTGAATATATTTTATTATTTCAGAAGTGAAATCGTCTTTTCATGCGTGATGATGAAAACAATTCATCAATGAGAAATATGAATATGAGCGGGAGGTGTTAGAAATATATATTTTTAATGACTCAAAATATGAATTCAAATGCTTTTCATGACAAGGTATTAAAATGTCAATGAGTCTTTTTGGTATGGATATTTGATACAATTACATAGAATTACAGAGAAGAAACAAATTCCAGGTGTAATCTCGAATAATTTTGAACAGCTAGTTCAGGGATTAAACTCGAGAATTCAGCTTAAGAGAAAATTATAGAAAGAAGAAAACAATCTGATTATCAATCAATGAATCTGCCAATGATCTATTACAATCCTTTTATAGGCTCCTACAGATTACTAAAACTGTTAAGTTTCACAGATTCTATTATAATCAGATTGTTTTCTTCTCTCTATAATTTTCTCTTAAGCTGAATTCTCGGGTTTAATCCCTGAACTAACTGTTCAAAATTCTTTGAGATTACTCCTGGAATTTGTTTCTTTTCTGTAATTCTCTGTAATTGTATCAGTTGGTATCAGAGCCCGGTAATCATTGGCACTAATCTGATGACGCGCAGCAAAGGTCAAAAAGAAACAGAGGACAAGCTTCAAGAGATTCAGACGCAGTTACAAAAATTGATGGAAGGAATGTCTAGTATAAACGATCGCAATGCACAGGCTGATAAGAAATTGATAGAAATCAGGGAAGCAATTGGGAATTGAAATCAGAAGGGAAAAGAAAAGGACCCAGCTAGGGCAGAATCTAATTCTGTTTGAGATTGTCTAGGAGAAACGCCGCAAAGAGCTAGATTCGATGATATGCATACTGGTAATGATCCTAACTACAATAGTATGTTTTTCAATCGTTACTCTAGATTAGAATTCCCTCGTTTTTCTGGTGGTGAGTTGAGAAATTGGTTGTACAAGGTTGATCAATTCTTCTCCATGGATGAAATGCCTTTTGAGCATAGGGTGAAGGTGGCTTCTATCCACTTTGAAGGTGAAGCTATGGCATGGCACAGGTCCTACATTAGATCTAGAAATTCAGTTTTAGATCCATCTTGGACTGAATTTGTGTTAGCATTGAATGAAAGGTTCAGAGAGGGTTTTGAAGATACCATGGAAGCCCTAAAGAACTTACAACAAACTGGTAGTGTGAGGGAGTACCAGGCTGAGTTTGATAGGTTATTAACTGGACTTAATCTCTCTAATGAAAATGCCATTAGTTGTTTTTTGGGAGGTCTGAAGAAGGAGTTGAACAAGTCTATTAGAATACATGCTCCAAAAACTTTGTTGCAAGCATATAAGGTAGCTAGGTTGCAAGAGGAAGTGTTTGAATCCTAAGCTCAATCCTAGGGAATCAAATTTTTTCCTAAAGTACAAGGTCCTATATTACCCACTCCTGGACATCTTAAACCTCAGTATTTCCAAAGAAATTCTTATTCCAATTCAACATTCGCAAAACCCCTTGAATCTGTACCTAATAGGTTTAATAGATTTCCTAATAATGGTGTTACTAAAAGGCTATCAGCAGCAGAGATGGATGAAAGGAGATCCAAAGGGTTGTATTTCTTTGGTGATGAAAAATATGTGAAAGGACATAACTGCAGAGGAAAGAAGCAATTGTATCTGGTAGAAGTAGTTGAGGAAGAAGAAGTAAATGTTGAAGTAGAAGAGGAACAGATAGAAGAGGTTTGGGAGAAAACAGATGAATTTATGGCTATATCATTACAGGCTTTTACGGGGGTCATTGGTTATCAAACCATAAGAGCAACAGGATACCATGAAAAACAAACCTTGCAAGTCTTGATTGATACTGGAAGCACTCACAACTTTATAGATAAACAAGTCGCTGCAAAGTTGGGTTGTCAGACTAGTTCTATTCAAGAACAATCTATAATTGTGGCTGATGGTAGAGAAGTGCAAAGCGCTGCTATTTGCAAGAATCTTCACTGGCTACTGCAGGGAACCACATTCTCTTCTGATTTTTTGCTTTTACCACTAGGAAATGTGGATATAGTCTTAGGAGTACAATGGTTGAATACATTGGGCAGAATTTTGTTTGATTTTAAACATAGGTCCATTGAGTTTGTTTACAAAGGAAAAAAATATGTATTAAGAGGTGCTAGCACTGGTCTGAAGGCGGTTAAAACTAAGACTTTATCTAAGGAAGGGCAATTGTTCATGTTGTCACATGTACCTCAGGCACTAGAAGTCGCGCAGTATCACAACATTCAAGCCATTCAAAGTGAGGGAATTTTGCCATCATTTGCTGCACTAATTAGTCATTACTCATGCTTATTTGAATTGCCAACTACATTACCACCTCACAGATGTTCTTTTGATCATAAAATTCCCCTAATTGACAAAACAAATCTTGTTAACAAGAGACCCTATAGGTATCCGGGAATTAAAAAAGATGTCATTGAAAAATTAGTACAAAAGATGTTGGATCAAGGTGTGGTGCAACATAGTACTAGCCCTTATGCTTCTCCAGTAGTATTAGTTGGGAAGAAAGATGGAAGTTGGAGACTCTCTGTTGATTACAGAGATTTGAATCAGATGACAATTACCTATCATTGAAGATTTACTGGATGAGTTAGGTGGAGCTGTAATTTTTTCTAAAATTGATCTAAGGGCAGGTTATTATCAATTAAGAATGGCTGAAGAGGATGCTTACAAAACAGCTTTTAAAACTCATGAAGGGCACTATGAATTTCTGGTTATGCCGTTTGGCTTAACTAATGCATCTTCATCATTTCAGATCAGTCTTTAAACCATTGTTAAGGAAATCAGTATTGGTATTCTTTGATGATATTCTGATTTATACCAAAGATGTTAATGCTCATTTAGTTCATGTGGAAGTTGTATTTGATTTGATGAAACAACATCAGTTGTATGCAAAAATGTCAAAGTGTGCTTTTGCAGTAAATAAGGTAGAATATTTGGGGCATTTTATTAGTGCTGGGGGTGGGTGTCAACTGATCCCTAAAAGATTACATTTGTGCAACATTGGCCAATACCAAATAATATCAAACTATTGAGAGGATTCTTGGGTCTTGCAGGATACTACAAAAGATTCATCCAAGGGCTTGGAAGAATATGTAGACCATTGCATGACTTGTTAAATAAGGAAGGATTTGTGTGGACAGATGATGTGACTACAACTTTTGAAACACTGAAACAAGCTTTGATTTCTGCCCCAGTACTGGCTATGCCTGATTTTTCCTTGCCTTTCGTAGTGGAGACAGATGCAAGTGGTAGAGGTATTGGAGTTGTGCTAATGCAACAGGGACACCCTATTGCCTACATTAGTACATCATTGGCCCCGAGGCACCAGGCTTTGTCAGTGTATGATAGAGAGTTATTGGAACTTATTTTGCAGTCACTAAGTGGTCTCACTACATGTTGGGCAGATCCTTTGTGGTGAGGGCAGATCAAAAGGCTTTGAAATACTTACTCAACCAACATGTTCATACAGACTTTCATGTGGCTGGTATATCAAAATTGATGGCTTTTGATTTTTCCATAGAGTACAAGAAGGGTTGTGACAATAAGTTTGTTGATGCCTTATCTAGGAAACCTGATGCTGAGCTATTAGCTATTTCACTTCTTACTCCTAATGATACATTGTACCAACAAATCAAGGATACTTGGACACAAGATGCTACATTGC
This sequence comes from Solanum habrochaites, assembly GCA_027704765.1. Taxonomy (NCBI): domain Eukaryota; kingdom Viridiplantae; phylum Streptophyta; class Magnoliopsida; order Solanales; family Solanaceae; genus Solanum; species Solanum habrochaites. The sequence goes on along the minus strand of JAKWJA010002500.1, from coordinate 23,837,819 downwards.
AAGAGTTAAATGTTAAGTTGCAGGTTCAACCTTTCAAGTACTTTACTTGGAGCAATGACCAACTCAGATGGAAGGGTAGACTAGTAGTTGGACATGATACGCAGTTAAGGAATACCACTATCACATTATGGCACTCTACTCCTCAAGGTGGGCATTCTGGAATGGATGCAACTATCAGAAAAATTCAATCATTAATTTATTGGAAGTCTCTTGTTCAAGATATTAGAAACTTTATCCACAAGTGTGATGTTTGCCAACGGCACAAGTATGATGTTGCTGCTTACCCAGGGTTGTTGCAACCTCTGCCCATTCCTGAAGGGGTGTGGACTGATGTATGTCTTGATTTTATTGAAGCTCTTCCTAAAGCCAAGGGCAAGGATGTGATATTAGTGGTTGTGGATCGACTTAGTAAATATGGCCATTTCATGAGCTTACAACATCCTTATACTGCCCAAGATGTAACTCAGTGTTACTTAGATCACGTCTTTAAACTCCATGGTATGCCTGTTACATTGACAAGTGATCGGGATCCTGTTTTCCTCAGCTCATTTTGGAAGGAGTTGTTCACTCTACAAGGAGTTCAGTTGCAACGATCTACTGCATATCACCCCCAAACTGATGGATAAATTGAAGTACTGAACAGAACTTTGGAAACCTATTTGAGGTGTTTTTGCTTAGACAAACCTCTTCTTTGGCCCTCCTATCTTCCTCTTGTAGAGTGGTGGTATAATACCACTTATCACACTGCTATCAAATGCACGCCCTTTGAAGTTTTTTATGGTAAAAAACCGCCTATTCATCTCCCTTATTTGGTTGGAGAAGCTGCTAACGAGATGGTTGACAGATCCTTGGAAGCAAGAGAGGCTATTATTGAGTTGCTTAAGTTTCATATCCTTGGGGCACAACAAAGGATGAAGGACTTGGCTAATAGACATCTATCAGACAGAGTATTTGCAGTTGGTGATTGGGTGTATTTAAAGCTGCAACCTTATAGACAAGTTTTAGTGGCTACTCGACCTTTCAACAAGCTAGCAGCAAAGTATTATTGACCCTATATCATTGACGCATGGGTTGGTGCAATGGCCTATAAATTGTTGCTTCCTGTTGATGTGTTGATCCATCCCATTTTTCATGTTTCTCATCTCAAGAGATGCCATGAGGTGCCTAGAGACATTTCTCATCCTCCAGTCCTACAGCTTTCTAGTCCCTACTGTCCAACGCCTGACACTATACTTGAGAGGAGGTTGGTTAAGAAGGGTAACAAGGTTGTATGCAAGTGCTTGTCCAGTGGTTAGGTTTGGAAGCTGATCAGGCAACTTGGGAATATCTTCTGAATTGCAGCATCGATTTCCCTCTTTTCAGCCTCGAGGACAAGTTTGTTCTTTACGGAGGGGTATTGATAAAATTTAGCAAAAGGAGAACTAATCGCTGATGTGGCAATTTCTGTTAACAAGTCCAGAAGTTAGTTATTATGTTAAGTCCAGAAGTTTGTTAGAACAGTAAGGATTGTTAGATAGTTAAAATTCTGTTAATTGTATCTGTGAAACGTAACGGTTTTAGTAATCTGTAGGAGCCTATAAAAGGATTGTAATAGATCATTGAAAGATTCATTGATTGATAATCAGATTGTTTTCTTCTCTCTATAATTTTCTCTTAAGCTGAATTCTCGGGTTTAATCTCTGAACTAGCTGTTCAAAATTCTTCGAGATTACTCGTGGAATTTGTTCTTCTCTGTAATTCTCTGTAATTGTATCAATATTAGTTACTACCTTTAGTTGTGAATATTTCTTTTTTTGTTTTCTCTATGAATGATTTTTTGACATATAGTTCGATTTGTATATTTTGTTATTCATTTTATAGCATTGCAATCGGCTTCAAGATTTTTCAAATTATATGGAATAAAGTTTTGCATATGTTATTAACTTTATACACTATAAAAAAAAGCATCATGTAAGTGTTTCTTAATAGTTTTACTTTACCAAAAAGCTTATTGAAGTTATTAATAATTAAAGAGTTGGTTGTTAATGTTGAAGAACCCATTGTTTCCAAAATTACTTTATCGATTGAGCTACAACAAGAACACAAGTTTAGATATGAAAGAGAGCATAAGCAAGATAAAGCATAAGAGGAGCACAACTCTTTATAAGTGTCTTGCTTCTTATTACAAAATATTAAATTTATTGAATTCAAATTAAAGACAATATTTGAAGTTCACAGATTATTATTATATAAAAAAAAATATTTTTGATACTACTACTTATTATATATATATATATATCTACTATATATATATATAATATATATTATATAAAGATAACTTTATAAAAAACAAAAAAATATAACTATTAATAAATATTTGACTAAAATAATGCTGCATATACCATGAATAAAGATATTTTTGTTCAAAGTATAAGGATACATGTTAATCTTAAAATAAAATAACAAAGAATAAAAAGATACATCAAGAAAAGAAAAGGAACACAAAAATACTAACTAATCATAAACATGTGATTACAATAATTACTTCATCATACATTTAAACAGAGTTTATATTGAATTGCGTTTAAATTGAATTAACAAAAAAAATATTTAACTATTTAAAAAGAATAAAAATATGTAAAAATTACTTTGAAGATTAAAAAATAAAGTTAGATTCATCTAATATTATATAATAAAATAGATTATAAAAAAAGAACATTTAGTCAAATAGCAAATTATTAAAAAAGTCATATGATAATATAACAATAAAAAATTAAATATAATAATAATAATAATAATATAGATAAAAATAAAAAATAAATAAGCATTTCACTTTAAAATTATAAAAGAATAAGATATTCAAATTTAAGACGACGAAAATCTTACTATATACACAATGCATACGTTTAAACTTTAATAAATAAAATATATTGAAAGTTATTGAAAAATGAATGATCAAAACATATAAATTTTTGAAAAAGTTCAAAAAAGAATGTTTTCATTTAATTTCAAAAGAATTGAAAATTTTATATCATCATTGGAAAATTATTTTAAAATTTTAAAATAATAATCAATAGATAAGGCAAGTTACATGACATTTTAAAAATAATACTACGAAAATATAATTAATAAAATATAAATTTAATCTAACTATTTTAAGTATTTTTAAATTTTAGATAGTAGGAAAATGAGAGTTGCCTTTTTCTTAAAAAAAAGGTTAAGAAATATGTTAATGAAGGGTATGAAACCACTTCAACTTTTAATCTTTATTTATATTATTATATACTAAAAATAAGGTAAAACCATTGACATTTTTTTAAAATGATAAGTAATAGGGTAGGGAAAATTAAAAACCCAAAAATTCAATGTAACCATTTCAAAAAAAGTATTAATTAAATTTTAAAAATGATAAGTTATAGGATAGGGAAAATTATTTGATATTTTAAAATAATACTCTGAAAAAATTAATAAAAAAATCATAATAAAAGATTTTTGATTGCACATATTTTCTCTTTAATTTGTTATTTCAAAATTTTACTTACATAAAAACATATTATATGGATAATGCACAAGTATTTCTCAACCTATGCCTGAAATCCCAAAGACATACTTATACTATACGAAGGTTCTATTATCCCCTGAAATTATTTTATAAATAATTTTCAATCTCTTTTCGTACTACGTGGGCTCAACATGCGTTGACATTTTTTTTCAAACTAGTGTCACATATGTCGAATAGGGGTAGAAAATTATTAATAAAGTAAGTTCAGGGGGTAATAGAACCTCAGTATAGTATAAGTGTGTATCTGAAATTTCAGGCATAGGTTGAGGGGATACTTATGCGTTTTTCCTATATTATATAAGGAAAATTGACTTCAAACTATAACGGTAGTGTATAGATAAAACCAACTAATTAGGAAACAATGATTTTGAAAAGTTTAAAAAAATTATTCTTCATTTTGTTGATACTTTTTTTTATTTCTATTTATATAATATTTAATGATTTTATATTTATTTTTTTATAGGATGGTTGGTGTGTGAATTTATTGAATTTAAATTTTATTTTTATTTTTGAGATATTTTTAAAGTTAAAGTTATTATTGAAGATGTAATTTAATCGTATGCAATGCAATATAACATAATGAGCCAAATATAAATGCGAGAGATGCAGTTTAAAATTTTCGAGTACTTATTTTTAAAAGTTTTAATTTTTTTAGTTACTCATTTGTATGATTCTTCATTTTTTGAGATAAACATTTGAATAAGCTATGAAAGAATTAGAAGAAAAAAGTTTGTATTTTGCAATTATTTTAATGGATTAATTTATATATAATCTATTCTTAAAAAGTAATAGCATATTAAAATTGAATAAGTTTTTTATATACTTCAACCAAACAATTTTATTCAATGAACAAAAAATCTTTTCTACACTTATTTAAAATGTATTTTTCTATTTCTAAATGAAAAAAACTATTTATCATTTTATTTGAAGTGTCAACACAAATAAATGACAAATTGATTATACGAAAAAACGTATAGACAAAAACATAATTGGTAATATGACTTTCACAAAAATTAAAGACAGAACTTAGAAACTTGAATAATATGCCTACAATTTGATATTCAAGTGATTAAAATTTTTTAGTTTTCTTCTTAACATTATGTAATCATAGAATTTTTCTTAGTTCTTTCAAATTAGCAGGCTCGACCACCCGTCACAGGCTCGACGGCCCGTCATAGGCCATTCACTTAAAATCGAGTTTCTGTAGCATGTGACGGACAGCAGGACGGACCGTCGCAGGAACGACGGCCCGTCACAGGCTGCGCAATCCCAGGCTGGGTCGGATTTCTGTTAATTTATTTAAGGGGCGTTTTTGGACTATTTTCTACTTTAATTATAAAGTGGTGGGTTAATGTTAATAAGTCTAATTACTTGGGGGTTAAAAGAGGTAACCTTAAGTTAATTAGTGGGTTATTTGTGCCATCTTTTATACTTAATTATATGATTATTAGGGTAAAAGAAAGAGGGTTTGAATAAGAAAAACAGAAAGAACAAGAGAGGGAAATCGAGCAAGAGAGAGAGAAAACGAAGGGACAACAAGAATTTGAGGAATTTGCTTGCTTGATCACGAATCTTCGGTGGAGGTAGGTTATGGTTTTCACACTATTCGTAGTAAACTCTTAATAGAGAATGATATTGTGTTGGTAGTATTATTAAGTCTTCTATATGCTTATTGTGTGTATGCATGATTGATTTTATATATATGATTGTGATAAAATAAGCATGATGAAGCTATTGAATCTTAAATCTTGAAGAAACCCTAATCTACTTTGTTAATGATAATGCCTTGGTATAAAAGAAGGCTAATGAACGAAAGTAGTGAGATTAGGGGATCGGGTGCCACGTTCCGGTACCAGGATAGAATATGAGGATCGGAGTGTCACGTTCCGACACCAGGATAGTATATGGATCGGGTGCCACGTTCCGGTACCCGGATAGAATATGAGGATCGGAGTGTCACGTTCCGACACCAGGATAGTATATGGATCGGGTGCCACGTTCCGGTACCAGGATAGAATATGAGGATCGGAGTGTCACGTTTCGTAACCAAGATAGTATATGGATCGGGTGCCACGTTCCGGTACCAGGATAGAATATGAGGATCGGAGTGTCACGTTTCGACACCAAGATAGTATATGGATCGGGTGCCACGTTCCGGTACCAGGATAGAATAAGGAGCGGAGTGTCACGTACCGACACGAGAGTAAATAACATAATGAATCTTGAAAGATGTTAATATACTCAATCTAATGAACCTAATTCCCAAATGAGTATGATGAGGAGGCGTGAGTCCTCATTGATGTGCTTGGTGTTGTAACCAAGGATTATGGTAATCGTAAATGCTGCATGCTAAGGATATTAGTTGATTTTATGATGTTACTTGATATATACTGTTTTCTATTTTGAGTTGGCCGATGATACCTACTCAGTACTTGTGTTTGTACTGACCCCCTACTTTTATGTTTTCTTCTTTGTTATTGTGGAGTGCAGCAAACGTACCTTCGTCTTCAACTCAACCGCAACTCTAGCCAGTCTTCATTACACACCGATTTCAGGGTGAGCTAACGCTTCTAGCTTGGACTGGATCTTTCTTCCTCATGTCTTGATGCCTTGAAGTTCCGGCATGGACTAGCTTTTGTTTATTTTAGGTTCTTAGTTTAGTAATTTGATCATAGATGTTCTTGTGGTGATGACTTCCAGATTTTAGGGATAATAATAGATGTTGAATTTTAGAAGTTATTGAATCGGTTTTATTTAATGAATTTAAGTCTTCCGCATTACTTTCTGTTGATATTACATTGAAATGTTAAGGTTTAGATTGGTTGGTTCGCTCACATAGGAGGATAAGTGTGGGTGCCAGTCGCGATCCGATTTGGGTCGTGACAAACTTGGTATCAGAGCATTAGGTTCATTGGTCTCATCACACAAGAACAGGTCTAGTAGAGTCTTAAAGAACGGTAGGGGGACGCCTTTACTTTTCTTTGAGAGGCTATAAGACTTTAGGAAAATTCCATTCTTTCGTGCTATTACTTGAATCCAATTGGTATCTAGGTGATACAGATTGGTATCTGACCATCTTCACTCTATTTCGCAGATGGTTAGAACTAGAGCAACGACTACGCCAACACCAGCACCGGTGGAACAGGGTGCGTCTGAGCCAGCCGCTGGGGCCGTAGCTCGAGGAAGAGCAACGGCAAGAGGCCGTGGTAGAGGTCGTGGGAGGACGTCCTCTAGGGGAAGAGGACGAGCACCTAGCCCATCTAGTACTAGGGTGGTGACTCCTCCACCGACTGAGGAAGTAATAAGAGAAGGGGAGGATGGGGAGAATGAGCAAGTACAGAATGAGGAAATGCCACCCCAACCTACCCCAGAGATGATCAATCAGGTTCTCGCTTATCTTAGTGGGTTGTCTGATCAGGGTCAGGCACCACCAGTGTTTTCTGCACCAACACCTCCGGTTTCAGAGGTACAACATGCAGCCACTATGGCCCCTCGTATGGATGTCTCATTGGACATAGGCACGTTTCCACGCCTGACTACTGGGCCTATAATGACAAATGATCAGCATGAACTTTTCAGTAAGTTCTTGAAATTGAACCTCCAGTCTTCAAGGGTGCAGAATCTGAGGATGCTTACGATTTTCTGGTTGACTGTCATGAGCTACTACACAAGATGGGTATAGTAGAACGGCTTGGTGTTAAGTTCGTGAGTTATCAGTTTCAAGGGAACACCAAAATGTGGTGGCGGTCACATGTTGAGTGTCAACCAACAGAGGCACCACCCATGACTTGGGCCTCATTCTCTAGCTTGTTTAAGGAGAAGTATATTACCCGGACTTTGAGGGATAGGAAAAGGGATGAGTTCTTGATCATAGAGCAAGGTAGGATGTCGGTCAATGCATATGAGGCTAAGTTTTGTACACTATCCAGATATGCCACCCAACTTTGTTTCAGTCCACAAGAGCGGATTCGCCGTTTTGTGAAGGGGTTAAGATCAGAGTTGCGAATTTCAGCTTTACAAGTAGCGGCCACAGCGAAATCTTTTCAAGAAGTTGTAGACTTCGTGGTAGAGGTGGAAGGAGTGAAGCCAGATGAATTCACCATGGCATCGACATCAAAGAGGTTTCGAAAGGGAGGTGAGTTTAATGGTTCTTACTCTAGAGGACAGGGTTCCGGAGGTTACTCAGTTCGACCCATTCAGTCTTCACTACAGACTGTAGTTGGGGGTCCACCTCAGACCGGTCAACATTTCTCTGAGAGACCCATGCGTGAATCTAGAGAGTGTTATGGATGTGGGGAGACTGGACATATTAGGAGGAATTGTCCAAAACAGAGTAATAGACCCCCCAATAGCTAGAGGTATAGGTGGTCATGGCAGAGGCCGTTATTCTGGAGGGCGTGGTGGCCGAGGTAATGGTGGTCACCAAAACGGCCGGGGTGATGGACAAACTGGAGCCACTACATCACAACATGGTAGGGACAACGGACAAACAAACGAAAGGGCCCATTGTTATGCTTTCCCTGGGAGATTGGAGGCGGAGACATCCGATGCTGTCATCACAGGTAATCTTCTGGTTTGTGATTTCATGGCTTCTATATTGTTTGATCCTGGATCCACATTTTCTTATGTATCTTCCTCATTTGCTAATGGTCTAAATCTACATTGTGAATTACTTGATATGCCTATTCATGTTTCTACTCCGGTGGGTGAGTCGGTGGTAGTTGAAAAGGTATATAGGTCTTGTTGGGTGAACTTTGTGGGGAGCAACACTTATGTAGATTTGGTTATCTTAGAAATGGTTGATTTTGATGTAATTCTAGGTATGACTTGGCTTTCTCCGCAATTTGCGATCTTGGATTGTAATGCTAAAACGGTGACGTTAGCCAAGCCTGGGACAGATCCGTTAGTGTGGGAGGGTGACTACACTTCCAATCCGGTGCGTATCATCTCCTTTCTTCGTGCTAAGAAAATGGTTAGTAAAGGGTGTTTAGCTTTCTTGGCACATCTCAAGGATGACACTACCCAAGTACCTTCGGTTGAGTCGGTTTCGGTGGTCCGTGAGTTTCTGGATGTGTTCCCTGCAGATCTTCCTGGTATGCCACAAGATAGGGATATTGACTTCTGTATTAATCTTGAACCGGGTACTCGCCCCATTTCTATACCCCCTTATAGAATGGCTCCCGCGGAGTTAAGAGAGTTAAAGGCCCAACTTCAAGAGTTGTTGAGCAAAGGCTTCATTAGACCAAGTGCATCTCCTTGGGGTGCTCCGGTTTTGTTTGTGAAGAAGAAGGATGGGAGTTTTCGAATGTGCATAGACTACCGGCAGTTGAACAAGGTAACCATAAAGAACAAGTATCCTCTTCCTCGCATTGATGACTTGTTTGATCAGTTACAAGGTGCTTGTGTCTTCTCTAAGATTGACTTGAGATCCGGTTATCATCAATTGAAAATACGGGCAACGGATGTGCCAAAGACTGCTTTTAGAACCAGGTATGGGCATTACGAATTTGTAGTGATGTCTTTTGGACTAACGAATGCCCCAACTGCGTTCATGAGCTTGATGAACGGGATTTTTAAGCCATATCTGGATCTCTTTGTGATCGTGTTTATTGATGATACACTGATATACTCCAAGAGTAAGAAGGAACATGAGGAGCATTTGAGAATTGTGTTGGAAATGTTGAGGGAGAAAAAGCTTTATGCCAAGTTCTCTAAGTGTGAGTTTTGGCTAGATGCAGTGTCCTTCTTGGGGCACGTGGTTTCCAAGGATGGAGTGATGGTGGATCCTTCTAAGATCGAAGTAGTGAAGAATTGGGTAAGACCTACTAATGTGTCAGAAATAAGAAGCTTTGTTGGTTTAGCCAGTTACTACCGTCGATTTGTCAAGGGATTCTCTTCTATTTCTTTCCAACTGACGAACTTGACTAAGCAAAATGTTCCATTTGTATGGTCGGATGAGTGTGAGGAAAGCTTTCAGAAGCTCAAGACTCTGTTGACTACTGCACCAATTCTCACCTTGCCAGTGGAAGGTAAGAATTTCATTGTTTATTGTGATGCATCCTATTCTGGTTTGGGTGCAGTGCTAATGCAAGAGAAGAATGTGATTGCTTATGCTTCGAGGAAATTAAAGGTGCATGAACGTAATAATCTGACCCATGATTTAGAGTTGGCTGCGGTGGTGTTTGCATTAAAGCAATGGAGACACTATCTATATGGGGTCAAGTGTGAGGTCTATACGGATCATCGTAGCCTACAATATGTCTTTACTCAGAGAGATTTGAATTTGAGACAGAGGAGGTGGATGGAACTACTGAAGGATTATGATGTTACTATCTTGTATCATCCGGGAAAGGCTAATGTTGTAGCAGATGCTTTAAGTAGAAAAGCAGGGAGCATGGGTAGTCTAGCTCACTTGCAAGCTTCTAGGCGCCCATTGGCTAGAGAAGTTCAGATTCTGGCTAACGACCTTATGAGATTAGAAGTAAATGAGAAGGGAGGATTTTTAGCTTGTGTGGAGGCAAGATCTTCCTTCCTTGACAAGATTAAGGGAAAGCAGTTTAATGATGAAAAATTGATCCGGATCCGAGATAAAGTGTTGCAAGGAGAGGCTAAAGAAGCGACAATCGATGAGGAAGGTATTTTGAGGATTAAGGGAAGGGTATGTGTACCCCGCGTCGATGATTTGATCAACACTATTCTGACAGAGGCTCATAGTTCAAGGTATTCGATACATCCGGGTGCAACCAAGATGTACCGTGACCTAAAGCAACACTTTTGGTGGAGTAGAATGAAGCGTGATATTGTGGATTTTATTGCCAAATGTCCAAACTGTCAACAAGTAAAGTATGAACACCAAAGGCCCGGAGGAACACTTCAGAGAATGCCCATTCCGGAATGGAAATGGGAGAGAATTGCAATGGACTTTGTGGTTGGTCTTCCAAAGACATTGGGCAAGTTTGATTCTATTTGGGTAATTGTGGACAAATTAACTAAGGCTGCTCATTTCATTCCGGTTAAGGTGACTTACAATGCAGAGAAGTTAGCCAGACTCTACATCTCAGAAATTGTTCGGTTGCATGGAGTTCCACTTTCCATCATATCAGATAGAGGTACGCAGTTTACTTCTATGTTTTGGAGAACATTGCATGCTGAATTAGGTACTAGGTTGGACCTTAGTACTGCATTTCACCCCCAGACCGACGGTCAGTCTGAGTGAACGATTCAAGTATTGGAGGATATGCTCCGTGCATGCGTGATAGAATTTGGTGGCCATTGGGATAGCTTCTTACCCTTAGCGGAGTTTTCATACAATAATAGCTATCACTCAAGTATTGACATGGCCCCATTTGAAGCATTGTATGGTAGGAGATGTAGGTCTCCCATTGGTTGGTTTGATGCATTCGAGGTTAGACCTTGGGGTACTGACCTTTTGAGGGACTCGTTAGAAAAGGTGAAATCCATTCAAGAAAAGCTTTTAGCGGCTCAAAGTAGGCAAAAGGAGTATGCAGATCGAAGGGTTAGGGATTTGGAGTTCATGGAAGGTGAACAGGTTTTGCTGAAGGTTTCACCCATGAAGGGTGTGATGCGATTTGGTAAAAGAGGTAAGCTTAGTCCGAGGTATATTGGTCCATTTGAAGTTCTGAAGCGAGTAGGAGAGGTGGCTTATGAATTAGCCTTGCCTCCAGCACTCTCCGGAGTACATCCGGTATTCCATGTGTCGATGTTGAAAAGATACCATGGGGATGGAAACTACATTATCCGTTGGGATTCAGTTTTGCTTGATGAGAATTTGTCTTATGAGGAGGAGCCTGTTGCTATTTTAGATAGAGAAGTTCGCAAGTTGAGATCAAGGGAGATTGCATCCATCAAGGTGCAATGGAAGAATCGACCGGTTGAAGAAGCCACTTGGGAGAAGGAGGCAGATATGCAAGAAAGATACCCACACCTGTTTACAGATTCAGGTACTTCTTTTCACTCTTGTTTTACTTCTCGTGATCGTTCGAGGACGAACGATGGGTAAATTGGTATCTATTGTAACGACCTGTTTAGTCGTTTTGAGTAGCAGATTTTAATTCTGGAAAAACTGGCAGAGGCAACGGATGCCACGACGGACCGTCATGGTCACGACGGACCGTCGTGGAGGTCCCGTCCCAGAACACTTAGAATTCTGAATTTTAGGTACTGAAATCGATTCTCTAAACTTCGCGACGGAGTGGCAGGACGGACCGTCGCAGGCTCGACCACCCGTCACAGGCTCGACGGCCCGTCACAGGCCATTCACTTAAAATCGAGTTTCTGTAGCATGTGACGGACAGCAGAACGGACCGTCGCAGGCACGACGGCCCGTCACAGGCTGCGCAATCCCAGGCTGGGTCGGATTTCTGTTAATTTATTTAAGGGGCATTTTTGGACTATTTTCTACTTTAATTATAAAGTGGTGGGTTAATGTTAATAAGTCTAATTACTTGGGGGTTAAAAAAGGTAAACTTAAGTTAATTAGTGGGTTATTAGTGCCATCTTTTATACTTAATTATATGATTATTAGGGTAAAAGAAAGAGGGTTTGAATAAGAAAAACAGAAAGAACAAGAGAGGGAAATCGAGCAAGAGAGAGAGAAAACGAAGGGACAACAAGAATTTGAGGAATTTGCTTGCTTGATCACGAATCTTCGGTGGAGGTAGGTTATGGTTTTCACACTATTCGTAGTAAACTCTTAATAGCGAATGATATGTGTTGGGTAGTATTATTAAGTCTTCTATATGCTTAATTGTGTGTATGCATGATTGATTTTATATATATGATTGTGATAAAATAAGCATGATGAAGCTATTGAATCTTAAATCTTGAAGAAACCCTAATCTACTTTGTTAATGATAATGCCTTGGTATAAAAGAAGGCTTAATGAATGAAAGTAGTGAGATTAGGGGATCGGGTGCCACGTTCCGGTACCAGGATAGAATATGAGGATCGGAGTGTCACGTTCCGACACCAGGATAGTATATGGATCGGGTGCCACGTTCTGTTACCAGGATAGAATATGAGGATCGGAGTGTCACGTTCCGACACCAGGATAGTATATGGATCGGGTGCCACGTTCCGGTACCAGGATAGAATATGAGGATCGGAGTATCACGTTCCGACACCAGGATAGTATATGGATCGGGTGCCACGTTCCAGTACCAGGATAGAATGAGGAGCGGAGTGTCACGTATCGACACGAGAGTAAATAACATAATGAATCTTGAAAGATGTTAATATACTCAATCTAATGAACCTAATTCCCAAATGAGTATGATGAGGAGGCGTGAGTCCTCATTGATGTGCTTGGTGTTGTAACCAAGGATTATGGTAATCGTAAATGCTGCATGCTAAGGATATTAGTTGATTTTATGATGTTACTTGATATATACTGTTTTCTATTTTGAGTTGGCCGATGATACCTACTCAGTACTTGTGTTTGTACTGACCCCCTACTTTTATGTTTTCTTCTTTGTTATTGTGGAGTGCAGCAAACGTACCGTCGTCTTCAACTCAACCGCAACTCTAGCCAGTCTTCATTACACCGGATTTCAGGGTGAGCTAACGCTTCTAGCTTGGACTGGATCTTCTTCCTCATGTCTTGATGCCTTGAAGTTCCGGCATGGACTAGCTTTTGTTTATTTTAGTTCTTAGTTTAGTAATTTGATCATAGATGTTCTTGTGGTGATGACTTTCAGATTTTGGGGATAATAATAGATGTTGAATTTTAGAAGTTATTGAATCGGTTTTATTTAATGAATTTAAGTCTTCCGCATTACTTTCTGTTGATATTACATTGAAATGTTAAGGTTTAGATTGGTTGGTTCGCTCAAATAGGAGGATAAGTGTGGGTGCCAGTCGCGATCCGATTTGGGTCGTGACAGGTAATTTAGAGTGAGTGCAACAAACATCGTTTTACATATCGTGAAGTAGACAAAATACATAACTTTGTTATCTTGAACTGATTGTTCATCATTTTCATTAATAACTGTATCATCATATAACATTCGTTATATATATATTTCATCACTGCTTTGAAATTAACGTAACAAATTACGTAATACAACTTAAACAACAACTATAAAGGGTGTTTTTGTAAAAATTAAAAGTTTAGGGTAAAATTTTAATTTTTAAAAGATTCTAAATAATGAGATTTGACTCAAATACTAGAAAAAACTAATATTTGAAAATTTGGGATATTTGCCAAAAATATTTGTCAAATAATGACAAAGTATATGAAAAAACACTATTTGTCAAGTTTTTCCCCAAATATTATTTGGCATATCTATGGCCAAATGGGTTTTTATTTCCAAGATATTCATAATTGATAAATACGATCTTTAAAATCAATTATGATTAAATAAAAATAATAAATTTTAAAAAAAAATTTAAAAAATATCATATTAAATAAAATGAAAAAGTCGATAGACTCCTTATTCTTTGAAAATAATTTATTGTGATTGAAAACATTCTCTTCTACTGTATTTATAATTTTAGATAATTGAGGTTATTCATTAAAATATCAATAGTATATAGAATTTATAATTATGCATAATTTTTTCCAAATAATTTGTACTGCCTCTATTTCAAAAAGAATATCCCTATTTTCTTTTTAGTTTATTTCAAAAAGAATGTCTCTATTTTTTTTTCTTAAACTCTATTCCAAATCAAATTAGACCAACATTTTTAAAACGAGGGTGTATATCAATAAAATATCCAACACGGGTAGTAATTATAATAAAGGAATGAATGGCTTTTACCTTAATTCTTCTTTATTTATAGGGAAAATAACTTGTGTGTCTACTTTTTAAAAAATAATTATCATATTTGTCAGTATTATTTTTTTAACAATAAATGTCAATTTAATTGAATATTCAACTTCATATTTTTTTCTCTCGCCCCAAAATTTTCCCACGCCCGCGATTGCAACTTTTTTTCTCTCTCGCGATTGCAATTTTTTTCCGGCGACTTCAATTTTATCTCGCCATTGCAATTTAAAGGTTAGTGTTGAGTAAGCTCTGTTAGTTTAGGTTACTTGCACTGCACTCTGCGATTTTTGTTGGTCTCCTTTGCACTTAACTGATCCTTTAATGTGAGCTTGTGTGGTCTTAAAAGTTTAATTTCTTCTTTTTGTGTGGATTTATGTTGAGATTTCGTTTGATTTATGTTTACGTTACTTGTGTGCCTTTTTGTTTGATGATTTATGTTGAGATTTCGCTTGATTCAAGTTCCTGTGAGTGTCTAGTATTCAGTTCTCTTCTCTAATAAGTATGATCTCTTGTTAGCATCTATGTAATACAACTTTAATTCATGTTTAATTCACTTGTTAGCATATGTGTAATACAACTTTAATTCAGTTTTAGTTCACTTGTTAGCATTTGTGTAATACAGCTTTAATTCATGTTTAATTCACTTGTTAGCATTTGTGTAATACAACTTCAATTCAGTTTTAGTTCACTTGTTAGCACCCGTGTAATACAACTTTAATTCCGGTTTAATTCACTTGTTAGCATCTGTGTAATACAACTTTAATTCAAGTTTAATTCTCTTGTTAGCATCTGTGTAATACAACTTCAATTCAGTTTTAATTCACTTGTTAGCATCTGTGTAATACAACTTCAATTCAGGTTTAATTCACTTGTTAGCATATGTGTAATTCAACTTCAATTCAGTTTTAGTTCACTTGTTAGCATCTGTGTAATACAACTTTAATTAATGTGTAATTCACTTGTTAGCATCTGTGTAATACAACTTCAATTTAATTTTAGTTCACTTGTTAGCATCTGTGTAATACAGCTTTAATTCCGGTTTAATTCACTTGTTAGCATCTGTATAATATAACTTTAATTAATGTGTAATTCACTTGTTAGCATCTGTGTAATTCAACTTCAATTCAGGTTTAGTTCACTTGTTAGCATCTGTGTAATACAACTTTAATTCAGGTTTAATTCACTTGTTAGCATATGTGTAATTCAACTTCAATTCAGTTTTAGATCACTTGTTAGCATCTGTGTCATACAACTTCTTTTCATGTTTGATTCACTTGTTAGCATTTGTGTAATTCAATTTCTGACTTATTTATATGCAAGCCATGATCACAATAGACACAGATTAAATTCACATGTTAGCATTTGTGTAATAAATTTTTAATTTAGATTTTATTAAGATTTAATTCAGTTGTTAGCAAAGTGATGCTCTTCTAGCAGATTAATCTATATGTCTCTCTCTAGTCTTTTAATATTGGTAATACACTCTTTAATGATGTGCAGAAAAAATATGACTAATATAGCGGTGATGCTTTACTTCAATGGACGATGGGATCCTAGCAACAAATATATTAACTCAAATAATTGTTTGTTTGAGTTCACCACAAATTTTTTGATTTGATTGAATCCTAAATCAATCTTTTCTTCAAGCGCTTTGTTATTTTCATTCACCTAATAGATATTAAATCATCAAGCAAATATTAAAAAAATAACAGTTTTAAAATAAAAAGCCTAAAGTTTAGTTTGTGTATACTTTTACAAGCTCTTTTCTCAATTCTATGACTTCATTGGTCAAAATGTCTAGACCATGACTTGATCCTTTAGGCTCCAATTTCAAAATTTCAGAATGGTAATCACGAGTTTCAGGAAGCCTGAATTTGGATACTTCATCTTCACTGGCCACTATGTTCTCAAACTGAAAAATCAAATACACAAAATAACATTAGACATAGTAACTTGAGTTCAAATAAACAATGTAATAAAATGTATTAACTTTGTACAAATACCTTATTTTTTGTAGGCATGAAGAGACATTTCTCAATATATTTTAACCATGGACTTTCTGCAATTGTCTTCCAATTCAATATTCTTGGAATAGAATCAGCAACACGAATAGCTATATTTTCATCAACCTTTGAACAACACTCAAATATCCAAATTTGAAGAGCAAGAGACAAGCCACCAATTCTATAGTACTTATGTGTTGACTTAAGCTCATGCCTCACAGAATCAGACAACTTTTTGTAGACATCTAAACCCCACAGATATGAATTGAATTTTCCACTTTCCACAAGGTAAAAATCTCTATTGTTAATTTGGTATTCGTTGTCCTCATATGAAAATAAAAAATCATTAATGAAGTATATAACATCCAATGAAACAGCTGAGTCATCATCAATGAATTTTTTAAAAAAGTGCACGTAGATGACTCTTTGGAACTGTGATTTTTTCCGAAAAATAACTACTCATCAAACTACATCTAGAATTGGGAACATTGATAGAAGTGCCATCACTAACACAATTTGATCCCGTGACTATTCCAAATTCTCTAAGACCAAAAAATAACTTTTTGTTATTTATTTCAATAGCAAACACATCATCCGGTGTGTGTTTTAACTCTCTATTTATAAGACAATGAATAAGTTGTAGTTGTGTGCTCGATTTTGGAAGGTCAAGAAAGTACCCAAAACATGTATTCCTAAATAACTCAAGTTGTTTATCAGATAAAGACAGTTTGATTTGTTCAATGACACTATGATTAGTGTAACATGACCACCTACTCGAAATATACTCAACATCAGGATGTTTCCAGAATTTACGATCCTGCATATGCATTAAACATGAATTAAAAATGTATTACTACATACTAAAGATGAATGAAGATGAAATTTCACATACTACGTGTCAAAGAAAGGTAGTAATCAGTTGAATAAAAGATGAATTAAAGTTGAATTCAAGATGAATTAAAGTTGAATTAAAGATGAATTAAAGATGAATTTCACATACTACATCTAAAAAACAAGCAACAATCAACATACAACCATTGCTAAACAACAAATAACTAAAAAGTACTAGCACATACCGGATATCTACTCTCTGGTAGAATGACACTTTTGGGTAAACGATTTCGTATTTTTTCATCATTCACCGGCTTTTTCTTCTCCAATCCATCTTTATTTTTCAAACTTTTTGACTGAAATTGAGGAGGTAAATCCTCAAAATCATCATCACTGTCAACGAGTTTCTTCGATGTAGATGCCAAAGTAACACATATTTTTTTCGATTTCTTCATTGTTTTAACCTCTTTAACTCGTTTTTTACCTTTCTTTTGCTTCTTGTTTTGTTCCTCATTGTTCTTCTCCACATTGTTCTTCTCCCCCGATATTTGTGAGATTCCCAAACTAAAACTTGGAACTTCATCCATAGAAGTAGAAGACGAAACTTGAAGCTTGTTTCGACTTCTTCGATAAACTTTCGGATTCGAAGTATCAATATCCCTCACTAGATGCGGACTTCTTCTAAGACCTTCTTCCATTAAAATTCGTGCAGAAAAATGGAGAAAAAAAACAAAAACTCTAAAGAAAAAGAAAAGAGCGAGAGAGGATATGACTAGAGCGAATACGTTTTACTTTGTTTAAAAATTATATAAAAAAAGGAATAAATAAGTTCTAAAATTGTTTTAAGTTAATATAGCTTAAAATTGACAAAAATGATAATAAATAAAAAATATACTTAAAATTGATAATTATAAAATAAAAGGTCTTTGTTTATGTAATTTTTCCACATTTATACTATGAAAATCCCCTTTAATTGACTTCCCCATTTTTGTATCGCCCGTTTCCATAATTTCCAAATATCCGCGCGCTTCCAAAACCCTCACTGTTTCCGGCGATTTCGTCTCTCTCTATCTCTCTTCTGCAGACATTGGTCACGGTATGCCAAGTGTCTCTGAAGACAGAAATCATCGTCTATGTTTTCTATATCCACACATTCATTTTGATATTTGTTTGTTTGATTCAGGAGGGAAGATGCATCAGAATAGTGGAGCTGCCGATTTGGCTCAGCTTCAAGCCACCATGCAAGCAGTCGAATTAGCCTGCAGTTCAATTCAGGTCAAATTCATCTCGCTTTCATAATAAAAGTATAATTAACTTCATGTCCTCCAATTTTGATTTCTAAGAAAGAAACTAGATACTAATAGTTGCAAAAGAAAGAAAAACAAACACACCCAAACAGAAAAGTATTTGATGGGCAAGTATATTAACAATTGGAAATTAGCTCCACGTTTGGTCCTAGGTCATCAGGTTCAGGTACAAAACGTGGAGTGAAATTGTAATTCATGTAGCTGGGAAGACTCTATTAGACTTTGGCCATCAACCCAGGTTTGTCCAATCATGGATACCTTTTTCTTAGTTGTCATGCATTTTGGAGTCGGCTCCTCAAGTCATTTCTAATCATGCTGCAATCCATTACCTCCTGCCACTTCACTTCTTTGCTTCTAATTCTAATATCATCTCTTCTCAGCTATTTTGATTCATTTCTTTACCAATTGTTTCCTTTAAGTTCAAACACGTGAAAACAACCAAATCAAATGATCCAAACACAGTGTTTGGGGAAGCGTGAAGCGGGTTAAAGCAATAAGGCCCCACACTTTAAGCGATGAAGCATAGAAGGCTCGCATCGCTTCGCTTCATCACACTCACTTTACTGAACACTGAATACACATGCTCTGAGGTTCAACTTCTAGAAAAGGACTTCTGGATGGAAAGTTCAGAGCGGGTGCTAAAAATTAGGGTTGTGCTGTGTTCAATTGAACTATTAAATTTATGTTAGTTTAGTCATACTTACCTGAATAATTGATAGTTGTGGTATTGGATGTTGTATAATTTTGAAGGTCTAATTAAATTGAGTAAGAGCACAATTTTTTTTTTTAAAACTGGTCACATTGTATTCCTCAGTATTAAGGGCTATGCTGGCCACCTCGAAAAGTGTTAGTTACATAGAAGGACCAACAAAAAACAGGACTACTTACAAAGCTCCTATGAAATCCACTAGTTGAATTTCTTCTTCTATGTTAATTTCTTTACACCAAAAACCTAAAGTGGTAATTACTTTCCACTTAATCTTCTTTATAGTGCATTCTTTCCCTACAAAAATTCTCTGATTTCTCTCCTTCCA
The DNA here is from genome assembly GCA_027704765.1 of Solanum habrochaites. NCBI lineage: Eukaryota > Viridiplantae > Streptophyta > Magnoliopsida > Solanales > Solanaceae > Solanum > Solanum habrochaites. The sequence continues at coordinate 23,818,316 of JAKWJA010002500.1, read as the reverse complement.
AATGCTCCACCAGCTACAAGCAGGTATTGTTCTCCACCACCTCCTCTAGATTTTACTACCTCCCCTTTTGACCCAGCAACTTAGTAGGTCTGTTGTATGTTCTGGCATAATCCAATTTAGACTCATTATATTGGTAAATAGAGCCCATACTTGTATTGTTAGTTTGCAGTAGAGAAACATATGATTGTTAGTTTCTAGGGCCTCTTTACAAGGATAACATCTTGAGGTAATAATTTTTCCCCTCTTTTGAAGTTTATCATGTGTCAGGCAAGCTTTCCTAGTTACCAACCACGTGAAACACTTCACCTTAGTAGGGGCTACACTCTTCCATATAGCACTCCATGGCCCTGATTTCTTCCCCCCAATTGTGGCTAGATCCCTTCTATACATTCTGTTCACAAAGAATTGACCGTGAGTATGATGCCTCCATAACAATTTATCTGTTTCCAGATTTGTGCCAGGAAAATCTCCAATCAAAGCTGGCATATCCGTTACCCACTCTATATCCCAATCATTAAGAAATCTCTTAAAGAACAAATTCCATCCTTGTGGGGACCAAACCTCTTGTATTTTGCTGTCAGGATTCAGGCAAATGGAAAACAACGCAGGGAATAAACTTTCCAAGGACCCTTGACCAATCCAGTCTTTCTTCCAAAACAGAGCCTTATTTCCTCGACCAACCTTTATCCTTACATTGTCTTTGAAAGCCAGCCATAGGTTTCTTATAGTCCTCCATACTCCCACACCATATGTTTTTGTCACTTCCTCCGAACACCATTGATCTTCCTGACAATACTTGTGTTGAATGAGTTCCTTCCATAAAGCTTGATCTTCCAAATTGTATCTCTACAATCATTTGGTGAGTAAGTTGTTGTTATGTACCTTTAGATTTCTTACTTCCAAACCCCCATATCTTCTGCACTGTTGAACAGCCATCCATTTAACTAAGTTGTAGCTCTTCTCAATCTTGTTACCTTGCCAAAGAAAGTTTCTCCTCAATGAGTCTATATATATGACTACCTTGTCGGGAATCGGATAAAGTGACATCACATATGTTGGCAAAGAGTCTAAAATAGAATTAATCAAAGTGACTGTTCCCCCAAGGATAGATATATTGAGATTTCCAAAGTGCCAGTCTCCCCTCTGATTTTTCTAGTACATCATCCCAGATGCTAATTGCTTTATACTTAGCACTCAATGGCATACCTAGATAAACGGTAGGCAACCTCTCTATCTTGCACATCAATATATTAGACAAAGCTTGAAATCTGTTGGACCTCTTTAATAGGAAAAATGCTACTTTTCCTCCAATTCACCTTAAGTCCAGAGCATGCCTAAAAAATTACCAGAATAATTCTGATGTGACAGAGTTGTTCCTGCTCTGCTTCACAAAAAATTATTGTGTCATCCGCATACAGTAAATGAGTCATATCCATCACCTCATTACTCCTGTTTTTGATTCTGAAACCCCTAATCCAGTTGTTTAGAGAAGCTCTCCTCATCAAACTGTCCTACCCTTCCATGGCAATGATAAACAGGAAAGGGGACAAAGATCTCGTTGCAATCTGGAAAGCTACCTACTAGGCATCTCTGTAAAATATCTTTTCCATCATGATGTGAAGAAGCTGTCATAATGCCTTGTACCTTGGAAATAGTTGGATCCTGCACCATCCATCTGTTCTGTTCTTGTACAGGGCATCCTTGTAGCTGCCTTCTCCCCTCTTTGAAGAATGATTTATCTCCCCTACTGCTGGAGTACCAGCTTGCATCAAAGACCTCCTACTAATGAAGTTTTCACTCCGGCTGACAAGTCCCAACCACCCCTCATTGTCCTTGTTTTCTGGGATAATAATAATAGACCTCATTTGGCCATTGACCGTATTGATCGACAAAAAACGACGAAACTTGTTGGACTTAAAAGAGCAAAATATATTAGTTGAGACATCTCTGCCTCTCAATGTCTTAAACATTTTACCCCTAATTTCTGATGCTTGTCACAACCTTCTGCATAGCCAACCTAGAGCCCCTTTGCTCAAAGTCATCCTCCTGGGGTAGTGCCTAGAGTTTTCCACCCATTCAAACCATGTGTCAGAATACATTATAGTCTCTGTAATGTCAAAAGATTTCCCACCTAGTCTAAAGTAAATACGATTTTCCATGGTGAAAAAAAGGCTTTCGAAGAAAAAAAGGATAGGGAAAGATTCCGGTGGTTAAGGACCACCGAAAAAGGGATCAGAGAACCTGAAGGGGCCTTTTAAAAGGAAGTCTCGAAAAAAGTGCCTGGGAGCATCTCATGAAACTTTTTTCCTTCATACGAGTAAGAGTTCAGTTTAACACTCTATAACCTGCAATGGAAGTATGTTTCACTTGTTCGTTATGATTTGGAAGAGTTTCACTACATTAACCATTTTATTTTAATCCCAATTTGTTGGTATGAATGACCTGGAAAGCCTTTTTATCTCTCTTGCTGCCTCTGTTGAGTGGTTCAATTGTTAACTATTTGGCTTTATGCTCTGATAATCCATCCAATTCTATTCCCTTTTGTTGCTGATAGATTCTGAATTCTTGGTTCTACGAAATTTACCTGATAATTGTTCTGAAATTTGGTTAATCCTCATAATCATATTTATATTAAGATCAAATCACAAATACAGACATCTGGATATGTTTGAGAACATAATCTTTTCTTCCTCCTTTTAGTACATAATCTTGTTCGTGTTAATACGTTTAAGACCTTAGAAATGACGTGAGATTATTGAATTGGTTTACCTTGTTACTATCTGAAATAACCTCTGTACCTCCATGAGGCAGTGGTAAGGTCTGCATATACCCTACCCTTCCAAATCCCACTTACTGGGATTTCACTGCGTATGTTGTTGGTATACCTTCTTACTGGCCATTTGGCGTTGAGCTTTTGTTCTAACAAGTGTCCTGGACAGTTTTGTAAATAAACTCTCTTTCTCCCAATTTATATGGTACTCTTTCCATTTTTAGGACGTATACAACGCCATTCTATTAATAGTATTGTCTCTACATATAGAACTTTCACAGCTTTCTAGAAGTCAGCTTCATTTGACTATTTAGGTTTTAAACTACAACATTGATGTGATTTTCTACGTCCATTAACTTTCAACCATTATTTTAATATTTTCTTCCACTACTACAAATTTGATATATAAGTCAAGTTAATATCTCAAAGTTGTTTCAAGTCGAACAACAATTATAACGTAGGGCGAATGAGGCTTTTTTCTCCCTTTTTCAATCATCGTGGTAATATTCCGTATACCACATTACAGGTTCCTTTACATATGCACAAAATTATGTGTCAGCATGTGCGCATCTTGAAATTCTTATATTAAAAGTATTAATTATTTGAATTTTTTACGTGTGGACCAGCTATAGAGTTTGGTTCCTCAAAAGATTACTATGCTGTAGAGGTTATTTATCTAGCTCATAACAATTAGTATAGGATGCTGACTAATTGGTTTTCTGTGGATTCATGCCTTAAACATTTTCTCTGCAACTTCTTGTTAGTGGCCGTTTAACTTGGATTCTAAGTCTCAGGGAAAAACTTGTAGAACCTTATTTTATTGGGGAAATTATATAAAATGTCAGCCCATGAAGTTCATTTATCATCTTTTTAGCGCCAATGTATAAAAATTACATAAAATGACCATTAGGTCATATCCCCCCCCCCTCTTCTTCTGTGTTTGCTTGTTCTTCTTCATCATCTTTGTCTTACTCCTCCTTCATCATCTTTTTCTTTTGCTGGTTTGTTAATCTTCTTTGTTCCTTTTTATAAAAAATTAAACATGCTGAAAACATGAATTGTTTTGAACAAATTATATATCTGAAGAGTCGAAACATAGAGAAGATTTCAGATCTAACTTTTGGGACTGTTTATAGATGATCTGAATTGATCGAGATTGTAGTCAATGTATACATCATGTATAATCAGTGTATATTTGATGTATAGTCAAATTATATTCAACATTTTGAGTGTATTTTAATGTATAATCAATGTATAGTTAAGCTATATTGCATAGTTGGTGTATACTTTCTATGACTTTTGACAAACTATATTGTATAGTCAGTGTATAGTCAATGTATACTTCCTATGCCTTTTGAATATTTTTTTATGTAAATAAAACATGACTATAATTATTCTAAGCTAATTATTTTATTGTATACATCTAAAATTAGCACTTTAAATTGGCAGATGCACATGAATCCAGCAGCAGCTGAGGAAACCATTTTGTCACTAAGCCAGTCTCCTCAACCATACCATGCATGCAAATATATTCTGGGTAAGTCCTTGTAATCATCCTCTTCATAGCTCTCTAAAATTTTCAAAGTTCAGACTCACTATCACCATTGCACTGTTTCAAGAAACAAATAAAGGCGAGCATATGAAGTGATTATTCTTTTTGTAGAGTAAAATTACTCTTTTATAGTTATGTTGTTGCCTGATGGATGAGTAAGTTTGCTTTCCTTGTGTCTATGAGAAACAAAGTTGCTAAATTCGATGAGCTTCCATAATTGTAGAACAAGCTATATGATGTCATAATGTCAGCCAATGGCGTATGCAGGATTTTACATAAGGGGTATCATTTTTTAAAATGAGAAACAATAAAGAAATAATGTAAAACCTTAGTAAAAAAGAACAAAATATAAATAAAACACAATTTACGTCTACTACTCTACCTTTCCTATATATATATTTTAAAAATATTATAACATTTTCTCAATGAGTTTTTCTTTTTAATGTTATCTAAAACAACCTCATTAAATAATAGTACTAAATATTTTTGTACAATGTACCAAATAATTACTAAAGCTATTTCCAATGAAAATGGACTTAAGACTCGGAGCAAGTACTTTTGAGTAACTTGTAGTAGCAAGTTGGAACTCATTGGATTAGGTGGCTCTTAGTAGGGATGTGGCTTTCTTTTTCAGTGTCAAAAAAAGAAGAATGTCATTAACAAAGCATCAAACAGATGACAGTTTCAAAAAAAAAAGAAGCATCAAGCAGATGCACAGATTACAAAACAAAGAAATATCAGCTCTCAAAAAGGCAAAAAAAGCTATCTAAACAGCTAATAACAGAGATCTATGGAGCTGATAAATTCTAGGTAAGAATCGACACCAAGTACAGGAGAGAGTTAACCCAACCAAAAATGAGTAATCAAACATCTTGCTTTAAAGGTAGAGATGGGAGTTGGGGTGCCATCAAAACATCTTCGTTCCTTTCCGTCCATAAGCACCACAAAATATATGCTGGAACCAAAGACCAGATCCGCTTGATGGACTTCCCAACTTTCCAAGAACTCCAACACACAAAGTCCTCTCTCAATGATCTTGGCATGACCCAAGTGAGTCCAAAAAGTGAGAAGAACATGTTCCATAGGCCTATTGCAACTATGCAATGAAGGAACAAGTGATTAATAGATTCTGAGTTGCACAAGCACATGTAGCATCTGTTGACTATTTAGAATTTCCTCTTCGTGAGATTATTCTGTGTTAAGCAAGAGTCTTTTAGAGTAATCCAACTGAAACAAATAACTTTAGGTGGCAACTTAGTTCTGCAGATTAATTTTCATGGCCATTAATCAATTAAGGTTTTCTTGGAGCTTTGTTGAAGGTAGCATGTTTAACTGAGTAGGATCCGTCCCTGCTATGTCTCCAAATAAGTTTGTCCCTGCGTTGACTGTTGATTGCTTGCCCTAGTCTGAATGGTGGCCATAAGGCTAAAAACCTCTTCCAACTCCCAGTTATAAAATTTCTCCTTACTATCAGGATCCACACATTGTCTTCCCTGTACTGTGAGATGGTTGAGTCTGAATGAGTTGCAATCTGGAAATACTTGGAAAAACATTCATTAGAGGAGTGTCTCTTAGCCAAGTCGTCTGCAACAGAAATGAGCCGTTTTGAAATTGTTTTAGGCAAGCAGCCTATGACGCCACTAGATGTTGCCAAATCTAAAAATCAGGGAAAGTGTCCAGTAGCATACAGGGTTGCAAGGGACAGACTTGAAATGTTATCAGAAGCACAGGATAGCTTGCGCAAGACTCAGCGACGCATGAAGAAGTATGCTGATCAACATCGTCGCTCAGTTGAGTTCAATGTGGGTGACAAAGTGTTACTGAAACTTACTCCACAAATCTGGAAACAGATTGTAAGTAAGACTGGACATCGAGGTTTGATTCCTAAATATGATGGTCCATTCGAAGTGGTAAAACGAGTGAGCAAAGTTGCTTATAGATTGAAGTTGCCTGAAAGGTTGAAAATTCATCCAGTTCCCTGCTTGAGGTGTGTTGTTGCAATGGCCTGTGGATTCTTTCAAGGTTAATTCTTTCATCATCTGCATCTGACTGCCCCACTCCTGATATTTGCTTTACGGGTTCTGTTTGCGATAGAACACTGAATCTATTAGAAGCTGGGTTGGATTTTTTAACTTGCCAAATGGTTTTAAGTTTAAAGAGTTTGGCCTCATTTAAAACTTTAGCTTTTCCCCTCTTGCCATTTGGGCCTGTTTGGTAATAAATCTGATCAGCTTCTAGGTCAACTTGTAGTTGATTCTGCACTGGCCCACTCCCAGTAACATTATTAGATTCTTTGACTTTTGCCCTTTTGTACACTGGGCAATCCATGTTGTCCCTTTTTGAAGTAAAGCTGTCCTCTTTTGAAATAAAGCTGTCCCTTTGTGTCTCTTCATATGATACGAGATTCGAGGTGCCAACTTCTTCCTTTGACTTCCCTTTCTCGAGAATAGTGGCTTTTCCGGCGAGACGAACGACCGTATGCAGATCCTCTACGACTGTGAGATCGAAACCCCAATCTTCTTTGAGCAACTCTATGGATCTTGGGATTATCTTCATGTTCTTCTCCACACAGATTCGAGCGCATAACATGTTTTCTGTGTTTCGTATCTTCATCAACTCCAACATAGCCTCCACACTTATCTCCGATAAATTTAAAGGTTTCTGAAGACCATCTTTTGCGTGTATCATTAAGCCCCCTATATTCCAACTGATAATTTTTTGCTTTCATTCCGAGAAAGCCTTGTGGAACCTGCCCCTGCTTGACCCTTCTCCATTCTCATAATTAATTTTGCACGGTAACTTTTTGACCATAATATCACCCTTTTCCTTTGATCTTCTCTTCTCTTGCTCTTTCCCCTTTGATTTCTGCAACTGTAACTTCCTCTTTTGTTCCATTCGCAGTATCATATAGAAGATTTTGTGCTCAAACCCACTGTATTGACCCCAAAGGCTTTACAAGCTGTGGTCATCACTATCTTGGTTCAATGAGAGGTTTCGAGAACTGTCAGGTGTGAAATAACCTGTTCCTCCAAGCTGTCATCGGACCAGGGTAGTGACAAAGTGTCGCTACTAATTGGGGAAGAGAAACCTGAATCTTGAGAACACCCAATAGAGAAATCAGAGTGGATAGGAGGAAGAGAGAGAAGAGGTAGAGGTCGCAAGCATTCAGCTTCGTCGTCTGCGTCTCCCTCGCACTCCCCAAGAGAATCAATTTGTGTTTGGGAAGCCAACAATGGTTATTGAGACAATTTAGCATTTGATTGTCGTCCCTGTCGTCCCGAAAGCTAAGTGTCGCTGCCACTATATGGCAGAGTCAGAATGATGGCAAGACCCAACTGGAAAATAGAATTACATAGGAAAGGTCAGATAGATGGCACGACCCTATTGAAAGGAGAAATAATATGTATAGGGTCAGAATGATGGCATGACCGTACTAAAATAGAGAAATTATATAGGTAGGGTAAGAATGACGGCACAATCCTATTCAAATTAGATTTGAAGAGCCATAGGAAAAGAAAAGGACTGCAAATCAAATTTGAGGAGTCACCAAAAAGATACCTGGTGCTATGCAACTCAGATATGAGAAAGTAGTTTTAAAAATTCACGGTAGTAGGCAAATTAAATATGAAAAGTAGTCTGGAAAGATGCATGGTGCTGCCGCAAATCAGATTTGAAAATATTTTCTCATAGTGTGTGTATATACATATATATATTCTCACTTACTGATTTGCTCATGATGAAATCTATACACAGGTACCAATTTCAAAATATATGACATTAACCCAAAAAGCAAACCAATACCCAATCAATCTATACTTCTCGGTCATATATGTAGTTAAAGCACTCAACATACGGTATCAAATCTGGTGTGACACCCACACTCACAGCCATGTTGTATCAACAGTCAACACGGTTGCAACAAAGATTTCATAGAGACCGCGTGATCAACATAGCTTGGTAGTAGTGACTTAGAAACTTCGGACACCATGGGATGAGACCAACAAATTATGGGGCTTGGTTGGAAAGTATCCCATGACGTAAATGTTGACATTCAAAAAGGGAATATGAAAGAACATTGGGATAATTTTAGCCCACCAATGATTTGGTAAATATATATAGCCACCCATTCACATGTTATATTCTAATCTTTTTTTTTTAGTAGAAAAATAGTTTAAATAATCTTGCTTGATTAAAAAAAAATGGTCTAATGTTAAAAACATATTCCAAGGAGCTACCTATAAAAATATCTAAAATTCTGTGACATAAATCTACGTTGCTCGTCTAATTATTATTGTTAAATACCAGAGTTTGCGACTTCTCTAACCACATACGCGTTACACAATATATTTTCTTTCTTAAGAATGAAATTCACCATATACATGATTTTCAAAAGTTGATTAGAAATTTTGGCCTCCTGGTAGCTAAAAATTTCCAGAATAATGTTCCCTATTTACAGAATAATGTTCTATTTATCATTAAAGTTACTTTTTCTTTACCAGAAAATTCTCAGTTGGCAAATGCTAGGTTCCAGGCTGCTGGAGCAATTCGAGATGCAGCTTTAAGGGAATGGGTATTCCTTGAGATTGATGACAAGAGAGGGTTAATAAGGTATGCTGTTGCTTAAATGATGTTTCTTGAGAAGATCGATCGTGTATAATAGTTGGAATCAATTAGGGAAATATTGTAATTATGTATTCTTGATTACTTCCCAGTTTAGAATATAGTTGTACCATGTATGTACTAATTAAATACCCTATAGCTTGGGAGAAATTTAAGACATTCCTTCAGTTTTTCAGTTTTTTTTACATGGTTAATTTCTCACACGATTTTAGAGCTAGATTAGGGAAGTTGTTGTACATTACTAATGACTTCCGGGAGAAATAAAGATGGTTGCCTTGCAATTTTCCATTCATTGTCAATCTGTTTTGATGATCTTCTATTTTTGTGATTGCTATGATAAAGCACCACCAGGTCAGACATTCTCTGGCGAGCAAACACCAATCATCCTCGCTGAAAAGGGAGCCGTCATGCTAGGTAGAGGAAAAGATCTCTAGTGAGATCTGTCTAGCGTGTGGTGCATGTGGCTTTGTTCTGGCCAACTCTTGACTCAGAACTTTAGTCCTTGAGCCCATCCCTATTTTTGATGATATAGATCACCATCTTGGGTTTCAGTTAGCTTCAGTCTAATTAGTCTAATTTGTCTGACCATTCTCAATTTTTAGAAACTTCCCAGGGCTAATCTGTGTTGGCTACTTGGACCTTTTCGACATGACTCAATATTGGCTACCTAGTCTTCCTATTGCCGGTGATGATCCTCTGCCAGAGGAAGCTATTGATGACAGAAGTTTTTTATGGGTGCAAGCAAATGTCCTTAAACTAAACAAATTAGTTGATGCTGACTTCGAAGGATGCAATAAGACTGCTTTTGAACTTTTTTTGAAAATTGATTCTAAAGAGGGAATTCTTCAGGCAAAATATGGAGAAATACAAGAATGACAATAATTCCATAACATCCCAAAGGAGGTGAGGAATTTGGCTTTTAATATGAATTTTAAAGTCGGAGAACCGAGAAGCAGGGGAAGAATGACAACTTCTAGTGGTCAATGATTAAAGTTGTGACATGGAATGTTGGGGGGCAAGTACCGAGAATAAAAGAAGATTACTTAGGAGTCTTCTTCAACAGTAGGGTGCAAATATTTACGTCCTAGTGGAATTATAATTGACAGGAGTAGATACACAATTGATCAAACAACTGTGGTTTAACAAATGGCTGGGAGAATTACATCTAGAGGCTGTGGGGAGAAGCGGGGGTGTAACAGTATCATGGGACAAGAGAATGTGGAAAGGTGAACTGGTGGAGGCTTCTGGGCTAGTAATCACATGCAGATTTGAAGGCATTAATATGAACATAGTTGGTTCCTAAGTTCAACTTATGCTGACTGGAACAAAGTTATCAGAAGGGAATTATTGAGGGATTTAACCAATCTAAAGAACAATTACACATGTCCTTGGGTGTTTTGTGTGGATTTCAATGTGACAAGATAGCACACAGGAAGATCAATTGGACAGAGTTTAACAAGGGCTATGTCTCAAGATAGATGCTGTCAGAAGAAACTTCCTCTGGCAAGGCAACTGTGATACCAGGAAGATACATTTGGTCAAATGGTAGTCAGTGATCTCCAGCAAAAAGTATGGTAGTATGGGAATCAAGAACGTGATAACTCAGAACCCTAGTCTTTTGATGAAATAGTTATGGAGGTTTGCCTCAAATGAACAATCTCTCTTGAAAAAGATAATTAGTCAAAAGTATGAAATGGATGGGGAATGGACAACCAAGTCAGTCACTACATATGGAGTCGCTCTATAGAGGTTTATCAGAAATTTGGGGGCAAAACTCATGAGTCAGTGCACTCATCAAGTGGGCAATGGTTTGAAAACATCTTTCTAGTCAGACAACTGGTTAGGTCAACGTCCACTAAAGCAACTTTTCCCGATTATCTTCTGCCTGAATCAACTACAAGATACCACGGTAGGAGAAGTCTGGGATGCTCATGGTTGGAATATAAGCTTCAGAAGACACCTTAATGATTGGGAGATAGATAACTTGGCAGAATTCTACAACACTCTCAAGCTATTCAAAGGCCCCTTCTCTTTGGAAGACAATCTTACATGGAAAGTGGATAAACAAGAGAGATTTTCGGTCAAGTCAGCTTACAAAGAATTTAACCATTCTAACAACCAGATTAATTGTTGGCCATGGAAACTAATTTGGAAAGTCAAAATTCCTTACAAAGTGGCTTGTTTCATTTGGCTCATGGCCAGGAAAACAGTCCTATCTCATGAAGGACTTAAGAAAAGGGGCTTCCACTTATGCTCTAAATATTATATGTGCAGAGAAGAATCAGAGACAATCAACCATCTTCCTTTACATTGCAAGTAACTAGACAATTTTGGAGGATTTTCCTTAATTTAGAAGAGATCACGTGGGTTATGCGAAGAGATACACTTAAAAGTGTTACAGTGCTGGACGAAATATAGCACTCTGTCAGAACAGGAAGAAAGATGGAAGATTATCCCTGCTTGCATTTGGTGGACAGTTTGGAAAGAGAGAAATCAAAGGCGTTGTGAAGATAATCATAGCTCTATCCAGAAACGGAAGATGAAGTGCCTAGCCCTTTTCTATTTTTGGTGTAAACATGAATATAAGGAAGATATAGAATCTTTTATTGATGTTCTAGGATCTCTGTAAGTAGGCTATAACTTAGTACATCTTCCTATATTTCCTTGTAAGTATGGACAACTGTGTTTTTATGCAGCATATTGTCATGACCCGAGAGCACCCCCAAGTTGGATCACGACGTATTCAACCTTGAAGAGGTCTTATACAAGCCCTTATCAATCATTTATCACATAGGCATTAAAAACAATGCGGAGTTAAAACTTTTCTCAATATAGTCAATAAGTGGAACCTCATTATAAAACGAAGGAAGTACTAAGTCTCAACATCGCCAACTTTGACACGTCTCAACATCATACAATCACAACCCTTTACATTTAAAAGAAAACTACTAAGAGTCTATTACATGAATTTTACAGAATGCTTCTAAAATAAGTGTTCTCGAATGCTTGATGACGTACCAAGACTTGGTAATAGCAAATCCAAGCGCTTCAATCAAAAAGGGGTCCTCTAGTATCCACAACCTACACTTTGTAGTAAAACATGAAGAAAATTGTGTTAGTACAAATATGCACCAAGTATGATGACCATGCAAAAACATGCAAAAAAGGACATTTAGTTGAGATATGTGCTTTTCATGCTATTTTGGTAAGACATCTTAAGATAAGTATAAGAGACATAACAGACATGGTCAGTTAGTACAAAGATACAATACATGACCATATTCACCAAGTAACCCGTCTCATCTTTTTAGCCCTCCATCTAAGGTTATCCTAAGACCCACCTAAGTAAGACATGAAGTGGCCGCCCATACAACCTCTTCATACACACTTACATGTTCCTCAAGACTACCAAATATAAAGACCTTTCCTTTTCAACATAACCCAATAAGTCAACATTCATTACTAGATACATTTAAGGAGACATTCATGCATTCAGGGGACTTCACATAATAGTCATTAAAGACTTGCGAAACTCACTTTAGCACCTTCTAAACCTACTTGTGCCATGTGTAGATAGCATCCCATACTACTACCTACACGTTGTAGAACCTATCAAGTAACTATAGTGTACATCCCATATGATGGGAATAGACATTAAGCGACATGGACCACACTAGCTAGGTATGAAATCCGGTGTCATAAGACCCCACACCGTGGAAGGTGTTCTACTTGCCAAGGGTAGAACTGGTACAACCCATGTTGGCACATGGTTTAAGGGATATCCAAGGACGTTCATTGGACTCTAGACTTTTCTGCGGGAAGAGTCACCATCTTAACCATATTTACTCGGTGCTAGCCTTAGTTCCCATAGAGTATTTCATTTACATGTATGTACTAGAGAGGGTACCAACATTAGGTTTACCGACCCATAGTACTTCTACCGAGAAGGGCACCATGCTTAGGTCTACCGATCAAGGTTCATTAAGGATAGCTCATTGACTTTCTTCAAGAAGGTTTCCTACCGTTACGGCCCACCATCTCTAAGTCTATCATTTCATACACGAAGGAGGCACCATCCTAGGGTTACTGCTTCAAGATTTTTCATTCACTTAGGGATATAGACTCATCATGAAGGGGTACCATACTTAGGTCTACCTGTTCAAGAGACAACCTACAAGCCTCATTTATCATTCATAGAAGGGCACCATCCTTAGGTCTACCGATTCTAGACATTCATACATTCATTACTCAACAGAAAGATGCCTAAGCCTACCAAGTGAAAAGGTCATATTCAACAACTTTCATACATCAAGGAGAGGCACCTAAGTCTACCAATCAAGATATAATATCACAATATAGAGGTCCTTCACATTCTATCATCAACACACATACCCATTAAGAGAGAGTATACGTTCCATCACAACGTACAACCCTCATGTTGCATACCCATATTTACACCTTAAGGAAACACCTCAGTTCACCACATAATGCCTTCAAGGTCATGATCACAATACATAAACAATAAGTAAACGCGGCCAGCATAAGTGGACCGAACCATACAAGATCAATTAAAATATAACAAGAGAATTAGGTGAACCTACGCTTCACCAAAGCCATAATCACCATTACTCAATTCTCCAACAATATCACCATATATAGATATAGATAACAATAGAAATCATTAATACGATCCAATCTAAGCATAATACAATCAGTACACATACTTGATCATCAAACCCACTTCATAATCCAAATTTAGGAATTTAAGGAAATTATGGGTTCATGGAGTTTTTCACCTTAAAATCATCACTTACCAGTAATATAATCATAATAACCTTTTGAAATCATTTAATGCAAGAACCATGAGTTTTGAGGAAGAATTGGGGTTTTTAATCACTTTGAAAACATGGAAACCATTTTGAAATTGACTCTAGGGTAAAGCTGGCCCTAGATAAAGAGTCACCATACCTTTTTATTATGAATGCCGAAGAAATTTGGTGAAGGCGTCCTTGAATTTGAAACCCTAGCTTTCCTCCTCCTCCTCTTGCTCAAGTATGGGAAAAATATCGAGAGAGAAAACTTTAGATGTTTTGATTTTGTGTATTTGAAAATATGAGTTAAAGGAAGGTTTTAAGACTTTAAAACTATATATATATATATATATATATATATATATATATATATATATATATATATATAATATATATATAAACCCTTTAAAACAAACCCTTAAAAAGAGGAATTACCTAACTACCCCAACTTTGGGCAGCCCTGTCAGGGTCCACGCCCCCTTTCACGGCTTGTGAAGGGGGTCCACGACCACTTGGACGGCTCGTGGTCCCTTGGGCAGTAGTTCCTCTTGGAGCTTGCTCATTTTCATGGGCCAAGGCATCTTCAACGAAGACTTAACGGACCGTCTAGGGCACCACGAGTCGTGGTGGTGCCCATTGTCCTTGGGGTGGTAGCTTGGCCAAGTGGCCTTGCTTGGCATGCTACCAATTGACCTTGACGGCCACTTTCACAAGCCGTGGTCATGACCACGGGCCGTGAAGTGGTCCGTGGTCATGGGGGCAGTGTTTGGCCAAGGTTGGGCAGCCTTGGCCTTTGGCTTAGGGCTTGCCCTCCTTGGCTTGGCACATGCCCTTGCACCCTCAACTAACATCTCAAAAGGTATTTTAACATTGAATCTAGCACGTGCCTTGACGTTGACTCACTAAACTCATTCAAACAAGGTTAGGAACTATTACAAACCACATAGACATATGAACTCACATAGCTTGGAGGCAAAGATCAAGAATACAATGGTTGAAACATGGAGACAAAGTATAAAATACTTCCATAGGATAGCTACAACTCACAAAAGGGTAAACTCCATAGATAACTTGAAGGTGGATGGTATAGAGGTGACAGATGTAGAGGAGATCAAAGAAGCTATTCAGAATTACGACAAGAACCTATATAAGGAGGCCAAAATTAGTGTTACATGAAGCTGCAAGGATATCTGCAGAAGAACAAGAGGAGCAACAAAGACGATTTGAACAGGATGAAATCTTAGAAGGCATTAAATTGTTTGCATTGGAGAAGGCACTAGGGCTGGATGGATTCCCTATGTCCTTTTATTTGGCTTTCTGGGAACTTATAAAGGAGGACATCCTGAAGACTCTCCAATATTTTTATGAATATCAGAAGTTTGAGAAAAGCCTCAATGCGACATTCATAGCCTTGATCCCAAAGAAGTTTGGAGCTTCAGAGTTGGAAGATATCAGACCTATAACTCTCATAGGTGGAATATATAAGATTGTGGCAAAGATACTAGCTGAAAGACTCAAGAAGGTGGTTGACAATTTAGTTAACAAGCATCAGATGGTATTTATAAAAGGAAGACAAATCATGGATGCAACCCTAGTTGCTAGTGAGTGTGTGGACTCAAGACTTGAAGGTGCAAATGCAGGTGTCATGTGTAAGCTAGACATAGAAAAAGCCTATGATCATGTCAACCGGAGATTCTTGTTGAATACTCTCAGTCAAATGGGCTTTGGTGAGAAATGGTTGAAATGGATTGAGTTTTGCATTAAAACTGTCAAGTTCTCTGTTTTGGTGAATGGTGAACTTGTAGGTTTTTTTGCTTCTGAAAGGGATCTTTGACAAGGTGACCCTCTGTCTCCTTTCCTGTTTATACTAGTAATGCAGGGATTTGATAGCATGATGAGGATAGCATTACAAAATAGATGGATTAAAGGGTTTGAGACAGGAAATAGCAGAGGGGAAATAATGGAGGTATGTCACCTACAGTATGCAGATGACACACTGATATTTTGTAAGCCAAAGGTTGAACAAATATGTTACGTCAGAATGATTTTGGACTATTTTTGAAGCTTCTTCTGAATTGAAAGTTAACAGGGGAAAAACTAGTCTGTTCCCGATAAAAGAGGTGCCAAATATCCAAAATCTTGCAATCATTTTAGGGTGCAAAGTTGAAAATATGCCATCTCATACCTTCGTATGCCTCTAGGCAGGGAACACAAGGCAGGGAAAATTTGGGACAGAATATTAGAGCAAACTGAAAAAAGATTGGCTAGGTGGAAGGCACAGTACATATCACTAGGAGGGAGGCTCATCCTTATCAACTCTGTACTTCCTGCACTTCCTACGTATGTAATGTCTCTATTTCCCATACCTCCCAAAGTTATTAAAAAGCTGGACAGACTTGGAAGGGATTTTCTGTGGCATGGCTGTAAAGAGGGCAAAGGATATAAACTAGTCAATTGGCAGACAACAATGCACAGTAGAGAACAAGGTGGCTTGGGCATCAGAAATCTGAGAAATCTGAGAGCACAGAACAATAGTTTATTGATGAAATGGCTCTGGAGATACAATGGGGAGGATCATGCATTATAAAAGGAGGTAATTAGACACAAGTTTGGTGTACCAATGTGAGCACTGATACTTATGGAGTTGGAGTCTGGAAGACCATTAGAGCTCTATGGCCCAAACTGGAAGGGAACTTGCAGAAGAGAGTTGGAGATGGGAAAAGAATAAAATTCTGGAAGGATGCTTGGAACGAGCAAAGTCCATTAATGGAGATTTTCCAGACTTGTTTATTCTAAGCAACAACCGAGCCATTTATGATATGTGGAGTGCACAGGGATGAAACCTATTGAGATTGGTAGAGTAGCCAATTTGCTAAATAGGATTGATGATTTCAATGGCACTACTGCTGAACCAGATACATTAAGATGGAAACACAATATTGATGGGCAATTTTCTGTTGAAAGGGTTTATAAAATGGAAGGAAGGGTACAGTGTAGAGCGCAACCAAAAATATGGAGAAACTTATGGAATAGTCCATTCCCAACCAATGTATAATGGGCATACCTGACACAAGAAGTTTTGAAGAAAAAAGGGGCCATCATAGTTTCTAGGTGCTTCCTATGCAATAAGACAAATGAAACAAACAGTCATCTATTTTTGCACTGCACCTTTACAGCACAACTTTGGTCTCTATTTCTCCACAAAACAAAGACAAGCTGGACCATGCCGGCGCATACTGCAGATTTGCTAAGTTGCTGGATGAAAAGAGGAGACAGTAAAAGTCAAAAGAAATGGTGGAGGGCCATCCCACAATGCATCTGGTGGACAGTTTGGAGAGAGAGAAATGGGAGGTGTTATGAAGATAGATCCAATTCCATCCAGAAAGTAAAAGGGAATTGTATATTATCTTTCTACTTTTGGTGTAAAGAAGTAGGTTTAGAGGATATAGATCAGTTTGTAGATTTATTAATATTCTCTGTAAGTATCTTGTTTTCTAGTTGCTATGTTTTTTTTTACCCAACATTTTTTGATGGTGTCCAGCATGTCCTTAATGCTGAGGAATACACTTTTACCAGTTTCCAAAAAAGACACATGAACTCACAAGACTAGTTCCCGAACGTCATGGTCGTCCCTTGACGTTCATCCTCAAAACTCTTCAAACTAGACTTTAAAAGTCAAAACTCAACATTTTGACAAGTTACCAACTTCTAAAACACATGTGAAGCTCTAGTTCATCCTATTTCATTTTTAGGGTCATAACACATAGTTATATAAAAAATGTTACATTCTCAAAAAATAAAAAAGGGAATGTCACTGTTAACCCTGCATACAGATATCTAAATTCCATTGGAATCCAAGAGATAGAGTGGCCATGGAGGATGACACGGAGAACCAAAGTACCTTACAAGGTAAATTTTTTTGCCTTGGCTATTGACTAAGGAGGAAGTACTGACTAATGAAAACTTGAACAAAAGAGGGTTTTCAGCTTTGCTCTAGATGTTTCTTTTTGAAACCAAGTAGAAACGATCAACCATCTCTCTTTACATTGCAAGCAGATCGATCAGTTGTGGCAGACTTTAATCAATACGAGGAAAATCAAATGGGTGAAGTCAGGACACATAAAAGAAGTGGAGAAGTGTTGGAATAGGGATGTCAATGCAGCTGAGAAGGATGAGAGCTGGAAGATTGTCTACCAGCATATGCTGGGGATAGTATGGATGGAGAGAAATCAAGGTGTTTTTAGGAGTAGCAGAGCAACATTCAGAAATTTAAGTTGAATTCTCTAGCTCTGTATTATTTTCGGTGTAAACAGGTAGTGATAGATCAAGCTGTTGACATTTATAAAACTATACACTGGTTGTAATCTAGTAAAGTATAGGAAATCATATGTAAGATCTACACTTTTGAGTGGAGACTTTTGATGTAGCATACCTGTGAATATATAGATTTAACTGTTACCTTCCTAAAAAAGATAGCTTAGGCTTTCTGTTATGTCTATATATCTTTCTCTCAATGCCAAAATATTTGTAAGATATTGAACTCCCCCACCCTTGTCAAGAATTGCCCCCCCCCCCCCCCCACACACACACACACAAAAGGGGGGAAAAATGATATGATACATCTTTCTGCTCTGGTATTCTTCTAAAATGTAGTCAGTTACTGCAGCTTTTGTTTTCACTCTGCTATACAACATGCTAGTTCACCTGAGGGCTATGTTCAAGCAAAAGTTGCATCTGTAGCTGCCCAGTTGATAAAAAGAGGCTGGTAAGTGGCTCTATATTGGAAATTTGTAGTCAAGCAGATCATAATTCACGGGTCATATAATGTACTGCTAACGCGTCTTGTTAGGTGATTCCAAAAGTAGTATATTTATGCTGTTAAACTAGCTGAATTCTGTATACACACACATGTATGCATTATATTTTTTTGATATACTGTAACTTCTGTGATTTAATTATATTTAATTTACCGAGGTTCTGTGATTAAACAGGAGGAGATTGCCCCTTGAGACATGGTCTAGTGGTAAGAGCATAGCGCGTGATGTGTGTGTTAGGTGAATGTCACTGTTTTGAACCGTGCCACAGTCAAAAGACTGGTATTTAATTGGAGGAAGGTTGAGGGTTGAGCCCATTATCCACCGAGTTTTTAACCAGGCGCCACTGGCCCTCACAGTTTTTTTTTCGTTATAAAATATGTGTATGGATGACGGTGGTATACCTCAGCAAGGGAAATAAATATGTTCTTGTGGTTGTGATTTCTGGCTTAGAATTAAATAAATATACATTACCAGGGAAATAACTGGGGTAATCTTTGTAACCTGGAGACTCGGCTAGATAAGTTAAAAATCATACAAGGAAACCATGTTTTATATTCAAGTGGGGTGCAAGGGACTTTTCAATCTTCAAAATGACAAGTTTATCTTTATGGCATCTTTGATCTTTTAATTCTAGCATGCTATGATTATCACTTCCTTTGGTTGGTATTCATGTGCTTAGCCAACACAAGTATTATCTTTGATATGAGCAGTTCCTTAATTTAGCTTTCGTGTACATGATATCATAAATTTGCAAGTAATAGGTACTTAAAAGTCGTTTATGTCTGGTTCTTGTGTCCCATGTGTAGGATAGAATTCAGTGCAGCTCAGAAGGAGACATTTTTCCTTGAGGTCTGTCGCATTCTTTTTTCAAGTTTATAATTTCAGTATTTAATGGATATTTCTGGTCCAAGTACGTGGTTGTCTTGCATTATCCATTTGTCTGAAGACTTATTTTCTTTGTTAATATGTTAAAGCCAGAATTTTTGCTGACTGCTTCCTTTAAAGATTTTTTGCTGACTGCTAGAATTTTTGCTGACTGAGAAATCGAGACAGTTTCATGATTTGTGTTTTATAAATCAATTACGTAATGTACTTTCTCAAAGTGAATTAACTAGACAACTGACAAGACAGACTTAATATAACTTTCAAATTCCACCTTAACTTTGAAACTTGTTTTCCACTTGAAACATCCACAATGTATTGTAAAGGTGACATCTCTAACACCACATCATAAAACATGATTATAAAGCAATCCATTGTTTCCACTATAGATTTCTCCTTGTGTTGATGCACTATCTCCTCCTTTTACCATAATTCTGAAGTTGGGATAGTGCACCAAATTTAAATAAAAAGCTCCCAGGCGCGATTCCCAGTGACCTTTCTCTCTCCTACTTCCTAGGAGAGTAGAAGCCCTCCTCTACGGCAACTTTAGTAGGAGTTAGCCCTTTTCTTTTAAGCCACCAATAGCCACCCATTTTGGTTATTGTTCAAACATCCCTGAAATTCTAAGATGGAGGAAAATAGAATATACTTTAATGCTGGTTTTAAGTCTTACGACATCACCCGATGGGATACTGGCAAGTCGGAGTGGTATGAATGGGTGGAAAGGAGTGGGAATGGGTTTTAAGGCTTACGACATCACCCATTAGGACCATCCCCTAGGATAACTCTAAGTCACACTAGTGCAATGTAAAAACAACATCCCATTCTACTACTCCCACTTAGTGCTTCGTTAGAACTACTCTAGACTAGGCACATCACACAACAAGTCAAATAACCTTCATTAACATTAGACATAAGACCAACATGCTTCATTAACATCATATAGAAACCCATTCATTCATTAACATTATAAGCACACAACAAAACTCCCTTCAAATGCCTACTTGTGCAATGCATAGATGGCGTCCCATTCCACCACCTACCCTAAGTAGTACACCCTTAGAAAGACCTAGTTCATTACATTCTTTTGTGGGGGCAAGCTTTGACCGACATAGGCCAAGAGAGCTTAACATGGAATCCCGCTATTAACCTCTACTTGATGAGGGATCCCCATTTGCTTAAGGTAGGGTCATTCGTTTAGCCTTTACATGGAAAACCACTAGCTAGTCCTATGTGGGCACATAACTAAGAGATGGGGAGATTGCTTCTCGATACTACACCTCTACTCATGGAGAGTACCCATCTCAAGAGGTTGCTATTAGATACTACACCTCTACTGATGGAGAGTATCCACCAAATTTCATATCCTCTCGGTGCTAAGCATTAATCCTCACTGAGTATTAGACTTTCATTACATTCATTAATTATAGGTTAAGGGATTGCTACTAAATACTGTACCTGTACTCACGGAAGGATGCTCATTCCAACCTATCATTCATTCATTGGAAAGCTCTTAAGAATATTGAGATTGCTTCTAGATACTCCACCTTTACTCACGAAAAAGTATCCATCCCAACACCCCCATTCATTCATCGGAGTTCTATTGAGAAATCCTTTCAGTAGACCCACATTCATTACGTTATCATTAGCTTCCTTCCTTCATTCATGTGTGTGTGAGTGTATATATGAGAAAACCTTTCACATAACCACCATCATTCATGACGTTGTCTTCTAAACATGCTCATACGACATTCATCATAATCCATACACAAACATACTTCACATTCACATTATACTCCAATGATCATACTACAAGAATCACATGCATAACTTAATAATACATCTCTATACATATGCATCATAGCATTACTTTACTTAATATTCAATGCCTTAAAGGCCATAATCACAATACACCTACATAAACATATACAATAACTAAACACCGCCACCATAAGTGGACCATACCACACAAGAGCAATTCAATAAGAACTAGAACAATTTAGATCAACTTACCCTTTACCCAAGCCAATCACCCTTTCTCAATTCTCTAACAATTCATCATAATTAGGCATCGATAGCAATAGATAACAATAGGAACCAACAATACTACTCAATTTAAGTGCAATTCTATCAACATGAAACCATAATCACAAAACTCACTTCATAAGCCAATTTTACGAGATTTGGACAAAACATGGGTTCTTAAAGGAATTCCATTAAGCAATCATCTTAAAGCCCTTGATTCAACGTTATTACTTCAATATCATGACGTAGAAACATTTTAACAATGAACCCATGCATAGAATAGAAATTGGGAAAATTGATCATGGATACACCTTTGAAAACCTTTGAATTGGACTCCTTGAATGAGAGGTTATTCAAGAATGAAGGATCACCATACCTTAGTATTAGGAAACCCAAAAAAATTGAAGAAGAAATCACTTGAAACCCCTTCTCCTAACTTGAATTTGCCCTAAACCTTCCATGCTGTTCTTGAGAGAATCTATTTGGGAGGGAAGGGTTTGCTTTTCATGTTTGAGTCTAAGTGAGGGTTTAATTGTTTTAATATACTTAAAATACCCTAAATAACCTAAAATAACTGTCCCCTCGTGTATTTAGCCAAGGGTGGAATTTACGAAACCACTATGGAGGTCCTTGGGGAGTTGTACCCAGACGTTTTGACCCTAAACACGACCATCTAGATGCTAGTGTCACCTCCCATCATTTTGGACTCCATGCGACACACTAAAACATGAACAACACACTAGAACACACTAGCACACAAAAGACTAGTTTCGAACGTCTTGATCGTTCCTTGACGTTTGACCTAAAAACCACTCAAGCTTGCCCTTGGATACTATTTCTCATTAATTTAGCAAGTTATTAACTCAAGAAACCCACGTGAGACTCTAGTTCATCCTAGTTAATTTTGAGGGTCGTTACAAGAGCCCTTTGATTGAAGAAAGGGGACAAGAATAAAAAGGTCTTCCACAAGATGGCTAAAGTTCACCGAAGGTATAACAACATAGACCAACTCATGATTCATGGAGCCATCACTGAAGAGCCAGATAGAATTCGAAATGAAATTGTTTATTATTATAAACACTTGTATACAGAAACCAATCAGTGGTGACCTACTTGCCAATATATGCAAGTCCCAGTCCTAACAGAAGAGGATAATATGTTACTTGAAGGTAATTTTGATGAAGAAGAAGTTTTAAGAGCCCTAAAATTATGTGAGGTGGATAAAGCTCCTGGCCTTGACGGTTTCACAATGGGATTTCTTGTGAAATGCTGGGAGGTGGTAAGCAGGACATCATAGATACTTTTCAAAACTTCAAGCAAGGAATTTTGAGAAGAGCATTAATGCAACATTCATAGCACTCATTGTCGCAAGAGCATATTCGGTGGCACAATATTCTAGTAAATTGAGAAATATCTCCTAGAATGAGGCCCATAGCCTTATACCATGAAGAGGGACAGTACCTCCTCCCCTTTATCTTTGTGCTCTTAACTTCCAAATATCCCTTTCCAACTTAACTTCAAATACTATTTTCAAATCTCAACCAAATCTATCCAAATGCCTACTTAAGACTGCTTTTAGTCAAGTTGTGTCTTTTGATGCTACATAGAATGAGTAACAATTTTATCAAATTGAATGTGCTAAATCATTTTTCGATGCATAGGATCTTTATTCTCGTTTTACTACAGGTGAGACAGGCGATAGTTGGTGGCCATGGTCTTGATGTGCAGTTCATTGGATTGAACTTTCTGGAATCCTTGGTACATCACACATGTGATATCTTATAAAT
Source organism: Solanum habrochaites (assembly GCA_027704765.1). Lineage (NCBI taxonomy): Eukaryota > Viridiplantae > Streptophyta > Magnoliopsida > Solanales > Solanaceae > Solanum > Solanum habrochaites. The sequence goes on along the minus strand of JAKWJA010002500.1, from coordinate 23,795,052 downwards.
TTCAATGAAAGCAGTTACTACTATTTTACATTTACTCTCTTTTATGTGGTAGAATCAAATTCAGTTGTTCATTACAAAAAAATTTCTGTTAAATTTTTTCTGCATCTCTTTCAGGTATCTGAATTTTCACCATCTACTTCAACTGCTATGGCTCTTCCTAGGGAGTTCCATGAGCAATGCCGAGTCTCTTTTGAGTTAGAATATCTAAAGGTTAGTCAGTATACCATATGCACTGATGTTTTTCTCAGACTTGGTCACAGCTTGCATCAGCCCCCTCAGTTCAGTTTTGCAGTTTCTTCAATTTTGACTAATTACATATGGTTCTCAAGAGTTCTTTGTTCCTAGTTTTTCTTTTATACTTCCAATGTGCAGTTGTTTTACTGCTGGGCACAAGATGCTGCTGTTAGTGTCTCCAATAAAATAGCTGAATCAGAGGCTGCCATTCCTGAAGTTAAAGTTTGTACAGCAGCATTGCGTCTGATGCTTCAGGTACTCAACTGGGACTTCAAATGTGATGCAAATGTGCTAGACAATGCAAAACGAGGCATCAACATTTTCTCTGCTGGGTTAAGGGGTGATGTAAGCTCTCCTAAGAGGACTGAGTGTACCCTAGTGCAGGTAATAAACTAGTTCTGTACCAGTGATTTTTTTTTCATGAATGTAATAGAAAGAACAAAGAGTCATTCATGTGCTTGATGTTCCCACATGCTACAGTTTTGTCAGTATTGTATTTGAGAGTGACCAAACACTTCCACAAGTGCAGCATAAACCTAAGTTGCTCGGACTCGGGTGCGGGCATCCGAGACGGATGCGAATCCGAGAGTCGGATTCGGCGAAATCCAAATTTTAAGATTCGTGGGTGCGAATTTGAGTATGGATACGGCTAAAAAATTTAAATATTATAAAAATATAGTTATGAAGATATTCTAAATTTGAGAGATATATTGTGTTAAACTTACATGTATTTTGTAGAATCCTATCTTCCGTTCTTCAAGATGAGATTACTATTCTATTCTTCCTACAAAGACGCAACAAAATAGAAACTAACATTAAAAGCATTTACAAATTACAACAGAATAAATATAACTAAAAGAATCAATAAAAATTGGAAAGAAGAACTAACCTTAGAACATGGATAGTAACTCTTGAAAGTTGAAGCAAAGTGAAAAGTGAAGAAAACACTACAATTATTAAAATTCAAGAGATACAAAAAGATATCTATCCACAATTTAGATATTCATAATTACTAATCAATATTCAGTACACCAAGTAAAAGTGTAAAACATACTATTGAACAAAAAGCATATCATGAATATCATGAATAGTATCACACAATGTAGAGATGTGTTACTTTTGTTCCACCTAGCCAATATCATGAATAGTATCCAAAAAAATTTGATTGACCGGAAATGAGATCTTTTTCCTCATGCTCAAAGATGACTTTCTTGACTTTCTTAATCATTGAGTCCCACATACATAAATGAGATGTAATTTTGGGCCATCAATATCGACACTTCTTAGCATATCAAAAATTTGTTCCGTAAATTTCAAGAAATAGTCAATACTATCCCATTTTTCATCATTCATTATAAGGAATTTTATTTCACGTGTCTTGGCTTCAATTCCCTTATCCCCCTTATAATTCTTCCATTCATCATCCATGACCATTTTTTCCAAAGAAGATTTTACTTTGCGAATTCAGGTGGTCATAATGATGTGTGAGGCAAATCTTGTTTCACCAGCCTTCAACAAACACAAATCCAAATGTTTTTGAAAAAGTGCATGTGCCATGTCATGGTTCACAACAAAATTCTTTAAATTACTCACTTCCCTAAGTAACTCTAAAATCCATTTACAACAAGTAAAGTGAGGTGATTTTTCGGAAGGTTGGCACATACTTTTCAAAGCTAGATTCAAACAATGAACAACGCAAGGAGTCCAAAATATATGAGGATATTTTTGCTCCACTGTAGTACCGACAAGTTTCATATTACTTGCATAATCCGTAATAACTTGAACAACATTGTTTGAAACTACATTTTCTATTGCTTCAATAAATAAGTTAACAATATATTCACCATCTTTTACGATTCCACTAGAATTAATTGAATTCAAAAACATTGGGCCTCCACTAGATGATGCCATTATATTGATCAAAGGTTGTCTTTTAGTATCGGACCATCCATCCGAACACTTTCTTTTTCCATGTACCTTTTATTGGTTGCAACTTTCTATCAATATATGTTTTTTCTTGAGCTAAAAGAGTTGACTCAATCTATTATATGATGGGGGAATATAACTGGGAATGGAATTTTTGGCTAGAAACTTTGAATATTTTTTTAAATAAGGAGAGTTGGCAAAGTTGAATGATAAACCTGGTGTGTAGAACATCCTAGCGGCTAATTTGTCGGCCGTATTCCTCTCATAGATGCCGAATAATTTTTCGATAGCTCCACTACTCGAACTCTTTCATTTCTTTTGTTGAATTAGATCAGTCCCCTCCGGAAGTGATATATAATCAGCTTTTTTTCTTGCATCAACTTGAACATTGGTTCTTCTTCTTTCCGCTTGTTCATGCTCCATCTTCAAAATCACATATATATCACCACTACTTTCTTTACATATTTGAACACCATGACCCGATAATCTCAAAAGATGTGCTTTCACCCTATTATATGATCCCGTAACAATTTTATAACAATAGTTACAAGACCATCTCCTATTCCCACCCCCATTTGGAGCCATCGAAATAACTTTAACATGATTCCATAGAGGTTTATCATCAAAATCTATTCCTACACTTTTTGTAGGTCTCATAAAATCTTTTTTTTTTTTGACTACTTGATGTCATCTTATTAAACAAAGGAAGATGAGTTTTTTTTTTGCTTACAATAAACTTTGAATGAAAAACAAAGAAGAAACAATGATGTTTTTGGTTTTGAGAGGGAAAAGTAGGTGAGAAAGAATTTTTTTTTGACTAGATGATGACTGATGAGATGTTTTTTCGACTCCTACTCTACTTACTTGGAAGACTTTTGAGCTTTCATTTTTCATCATTGAAGAGGAGTGTATGTATATTGTATACATATATTTTTACTATTATTATTTGAATTGTTTTTATAGTTCTAATAGAAAAATTTATGTTATCTAATTTTTATTTTTGTGAGAATGTTTGGGTATAATGCTTTTATCTAAGAATTAAGTAATTTTAATATTTCTTATACTTAAATTTTTAGTATTTCGATAGTTCGAAGCTTGAAGTGATAGAAAGAATAAAAAGATCTAATAAGACGAGATCTTTAAATGCTTGTATTGATAGGAAGAATTCAGTGATCTAGCAAAACATGATCCTTGATCTGGATAAGATATTGTACGTGAAATACTGTATATATATACACACACACACACACACACACACACACACACACATATATATGAAAGAGAATTAGTGTATTAAGCAAGTATGGAAAAGCCGAAAACGGGAATTCAGCCTCTGTATATATATATATAAGAGATAAAAGGGAACGATAATTTAATCAAAATTTGGAATATTATATAGGCCTTTCTTCATGGTGTCATTGGTACAAAATAATATAAAATAATAATTCCAAAAATTGACTACTTTGCTCGGAAGGGCTTATCAATGTTTAAAATTAAATTTTGGTCCGTAACTTATTTTGTCTTTGTTACATGTTTGATAAGTAAAGTGATTCCCAATAGTTGTGCTTTGTCATTTCTTTTGGTGGGACTCTACTTCTTAATCTCATAGCTTATATCGTCTAGTCTGCGTGAATTTAAAATTTATACATTACGTGTTAAAATTTGAAATTTTAACAAAATAATAATAATATATTTAAAATTTTAACAAAATAATAATAATATATTTAATATAATTTTACAATGAAATTTGTAGATGTAAAATGTATAAATACCTTATCTTTTATCTATACAAGGTAAAAAGTTGTTTCCAATAGAATCTCTACTTAAAAAGGAAATATTAATTTAACTTATAGTATAATTTAATGGTATGAACTTTATACTTCATTCATCCCATTTTATGTAATACAATTGAGTATACGTAAGACTACTAACACACTTTAATATATATACTAAGTACTAAATAAAACTACACTTATTTGTTTTTTTTAAAAAACCCTTTCTCTGGCTCCCTGCAGACCATGTACTTATTTAAGAAAAGTCAATGTACCTTTTCAAGAAAAAGTAAAGAGCATGTACTTTTCAAGAAAGATTAAAAAAAGGCTATGTATATTTCTTTTTACTTGTTTCAACTTTCAAGAACAATACATATTTCTTTTACTTGTTTCAACTTTCAAGAAAAAAACTCTTCTTTTTCTCTTTTTCAGTTCTCTGTAGTTCTCAACTTTTTGGCGTTGTCGCCGGAAACTGATTTTCTCTTCTTCTCTTCTCTTCTCTGTACTTTTTCAAGCTTTGTACTCTTTACGTCGTTGAAATTTGATTTTTTCTTCCCCAATCTTTTCTTGGCTTCGATCAAAGTGTCCGGATTGGGTTGATCGAATCCGACACGCACCCCGCACCCACACCCTCACCCTCATCCTCACCCTCACCCTCACCAGTGTCGTGTCGAGACGGGTTTGCCTGCAAAATGAAGAGTCCGCGCAAATTAGGCGTAAACAAGAGGATAATAGACCGAAATAAATATGAGTACTCTAATGCAGGCAACCTGATTAATGTGGCCCTCAAGATCTTCACTTGTAAACTCTAATCCCATACCCAATTTGTTCTCAACCTGCAAGAAGCTTCTATTCAACACTTTTTATTTGTCAAATAAAAGTTACATTAATGTATTTACTATATCCTTTTTACATGAGAGGCTTCCTCTGAACATTATGCATGTACTTGGTCCTTTATTGCTCGAACTCTTCAAAAATACGGACGGATGTGTGTCTGATCATCCAAAAGTAGTGCAATTTTGGAGGATCCGACACAGGTACATAAATATTTTTTTTTAGTCTAAGAAACATAGTTTGGTTGGTCCTAACCACTTGAAGGCTTAGTACAAGTACGTGTTGTGGTTGAAATAAAAGTTATATATCAATGACATTGATTCGTTGCATTATATATAGGAAAAACCATGGAACTCAGTCATTTGTTTCTGCATGGTCTTTTTTGTAAGAGTCTTGTGGCCAGTGTAATCAAAGGCGCGCTTTAAGCGCGCTTAAGCCCTAAAGCGAGGCTCAAAATGTGTTGAGTGCTTCGCCTCGCTTTATGTGCGCTTTAGTGTCATCATCAAGGTTCTAAGGCAAACATTTCCTTGGCAGTGAGGCTCTTATGAAGAATTTGAGGTTAAATAATTGATATTTCATTTTATCATAATTTTTTAAATTTCTTTGGTCATATATTTGTCATTCATGTTTATAATTTTTAGTCTTGGAGTAAACATATATTTTTGTTCTTTTCTCCCTTTGCGCCTTTTTTTTTGTTAAAATCCACACTTTATTTGCACTTTGCGCTTAAAGCCCCCACATACCTTAGAGGTTTTTTGCGCTTGTCGCCTTTGATAACACTGCATGTGGCAGAGATGTTCAGAACATCAAATCGGGTCGAGAAAACTTCTTACCTCCATATCTTTGTTTGGTTAGAATAGTCATCAATGATGCAGAAACACAAGATCAAGTGTTGATGCCTATTACCTCCAAATCGAGTACAATCAGTTCAAGAACACTAGAACAAGAATTGAAGGAGCTAAAATAAAGAATTAAAACAAGGAATCAATAAAGGGTAGGAGTTGTACACATATCATGTATATGAAACTTAGACCCTAGCCTAAACAAGAGAAGACAAACTAAACTATTGGTTTGGGAAGAAACGAAGATCCAACCTGTCACAAACTACAGAGATCAAACCTAAGTTAAGGAAGACGTTATCAAGATCATTTGAAATTTCATTGAAGGGAATATTTTGATAAGAGTTTCAAATGCAACATACTGTATTTCGTATCAGGGATTTTACACAAGATTGATTGACTTATAGGAATTTTCTTATCGGCATTCTGAAGGGTGAATTTTGGAGAGAAATGAGTTAACTAGATGAAGTTCTGTAGTAGCAAAGGAAGATTCTCCATCTTGATCCATGGGTCACCTGAAAGATTTTTTCTTTCACACAGACGGATGAGGCAACGAGATTCTTTCTCTTTTTTGTTTGATAAAACAATTATAACAAAGAAAGACCTTCATGATGAGGAAATCTAAACAGAAGGTTTGGTTGCTAGGTGTGGAGGCTGCAAAGAGGAGAGGGGAATGGCGGAAAATTAGTCATCTGTTATACATAGATGATACTCTAGCTTCCTGTGATGCTATACATAGATGATACTCTAGCTTTTTGTGATGCTAAAGTGGAACAACTAGGCATTTAAGTCTCATTTTGTCAGTTTTTGATCCTATATCTGGTCTCCACGTAATAGCTCTCTTCTAGTTAATGAAGTTCATATATGCATATATGACATCAAAACTTAGGTGCTCTAAAGTACCAAACTTACTAAGTATCTGGGTATGCCACTGGTAGCTGTGAGAAATATAGGAGAAAACTATTATTGAATTTTTGTTGTAATTATTACATAAAGAACCCTATTTATAAACACTATATAATACAATTCCTTACCAAATAGGAGACTATAAACTATTCCTATTTTGTGTAGGATTGTGTTCCTCTATTCAATTCTAATAGTCCCCCTCAAAGCTGGTGCATACAAATTATATGTACCTAGCTTGTTACAAATGTAATTAATACGAGGACCAATAAGGGACTCAGTGAAGATATCTGCAAGTTGATCATTTGACTTCACAAATTTGGTAACAATATCTCGTGAGAGTATCTTTTCTCTTACAAAGTGACAATCGATCTCAATGTGCTTATTCCTCTCATGAAATACTGGATTTGATGCAATATGAAGGTCCGCTTGATTATCACATACAAGTTCCATATGACCGGTTTCTCCAAATTTTAGTTCTCCAAGCAATTGTTTGATCCAAACTAGCTCACTAGTTGCTACAACCATTGCTGGATATTCTGCTTCTGCACTGGATCGAGCAACCACACTTTGTTTCTTATTCTTCCATGACACCAAATTACCTCCAACTAAAATACAATATCCGGATGTAGAACGTCTATCAAAGGGTGATCCTACCCAATCAACGTCTGTATATCCGGTGATATGCTCGTGACCTTGATCCTCAAAGAGTAGTCCTTTACCAGGAGCTGACTTTATATATCGCAAAATACGAATAACTGCATCCCATTGACTATCACAAGGAGAAGTCATAAACCGACTTACAACAATCAAAGGAAAAGAGATGTCTGGCCTAGTCACCGTGAGATAATTCAACTTTCCAACCAACCGTCTATAACCTTTCAGGATTACTAAGTGGCTCTTGAAAAGAGTTTAACATTCGGATCCATAGGAGTGTCAATGTGTTTACATCCCATCATTCCTGTCTCCTCTAGAATGTCTAAAGCATATTTGCGTTGAGAAATAACAATACCTGATCTCGACTGAGCAACCTCAATACCTAGAAAATACTTCTGTCTGCCGAGGTCTTTAGTTTGGAAATGCTGAAAGAGATACTGCTTTAAATTAGCGACACCAATTGGATTATTGCCAGTGATAAAGATATCATCAATGTAAACAACCAAATAAATACATAGATTTGGTGCTGAATGTCGATAAAATGCAGGGTGATCAGCTCCACTACGAGTCATGCCAAACTCTTGAATTACTGTGCTGAACTTTCCAAACCAAGCTCTAGGAGACAGTTTCAGACCATAGAGTGATCGACGCAGTCGACATACAAGGCTTTGAGACTCCCCCTGAGCAACAAAGTCAGGTGGTTTCTCCATATAAACTTCTTCCTCAAGTTCACCATGCAGAAAAGCATTCTTAATGTCTAATTGATAAAGAGGCCAATGACGAACGACAACCATATATAGAAAAAGACGGACTGATGCTATTTTGTCCACAGGAGCAAAAGTGTCACAGTATTCTAGCCCAAATATCTGAGTATACCCTTTTGCAACAAGGCGATCGACTTGACCATCTAAACCAATTTTGACTGCATAACAGATGCCATATTAAAAGGAGAACTAGGGACAAAGAACCGAGTCTAGAGTGGCAGAAGATAAGGGGTGTGGCTTTTCCAACACCTTTTGTTTTGTTTGGATCCCATTGACCAAAGTAATAGCAGGAAGAGATTGTTAATAAACAATAGATGACAAAAGTGATTTGTTACCAGAAATAGGATCCTAGTCCATGACCCTTGATCCATGAGTATTAGACTATAAAACACAAAAAAAAGAATTATCTGCAACAACATTATGTTGAACAACCGAAGCTACTTGTGCATACTTTTGCTTACTTGCTCGATATTGAAGGAACTCATTATATTCATTTAGAACAACAAGATCATAACTAGGTGGTGGACTATGCAAATTATGACATGTCATGAGTGTGTCCAGACTTATGACAAATACTACACTTGGATCAAGGCTTTCCAAGACAACCTCCTAGTCGTCAATTCTCCATTGATTGATATGCTTGTTTTTCTATATTCTTGAAGCCAAATGTACCAATCCCTAAAGACATAGTGAATTTAGAGAGGGGAAAAAAACAGATAAGACTAGTGGTGGTGTAAATTTTTTGAAAAACAGTGGCGGAAAAAATTAATTACCCGGACAACCACTAGGTTACTGGAAAACTGCACAGTGCGATTTTTTTTCTCACACATGCTCTGATACCATGTGATAAATATAGGAGAAAACTATTATTGAATTCTTGTTGTAATTATTACATAGAGAACCCTACTTATAGACACTATAATATAATTCCTTACCAAATAAGAGACTATAAACTATTCCTATTTTGTGTAGGATTGTGTTTTCCTATTCAATTCTAACAGTAGCAAAGAGCAAATTTTTGAGAGATATGGAATGAGGTGCTGCAAAAATGTGAAAAAATTAGAAAGGTGGAAAAGTCAATATGTTTTTTTGGTGGCAGGATAGTGCTTGGCAATAGTGTTTTTGATGAACTTTCGTCATATATGCTGTCTTTATTTCCAATGCACGTCACAGTACATTCGAGAAGAGATGTTTCGTCATCTGGCAAGGGAACAAAGAGAAGAAGCGTATGCTCCTGAAGTTGTTGGGGGCGTTTTAGATAGAGGAACAAGCCTTTTGGAGGGAAGTGATCAAGGTGAAAAGTGGTTTAGAAGAGCATTGGGCTCTAATAATTGTGACTTCAGCTTGTGAAGAGGTATAAGGAATCTTTGGCAAACTTTTGCAGCTAATTCAAACATCAAGGTCTAGGAGGGCATTGGGCTCTATCAAATAGTGAACACAATCCACGATTAGGAAACACACCTTGATATTGCAAGTTCCTAGAAGAACTCACAGAAAATAGTTCTCTCTTATACAGAGTAGCAATCTATTTAGGTGGAATAGTTTGGTGGACCCTTGTACTTGTATGTTTTTGTATTGTGAACCCTTCTACTTACATATTTGTTAACTGAACCCCTAAACTCGTCATAACATAATATTTTAAACCGCGTTGACCATTGACTGAACTTATGTGTCATTAATAATGGTGAGTTGGAAATTTACGTGACAACACGCGTTTGACAGCGAGTGGAAGGTATTTTACATTAAAATATTTAAATAAAGATAATAATCATCAATTTTTTATTAAAAAATTAAAAACCCATCTTTCTCAACCATCTCTCTCCCACCCCACTCCCCCACCCGTCTCTCCTCCGCCTCAGCCCCTTTTCTCTCTTCTTCTTCTTGGAATTTCATCCTTAGTGCCACCACCACTACTACTACTGCTACTACTAGCAGTTGCTCGAATAGAAATAGAATCAAGAAAGGTCCGATTCCTGGCAATAAAAGAAGAAAGATTGGATTTTTTTTTACGGAAACGAAGACTGAGGCAACTGAGAGCTAAAGTATAGATGCTACTGCAGAAATTGCTAGAAGGTTTGATCTTTAGCAGTTTCACTTGCAGCCTGAACACAAAACAAAGTTCTAGGAAAGAGTATCAGGGTGCCATTGAATGAAGCAGAGATAGATCAAGATTCTTGGAATAGTGAAAGTACTAATAAATAAATAACCTTTAGGGGGTGGAGGCAAAAATGGTGATGGTATGCGTCCAAGATGAAGGCAAAAATGGTGATAGTGTTCGGCTAGATCTGATGGTTGGTAGCTTAGGTTGTTGGTTTGTGGAGGTTGGAAGAGGAAAGGAAAATGATGATGATGTGCGAAGGAGATGATGCCATGTAAGGGTGAGAATATGAGTCGTATCACCAGAAAAAATGGTTTTTCGGCAACAACTTTGGCTGTGAAATAGTGTGAGTAGGAGAGAGTAATGGAGTTCTACTATAAAAATATAATTAATATATTATTCTTTTTCTTTTATTAAACAATTTTGATTAATAATAATTTTAAAAATAATTATGACATGACGTATATATATGTGATGTGGATACGACATGTCATTTATATAAAAGAGATAGAGCCACACACATCATTCGAGGGGTTTAAAATACTCATTATAATTGAGTTTAAGGGTTCAATTGACAAACATATAAGTAGAAGGGTTCACAATACAAACGCATACAAGTAGAAGGGTCCACCAGACTATTCCTCCATCTATTTATAATGATGATGATTGTTAAGGTTTTTTACACTTTTGGAAGACTATTACGTACTAGGAAAGAAACCAAAAGGCCTTTCAAACTCAGCCCACCTTCCTAGAGCTAACAAAGATCTCAAGATATTCTAATAAAGAATACTTCACTCTTGACAAACATATCTCTTCTTTTTATAAGTTCCTATGGTTTAACAAATAAAACTTGGCCAAATTCTTTGACTCAAGTCCACAAGTGATGTGTGTTTTTCTCTCACAAACCCAAATCGAATTGACCAATCAGGACTCTTATGGTCTCCTTCAAACCCATATATGGTCCAAGGAACTTCTTGACTATTCCAGTCATGGCTTGTTTGATCTTCTTGGTTTTAAACCTTGTAATTGGACCATGTGGAAGTATAAGGTAAAGACAAGTATTAAAAGTTGTATAGTCACCAAGGTGAGAAAGACGAGGGCCCACGACCTAGACCAGGTGAAGTTTATCAAGGCAATTAAGACAGGGTATTGGTGGAAGATGTACTCATTAAACGATGATGATAAATATACTAAAATACTCTTAAATGTGGAGGAGGACATGAGCAATGTGCTAGGTGATTTATATTTGTATGCGAATGCGAGTCGTCATGATTTTGGGTATTGCAGGTGTATAAAGTTTGAAGAGGTTAAGGGGGCAATTTGTTAGATGAAAAGGGGAAGGAGAGCGAGTGAGATGAGATCCGGTTGAATTTTAGGAGAACACATGCAAAGTAGTTATGGAGTGGTTAACTTGGTTGTTATAATGTCATATGTAGGTACAATGGTGTATGTTATTTGCAGATGACACATAATATTGATCGATGAGTCAGATAACAGAGTTGACAATAGACTGGAGGTTTGTAGACAAGCCTTATAGTCTAAAGGTCTTAAGATGAGCAAGAGTAAAACTAAGTACACGCGGTGCCAGTTCAATGCCATATCACAAGAAAGTACACGCGGTGCCAGTTCAATGCCATATCACAAGAAGCAGATGTTGAGGTGATAATTGGTACACCTTACACAAGTCATTCCCAAAGAAAGAAGCTTCAAGTATTTGGGTCTATTATATAAGGAAATGGGGAGATTGACGAACATGTCAGTGTGTGCATCGATTGGCGTGCATCAGTCAGTTCAGTTTTATCTATTATCGGTTCGGTTTGTTGATTTTGATTTTTAAATACGCTTAATCAACAACAAACCAATGAGATATTCATTATCGATTTTTGGTTTATTGGTTTTTGGTCATTAGCTGTTTGCTTTTTGGTGCACCCAATTAGAAAAAGCTCATAAAATTAATATATGATTTCTCACTTCTCTAACAATTTGGTGCAATACATCGAGACAAGTGAATCAATTGTAAATATTTTAATAAGAGAAATTGCATCAATAAGAGTAGATGTAGTACAAAGGCTACAATAACATGTTACAACCAAAACACAGTATGAAATTTCCGATGTGAAGTAGAAGTATTTTGACGTGTGAAGTGTATAGACCATTGTGTAGAGTACTGATATAGTGCCTAGTTATGTTAAATTATGAATGTTTAATGTTTATGAAGATTGAAGGGTATAACACTAAATTACAATCGTCTTATGGGTTATCAGTTTACCCAATAACCCAATACTAAAAGATAATAACAAACCGATAACCCAAACTTTTTTAAATAAAATTATGAGAAATCTGTTAGCCGAATAGCAATAACCCAATAGCATTTTTTTCGGTTTATTGGTCGGTTTGGTTTTTGCATCCCCCCTATATGTCACACATCATACATGATCTAGATTGATGAAATGAAGGCTCACATTCGGTGTCCTATGTGATAAGAATGTCTCACCGAGACCTTAAAGCTAAGTTTCATAAAGTTGTTGTTAGACCGTCTTTGTTATATATGGGGTTGAGTGTTGGCCAACAAGAATTCCCAGATTTAGAAGATTAATGTAGCAAAAATGAGGATGCTAGATGGATGTGTGGGCACACTAGCGGAGACAAGATTAGAAATGAAGATATACATGGCAAGGTGGGAGTGACCTTTGTGGAGGACAAAATGTGGAAAGTGAGACAGATAGTTCGGGCATGTGAAAAGGAAGAACACAAATTCTTCAGTGAGGAGGTATGGGAAATTGAGGCAGATATATTAAATATTTCTTATGGACGGAGAGAAACAAAAGATTTTTCAATGGCACCCCAACTCCAATCTCTACCTTTAAAGCAAGGTGTTTGATTACTCTTTTTGGTTGGGTTAATCTCTCTCCTGTACTTGGTGCCAATTCTTTCCTGGAATTTATCAGCTCCATAGATCTCTGTTGTTAGATGTTTAGATAGTTTTTTATGCCTTTTTGGGAGCTGATATTTCTTCTTTTGTAATCTGTGCATCTGCTTGATGCTCTGTTAATGACATTCTTCTTACTTCATAAAAAAAAGAGTTTGGTAGTGATAGCCTGATAGGTCTATGGAGTGATTGAGGTAGAGATAGACTGAGGAAGATCTGGGGAGATGGTTTAGACAATCTCACCAAGGAAATGACCTTGTATAGGAGGGCATGGGGATCAAGGATTAGGGTAAAATAAAGAGCGATTTCTATCTTCCCTGTGGTAGAGCATGGTTCTAGCCTAGAGCACTACACCTACTTGCTCCCTTACCAGTATTATTACTATTATGTAAGCAGTACCTTATTATTCAATAATATTCCTAACTATTATTTCTTTTACTTTATTTATGTTACTTTTTTGTCTTCAAAATTTTGACTTTTTTTTTTTTTGCATTTTTCATCATACCTGTTCTGACATCGTTTTTTTGAGCCGAGAGTTTTTCAGAAACAACCTCTCTACCCCATAAATGTAGGGGTATGGTCTGCATACACACTCTCCCTAGACCCTGATTGTGGTACCACACTGGTATGTTGTTGCACTTGGATGTCTTTTCTTGCCACTTGATCTAGCTGGTTCGTATCAATCAAATAGTGGGGTTCTGGTCATACAAGCTATGGGGATATTCTTTACAGAGGCCTTATATTGCTGTACTATTGTGTGTTTGGTTAGGGGTGCAATGTGTCACACGATCAATTTCTTTTTATATCAGAAGTGGGATGGAGGGATTATATATGTTGCTAACCCATTGGGCTACTTCATGATATCTGCTAGACTGATCTTCACTACCACTTGTGAGCTCTATGTACTTAATTTGTTTTACTCTAGGATGCATGGTTTTCTTCTTCGTAATGATAAAATGTCTAATTCGTTTAAAGTACCATTTGTTTCTATTTTTCCTTTCAGATGTTGGATTGTTTCCACTAGTCATTCTAGCTAAACTAATCTTTTAATAATTTGTGTTTGTTATTTTCATTATTTATAGCCTGGATCCTCCTGGCGGGGTATACTTGTGTCAAGTGGTCACATCGGATGGCTTTTGAGCTTTTATGAAGCACTGAGGCAGAAGTTTTCATGTGAAGGATACTGGATTGATTGTCCTCTTGCAGTCTCTGCTCGCAAGCTTATAGTTCAGTTTTTCTCCTTGTGGGGAGCAATATTTCCATCTGGTACTCATACTAGTTTGCTATCAAATTTGTCGTTACTTTACTTTTAGTACATTATTCCCAACTCCTGTGATAGATGTGATACATCTTTGATTGAAATTGAGGATTGCTCTTCATATTGTCAACTTGTTCAGTAATGCTGATCAAGTATTTCTCATACTGTTAGTACCCTAAAAGAGTGAATACTATTGCGAAGCTTGAAGTCTTCCAGCCTATTATATTATGTTATGCTGGACCAGGACTCCAACTCCAACTAGTATTTCATGATTGATAAATCTCAGACTCACTCATTTTGTCTATAATAATAATATTACTAACCTCTTACCATTTAGTTCCTCTTTTTGCAATTGATATGGCTTAACTTCATGTAATTTTTATTTCAATAATCTCTGAGGAACAGTTGGTAACTTGTCATATATGCTGAAAGTTTTGTATCATTGAAACACCCAAATCAAATTCTTTTCTTGTATCAAAAAGATGAAACTTTTCAAAGTGTAACCTTTGAACTATGCTTATAACTTTCTATCTCCTACTATACCTATCCTTCACCGGAACCCACTTGTGGGATTACACTACGTATGTTTTTTTTTGGTAACTAATATGATTTTTTTGATCACTAAGTATCAGAATTACAAACCCACAGTCAGCTTACGACAGTCGACTGTCTCAAGGATCCGAGTAAATCTCACAAGACTCATAGACTAGAGAAGAAGGCAACACACACTATTCTTCTGCTAGTAACCAAAATAACTCCAACACTACAAAAGACTATAAACTAGAAAGGCAGTATGTTGTTGTTGTTGTTGAGGATTGTGACAACTTGCTATATGAGTTTCTGTAAAAAAATAATTCATCTTACTGCTCTTACGTTAATAGTAAGTGGAAGCTCTGTCTTGATTATTGCGTATTTCCTTTTTTACCCGCATAAATGCTAAATATTTGACTGTGGGACCTTTGGGTGCTCATTCGGTATTCCTCTTTATATGGAAGCAGATGACGGGAATACTCAAAAACAGCACCTTTTGCATCTTTTATCTGGAATTATAGCATGGATAGACCCCCCTGATGTTGTTTCAACAGCAATAGTGAACGGAAAAAGTGAAAGGTTAATATTGGTACCAATGCCTGCATATTCTCTATTAATGTGCTACGCTTGACCAATTTTTCAATTTTGTCCAGTGAATTCCTTGACGGATGCCGAGCCTTACTATACATGGCTACTGTAACCACAGTGCTAGTATTTGATGAACTGCTGAAGTCTATAAGGTCAGTAGTAACCTCTGTGGTAGCGTGTGTGTGTGTGTGTGTATATATATATATATATATGCCTCACTATACATGGTTACTGTAATCACAGTGCTAGTATTTGATGAACTGCTGAAGTCTATAAGGTCAGCAGTAACCACTGTGGTAGTGTGTGCGCATATATATATATATACTAGTGTTACGGCACGTGCGTTGCACGTGTGTATATATATACTTCATTAGAATAATTTAATTTTAATATATGAATAACATCACCTATGGTGAAGAATATTTCATTTTCATTAAGTTTTTACCTTATTTTTGTATAATTTGTATTCTTCTTCTTTTTGCCCCATATATATCATATAGTTATTGTCTAATGAAAGAATCTGGTATCTCATGGAAGTTGTATAATGATATAAAATATTTAAATTTTTCAATAATAAAAATTAATAGATGAATAAAATGTAAAGTATTTTTTATAGAATCATTAATTTGATTTAAGATCATTTTATGATAAATTACTATTTTCTTATCTATTTTTATATATAGCTAGTAAGGAGTGTATCTAGTGACATAAAGAAAAATTATATGGAACAATACATCAAAATGAAATATATGTTCATGCTATATAGTGTTCCATTTGATTTAATCCCTTGCCACTAAAACTTTACTTTCTTCGTTCATTTTTACGTACATATTTATTAAAAATAGTTATTATCATGGCTGTGTTATCATATTATAAGTTAAAAGTTAAAGTGAATCTATTTTTGGAATAGTGAATTTAACATCAAAACTAATAATTCAATGGACTACGTCGATACCCATTGTTTCAGAAAAATTAGGAAGAAATTCCTTCATTTGAGGGAAAAGAATAAAATATTAAAAAAACAAATAAGAAATAGCTTACCCAAATCCTATGCCTTTTTTCATGTATGTTTAGTATTTTGTTTCTACCACAACTTTTCGTCACTATCATGAAAATGGTGAGAAAAAATACGAGTGTGAATTGATGAATGATTTGCTACAATTTTTTCACCAACTTTTCTTATGAGGTACCTCGAATTTCGAACTTAATCATTTTTTTGCAAATAACACTTGAGATTTTTTAAGAAGAGTAGAGAACTTAAAATATTGTAGCTTTAAAGTGAAAGGAAACCCCTCTTTTAATAGCTACCAAATAGTAGTATGAATAGGTGTTAATTATGCCTTACCCGAAAAAAAACAACCTTTCGAAAAAGTCACTACTTATTGGAAAAGTCACAACCCTTTGAAAAAGGTACAACTCATCCGAAAAGGCACAACCCTTTAGAAAAGTCACAACCCTTGGAAAAAATCACAACCCTTCGGAAAAGTCACAACCCGTTAATAAAAGTCACAACCATTTGAAAAAGTCACAATCCTTTAATTTGAAAAGGTATCTACGTTCATAAAAAATAAAATAGATTAAATAAATAAATAAATTAAATTGAGTATTTTAATTGTGGTATTATAGTAATTCAACATTCATGTGTGGGAGTTCATGCTTTTAAGGTAGTATATAGAATATAGATAGATAGATACATAAATGTATATGATGTGACCATCAACACTCGTGCTTTATTCTTGCAGTTTAATGGTTATCCTTCAGTTTTTCTCTTGTTAGAATATTTGATTATGTTAACCACTTCTACTGTAATGCTCAGGCCTTATGGCACTCTTAGTTTGTTGTCCGCCCTGATGTGTGAGGTCATTAAAGACCTTATGGCAAGCCACACTGAAGAGGAGACGTGGAGCTGGGTAGCACGTGATATCTTGTTGGATACTTGGACTACACTTCTGATGGTATTTCTTTATACAGCTTCCAATGATGTTACTGAAAAGTTATGGGCGTATGATGTTTTTAGGCATACTTGAGGTGCATTTAAGCACTGAAGTTAGTTGCAGTATCGATTATCACACTCAAGTTCTATCAGATGGATTTCTCCAAATTTTATTCCTTGTGCAACTGTTTGACCCAATCTAGCACTCAAGCTGCTACAACCGTTGCTCTATATTCTGCTTTTGCACTAGATCGAGAAACCATAGTCTGTTTCTTACTCTTCCAGGATAGATTACCTTCTACATTATTATATTGACCTTATTTATATTTTATAGACACTATATTGCATTCCTTCTCCACGCTGGACACTCTACAATCCTACTTCTATTTCTAACAGTGAAAATCTTTATAGCTACATAAATGTGAAGTCGCTATGCCTATTCAGATTTTGCCATATAAATTGGAATGGATGGAATATTATGTATGTAGCTTTTCTAAGTTTGTGCCTTTCTTCACTAAAGTGCAGCACCTTAAGCCGCATTAAACACGACATTTTTCTAGGCTTTCTACATTTGTCTGCTAGACTATGCTAGTGCACCTATTTATTAAAGCGGAAGAGAGAACATTATGCTGTGCAAATGAGGAATTAAGAAGTCTGTATAGGGGGCAATATATGTATACTATTTTTGAGCAGAGTTTTTTTTTTTGGCATATAACGATCAATATTACTGTTTGAACTGTCCAAAGGTTTTGGAGAGTTGGTTTCCTTCCTCCAAAATACCAATTTTCCCAGAACACCTTTTGATCTTGGAGCGGCGAGCTGATTGCTTATTATTGGCTTCTTTTTTGAACTCATGCTTTAGTAACATTTTCTCTTTCAAGTACATGTTATGATAGAGGACAAGGCATTACTTTTCTTTATTGTCCTAATTGTTTGTATTAAGTTATATTGCTGTTTCACATGGTCGTGTAAAGACTTCCCAAGGGGTTTATAGAGGTACTGGTGGTCTCACCTGTTGCCTGTAGGTTCATATTAATTTCTGATAATTTTTCATAATTGAAGTGCTAGCATAGATAAACAACAAGAGCTAGGAACTGCATGCTTGTATGAAAGCCTTAAGAGATACAAAAGTTTGCAAGTGATGCTATTCAAGAATGTTGAGCTTCTCTTAGATTACGAACACTGTAGGACTTATGGTAAAACAAGGAAAAAATGAAACTGAAATAACAAGGGAGTGATAGTCTAATGGTTAGAGCCCTCCTCCTTCAAGCATGAGACTTGGGCTTCAGTAAGCAGGGGAGCAAAGTGGGGAAGACCTATGGGGCTCCTCTGTGTGCAATTTTTTTTGTTTTTCTTTTTAAAGGAACATGCTTGCCATATTTTTATAAATAAAATAAACTTGTGAGTCTTTAGGATATTTCCATAAACAATTGATATAAAAAGACCAATAGTTGTAAATTAACAACTCATTAATCCAATCTCATTGCGTATTACATTTTAATTTTAACAGTAGTTGAAGTGGTTTGGTTGCTTCCTTTCTCTTTCTCTCTCTACCTTCCCTTTTTGTTATTGTATTTTTTGAGGGGTTGGAAGGGGGTTGTTTTAGCAGCTTTCGGTGTACAGAAATCTTAGTGTGGGTTTAATTAGTTACCGTGATTTAACCACCCTTCAGTTTTAGAGTATTGGTTCAAGCTTCATAAGCGTGAGCCTATTTTAGAATTTCTGTGGCACAGGATGCAAGAATGTAAGTGGTGGTGCACTCTCTCACTAATTCTATGTGGTTGTGAAATTCTTTGTTCTTTCTTAATATATAAATGTCTACACTGTTTAAAAATGCTGACATGTCTTCTAAACGTTGAAGATTTAAATGTGTATAGCATTAAATATTGCTTTGGACAATCACAGCCTAGTAATGGTACTACTATGTTAATGAAATTTCGTAGTTAAAATATGTAAAATTCAACTTTTCAGATGGAGATATGATATCTACATACTCACAAAGAGAGGCATATATATATATATATATATATATATATATATATATATATATATATATATATATATATATATATATATATATTAGTGTGCGATCTATACACACACCTACACTAAAAGTCTTTTAAATATCGGTACCCGTATTTTTATATATTTTATTTACAACATTTCAGCCTTTGGATGGTTCTATTAGCCATGCGGTTATTCCATCGGAAGGGATTGGTGCTACATCTCATCTATTTGCCCTGATTGTAGAGTCTGAATTAAGAGGTAAGTCATATATAATACGAATATAAATTCTTGATTTAAAGTTCTTACTGTCTTGGTGACTTTGTAACATGATCCCTTATGTAGCTGCTTCTGCATCCGCCTTCAATGATGAGAATGAGACTGATTATCTTCAGGCTTCTATTGCTGGTAGTTAAATATACTTCATTCATTAATTATTTAAGCTTCTTTTTTCGATTCCTTTTTCTAATGTCTATTATGACGTTACAATTATCTTTCTATTTTGTTATCCTTTATATCTTCATAGTTGTTTCCTTTTTTTCTTTTCTTCCACCTTTTGTACTTATTTCTTATTCTGTCTTATTGTTGTTTTTAGCTATGGATGAAAGATTGAGTTCGTATGCACTTATTGCTCGAGCAGCTATTAATGTTACTGTTCCTTTTCTTATACGACTCTTCTCTGAGAAATTTGCCCGTCTACAACAGGTACTTCGTCACTCTAATCTCTTGTTGTTTTGATCTTGGGGATCTGTATGGTAATTCAGACTGTTCATTCAGATAGCAAACTTGTCCCCTTTTAGAATTTATCTTTTCAACTTGTTATGTTTTTGTATTTCTGAGCATCCTTTAGCTTTTCTCAGTATTTTAGTTATCTGTAGAAGTTAAAAAAAATGATATATGCTGTTACATGTCAAACTCAATCAACCTGCTGGTTTGTCTTTCTTCTTGAAGTGATATCATCATCCAAGTGTTTAATTGTTGATCCACTATTATTGTCTGTCTGCATTTCCTATCTCCAAAAATCTCGCCAAGGAATCTTTGCTCCATTTTCCGTTGGTGTTGTCTTTTTTCTACTTTGCCTACTTGTGAAGTCTCTCTTTCATGTTAGAAGAGTCAATTTTGGATCAAATGCATTTCCAGTATAATTATGTTTCTGTGTTTTTGCTAGTTCTGTATATTCTTCAGGCAGGGAATGCTGATGTCACGCCGCCCCGAGCTATCCCTGAGACGTGGACACGGAACCTAAGACCACAAGTGATCCCAAGCTAACCCTGCTGGCATAATCATGAACATACTAAAGATAATAAACTGAATGCGGAAGCTAAATCATAAATTAAACTGAAAAGATGGGGAATACCCATATTCTATAATTGAGATATATTTGAAAATGATGAGTTTAATATAAAGGAAATATTAACTCAATACTAAGCTGAAACTAACTATGTCTGAAATAAGCCTCTATCTGACTAGAAATGCTGGGACAAGCCCTAGCTTAGTCTAGCAAAAACATAAACTAAATGACTAAAAGACTAAAATGAACTCATGACTGTTGTCCTCGGAGAATGAGGACTCATTACAAAATATGCTGAACTGGATATCGGGAATCGATCTATGCGTAATTTGGATGCTGAGAACTTGAACCTACATCACGAGAAGATGTAGCGCACGTATGCGTCAGTACTTGAAGGTCCTGAACATGTAGGATAGAGTAAAGCTGAAATAAAACAAAACTGAACAAACACAAATCAAGTATAATAATCTGAACATGATATACTGAATACTGAAGTAACTGAATGCAATGATCAATTTATAGCATGCTGGAACTGAATACTGAATATACTGATAAATGGTCAATGTAATAGAGTTAGACTGAACTGTGGGAGCTACTTATAACCGATAATAAAACCACATGAGCTAAATGTGGAGTCCGATGTATACGCCCCATTGAGAGGACCCAATATACCCTACCAGAGGTATAAAGGCATGCTGTCGTGATCACTAAACTGATTGGCCATAGAGGGGACTTACAAGCTACTTGGCTAGTAGTTCTAAGACTAAGTGGGTACACTGAATTTTAGTTCAACTCGGTATTATGCTACTCCCAATGAATAAAGTGATTAAGACATTATGACTGAATTTCTGTATATGCTGGATAGCTCAAAACTGAACATGCAAACTGAGAATGCAACAATTATTCTGGTAATTATGTATTTATAACTGAGTCATGTATATCTGAAGTAACTGAAATATCTAACCTAGCATGTGTAATTCAAGAACTAAAGAAATACATAACTAGGGTTCTGAAATTCATGCTATAAACTGAATAATAACGTTACAATCTGATTTGTAACATATAGCTAATTAATTTATGAAGTTCTATTGAAGTTCTAGAAACCCTAGGTCTAATCATGATATGGGAATCAAGAATCTGAATGAAAACTAAAGACCCAATGGATGAAAGGAATCCACTAGTGAAATACCACATACGTAGTGATGAAATCCACGGAGAAATATTTAGATTTCGGGTAAGTTTTAGTTTTGTTTCTAGGCTTAAACTTACTAAAATCTGTGATTTAGGGTCAAAACAAAGTATCTTAAGGTTTAAACGAAGTGGGAAATGACCAAAAGACCCTTGAGTTAATTGCTATCAGACCAAACGCCGACCTGGATTGACGGGCCGTCGCCCATCGTCTGGGTCCGTTCGATAGACCTTTACTAAAACAGGTATAGCTTTTTACTCGATGATCTTATTTTTGCAAGGTCGGTGGCTATGGAAAGCTAATTCAATTATCTATCTTTTGGTATGTCATGGGATACCTAATTCATTTTGTGCTAAGAGTTATGATCATTTGAAGTTAAGCCAACTGCAATTTCCCCCTAACTGTCTGCTAATTTCCATCGACGGTCATACCTACGGTCCGTAGCTCCATCTACGGACTGTGCTGGTCAATCGTGGTTCTTGTGAGTGAGTGGGTATATCGGATTTTGATCGACGGACACAGACTACGGATCGTAGGTCCATCCGTCGTTCGACAATTGGTCAAATTTTCTGGGCTGCGTCTTAGGGGAGTTTCAGTCACAAACGACGGATGTGCAGTACGGGTCGTGGGTCAGGCTACGGTCCGTCGATGGTAACCGTCGATTGCACCTGTAGATTTCTGAAAAGCTGATTTCTGGTCTGTTTTAGATACGGGGTGTGTTAAAGCTGACTTGCTGAACTCTCTCCTTTTATGTAACGTAGGCACCCCCCCTCCCCGGGTTAATGTAGTGCAATTGTTTCATAAATACAGCAATTTGTCCCTAGTACAGTCTTGTATGTCTGCTAATATTATATACATGTGTGTATACGTTACTGGGTGTAAACCACATTTTCTTCTTGTCATGTGTAGGGCAGAGGCTTTAGTGATCCAACTCAAACTTTGGAAGAGCTCTACTCACTTTTATTAATAACTGGCCATATTATAGCAGATGAAGGACAGGGTGAAACACCATTGGTACTGAAAATCTTTCTTTATGCTGGTGATTTTTTGGAGAGATTTTTGTGCTGGGATAATGTCTGTTCTGGAAATCTTTTGAGACAGCATTACTGATTGCATTAATGCAATACATGATTACTTTTTTAGTTGCTTTATCATCGTTATTCTGAATGTCATCAGTGTTCTGGCTAGCCTTAACTTTTAGCTTAATCATAACAGACAATTGTTTACCTTCAAAACCATTTGATATGATTTTAAGATCTGCACCTTGGTCTTAGAGTCCCCCTTCTTTAACATGTCCCTTCCAAGTAGAAAGAAGAAAGGCAGATGCAGGATTAGGCAAATATCGGAAGGCGGTCATTAATTTGTGTGTATTTATTGGTTTATTTCTCTTTTCCAGTATAATATAGAGTTATAGACATCCTCTATTGTACACGCCCTGCATCTGCTTATGCTGCATTAGTGATTTCTATCAGTTCCTTAGTTGTAAACACTAATCTTTGAAATACACTATTTTATTTTCTGTTGTGATTCCATTTCCTATGGTTCTGTACATGGGGTGAAATTTGTTACTTCTCATTAGGTGCCTGATGCTATACAATCCCAATTTATGGATGTTATGGAGACGGACAAGCATCCAGTTGTCATACTTTGTGGGTAAGTTCCTTACTTCCTCTCCGTAAATACTTCAAAAAGTAAGATATCTAACCATTCTCTATCACTATTTACATGTTGTCTATATCATAATGTATTACTTCAATTTATCTGACTTGAAGGTTCCCATATTGCTTAGCGTGCAAAGTATCAATCTTTTTTGATGACCATGGTGTTCAAGCCCGCTTGTGCCTTCTCGACTAGTTCCATCCGGTAGCGGGTACTCTACCCTCGAAGGCTTGGGAAAATAAGAAAAAATCACCTAGTATTTTGTTTCACTGAGAACTTCATTGACCACTAGGCCACACTTTTGGGTTCCATGAGAAGTATCAATCTGTAGAGTTTCTTGGGGTACATTTTTTTTAATGAGATTTAGACGTCTGAATTTGTATGCACATCTATATATTAAGATCTTTGTCTCTAGATTTGAACATCGATTGTATATCTAAACATAATAAATATACAATTGTAATTAAATGGTAATAAAATTCATATCAAACAAATATTAGCGAAATTATCCCAGGGATTTGGTCTAGTGGTAAGAGCGCAACAAGTAATGTGTGTTAGATGCACGTAATGGGTTCCAACTTTTTTGCAGACAATTTTTTTTCATTTAAGTGGAAAAGAGTAAATGGGAGGGCCTGTTATTCATCCAGTTTTGAGTGTGAGCCATGTTACTAGTTTCTCTATCGTAAAAAGAAAAATACTCTTATAAATGCATGAATTAGCTCTCTTTACTTTCGACTAGGGTTTTAAGACCAGAGGAACACCAGGGGTGTGCCGAATTACAAGAAGAAGCTCAAAATGCAAGCTGTGATTGAATCTATCGGAGCACGCGCCTTCGTGCACCAACTTGTGAGAGGCCAGGTCAAACTTTAGATGGAACGTAAAGAAACAACTCTTCTCTCACTGTTGCCATAGATGTTTCTCCAAAGCTATTCTGTTCCTTCTTTTGTGTTGGTTAGGAAATGCGGTCACTGTTTAAGAGAGGCCCATGATACTAAAACCTTTCCAAATGTATAGAAAAGTTGCCAAAATTTGAGCCCACTAGGCTCTGATACCACGTAAGAAACAAGGCATTGCAGAGTAAGTTGTATAATATATTACTCCCAAAGGTAACAGGTAAAAATAAATGTGCATATGGTTCTAAATATGGAGAGAATACAAAAAAGAAATCCTATAAATCTTCTGTGAATCCTTTTAAATGTGCTACCTTCATTACCTCAGAATATGATTACATTCATTCTGTAACATTAATGGAAGTGGAATTTCCTTGAGATGTGTTAAGAGATGAGTTATTTGAATGTTAGTATAGGACATGAATGAAATTGGTCTTGTAAAATTACATAAAATGTTGAATATCAATGTAAAAATTATCCAAATCAGATTATTGACTGGAGATTAACTAGTGATGCAGGTTTTTAGCCATCCTCGTTGGCCTTTTTCTTGCCTTCCGTAGCAACAAAAAGTTTTCCCCAACACGAGAGTAAGATGGTTTTTTCTTCATACTTCACTGAGCATTAAATACTCAAAACCTCTTTAAGATGAGAGGGCTAATGAAGTGATTCCTCCCAAGCAGTTTGTTGTTTATGACACAGAGGGTCTTATTCTCATTTCCTGCATGACTCGCCAGTCACCACCTGGAGATCAGCAATGGTCATTTCTTTGTGTCAAGATGAACCTTGTGTTATTCCATCTCCTTTTAGTGAATTCTAGTACCAAGTATGTCTTGCAACTTTAATACTTATAAGTGGAATAAAGCTTTGTAAAAGTGTCATGCTAGTTGCTGTTTGCCGTATCTTGTTAAGAATTCCCATATCGAAAAAGGAATGGGAATTTGGTCTCCTTATATGGACTTCGACAGTCCTCCCCTCATGAACTAGCTTTTAGGGTTGAGTTAGGCCTAATATCCATCCTTACATGGTATCAAAGCTAGGCCCATCCCAATTCTTTGTTCACCAATGTTGGCCCACCATGTTATAGTGTCCTTGCTCTGGTTAACGAGGTATGGGCATGCGTGGAGTGTTAAGAATTCCCACATCAGAAAAGGGATGAGAATTTGGTCTCCTTATATCAACTAGGACAATTCTCCTCCCATGAGCTAGCTTTTGGGGTTGAGTTAGGCCTAAGATCCATGTTTACATGTCTCATCAGAATATAAATTTTCAATTGGGGCATAAAGCTCCAAAGAATTGAGCAGGAAATTTAATAGTTAATCCTTACTTACCGACTTTATATCTGCCATACAATGGAGACTTGTGGTCCTCCGATCTTCTACCTTCTCTTTATTTTTGTCGTATTGTTGTATGCAACTTCATACTCTTGTCTTATTTTGTCTGGTGCAGATCAATAATAAAATTTGCTGAGCAGAGTTTAAATCCAGTGATGAGAGCGTCGTTTTTTAGTCCAAGGCTAATGGAGGTAGTTTGTCAAAATTTCTGCTCTATTAAGATCTTCAACATGATTAGTTATGTCACCTGCAATGTATCCTTAATAGCTCAGCATTCTCAATCCTGTCATATCCTTTTACACACTCCCACAATCCTCAAATATGTGTGAAGTATTATTTCTCTGTAAACCCAATAAGACTATTTTCATGAAATTATGCTAATACTTAAATCCTTTTATTTCCATATTGATTATTATGTTCCACATTTGCCACTGTCTCTTATCTAGGCAACAGCTGGAAAAAATAGAAGGAAAGAAAACAGTACTAATTCTCAAGATCAAGTCCAATCATGATCTGAAATGGAACTTTTTGGTGTTTTTTTTTTTTGGTGTAAAGGAAATTGCATAGAGGAAGTAGATGAGATGTAGATTTCTTAGGTGCTCTATAAAGCTTGAATGCACCTTGTAACTTTTTGGAGGTGGACAACATTCCTTAATGCTGAAGAATACGACAGAACTATTTCTCAAAAAAAAAAAAAGATCCACAATCCCATAATAATTACTTCGAAGGGTTAGTTGGTTGATGATTCAGTTAGACATGAGTTTTAATGCATAAATTCGTATACACTGAACAACATTACGAGGATTGTTTGGGGAGAATAAATAATATGGGAATTGTTATTCAAGATTACATAACTCTTTATCCACGTACTGCTAATACATGTATTACTTATTCCACCTTCTAAATGGCATAAATAATACATAGATTTTCATGCAATGTTTAGCTTCCGGTATTAAAAGTCACTTAAGATATGTGGATTTTATATTATAAACCAAACCTCGTATAAAGTTATATCGAGAATAACTAGTGATGTAGGGCTTTGTACTTCATAAAAATCGTTTTAATAAATTAGTACAAGTTTTATGGCTTGATATTTTGCTTATACCACGTCGGACTATAACAGTAATCAAATGTGAGCTGAGTGTTTGATCATGATAGCCATTGTACTGTTAGGAGGGGGTGGGGTGGGGGGGAGCTACTTTGAGGTTGTCAGGACCAACATAAATTACCCACCCTCTTTTTGATCAAAACATGTTGTTTTATTAAAAATTGATAGGCTTAAGGACATGACGATCGATGTGGTACAAGGGGAATAAGCTGATCTTTACTAAATATCTGTTCCTAATCCTTATTGCCGCACCAGATACATGAACACATGTTCAACGTTTAGTGATATTTTCTGCACAAGTTTGGCAATATTTGGTTCTGTAATTCTGCACTCTGCTGTCTCTTAAGTTGGACAAAAAAAATTGAGCCCAGATGATCCTTGTGACTAGGTTTATATGTTAATAACCTTTTTAGGTATGCTTTTTCAATTTTAGAATTCCTGATGTCATCCTACAATGTAGTGGCCCTTTGCAGGTCTTACATTCTCAGCTATCAATCATATCATATATTTATATAAAAGAGAATCCTAGACCCACCTATGTGGCGCAACCACAAATCAGGATTCCCTTTTAACTTATTTATTTCCAAAATTAGCCTTCCCTGTCATGAAAAGTTGTGACTTTTAGGAAAAGTTGGGACTTTTTACGGAAAGTTACGACTTTTATGAATTTTACGAAGAGTTTCGACTTCTATGAAGAGTTAACTTTAATGAAGAGTTATGACTTTTACGAAGAGTTGAAACTTTTATAATAAAATTGTGACTTTTATGAAAGATTGTGACTTGTCCAAAGATTTGTGACCTTTTGATAAGGCACAATAAACATTTATTTACATTACCCTTTGTTGTCCATAAATAGTGGAATTTTTTCTTTAATCATACCCAACGAAAATTCTGAACTTATTCTCTGCACAACTTAATATTTGTGCACTTTGCTCCAGTTGAGTTACTTACTGACACCATTATTTTTGTATCAACACACTGACGAATATAATCATTCTGTCTTGAGAGGATCTATTCCTTTAAGCCTTGGGTACTAGAATGAAATGATTCTCGTGCATTCAGTGGGCTCAAAGTTTTCCTTTATATTTCATTATATTATTAAAATTCATGGTATGTTTTTTACGGTCATTAATTTATACTTATTTTATTAATTTTTGTTTTTGAGTACATGTTTAAATTTTTTTGTTTATGTTTATGCTTTTGATCGTTATGTTTAAGTAAAAATATGTTAATCAAGAGTTTAATGTAATTATTAGACTATTGGTGTCGTGTAAATTATAATTCTTAAAATTGTAAAATAAATGACTTTGATTTTTATAGAGTTTTCAGTGGCTAAAAGATCCATGAGATGTCCAAGAAGGGACTTAAAGTGTTCAAAAGCTATGTGGTTCCACACTACCTTGGAGTTTTATTTATTCAACTTTCTATCTATCGAGATATTCAATCGATTAGTGACATCCAAAAAATAAAGGAATGTAGTGGGATAGTAAGTATTGTACTCAACCTTAATCAAACGTTTGGGGTTCAAATGTTGAATTGGAGTCAATGAATTTGAATAAGGGACTTGCCAAGACATCATTTAATCCATATTATTTGAGTGACATACATTATTTCATTGAAACCCAAGAGATGTGTTTTTATATTTTAATAAACTTATAAAGTACACAACTAAATATAAGATGTATAATATCTATTTTTCGTATGTAGAGACCTTGAATAGGAGAAAAACTCTTGCAGTTGATGAATAAAATGTTTGTACCACTCTTTGAAAATACAAATACAGACAATGAAACAATTACATATCTTTTCGAAAGACTTTGGTGATGAACAGCTACAATAATATGAAGAATTAATAACAAAATTCATAAACACTTAGAATCAAATCTTTTTCGTTTTAAGATTAAAAAACATTTCATATCTTCTTAGGATAAAATATGCTTGAAAGTTTATCATAGGGTTGTACCCTCTCGAAAACACTTATATTATCAAATGTTCAGAAGTAGATTATTGATGTAGTTCACCACCGCACGAAGCGCGAGCAATTTACCTAGTTCTTTAATTTACTTCAAGAGTTCTGTGTGCATCCTCGATACCTGCTTATATTTTTCATGTTACACACTCAAGGTTAACTCATATGCTCATTCTGTCCAGGGGATTGTATGGTTCCTTGCAAGATGGTCAACTACTTATCTAATGCCACTTGATGAAAATAAAATGAGTGCATCTTCAGATGATCACAAGGCAAAACATCACAAAAAAGTATTGCTTAATTTTTGTGAAGAGGACAACCAGGGGAAAGCAGTGCTTGATCTTATTCTTCACATTTCGAAGACAACGCTCACTTCATATCCTGGAGAGAGGGACTTGCAGGTAGGCGAAGTAGAACAACCTTTCGTTGTACAATCACAATGACCTAAGTGTGTCTGTATTCAAGCATAATTCAGTGACTGCAATTGTCTTAAGTGTCCACATGTCCTTGTTGGCCTGTCCCAAATCTGTGCACTTCCTTGAAGAGGAAAATACTATTTGATGTCATTCCAAATTTAAAACAAGACATTCAATTTAGGAATGGTATTTTGTGTGCAGGCCGTAGTAGTGCAGCACCTTATTCTTTTGGATGTCCTATTATCTCAAATATTTATTCTTAGTAAATGATAGAAGCAAGAAAACAACTTGTTAGCGAGTTTCATTGGATTTATTGCCCGTATAGCCGACTAGGCATTTTCCCACTCTTATTGTGGAAAACAAGTACGTTTCTCCTCACATCTGAAGTGTTTATTACCTCATTTAAATAAATTGGTTTTGTAACTTTCTTTTCTTATTTAAGATACAACAACTTCTCTGGTGTGCATTCAATGTGAGTCTAGTGTTTTGCATTTTTATCATTAAATTATGCCTTTTTCATATTCGGTAGGAATTTAGGTGTTCTCGGGCACAACCTGCCTCAACGAGCTGTTGGGGTTTAGACTGACGAGGGTATAAGGGCAATTTATTGGTATCCCATAGAATGAAAAAAGAGTCCATAATAAATATTAAGAATGAAGGTACTCAAGGATTTTGCTTAGTGGGCAATGAAACGGGTTGAGAACCATAAGGTCTTAGGTTCAAATCCTATCAGAGACAAAAAAAACACTAGGTGATTTCTTCGTATCTATCCTATCCTTGGTGATAGAGTTACCTGTTGCTGCTGATAGGTGGAAGGTGTGAGAAATATTGAAGAAAATATTATTGAATTGTGTATCTAAATTGTTACATAAAGGCCCTATTTATAGACACTACATTGGAATCCTTTTCCAACTAGGATACCTATTCCTATTCCTATTCCTATTCCTATTTTGAGTAGGAAATACTTATTTCTATTCTAAACACTGCCCCTCAAGCTGGTGCACACAAATCATATGTACCTAACTTGTTACAAATGTAATTAATACGAGGACTTGTGACGGACTTGGTGAAGATATTCGCTAGCTGATCATTTGAATTCACGAATTTCGTAACAATATCTCCTGAGTCTGACACTCAATCTCAATGTTCTTAGTCCGTTCATGAAACATTGGATTTGATGTGATATGAAGAGCCGCTTGATTATCACACAAAAGTTCCATCTGATCAATTTTGCCAAATTTTAGTTCTTCAGCAACTGTTTGATCCAAATTAGTTCACAAGTTGTTGTCGCCATTGCTTGTTACTCTGATTCCTCACTAAATCGAGCAACCAAATTTTGTTTCTTACTCTTCCGCGACACCGAATTACCTCCTCCTAAAACACAATATCCGGATGCTGAACTTTTGTCAGATGGTGATCTGCTCGATCAACGTCTGTATATCCAATGATATGCTCATGGCCTTGATCCTCAAAGAGTAGTCCTTTACCGGGACTAACTCCATATATAGCAGAATATGAACAACTGCTTCCTAATGACTTATCACAAGCGGAAGTCATAAAGTGACTTGCAATATTCACTGGAAAAGTGATGTGTTATTCAACTTTCTAGCAAGCCGTCTTAACCTTTAATGATTACTAAGTGACTCCCCCTATCCCGGAAGGAGTTTAACATTGGGACCCATAGGAGTGTCAATAAGTCTACATCATATCATTCCTGTCTCTTCAAGAATGTCTGAGACATACTTGCGTTGAGAAATAACAATACCTGATCTAGACTGAGCAACCTCAATGCCTAGAAATTACTTCAATCTGCCAAGGTCTTTAGTCTGGAGTGCTTAAAGAGAGGTTGCTTCAAATCTGTGATACCATCTTGATCATTACTAGTGATAACAATATCATCAACGTAAACAACCAAATAGATACATTGACTTTGTGCAGAATGCTGATAAAACACCGAGTGATTAGCTTCCAGTACGAGTAATGCCAAACTGCTAAATGTAGTTGTTAGAATAGAAAAGTATTTCCTACTTAGAATAGAAATATTAATAAGAATAGGAATATGAATCCTAGTCAGAAAAGGGTTCCAATGTAGTGTCTATAAATAGGGTCTCAATGTAACAATTTAGATAGACAATTCAATAATATTCAAATATATTTCTCACATGGTATCAAAGTATTGGTGAGAATAGACAAGTCACCATATGTCCGTCAATTTTCCGATGACGATTGGGATTGATTTTATCAGTTTTTATTCTGTGGGTGTTGTGCGAACACCAACACCACCACGAGGCTCGGAAAGCTCCCGCGACCAAACCCCAGCCAGAACTACCGGAAAATACCACTGCACGCGCTCCCATGCGCCGATCAAAGGTGGTAGTTTTCGGCGAAATAAAGCTCACACGCCGGCGCGTAGGGGCTTTTTCGACCATATTTTTTATAACTTTTTCGACAGTTGGGGTCGTCTAGCCATTCTTACCCGGCCCATGCTGTTTTTAACCAGATTCGATAACCGGAATTAGAGTTTCGACTATTTTCAGGCTGTTTTAGACAAATTTTTTTATTTTTTTTTGAGATTTGAATTTTCCGACAATGAGATGTCAATAATCATGATTTTTTTGTTGTTCCCAAGACAAATTTAGCATAATGTCTTTTGGGTGATGTTTTTTCGTTCTAAAAATATAGGAATTGGAAGTTCTAGCGCTACAATCACTTCAAAATTTTTATTGGGAAGTTCAAACTATTTATCTAGGGTTTTGTCGATTGAGTTGTGGTGCAAGGGTGAAGGTGTCCAAGATCATTTAACGAACAAGACTTATGTGATAGATGTAAAGGCAAAGACTAGTGAGAGATGCAAAAGCCAAAGCACATTGAGAGAAAATAAATGCTTAATCATGTAGTCTTATATGGCGTTCGATTGATTCCAAATTGATGTCCTTGTTTTGCCCATTCCAAACATGTTATACAGTTTGGGAAAAGGCTCGTGCTTTATGCACTAATGACATATCTCGATTCTATGATGTGATATCTCGATAAACCAACTTAAAGAAACAAGAATTCGATATGTCTACTTACTTGGGACAGGTACAAGCAGTGATGGAGGAATTCGACACGTTGATGTCAGTAACAACGAATGTGAAAAAACAACAATAACACAAACAAACATTGTTTCTAGTTCTTACTCTTGCTGGACTTTCTCTTGATCATGATTCTGTGCAGTGTTCAGATTTAAGCACCCTACAGTTTCTACAATCGATGAATTATTCTCTCGTCTCCTTCGTCTTGCGGCACCTAATCACAAAGTATTTTTTCCACCCACTGTTGACTCCTCTATTCTCGCATCTCAAACATTTGAAAAGCGTACATATTAGTCTATGGAGAATCGGCGAGGGAGGACGTTTTGGGAAATCTCGATCCAAGTGTAGTCATAGTCATAAGCTTGGACACACTCGTGACATGTCATATTTTGCATGGTCCACCACCCAGTTATGATCCTATTGTTCTAAAGGAATATAATAAGTTCCTTCGAAATCGCGCAAGTAAACAGACATCTCCACCAGTAGCATATGGTGCTTAACCTAATCAATCATCCAATAATGCTCGTATTGTTCAGATAGAATATGATGAGTTCCTTCAGTATCATGCACATAATCAAACATCTCAAGTAGTTTTCGTTGCACAACCTGATGTGTTTGTTGCGGGTAATTCTTTTGCTTGTATGTCGCAATCTAGTACTCTTGAACATGGGTCATGGACTCTGGGGCTTTTGATCATATCTCTGGTATAATCACTTTTATCCAATATTGTTTATTCGCAATCTCTTCCAGCTATTACTTTAGCCAATATGATCCAGACAAAACCAAAAAGGGTTGGAAAAGCCAAACCTCTATCTTCTGTCACCCTAGACTCTGTTCTTTGTGTCTCTGGTTCTCCTTTTGATCTAGCATCTGTTAGTCGTTTGGCGAAAGCCCTACAATGTTGCATAACTTTTTTCGATGATTTTTATCTCATACAAGACCGCATTACGGGACAGATGATTGGAAGAAAACATGAATCACAAGGCCTT
This sequence comes from Solanum habrochaites, assembly GCA_027704765.1. Classification (NCBI taxonomy): domain Eukaryota; kingdom Viridiplantae; phylum Streptophyta; class Magnoliopsida; order Solanales; family Solanaceae; genus Solanum; species Solanum habrochaites. The sequence goes on along the minus strand of JAKWJA010002500.1, from coordinate 23,761,866 downwards.
TAGTATCTTACCTCTTCAAATTCCTTTAACATCATGTTCCATTACAGATTCCCTACATCTAATTCACAAACTTTTGGGACATCCGAGTCCATCCAAGCTGCAAAAGATGGTGCCTAGTTTGTCTTGTTTATCAAGATTAGATTGTGAGTCGTGTCAACTTGGGAAACACACTCGTGCTACGTTTTCTCGTAGAACTGAAGGTCGTTGAGAGTTTATTTTTTCATTAGTTTATTATGATATTTGGGGTCCTAGTAGAGTCAGTTCCACCTTAGGATTTCTTTATTTTGGTAGTTTCATTGATGATGATTCAAGATGTATTTGTTTTTTTTTATGAAAGATCATTCTGAGTTATTTTCTATTTTCAAAAATTTCTTTCCTGAAATACAAAATTAGTTTGGGGTTTCTATTCGTACTTTTCGTAGTGATAATGCCTTAGAATACTTATCCTCTCAATTTTAGGTGTTTATGACTCACCAAGGCATTATTCATCAGACTACTTGTCCATACACCCCTCAACAAAACGGTGTAGCCGAAAGAAAAAATCGGCATCTTATTGTGACCGCTCGTACTCTTCTCCTTGAATCTAATGTTGCATTTTTGGGGAGATGCAGTTCTTACGTCTTGTTATTTCATAAATAGAATGCCTTCTTCTATTTAGAATCAGGTTCCACATTCCATGTTGTTTCCTCAGTCACATCTCTATCCTATCCCCCTCGTGTCTTTGGGAGCACATGCTTTGTTCATAACTTAGCCCCAGGAAAAGATAAATTAGCTCCTCATGCCCTCAAATGTGTCTTTCTTGGTTAATCTCGAGTCTAAAGAAGGCATCGTTGTTTTTCACATGATCTTCATCGATACCTTACGTCCACTGATGTTACATTTTTTGACTCTTAGCCTTGCTATACATCTCCTAATCATCCTGATGTATCTAAGGTCTTACCAATACCTCAAGTTTTACGTGTGCCAACCTTTGAGGAATCTACAGTTACTTCTACATCTCCAGTTGTAGTGCCACCACTACTAACTTATCATTGCCGTCCACGTCCAACCCTAGTCTCAGATGATTCATGTCGTGCGCCAGACCCTGCTCCTACTGCGCACTTGCCTCCACCTAGCCCACCGCTTGCACTTCAAAAAGGTATATGATCTACTCAAAGTACTAACCCCCATTATACCTTCTTAAGTTATCATCATCTATCATTACTCCATTGTGCCTTTGTGTCGTCTTTGTCCTCTGTTTCCATTCCTAAGACTACAGGTGAAACACTTTCTCATTCTGGATGGAGGCAAGCTATGGTTGACGAGATGTCTGCTTTACATAAGAGTGGTACTTGGGAGCTTGTCTCTCTTCCTGTAGGTAATTCTATTGTTGGTTGTTGTTGGGTTTATGCAGTTAAAATTGGTCAAGACGGTCAGGTTGATCGACTTAAGGCTCGCCTTGTTGTCAAAGGGTATACTCAGATATTTGGGCTAGATTATAGTGACACTTTCGCTCCTGTGGCTAAAATAGCATATTTTCGTCTTTTTCTATCTATGGCTACTGTTCGTCATTGGCCACTTTATCAGTTGGACAATAAGAATGTTTTTCTGCATGATGATGTTGAGGAAGAAGTCTATATGGAGCAACCACCTGGTTTTGTTGCTTGGGGGGAGTTTAGTAGCCTTGTTTGTCGATTGCGTAGGTCACTTTATAGTCGTAAACAGTCTCCACGAGCCTGGTTTGGGAAGTTCACCACAGTAATTCAGGAGTTTGGCATGACTCGTAGTGGAGCTGATCACTCTGTGTTTTATCGACATTCTGCACCAATTTGATGTATCTATTTGGTTGTTTACGTTGATGATATTTTTATCACCGGTAATGATCAAGATGGTATCACTGATTTAAAGAAACATCTCTTTAAGCACTTCCAGACTAAAGATGTTGGCAGATTGAAGTATTTTCTAGATATTTAGGTTGCTCAGCCTATATTAGGTATTGTTATTTTTCGATGCAAGTATGCCTTAGACATTCTTAAGGAGACAGGAATGATGGGATGTAGACCTATTGACACTCCTATGGATCCGAATGTTAAACTTCTTCCGGGACATGGGGAGCCACTTAGTAATCCTGAAAGGTATAGACTGCTTGTTGGAAAGTTGAATTATCGCATAGTGACTAGACCTTAGACTTGACATCTCTTTTCCCTTGAGTGTTGTAAGTCTGTTTATGATTCCCCTTGTGATAGTCATTGAGAAGCAGTTGTTCGTATTCTGCGATATATAAAGTCAGCTCCAGGTAAAGGACTACTCTTTGAGGATCAAGGCCATGAGCATATCATTGGATATACAGATGCTGATTGGGCAGGATCACCCTCTGACAGACGTTCGACATTCGGATATTGTGTTTTAGTTGGAGATAATTTGGTGTTGTGGAAGAGTAAGAAACAGAATGTGGTTGCTCGATCTAGTGCAGAATCAGAATATCAAGCAATGGAGACAGCAACTTATGAGCTAATTTGGCTCAAACAGTTGCTGGGAGAACTAAAATTTGGCAAAATTGATCAGATGGAACTTGTGTGTGATAATCAAGCGGCTCTTCATATCACATCAAATCCAGTGTTTCATGAAAGGACTAAGCACATTGAGATTGACTTTCATTTTGTCAGAGAAAAGATACTTTCCGGAGATATTGTTACAAAATTTGTGAAGTCAAATGATCAGGTTGCAGATATGTTCACCAAGTCGCTCACATGTCCTCGGAGTAATTACATATGTAACAAGCTAGGTACATATGATTTGTATGCACCAGCTTGAGGGGGAGTGTTAGAATAGAAATAAGAATTTCCTACTTAGAATAGAAATAAGAATAGGAATAGGAATCCTAGTCGGAAAAAAGTTCCAATGTAGTGTCTATGAATAGGGTATCAATGTAACAATTTAGATACACAATTCAATAAGATTTCTCATATATTTCTCACAGCAGCACTGTTAATTAAAATTAGAGCATTCCATCTGAAACAATAATCAGTTTTTGTCAGTATGATAAACAATATCAGCACATTAATATTTTATTAGGAACTTGCTACTATGATTGAACTTCTCTAGTGTTGTTTCGGGTAATCTGTTATTTTCTTGCTGTTTATTGAGACTGTTCATTACAGCAGCTCTGATACATTCTCCTTTCATTTTGACAGGCACTAACTTGTCATGAGTTGCTTCATGGACTTGTTCGGCGGAAGAATGTTTGTGTGCACCTTGTTGAATTGGTGGGTCTTAGACGAGTAGTACTATTTCCATATCATGTTTGAACCCTTGATGAGGTGGTTCTGTTTTTCTTTGGGCTTTAATTTTGCATGGAGGGTTCCAGATAAGATTGCTTGGCATTGGGTATCTTCCACACACCAATTATGTTTCCTCTTTTTATTGCTCATCTTTCTGTCAGTCAATTGTGGATAGAGATTTTAGTTTCACTTCTATCTAATCCGCCATCAGAACTGAGCTTTGCTTATTGTTGTTGTTTAGTCCTATCTCATCCTCAATACATAGAGATATTGATTAAGACTAAAAGTATCTATGTTCTATATTATTTGTCGTACTATAAAAATTTTAAATGTTTAGAGAGGAATTTATGATCAACTTAATCTCCATGTGCTGGAACAGGTAATATCTTCCTGGATTCTTAGTCGGAAGTAATGATTGGAATATCATATTCATCCCAATCTGCATTATTTGTCTTGCAGGACTCATGGCGTGAGTTGGCAAATGCTTTTGCAAATGAACAAACTCTATTCTCATTAAATGCTGCTCACCAGGTACCAATCCATACTTGTGATTCTTTTTATGTGAAAATAGATCATTGACTTAATTGACAATGTACAAACGTGCACCTTATATAGGATTCTTACTGTCCTAGGATACTATAATACGGTAGGTAATCAAACCCTATACTACTAGGGTTGTAAATATTCTATAATGAAATACATATGGTATCCTATAAAATATCCTATTTGATTTTACTAATTCTAGTATAATGACTTCTAAGAATGTAGACATAAATTCACTTTATATTCTCATAGGTTCTCCTAGACTTCATGTGCCGAAACCAAATTGAATTTGCTTATTTTAGTAACTTGGAAAGGGTCACACCTAAATTTTGTTGGAGTAGTACACAATAACAAAAGATACTGGTTCTAGAGTTCTTTCACCCTGTTAGCAGCTGGTAACTGCAAAACGAAATAAAGTGTTGCTTGCAATATACACTTGAAGGACTCTATTGATTGAGAGATATGGTAGAGGAAATCTCAAAGACGTTTTCAATTTAACTTGTATCTGCGGAACAATGTCAGAGGTCGTTGCTCATGAATATGTAGCTGGGCTGGTTGTTTGAAACAAAATGGTGCGGAAGCAATCCTAGAGAGACTATTGGCACTTGAATAGTCGCCGAAGATGAAGGCACCAGCTGTCGAAGAGAGTATCACTGTTGAACACAAAAAGAGAGAAGAAATGAAATATTGGTCTTCCGAGTGGCATGTATTGTGATACTGCCTTTCGGTAGCAGAATCCATTTGAGTTTCTACCAAGATCGTAGAGGCTCTTAAACCATGTGAAAATAGAAGAGAGCTCATTGGCTTGGAGCCCGCTTGGATTAGTTGAATTGAATAAAAGTAGCTTTAAAGTACTTGAGATTCTAAGCACTTTTGAAGTGCTGAAGCTGAATTTAAAAACTAGTTACATGTTTGTCTAGAAATGCTATAACATAAAATAAGTGGTTGATATGTTTGTTGGAAAAATGCTTTTCAGATGAATTCCTGTTGAAGTGACTGAATTGCCCTTAAAGCTGTTAACACTAAAAATGACCTTATATTTGTTGAAATAATTCAAATACGAAATAAGTTGTCTTTCAACTCACTTTATGTTATAAATCAAATAAAAATATTATTTTTATAGAGTAAGTTATTTTATTTAATAACATTTGATATCATAAGCTACGTAAAACCCACCACCCAAACGTGTTAGCTGTGGTACCAAATGTTTAAGCATGAAATTCAGCACCTTTTTACATAAATATTTTTTAAAAAAAAGTTCTGCAATGCGTAGTACACCAAACCAAGCAATGCATAAGAAATAATCTCTGCACAATTAATGCAAGCAAAACTAATAAAAATATTACTAATATACTCTATTTAGCATAACTGTTATCCACTCTTAACAAACGACCCTTGAATTGGAAGGTAAGCGAGTCCTCAAAGACTTCTCCATCCTTTGAGTTTGGAGTGGAGAGGGATGTTTTTGTAGGTTCTTATAGCTTCATTTACCAACATACCACTACACCAAACACGGGTTTCCCTTAAATTTCTAATGTAATATTTCCTGCCAACTCTAACTGTTCTTTGTCTTATTACAGCGTTCGCTTGCTCAAACCCTTGTTCTTTCAGCTTCTGGCATGAAAACTCCAGAGGCCTCCAGCCAGTAAGTAGACATTCTTTCTTATTTCCTTTTTTTTCTTTTTACTTTTTGTTATTTTAATTTGTTGAACTTCTAATATTGGACGACTTGTCATTGCAATTGTTCTTAGGTATGTGATAAATTTGACAAACCATATGGCTGCTAATCTGGTGGAACTCTCAAGCCGAAGTGATCTAAAATGTGTAGCTGAACAGCCAGATATTATTTTATTGGTAAGAACAGTCTGGAAAAGAATTATAGCTTTTAGCGTTGGTTTCTTAGTAAATCTGTGATAATGCATAGGTCAGTTGCTTGTTGGAGCGACTTCGTGGTGCTGCTAGTGCGACAGAACCTCGAACACAGAGAGCTATTTATGAGATGGGTTATTCAGTACTAAATCCACTCTTGATGTTTATGGAAGTTTACAAACATGAGGTATAAATTATATGAGATAATAACTGTTGATTCAAATGTGTGCTTTGAAGAGTTGGTTTTGAGCTTTTCCCTTAAGCTGAACATGTTGTCATTATACCATAAGGTTATGTGGATTATATGGTTCCTTAGTTTTTCGTGCTGCTAAACTGTTAAAGATTTACAGTGCTGATGTATTTTTATCCTAAAATTATATCCCCCTGTATCGAGATAAAACCTTGAGTGCTGCCTGTTGTCATTTTTCTTTCCAGTATGCATGTCTTACGCTGCTGACCCTTCTCAGCACAACTATAAATTAAATGTTACATGTGGGTTTTCCAGCACCAGTAGGTGTTCAGATTAGGTTTCTTCAATTTCTCACTTTCTGTTATGGGCAGCTAAAAACTAGAGAACAATATTTCAATTTTCAAAAGTGGTGCTTGAAAATTAAATTTGCAAGTTGGGTTGCAATTTTAGAGTTAAGCAAATACCAAAATATTTAGGATCACTTGATTTTTAATTCATAATATAATAGTTCGTTGTGTATCACTAAAGAAAAGACTATTTTCTATTAAAGGTTAAAATCAAGGTATGATATTGCACTCGTTCTCGCTCTACCTACGTGATGGGTTCCAGTTCAATTTTAGTGAATCAACTTTAGTTTATTACTGATTGGCCTAATATGTCAATGATTTTTATCAACGGCCATGCCATTCTTTTTATGAATTCTAATGCAATAAGTAAGCCTGTCTTGATTTTTGAACAGCTTTAGCTATTCTAGTGTGACATCATAATGTGAAACTACATGATTTAATCTTTCAATTTTTTGTAGTCCACAGTTGTGTATCTGTTACTCAGATTTGTGGTTGATTGGGTGGATGGACAAATCATTTACCTAGAAGCTCGTGAAACGGCTATTGTTGTCGGATTCTGTATGCGCGTACTTCAGCTTTACTCTTCCCACAATATCGGCAAGGTAACTTGATCATTAACTTTTCTATTTTTTTAGAACATGTTACCCAATTCTTTTGACAGATTTTGGAAGAGATTGACCTGTGAGAAGTAGTCTAATTATTGCATAACTATGGTTGTTACAATGTTACACCTTCAACATACACCTTGAAGTTTGTGAAATAATGGTTATTGAATTCTGTAAGCGCCTTCTGCTTTACTCTTCCCACAATATAACAAAAGGTAATATTTTATCAATTCACTCTTGTATTTTTTATAACATGTTACCCAAAAATTGTTCTAGAAGAAGTTGGAAGAGGTATTGACCAGTGATAAGTTATGTAATTATTTCATAACCCTGATTGTAACAATGTTACACCTCCAACATAAACTATAAAGTGAGTCATTGAACCAAAAAAACATTTATTCTTTATTAATTAGCTTGCTTTTGGACATGCTATATGAAATAACAACAACAACAACAATATACCATGTGAAATCTCACAAGTGAGGTTCGAAGAGGGTAAAATGTACGCAAACCCTACCACTACCTCGTGGAGGTAGAACTCCGAAAGACCCTCAGCTCAAGTGCAACAAATCTAGGTACAAAGGAGGAGACAATGAAGACAATATAGCAAGTAACAAGGTAGTAATGCAAAGTCTACTCGAAAGGAGTCGAAAACAACAATACAAAATCAGCTAGAATAATACAACTAGTGCCATGTCAACTACTAGTCACCATAAGCAAGACAAGATTACACTAACAAACTTCTCTCCTAATACGTGTCCTCTACACCCTTCTATCTAAGGTCATGTCCTCTTTAACTTAAGTTGTGTCATATCCTATTTTATCTCCTCTCCTCAATACTTCTTTGGTCTACCTCTGCCTCTCCTCATACCTTCTACAACCAACCTCACACCTTCTCACTGTTGCATTTACGCATTTCCTCCTCACATATCCAAACCCGGGGAAGGGTCTCCTCTTCAGATTATGTGTGTAGGTGTGTGTGCGTGTGTGTGTGTGTGTGTGTGTATATATATATATATATATATATATGTTGCACGTGAATATCAAATCATGTACCACAATATTTTTAAAAACAATGTGAATATTATTAAGTAAAAAAATTAAGTAAACAATTATAAAAAAATGATAAAGTATAAGTTTGTCCGAATAGTGGATGTAATTTTCTTATGATTACTACGGAAAGTTAGTCGCTCCTAAAATTCTTAGTTATTCCTCTAAAAATTACATTCTCCTCCCTTCCCCATAGTGCATTACTTAGTTATTATTGTATTGTTGGAGTTCTAACTTTAAATACAATATACTATAAATAAATATTGATATAAAATATAAAAAAATATACTAAATTGGATGTTTTTAGTTGGAGTATTAGATTAATTTAACATCATGTTAGGGATTGTTCTAATTTCTTTGAACTTTGAGCTTGTAATGTCGGTAAATCAAACTTGATTTTTTAAGAAGAGCAGAATAGAAAACATAAAAATGTGAGGGAACCCCTCAATTTATAGTTTAAAAAGTGTAGTAATAGCATGGACATATTGTTTCTTATCATAAAAGTTACAACCCTTCAGAAATGTCACAATTCGCTGTAAAAGTTAGAACTCTTTTAAAAAATTATAACCATTCAATTTCAAATGGTTTCTTCTTTTGATATAATATATAGAAGATATACTAAATTGTGTGTTTTAAGAAGAAGAAGAAGAACACAAAAAAGTCACAACCTTGTAGAAAACTCACAACTCATCGAAAAAGTGATAACTCTTTTGAAAAGTTGCAACCCCTCGGAAATGTCACAACTCTTTGGAAAATTCGTAACCCTGTAAAAAAGTTACAATATAACTCTTTGAAAATGTCAAATTCTTCAATGTGAATAGGTTTCTGTCTTTAATATAATATAACTAGGTAACAAAAATTGCGCGAAGCGCAGGCATAAATAATCTTTCTACGATTTTGAAGAACCTTTCAAATAATAGATTATTATAAGAAAAAAAAGTAAATTTTAGTAGGTTTTAAGAACATTTCACCAGAAATTAAATTATATGACATTACCAAGTATCTCAAGAATTGTAAATATATTATAAATGACTAAAAATATCTTGATATCGAATCTTTTCTTTCTTTTACATAATTTATCATAATATATGTTTGAAGATATAATTGTCTTGTTAAAACTAACTGATATTTTTATGAAGCAATTAGTCATCACTTTTTCCATTTTTGTAGATGTAAAATATAGAATCTGATAATTTTATGGTTAGAATAATTCCATGTGAAAGTAAAATTATGTGAACGATTTTGGAATTAATAATAATTATAAATAAGTTACGACCGTTACAAATGTAAACCACAACAAAATAAATAAATATTTTTAGAGACAATCAACTTGTATGAAACGTTCACCACTTTTCGTTATTGTCACTTTGTTAGCCTAACAAAATTTAAAGGAGGAAAATAAATTTTTAAACGACAAAAAAATAATATATTGTGTACCATTTTAGAAATTCATTTTTCATTAAACTACTTCTAAAGGCCCTTCTAGATGCTTCATCAATGCAACTTTATGACTTTTTCAAAAATATGTATGTATAGTTATTTCATTACGAAAGTACAAGTAGATGAAAATGTTGGATTTTAGATATATGTCAAAGAAATACTCTCAAACATTAAAAAATTAAAAATGTATATAACCTAGATGAAAATGTTGGGTTCTAGATATATGTCAAAGAAATACTCTCGAACATTAAAAAATTAAAAATGTATATAACCTAGATAACTCAAACACTCAACAATGACTTGGGACATAAAGGAAAACAAATATATGTTAATAGACATATCTTTTGTAACTCAAGATATAACTTTTATTTAGAGCAGATTTTATTTCATAATCTTCAAATTAAGCTTTCCGAAAGTAGTCATAATTCATACCAAATATATTTAGAAGAGCCGAATGAGAAGGAAAAAAAAGAAAAACATTAAAAGGATGAAAGCTTTATCCAAGTAAGGTCAAATACATACAAAACGAAAAATAATCAATACAATTTTAAGGAGACAACACAATAGCGTGAAAAACAATCATTAAGGGGAGTAAACTGTAAGATATCCAATGATGATGATAAATCGTTCTAACCAGAAAAGTTCATATACCTTGAACTGACATACATAAAAAAAAATTGACCTACGCTTAAATAAACTTTCAATCCTTAAAGTACTCAAAATATCCAATGATAAAATTTAGTTAAAATAGATAACAAAAACGTAAAAACCAAAAAAATATTGGCATGAAAAATTATTAGATCTCAGAGGATTTTCTAAAGAACACAGTCTCATCCTTGTATGTGAAGGAATGACGTTGATGATGAAATTAGAGATTTGTAAGGGCTTTTTTTTATCGTACCTTCAATAGTTCCAGTAGAGAAAACTTGCTTTAATACTTAGTTAACGTTCGTTATTTAATTTGTACTAATAAATACTCATAACAATAATTTTGCAAAAACATAGGACAAAAAAGATCAAAACATGTACTCAAAAATAACAATTAATAATATGAGCATAAATTAATGATCGTAGAAAAACATACCGGGATCTGTAGCAATAGAATTAAACAAAATGGAGAAATAAATAAATGGTGTCAGTGGGCCATTTAACATGAGCAAAATACACAAAATTCAATCGTCTAGATGAAAAAGTAGTTCAAACTTTACGTTGTTTTAAAATAAGAGGAAATTCCTCTATTTTGACAATAAAAGGTGGGGGTGAACAAATACTAATTGTGTTTTATCACAGAGGTCACAACTCTTTGAAATAGTTGTAACCCTTCGGTAAGGTCACAACCGTTGATAAAAGTCGCAACTATTCATAAAAATTGCAACTTTTAATAAAAGTTACAACTTTTTCATAAAAAACTTTTCATAAAAGAGGAATGCTAGTTCTAGAAATTAAAAAAAAAAAACTAAAAGGGAATCCTGGTTTGTGGTGGCACCACGTAGGCGCGTCTAGGGTTTTCTTATATATATATATGATATCAATAAATAAATAAAATACAATATTAAATATCAAAGATATACTAAATTTAGTGTTTTAAGTTGGGGTATCGTAATAATTTAACATTAAGTGAGATAGTTCATTCATGTAAGGCAGTATAGATAGATACGAAGAAAAGATAGATATAGATTTGTCTAATGTTTAAAAATTTTAAAAAATAAAGAAGACTTTTAATTTAAGGATCATATGTAGAATATATAAAAATATCTTTTAACTTTGTGATCTTAAAGATGTGCCCCCACCCCCAAGAAAAAAGAATATTTTATATTAATCTGAATTAAAAAGTACAAAAAAATAAATTGGAAACTAAAGAGTACTTGTTAAATCTAGTTTGGACTCTTCAAACAAGTTTTTGATCAAATGTTTTTTCTCTATCAATATGAGACTTTTCAGAACCTAAAGTCCAGTGTTTTGAAAGGCGATCCCCTCATCGTCTATGGCGAGAGGCAAAGCGACCCTTCATCGTCTTTTAGCTTTGTGGTGTGGTAATTTTCAAAAGGTGACGCCATGCCGACAAAAGGTGAGAGGCAATAAAAGCGAGAAAGGTGTCCCCTTTGTACTTCCTTAAAAAAGGCGACCAATTAGGGTTTTAAAAGTTAGAAGGTAATTTTAGTGTTTATGACTCGACCTCTCCGTCGACCTGCAAAACTTTTCTACTATTCCAAAGACTAACTGATACATATTTCTTCCTTTTTTCTTCAGAGTTCTTCTTTCCGTTTCTTTTTCCATCTTCGGACTTCAGAGTCATTATTACCTTTGTTTTAACTTTTTTTTTCTCATTCAAGTTCTAGACTTTTTGTATATACTATCTATTTTTAGTTTTTGGATTAAAATATTTGCTAGTATGTTAGTGATATTGAGAGTTTGATTATTTACAATGCAATTAATATATAGTTTTTTTGGTATTAATTGGTGCCGCACTTCAAAAAGGTGAGTGCCTCGCCTCTCGCAAACCCTTGTCGCCTTTTATTGCCTTTCACTGTCTAAAACACCGATCTAAACACCAAGTTCTAGTTTGTGCAATGGAAAATCATTGAACTTCTTGTGATGTAGAAGTTGCTACAAAAGTATATTTTTGGCTATAAAAATGAGTAAATATTAATTATCAAGATAGTCTTCTCCTTTGAAGTTTAGTTATTTCATTCTCCTTGTTGCATCAATTTTTGTTGACCTATCTCATTTACCACAAAAAATATTGTTATTGTATAATTGAACAAATATCACAATTATCCTTGTTTTAAGAAGAAAAATAGAAAACTTGCAAAATTCGTAGTTTAAAAGTGAGAAAACCCCGCTATTTATAGACAACTAATGATAATATGAAAAGGTGTTTATCGTGCCCTATCAAATGAGTCACAACACTCCAAAACTCATCGAAAAAGTCACAACTCTATAAAAAAGTCACTACCCATCAATGTGAAAAGATGTAAATAAATAAATTAATTAAAATGTAGATTATATACTAAATGGGTGTTTTAAGTTGGTGGTATTACAGTGATTAAACATTCAAGTTAGGAAGTTCATCCTTTTAAGGTAGTGTAAATAAATATAGATATGGATAGATATAGATATATAAGAATTAATTCTGCACATATAATTTAAAATGTTTAACGTGTTTATTTCATATTATGATTTCATACCGCATGTCCAAACGGGCCCATAGTGTTTGGTTGGTTAAATAAACCTACTCACAAATTTCTTGTTAAAGCTTACCATTCTAGGGAGTCTTACCAATCATCACTTTCACCAATAGCTGATCAGTATATATAATTCAGCTGACTAAGTTATGCAGTCATTGCCCTATGGGGAATGATTTAATATGATATATTTTCCCTTGCTCTTTTCTTCTGTGTTAGTGTCTTTTAAGTTTATTCTGTAGTACTTGAAACTAGATTTTTGGGCACACACTTTAGTCTGAATATTGAAATATATGTTAAAAGCTCGTGAAAGATAGATGTAAATTGGCGGGTTTCCCTTGTCATAAAAAAAGAATAGATGTAAATTGGAGATAAAGCAAGAATTTAACACACTCAGAATAGAAAGTGGAACAGTGTTAACCAACCTCTTCTAAATTCTTGCTAGTGGGTGGTTATTAGGCTATTATGGGAAGAAGATGCGTCACAAAATTGTCTGATACTGAAACTGCCATGTTGTCCTGAACTGTTAGAATTGTAGGATGTAACCACCAAACTTACTCCACATATTTTTAAAAATTAACAATCTACAAACCTTGATTTTGACATGCTATTTATAATACTGATCAGTTGTGCGATATTTGTTGATGTTGTTCAGTAGTTGCTTATGTTTTCACTTTGGTTTACTTTTAGTTTTAGAATTGAGGTCAATTGTGGTTACGACCCAAAATACTATTATTTTTTTATGAGTTCTAATTTCTGACTGTTTGCCTCATTTGTGAAGTCTGCAGTTGTTCGTAAGAAACATATTTTGAACTTTTCACTGGATGTAGAGAATAGATTAGAAAGAATTGTGTTCTTAATGGCTCTGTTTAAGTTGCTTAAAGTATGGAGTTGGGTGAAACGCTATGGAGCTCTGCACCTTGCTGCCGGGTATCAAGGTGGTATGGCATGCACCTCATTGCTTCTAACTCTATGTTGATGAGCGCACAGTAAACAAAAACACATAAGTGATTTTGTTAATTGTTGACAGAATATGTCACAATCCAATCTCGGGCCATTAGTGGCATTTTGGGGTAGAGACCTAAAGCAAACCTTATTTGTGTTTTTTAGAAAATGAGCCAGTTTTTTCGATTTCTAGTGTTATAAAAAAAAATTTGCCGTCTCAACTAAAGCACACAAGAAACACTGTCCAACCAAAACAAGTCATCACCAATATCCATCATCTGTTTAAAACACAGTTAATACAATGTTCGAAGTTACCAGTTTGAAAAAAAAAAATACAGTAAACACTACATTCATCTTGAAAATATAAAAAGAAAAGTCTAACACTAGTGACAAGTCTATAATAATCAAAATTCTAACAAACCGACTAATGAAGCAACTCCAAGAGTTTAAATAAAAGATAAAAACAGAAAAGTGAACAAATTTCCCACAGAACCAAAGCGGGTCTTGCAAGAATTGTAAGTTCGTGCTTTCTAGCTGGAAATACCCTCATTTGCGTCCACTGCAATCTCGGTAAAAATAAATTGGCAGGGATTGAGTCACTAGCTCATTGAGCTTTGTCAATCATCATGTTATCTCAATGAAGAAGGAAAAGAAAAAGTAAAACATCTCTTTTGTACAAATGACAATGTGTGTGCAATTTTTATTCTGTTCTATAGTAAATGAGAACATATTGTACTGAATAACCAATGTGCATTCAGATATCTCTGAGCATTTCAAGCAGCTTGCGGAGTGAAGCTGATACCGAAAGATACAAGGATCTACGTGCTGTACTCCAATTACTTGCTAGTCTCTGTTCGAAAGACCTGGTGTTGTCTGCAAACCTTGATCTTATCATCGTTATTTTTCCATTGTCACCTTTTTCCTTGGTGTAGGTTCTCTATGTCTGAGGTGACCTGGGTATAACTGTTATTTGCAGGTTGACTTCTCATCAGAACCTATTGAAGCTCAGGGGACAAATATTTGTCAGGTGGTGTTCATGAGTTTCTTCCTTTACTTATTTTTCCTGCCAAGGTACAATAATCTCAAAGCAACTCCATTGCAGGTGGTATATATGGGTCTTCACATAGTTACCCCTCTGATAAGTTTGGACCTGCTCAAGTACCCCAAGCTTTGTCATGATGTAGGTTTTCCCCTTTATTTTTTTTTCTAGAGTGATATTAACCGTATATAATAAAATAAATAATCCATTTCATCTGCACAGTACTTCTCGCTGCTATCACATATGTTGGAGGTATATCCTGAAATGATTACACAACTAAATGGAGAAGCTTTTGTTCATATCATTAAGACTCTTGATTTCGGTCTGTCTCAGGTAACCTTCCCACACAATAAGATGTCTGTGGTTTATGATTTTATGTACTATTTCATGCTGGGAAGTGCTTAAGTGAGTGTAGGCATCATTTCAAAATGAAGTTGGTGTAATTGTCCACCATGCTACACTGATTAACAAGAAATAGTTCCTTTAGTTACCCTTACTTCAAAAAAGAGAAATAATTACTTAGTTGTATTATGCCTTGTGATATTACTAGACGTAGAAACCAAGATCACTGTGTTCTGTTGTTTGTGTGATAGGATGCAGAGGTTGTTGATTTATGTCTAAGAGCTATTAAAGGGCTTGCTTCTTTCCATTACAAGCAAAAAAGTGCTGGAGAAGTGGGGTTAGGTCTCCATGCTTCAGGTTACAAGGATCAGACAGGAAACTTTCAGGAAGGGATTCTAAGCCAATTTCTTCGATCATTGCTACAGTTTCTCCTCTTTGAGGATTACAGGTGAGTTGGGAAAAAAAAAAAACGTAACCAGCAGAGGCTGAAGGATTTAATGTTTAGAGGACTAGTTTATGATCCATAGTGAATGGATTAGATGTGATTGCCCATAGTATTTCATTCACAAACTGTTGCTATGCTCTAGTATTTGATTCTTCTTTTTTATTTTTTAAATTTCAGCACTGATCTTGTTGGCTCAGCTGCGGATGCTCTTCTTCCGTTAATCCTCTGTGAACAAAGTTTATACCAGGCATAATATACATTCTTGAATAACTGTAAAAATTTTTTATATCAAAATGGTTACCGAGTGAAACAAGTTTACATTTGGTGCAGAAGTTGGGAAGTGAGCTGATAGAGAAGCAGTGTGACACAGGTTTCAGATCAAGGTTGACAAATGCACTCCAATCACTCACAAGATCCAACAGTCTGTCTTCGACACTTGATCGGCCAAATTACCAAAAGTTTAGAAAGAATCTGCATAACTTTCTTATTGAAGTTCGTGGATTCCTCCGGAAAATATAATTTTGTGAATCTGCAGCCATTCTATTAAAAGTGTTTTCCTTTTCTGTACGTAATCCTAAGTGGAAAAAAGAATATCAATATGCTGTGTTTACAAAACATCATTACTCTTCATCCCTCATCTGACTAAACACAATTTTCATCTACGCTTGCTTTTCTTGCTTATTACCTTATTGCAAGTGGAAACGAATACGGTCAATCCTTTCTTTTTATTTGTACCACCGTGCTCACAATGATCCACTGGTGACCAAAACTGAACTGCAAACGAAATCAAACAGTCAATTTGGCATTGAAAAAAAATCCGACTATAGTAGTTGATGGGAGTCATTACTGAGGGCCTTACAATGGAACTTTTGTAGCTCCAAGCACGACAGACGGTGTAGGTATATAAAAATGTATAAATACATATGTGCCTTGGACCAATCGTCCTGCAAACCGCACGTAGTGAATGTTGAACTCTTATGAGTTGAAAATGATGTTTTGAGTTGTATTGTGTAAAAGGTCATGTGGTTATGTTGACATGTTGATTTGAATTGTTACTCACGTTTTGAAGTGTTGTTGGTTGGGTTGCTATTCTTGAGTCTATCTTCACTTTAAAGAATTTTAGTGTCATCAAGGACGAATGTTCTTAGGAGGGATAACATAATACTCCAAAAGTGTAAAGCCTAATCTAGAGCCTAACAATATGCCAAAATACACCATATAAGTTCAAATCAAGTAAAAGAGCATTTTCTTGAAAACCTTTCAATTCTATAGGCATAATTCCCTGTAAATCATTGTAACCCAACATATACTTCAATATTTCACCAAAAAACAAGGCAACTTCAAATAAAAAAAATCATTACTTTCCCTATAAATAGGAACAACTAGCCTTAGTTATCAAATAGATGAGGATAACGGGACTTGATGTTGTCCTCGGCCTCTCATGTTTTACTCTCAACTAGGTGGTTCTTCCATAACACCTTTACGGAAGCCACCTCCTTGTTCCTTAACGTCCTTACTTGTCTATCAAGGATTTCAATCGAAACCTCCTCATAAGAGAGGTTCTCTTGCACACCTAGACTCTCAATAAGAAGAATGGAATTGGGATCACCGATAAACTTCTTAAGCATGGAGACATGGAACACCGGATGAACCGAAGCCAATTCACTAGGTAGTCTCAACTCATATGAAACCTTGCCAACCATGTGCAGATTTTCATAAGGACCCACATAACGAGGACTCAACTTTCCTTTCTTGCGAAATCTCACCACTCCTTTGATAGGTTAAATTTTTAGATACACCTTATCACCTTCTTCAAACTCTAAGTCTCTCCTCCTATAGTCGGCAAAAGACTTTTGCCGACTATAGGCTTTTTTCAAGCGATTTCTTATTATATGAACTTTCTCCAAAGTTTTATAAACCAATTCGGAATCTAAAAGTGAAGACTCGCCAACTTGAAACCATCCAATTGGAGACCTACATCTCCTACCATACAATGCTTCAAAAGGAGCCATGATATAGACGACTAGTAACTATTATTGTAAGAAAACTCAACCAAACGCAAGTGTTTATCCTAGTTTCCTTGAAGTCAATTATACAAGCTCTAAGCATATCATCAAGGGTTTGAATAGTATGTTCCGCTTGACTATCCATTTGGGGATGAAACACGGTTCTTAGACCTTGGCCAAAGTCATATGCGGCCACTCAAACTTGTCCCGATTATTCATTTAGACACCTCAACTAGACGTACTACCTATTGAACACTTCAACCACCCTAGATTTGAACCGTACAACCATTTTTAATCACTTTTCATCAATTGTGTGGTGCATGTTGTTAACCTCCCCACGTGTATCTAACGTGTATTGAATGATCATTTAAAATACCACGTGTATCCGACGTGTATTTGTTAATGCCTAAATTGGAAAAAATTCCCAAATCATTAACTTTAACAGATTAGTTCTCTCTCTCTCTAACTTCGCGATTTATTTCAATTTCAAGCTCTCCATCTCGCGATTCATTCCAGATTGAAGTTTGATTGTTGTTTGATTCCTCTTGTTTGTGTTACGATATATCATCCTATTAGTTTGATTCTTGTTTAAGTACATGCTTTCTTATAAGCTCTGGTTAAAATGTAGGGTTTGTGAATATTTTGTCCATTCTTTACTATTACCAAAAAGTATGATTTAAAGGTTTATTTTGTAGTTGTTTGCATGAGTATATTCCGTTAAATCTAGGGTTAGGTTGATATTTTGTAGGGCTAACAATTGACCATGGAGGAAATCATATTTATGAAGATTTACCATGGTAGAATCTTATCTGAGTTATCTGTCCCTACTTATGTTGGAAACTGTGTGTCTGCACTGAGGTATATCATCAAGGACCACTTTTCTATTTTGGAACTATTGTATTATACTAAAGAATTAGGGTATGAAACTATTGTAGGCTTTTATATGAAAGATTTATTGAATAAAAATGGATCCTTATTACAACTGACCAACATTTACTACACCTTATTCAAGACTTAAAACATGAGGACACTTTTGAAGTATATGTCTATCATGTATTAGATAAACCCTTACTTGACACTGAGGTAACTATAGGATATCTAACTAATGGTGAAGATGGTGAGACTGTTAACTTAGGTGAAGAAGGTGAGGCTTGTAACCTTAGTGGTGAGGATGGTGAGGGTGAGGCTGTTAACCTAGGTGGAGAAGGTGAGGCTTGTAATCTTACTGGTGAGGGTGATGAGGGTGAGCATGTTAACCTAGGTGGAGCGGAAGTGGATGATAACCTAGGTGGAGAGGAAGTGGATGATAACCCAGGTGGAGAAGATGCATCTGATTTCTTGAGTAGTGATTCAAATTTAGATATACCTTCAGAAGATGGTTCAGATATTGAAGAGGGTTTGAGGGCTTTTAGAGAAGAAAAAAGAAACAAAAAATAGAGAAAAAAGGCTACTGAATTTGAAAAAATACCAGTTTGAGAGGCTGGTGGCATAGATAGAAGCTTTGAGGATATTGGAAAGAACGAAACTGACAAATATGCCAGAAAATTAGGTGGAGATGAAGATTATATTGATAGCTCTGACTATTGGAGTGATGATAGTGATGAACAACTAGATGTGGATGCTAGAAGGAGAAGCAAAAAGGTTAGGTATGATGAAGATTGTGAATTTTTTGAGCTTGGAATGTTCTTTGAAGGTGCAAATCAATTCAAGAAAGCAGTGGCAGATTATGCTGTAGAGTACAGAAGACAATTAAACCTAAGACCTAATGAAAAAATAGAGTGAGGGTAAAGTGCAAAAATGGTAAGTGTAAGTGGTTGTTATATGCTTCGATTGACAGGGACTCAGGTGATTTCATCGTGAAGAACTATCATCCTATTCACAAGTATATTCCATTAAATAGGAATAAGTTGTGTAATTCAGTTAATTGCTAGAAAGTTTAAGGGTAGAATTATATCTCAACCATACATAAGGATTTCAGAAATTCAAGATTTGGTTAGAAAGACATTGGGTCTTTATGTTGGTAAGACTCTTTGTTACAGGGCTAAACAGAAAATTATGAGGGAATACATGGGTGATTGGAATCTAGAATTCGCCAGATTATGTGACTATGCAGATATGATCAAACAAACCAATCCTGGAAGCTCTTGTTGGGTAAAATTGATAAGGAAACTGAACTAGGGAAGAACCTTTTTGTGTATTTTTATAAGTGCTTTCATGAATTAAAGCAAGGATGGTTGGAGGGGTGTAGGAATATAATTGGATTTGATGGTTGTTTTCTCAAAGGAGCTTGTAAGGGTGAATTATTAGTTGTTGTAGGAAAGAATGGGAACAATCAAATGTATCCCATTGTCTGGGCTGTTGTTGATACAGAAACAAATTATAGTTGGAGCTGGTTCATAAGTTGTTTAATTGCTGAACTAAGCTTGGGAACTGGTGAAGGTTTGACTGTGATGTCAAATATGCAAAAGGTATTGTTTACACAATTTCTTCTTTTTCAATTTTAAATTACTACTTCAATTACTTATTCTGTATATACTTTTTGTTAGGGACTTATTCCTGTCTTGTTGGAGTTGTTGCCAAATGTTGAGAAAAGGATATGTGCTAGACATATATGGAGTAATTGGCATGTTAACTTTAAAGGAAAAGAAAGAAGAAAACACTTTTGGAGATGCTCAAAGGCCTCGTTTGAAGTCAAGTTTGGTGAAGAAGTCCATGCAATGTATAAGCTAGGTAAGAAGGAAATAACAAAGGACTTACTACATTATGATCCCATAAATTGGTGAAGAGCTTTTTTCTAGGCTCATCCTAAGTGTGATGTTGTAGAAAATAACATGTGTGAGACTTTCAATTCCTAGATCTTAGCTGCTGGACATAAATAAATTGTTATCATGCTAGGGGATATTACACATAAAATTATGAACATACAAATAAACATGATTAAATTTGCTGAAACATGAATATCAAACATTGAACCTATGGCAAGGGCAATACTAGAAAGAAACAAGGAGTATTCAAAGAACTGTTATGTTCGATGGAGTGGGGTGAATGGTTTTGAGATTAGTGATGGTGAATACTCATTTGTGGTTGAATACTCATTTGTGGTTGACTTGAAGAAGAAGCATTGTGACTGTAGGTTGTGGATGTTGAGAGGTATTCCTTGCCCTCATGTTATTTGTGCTTATTATTACTTTAATCAAGATCCTGATCAACATGTAGAGCACACGTATATAAAGGAAACATTTCTCAAGGCTTACAGTCATTTTATCCAACCAATACCCAATATGAGAATGTGGCCTAAAACTAAAAATCCATCAATAGAGCCTCCAAAACCAAGAAAAATGTCAGGAAGACCTGGCAAGAAGAGAAGAAAGAGTAAGGATGATCCCGAAAAATGGGGAAAAATTTCCAGAAAAGGAGTAAAGATGACATGTTCCATTTGCATGAAAACTGGTCATAACAAAGTTGTGTGCGCAAGAGTAAGTAATTCTAATCATATTCACATTTGTAAATTGCTTAAAGTTTATAATCATATGTTTTATTTTGTGGTGACATAGTATGGGAGGGGAAGAACTTATCAACCTACAAGTCAAGGAAACAACCAACAAAGTTATTCTCAAATAGGAGTAAGATATGCTTTACATATTCATTTGCCTTAATTTTTATTTAGACAGTTATTCATATGTACTTATTTTTGTTCAACAGGTGAGAAGACAAAGTTCTGTTTGTCCTGATACACTGTTGTGCCAAGAACTGTGCCAAGAACTACCTAAACAACAGTAAGATTAGAGAATGGCTAGCCTTTCAAAATTCATTTGCATTTTATGTTTGTTCTACAAGTTTTCATATATCCTTATTTATGTTATATAATATACAATGGGAGGTCATCACATTCTACT
The DNA here is from genome assembly GCA_027704765.1 of Solanum habrochaites. Classification (NCBI taxonomy): domain Eukaryota; kingdom Viridiplantae; phylum Streptophyta; class Magnoliopsida; order Solanales; family Solanaceae; genus Solanum; species Solanum habrochaites. The sequence continues at coordinate 23,740,704 of JAKWJA010002500.1, read as the reverse complement.
TCCAGAACCACATATGTAACTACACAATCAAGTCAATCAACTTCTATTTGTGCTGACACAAATCAGTGCCTAGAGCTGCTCAAAATAGGGTTCAAGTTGGAACTGGAAGAGGATTGGGAAGAAAAAAAGCTAATGCAAGAGGGACCCCATTTTTTACAGAACGAGATAGTTCTTCTAGTCAATTTCCACCTTTATTAGGTCACAAGAGACCATACAGTTCTGCCTCATTTGTTGCTGCTACTGGAGAAAACAGAAGGCGTGCAATTGGTTTTGGTGTTTACTCTGATCCTACAACTGGAGCCCAAGTATTTAATGTATGTTCACTTAACATGTTTACTCTGTTTTGTTGTATATTTTATGGCCTTATAATCTAACCATACTTTACACTTTCTATCTTATATTGCAGCCTGGTACATCAAGTGAGAAGATTCTACGTGGGCCAACAACATTGAAGAGTACTTCACCAACCAATATAGACATTGGTTTTAAACCCCATGGCCTAAAATGGAAGGGAAAAGATGCAGTCAACACCTCATAGTTACAACAAATGAAAGCTAAAAAGAAAAACTAAAAGTAGTTCATTTGGGAAGTTGTTATGATTTTGGCCCATGTTAAAATGGTGTCTATTTGAAAACAATTTACTCTTTTCTTTATTTGAACACTCGTCTAATGTATTTTTGAACATTGTCTTTGTGTTAGCAACACTATGTATTTTGTAAGACAATGGTTTTTAGTACCTCTCAATGCATTGGTGTTATGTATTTTTCAACTATTACTTTGTGTTATGTATTTTCCAGCCATGCATTTGTGTTATCAGCTCACTTTTTGAACAACAACTACACTACCTTTCAATGCATGCATTGTGTTTTTGTCAAGAAGACTACTGATCAATTCAATTCAATTCCAGAACAAAATTTCAAAACATATGGCAAGTGATCAATTCAACACTGATCAATTTAACTCAAACTTCTAATTTGATACAAAATATGAAGGCCATATACCAATTGAAACATCACTAATTGATCTAGAATAACTACCTAACTACTACAAAACTAAACAATTAAGTTCTACAATCATGGTTTACTATCAACTACAAAATATTAAAGAACCATCTAATAGTTAGCATACAAAGAAAAACAATCACAACTCGGTTAAATTTGACATTTTTCCAATCTCTTTGGAGTTTAACTTCCTTAATCTTCTTGTCCAATACCATCAATTTCACTTTACTTTAATTCAATTGAAATTTAAAAGAATATTTTTCTTTCTTCAATATCTTTCACTTTTCTCTTTAGTCGATCAATCAGATTTTGACCGTCTATGAGTCTATTCATTGAGGATGATTCATCAACATTTTCAAGCGACGGATCAATCCATCTAATATCCACATCCACCATTTTCCTACAAACCACATAACAGTAGTGAGGCAAACTATATATAAAATTGATTTTTCAAATAGTACAACAAGAATAGTCTTTGTTCAAAAAATAACAAACCTTTGATGCTTTGCATCTAAAAAATCGACGACCTAGGTTCAAAGGAGTACTCAAATTTTTCAGTCGACAATAATAACCACACTTGCATATATCAACTTCCTCGATATTCACTGAAATTAGCGACATTTGATAAAAGAGAATTGATTTAGAAGAGAGAAACTTGGATATTTAGAGAAGAAGAGAGAAACTTGGAGATTTAAAGAAGACGAGAGAATTGGTGATTTAGGGGTCTAAAATGGATTTTGGGGAAGAGGAATTGGGGATTTCACTTCAACTTTGACGTTGAAGTATAATATTAACATTGGAGGTTTAAGGTTGCCATGAGGCAGGGTAAAAAAATGAGAGAAAAACAAATTCACACGCTTCATTTGCGTGAATCACAAACGATTTGCCATGTAGGCAAAAGATGGTTGTACGGTTAAAATCTAGGGTGGTTGAGGTGTTCAATAGGTAGTACGTCTAGTTGAGGTGTCTAAATGAATAATCGGGACAAGTTTGAGAGGCCGCATATGAATTTGGCCTTTCACCTTTGTACCCAACCCTTTTTGGAATGACCTCCAAAACCTAGATGTGAATTGTGCACCCCTATTTGATATGATGGATAACGAAATACTATGGAAACACAGAATCTCATATAGGAAGATCCTTGAATAATCCTCCGCCTAGTATGTGGACTTGACTGAAATAAATTAAGCGCATTTGGTCAACCTTCCCACAACCACCCATATAGAGTCATGTTGATTTTGTGTCCGAGGCAAACCTACCACAAAATCAATATTAATGTCTTCCCACTTCAAAGTGGGAACTTTGATTTTTTGAAGTAAACCACCCGGTTTTTGGTGCTTGACTTTCACTTGTTGACAATTGTGACATTTTGCAACAAATTCCGCTATGTCCCCTTTCAAGCATTCCCACCAAAACACTTCTCTAAGGTGAAGATACATCTTTTTAGAACCCGGATGAATGGAACAACATAAACTATGAGATTTATCAAGCATCCGGTTTCTCAAATCATCAAGATTGGGAACATGATACACCGTGGTTTCACTACGATCACGAATTAGAGCGTACACTACGCAACATGAATCGAAAATCGGGTATTAATGATGATGATCCAAACCAGAACATCCCAGCTCCAGTTGATATTCATGGTCAGTTATTACCTGATGCTCCTGATGAAAACCAACATAGGGGACGAAATCCCGCTCCACGTCCCCAAGAATACGACAGAGGCTATGACAAGATAGCAGACTCCGATGAGCCACTTGTCTTGCCCCCTCGACCACCAGGCCACACCTTTGTGGTAACTAGTAGCCTGATGCAAATGCTCACTGCCAGAGGTTTGTTTTCAGGGCTACCTTCTGAGGATCCACATGCCCATATAGCTAAGGTAAAGGCAGTGTGTAAAAGCTGTGTAGGGAGGCCTGACTTGGACTTGGATATAATAGGGATAAAAGTGTTTCCTTTCTTACTTATTGGAGAGGCTGCTATTTGGTTCACTGAGATCCCTTATAACTCATTTTACTTGGAACCAACTAAGGGACGTTTTCTTAGCACGCTATTACCCGGTCCCAAAGAAACTAAACCACATAGACATAGTGAACAACTTTGTGGCACTACCAGGAGAGTCAGTTAGCAGTTCTTGGGATAGATTCACCTCATTTTTGAGAAGCGTCCCAAATCACCGTATAGATGATGAGTCACTGAAGGAATACTTCTATCGGGGAAAAGATGATAATAAAAAAACGGTGTTGGATACTATAGCGGGTGGTTCCTATGGGGAGTGTCCTTATGCTGAGATTATCGAAAAGTTAGAGAAAATCTCCCGGAACAATAAAACTTTGAGTACTAGGAAGTCAGATACTGGGAGAAATACCTTCGCAGTACAATCCATTCACAACCCAGCCACAGATGAGATTCATAAAGAGATGGTTCAGATAAAACTGAGTTTGGGTTTGTATTAAAACATATCACTGGGGGTACAGAAAAGATTAATGCAGTTAACTAGTTGTCTAAACCAGCACCACCAAATTATGAATGCTATTATGCGGAGGATTCCTATGCGGTAAATGAGCAAACGGGGGGTTTCAGAACGAGTGACCAAGGCTCAAATCAGGAGAATTGGCGCCACGGTCAAGGAAACGAAGGTCGGATCTATGTTAACTATAACCGTGGGGGTCATTATGTCCGAGATGGAAACTACAACCGCGACAACAACTTCAACAAAGGTAACTATGGTAACAGAAATGATAGGAATGGGCCCTATGTCCCTTCTAAAAATTGTGAAGCTAATCCTAGGGATGGTGGAGATAGTATGGCGGGAGTTGAGGATATGTTGCACAAAATGATGAGGAGGTTCGATGCTAATGATGAGCACATTAAATAGTTAAGGAGTAATTTAGCGGGTATGTAGCAGAAAGTCTATATACATGCAATATCGATTAAGCAGATTGAGTTGCAAATGACCCAATTATCTGCGACTGTGAACACACAGCAACCGGGCACTCTTCCTAGCAACACTGTCCAAAATCCAAAAAATGACGGACACTGTATGACAATCACTACTCGGGGTGGTAAGCAGACCATTGACCCACCTATGCCGTTTAAGGAGGAAAGTTGATAAAAGATAATGATAAGGTTGTAGGGGGTAGTGGTGAAGGAGAAAATAACACTGGAAAAGATGCTGAAGTGCCTATAAAGGTAATTCCCATGCCTAGACCACCCCTCCTTTCCATAGAGATTAGTGAAAGAGACCGAGGATGGTAAATATTGGCGTTTTATAACAATGTTGAAGTAGTTTTCTATCAATGTCCCTTTGGTAGAAGCTCTAGAAAAAATGCCTAGTTATGCCAAGTTTATGAAAGATCTGGTTACAAAGAAAAGATCAGTAACTTGAAAGGGTGATGATAGAATGCAGCATTGTAGTGCTATTGTTACAAGATCTCTCGTACAAAAGAAAGAAGATTCGGGTGCGTTAAGTATTCCTTGTACAGTCGGGTCATTACATTTTGCGAAAGCATTATGTGATCTGGGGGCAAGCATAAATCTCATGCCCCTCTCGATTTACAAGAATTTGGGTTTGGGTGACCCAAAGCCCGCTGCCATGCGGCTACAAATGGCCGATCGAACAGTGAAATACTTCCGGCAGATTTTGTTATTCTTGATTGTGAAGTCGATTTTGAAGTGTCTATTATTCTTGGGAATCCATTCCTTGCTACGGGTAGAGCCTTAGTTGATATGCAAAAGGGGCAGATGAAATTTCGGTTGAACAATGAAGAAGCGACTTTCAACATTTGTAGGTCCATGAGGCAGCGTGGTGAGCTCCAATCGGTATCTGCTATATCTTACAAAGAAAATATGAAGAAGGATTATGACCTAAGAAGTGAAAAACGAGAGCATATGGTTGGGTATTTGGTGCTTTTAGACAATTATAGGTTGCGTTGGCTTCTGGGCAAGCTCAAGTCTAAATGGACTAGCCCTTACTTGATTACCCAATTATTCCCTCATGGAGCGGTTGAGTTAGAAACCAAGGAGGGAGTGCGGTGTAAGGTGAATGGAGAACGAATAAAACTCTATTTTGGGCATACTGAATCGGCAAATGAAGTGATCGAGGCATACCATCTTGATAAAGGCTGAGTAATCAAGTGTCCTCAGTCGTGCCGCGACGTTAAATCAGGCGCTTGTTGGGAGACAAACCAATACTTATAGTTTTTCTTTCTAGTAATGGTAGCATTTTCTACTAATAGGTTTTAAATTTGCAAGCACATCACCAGGAAATTCTACAGAAAATCACTCTGCAGCAGTCACCGACGGACCATCGACGGCCCGTCACGACCGCGACGGACCGTCCCATGAATCCGTTATGCCAGGTACGTCTTTCATTTATTTTCAAAACTAAGGCACACGCGACGGAACCAATGAAGGACCGTCACAATTGCGATGGACCGTCGTCAGTGAGTCATCGCGTCATTAATGAGTGTACCCGACCCAACCCAGCTTGGAACTTTTAAATTTTTTTAACCTATAAAACCCCCCACCCCTTCATTTGAACATTTTCTTTCCCTATTTCTCACATTCCCTCCCTTTTAAACTTCCCATTTCCTACCTCTCTTTCAATCGATCATTTCCCCAAATTCCCCAATTCCTAAAATCCACTCTCTACTAGTCGGAGTCTGCTGTTGTGGTTCTGTTCTTGCTAACCAAGTGCCTCACTTTATTGTCTCTCTCCTGTTCTCAGGTATGTGTCTCTGATTTCTACCCATTTACATTGCATTTTTGTTTTTCAATTAGTATTAGCCTAGTCCCTATTGACGGGTCTTCATTCTTTTATCCAATTTTGTGTAATCTAGGTTGAGAATCCTTAAATTGCCTTGTTAAAACTCTAGAAATAGGTGCTTTAGCATTGCTAGTTTACTCGGTATTTGGGTAGAAACGTATAGGTTAACACTAAGTATTCCATGTGAATCATAGAGGATGAATGTGGCATCCTATGTTCTATCACAAAATGACCATTCGAGACCCCGATGACGGATCGTCGTACCCACGACGGACCGTCATAGGGTCCGTTCCAACACCCCAACACCCCACTGTCCAATTTTCTCCAAGTGTCCACCAACAGACTCATGCGACGGACCGTTGTTCCCACGATGGTCCGTCCTGCACAACCAATCTGGTTGTCAGAGACCCTATTCCTAAGGGTCTCTCACTTTTTCTAAGTATCTTCTTACGGACATATACGATGGACCGTCATACCCTCGACGGTCCGTCCAGCACAACCGTTCTGGTTGTTGATATACCGTGGTTTCACGGTATAATTAATACTTTTTCCTCAAGTTTAGTGTGTTCGAAAAGCCTTTTTGTGCTAATTTTTATATAAGTTTCTCTTTGTTTTGTAGGAAATCTGTCCAAAGCTGAATGCGGAGATTTTGAGCGAAGAAATGCAGAAGAGACCACCTACGGAGCTTATGACGGTCCGTCGTGCTTGTGACGGTCCGTAGGTGGCAGCGTAGTGCAGCTGCTGGAGGAAGATGGGAAAGTCTTACCAAGTGTGGGATTACGAAGCTTATGACGGTCCGTTGTAGCTATGACGGTCCTTCCTGCAGGTTCGTCGTGAAGTTCAGAGAAGTGATCCCACTACCCAGATTCCAAGAGTTGAAGTGTTTTGGAACGAAGACCCTCGACGGACCGTTGTGCCTATGACGGTCTGTCATACTTGCCGTCGAGGGGAATGAAGAGATCAGCAGAAGAAATTGTACAAGTATGGGACGACGGAGTCCATGACGGTCCGTTGTGACCATGACGGTCCGTCGCGTGGTCCGTCGACCCAGCCGCGTTTTGGCAGATTTCCAGCAATTAGAATCCTTGTGTAATTAGGTTTTTGTTTTTTTATAAATAGTTCGAAAAACCTCGTTTTTGAGGTTAGACACCTGATAGTTAGACACCTAATAGTTAGACTCCGTATTATTAGACTCTGTGTATGAGTGTTAGATTTTTAGATTCTTGCAAGTGATTTTTGGAGATTAATCAAGAAAACTTTGGATTTTATTCTTTCTCATTGAAGTAAGTACATGAATTCGTATTTAATATATTTGAATTTTGTGCTTATGGCTATGAGTAACTAAACTCCATAACTAGGGTTGTGGGAACCATAAGCAAATAATGAGATAAACCCTAACGAAAATAACAATTCTAGATTAGTGTCTTCCATGTATTAATTATTCTTTCGCTTAAAAGTCTTTTTAACGGATGGCCAACGTTAGAACTCACCTTAATGCTACTTGCCGGACAAAGGATGTAGATAATAGGAAAAGAATTATTAACATAGATTTAGTGTATACTATCTAATAGGCTAGTATTGATTGGTACGAGGTAATAACTTAGTCAAATATCGAATACGATGCTTAATATGAGGTAAGGATAAGGGTTAGGATAGCAACACACGTAGCCGGACCAAGGTGCGGAGTGAGATTTTCTAGATGCCGGACCAAGGATTTAGAAATACATAACTTATCACTTTGCATTCAAGATACTAGGAAAGAATTGTTATAGTTAGAATTATCAAGTTGTGAATCTGTGGGGAACACGTAAACCTTAGTTACTTCGATTAATTGATTAAAATCCAACATTCAAAGTTGTTAAGTGTCTCTTACAATTGAATTATTTATTTTCACTCATTTAGAACTAGAAACCCCCATTTTTATTGTTTTTTCTTTCCAAGGAAGTCATTGACCAACCAATAGTAATAACAAGTTGAAGTTAAGTCTAGACTATTTTCCTCGTGGGAACGATCCCAACCTCACTAGTTGGGTTATTTACTTGACACGACCGCTTTACTTCTTATTTGAGAAGTAAGTTTGAGCGTATCAGTTGTCAGAGACCTTGTTCCTAAGTGTCTCCAACTTTTTCCAACTGTCCTCTTACGGACATCTACGACGGACCGTCATACCCGCGATGGTCCATCCTGCAAAACGTCATGACGGTCAGAGACCCCTCTCCTAAGGGTCCCCATACTTGTTCTAAGTGTCCCACGAAGGACTTCGACGACGGACCATTATCATGATGACGGTTTGTCCTACTTATCTGTCATAATTGTTAGAGACTTTCCTTCAAGGCTCTCCCTACTATGCCAGAGATCCACAATCTCTTCATCGGACACCGACTGGAGTGGACAACGCGTTCTTTGGGCCGTTATAGTGAAGAGTTGGTCCGAGAGTTCTTTGCCTCCTACGTGGCTACTCTCAGATCACAGATTGATAGGCGGGCTTTCCCTGCCAAATAGGCCCCACTTGAGCATGCTTGAGTATGTGGCATTCAGGTTGATATCTTCGTGCCTTCCATCCGCCGGTATCTATACGGCAAGGATGTTGATGCCAACCGGACCCCTTTCATCGCCGAGTTTGACTACCGGTGGCAAATTGTCAAAGATGGCCAAGTCTTGCATGAGCCATCACTGAGAGAGACCACCAAGAGTTAGATGGACCTGCACTTGTCTGTTGATGGAGAGGGTGCTGACTGGGTAACCGAGCCGAAGGGAGCCATCAAGAAGGCTAACCTGACCTTCACGGCTAAGTTCTTATGGTTGATTGTCCTCCACTGCCTTTCCTCCACAGCCGCTGATAATATAGTCACATGGGATCATGCAATTCTGATGGCTGCAATGATAGCCGGGCTTGGTGGACTTTGCTTGGCTTCTACAGGCGGTCATGCACGAGAGGGCTTTTAAGGTCACAACTACTTACCTTTTTTCGTGATGATATTTTCTTTATGTAGGTTCATTGGTGTGCCCATCTGACACATTGATCAGCTCAAGACCTCGCTGTATACTGTTGACATCGGCCTCATCAGGGATGAGGCCAATGAGTTGGCTCCACACAGAGGGCCCCGTCCAGAGTTGCCTCCACTTTGTGACAATCTGGCTGATATGGTAGCACAGGCTTGCACGACTACGTAGGCTACTTCTGAAACCACTGACACTACCCCGATCGATTTGATCTCGGGTAGTAGCACTGCCCCGAGCTCCTCTCACTCAGCCCCTTTCCCCGCTCTGGTCCCGCTTGCTAGGGTCCAGAAACTAGAGGCACAGATGGCTACACTTCTGCATCCCATACAGCCTTGGACGCAGAGCTCTATTGGTGAGGCAGAAGAGCACTTGGAGCGTAGAATGGTCCAGCACACAGAGCGGAAGATCTCTGAGGTTCATCAGCGCTTGGACGCTTTTGAGTTGCGGGTGCTGGCCCGGCCAGCCCCTAAGGTGGATGTGTCGACCCTTTAGGCTGCGGTCGAGAGTCTTCGAGCAGACATTGATATGATCCTAGTGGCTAGGTGCTTGAATCTGAGGCCCCTTCTGTAGAGATTGTTGAGGACATAGTGATGGCGGCCTTATTCGCCACTTCTGAGATTCCACCACTTCCCCCTCGAGAGCATGCCAAGAGGCATAAGGTTCGAGAGGAGAATGAGGCTAGAGCACGGAAGAAGGAGCGCCGTGAGATGGAGGCTGCGAGGAGAGACTCGCTTGCTGATGAGGAGGTGCGTCGGATGAGGGCTGTAGAGTCAGCTGCTGGGGCATCTAGATCCATAGATATGGTATAGCGGGAGGCACTACTGATAGTGCTATTGCTGATGAGGACACAACTTAGGTTGTCCAGATTACAAAGTTAGTAGGTTCCGGGGAACCGGACCCACCAGCTTGCTGATCGTCGGCGCCTTGCGCCCCAAGTTTTCTTCACCTACCACTCTCGTATTTCAATTCTTTTATTCATTGGGGACAATTGCATGTCTTTTTAATGGGGTTTAGGTAAATGGAAAGTGAGTGCTAGGGTGAAGTCTAAGTATCCCAATTCACTATCCTCTTTTGGGGTTTTCTTGCATGTTCTTTTTCCCCAAGAGACTGATTATTTTTACTGTTGAACCGGCATGTCTATATCTTGTGTACATAGTTTAAATCTGAAGCATGATGGCTAAAATGATATCCTGATGAAATGAAAATGATGCATGACTAGGCATTGTAATTGATAAATGTGTGGCTCTAAGCATGACATAGAGATACACCATTGCATGACCCTAAGTCTAAAATTCGAACTAGGTGTCTGATAATCAGGTAGAGTAACGAGATGTCAAGTTAGTGTGATGAAGATTTGAATAGTCCACTGTTTGTACTGAGCTACAACTTACCTGGTTAGTCCTGCTAAAAGTAAGTTGTAATAGACAATTAGGAAAGGATCATAGATCCTTGTTCAATATAGCCAATTTTTAGCCTAACTAAAAATAAACCGAATGAAATTAATCCCTCTTTGATCCAAATGATTTGAGCTTAAAATAGACCTTTCTTTTTCACCCCAACTGATCTTTTCTGGGAATAATGTGTTGGACCTGGTCCCTCCTTGGACATATGCACCTCAGCTTATGACAAAAGCATAAGTTGAGGGTGGCTAATGCAGTGAACAACCCTTTCATTGCCCTGACCCAACTTTGGGTATTGTGTACTTTGACTCATGGCAAAGCCATGAGTTGGGGGTGGCTATTATGAGGAAGGCTCTGGAAAGTGGGGTTGAAAGAACAAAGAGAGAGAAAGAATGAAAGTAAAATGACTCAAGAACCAGTTAAAAGAAAAGTGAAATAATAAAAAAAATAAAAAAATAAATACAATAAATACAAGGAAGAAAAGAAGAGAGTCACTTACACAAATGGAGAAAGAGGGGAAAATATCAAGGTAAAAGAATATGAGAAATTGGGTGAAATAAAATGATGAAAAGAGGTATGTTTAGACGATATGTAAAGGAGGTCAAAAATTTACTAAAGTATACCTAAATATACCCTAACTGACCCTAAGCCTATGTTACAAGCTAAGAAAGTCCTATCGTGATCCTAAGAGTTGTATAGCGAACTTAAAGTAGTGAAAATAAGGGCAAGCTTATGACAATATGTATGAATTAGTTGTGAATTTGTTATGAGAGTGAGTGTTGAAAAGTAATACTTATACTCAAACTGAAATCATTGTGTGAAAAATGAGGATGTTGTTTTGAAGTGATGACACTAGTTGCAATACCGGAAATATTAGCACCTCGGTGAGGAATTGAAGAGGATAGGTGTCAGTGCGTGGTGAGTCTGTTTCATGCTCTAATTCCACATAATTCACACCTAATAGTCATAACATGCATAAATATGATGAGACTCATCGGGATTGATATCCGAATGATTGCGAAAGATAAAACATGGATACTATTGTATAAAGATTTGATAGTGGATCATAGTGCGTCACTTGAGGACAAACAATGAATTTAAGTTGAGGGTGTTGATATACCGTGGTTTCACAGTATTTTTAATGCTTTTTCCTTAAGTTTAGTGTGTGTCCAAAAGCCTTTTTTGTGTTAATTTTTATGTAAGTTTCTCTTTATTTGCAGAAAATCATTCTAAAGGTGAATGCAGAAGTTTATGAGCAAGAAATGCAGAAACGTTACCACCTACGGAGCTTGTGACGGTCCTTCATGCTTGTGACGGTCCGTAGGTTGCATCGTAGGGAAGCTGCTGAAGAAACATGGGAAAGTCTTACCAAGTGTGGGGTTACGAAATGCATGACAGACCGTCGTAGCCATGACAATCTTTCCTGCTGGTTCGTCGTGAAGATCAGAGAAGTTGTCCCAGTACCCAAATTCCAAGAGTTTAAGTGTTATGGAACGGATACCCTCAACGGACCGTTGTGCCTGTGACGATCCGTCATACCTGCCGTCGAGGGTAATGAAGAGAGAAGTAGAAGAATTTTCAAAGATGGGACGACGGAGTCCATGACGGCCTGTCATAACCACGACGTCCCATTGCGAGGTCCGTCGACCCAGCCGCATTTTGACATATTTCCAGCAGTTAGAGTCCTTCTTTTATTAGGTTTTTGTTTTTTTTATAAATAGTTATAAAAACTTCGTTTTTGGGGTTAGACTCTCATATAGTTAGACTCTCCTATAGTTAGACTCTTGGTTATTAGACAGTTTTATGTTAGATTATTTGTGAGTAGATTATTTTATCATTACACTTTTCTCTGGAGTTGATTGTTGGTGATTTTGTCGATTAATCAAGTAAATTTCTGGATTTTATTCTTTCTCATTGAAGTAAGTGCATGAATTCTTATATCATATATATGAATATTGTGATTATGACTATGGGTAACTAAACTCCATAACTAGGGTTGTGGGAACCATGGGTGAATAATAAGATAAAATCTAACTAAAATAACAATTCTAGAATAGTGTCTTGCATGTATTGATAATTATTTTGCTTAAAAGTCTTTTTAACGGATGGCCAACGTTAGAACTCACCTTAATGCTACTTGCCGGACCAAAGAGTTAGATAATAGGAAAAGAATTATCAACATAGATTTAGTGTGTACTATCTAATAGGCTAATATTGATTGGTACGAGGTAATAACTTAGTCAACTATCGAATACAATGCTTAATATGAGGTAACGGTAAGGGTTAGTGTAGCAACACATGTAGCCACACCAATGTGCGAAGTGAAATTTTCTAGATGCCGGACCAAGGATTTAGAAATAGATAACTTATCACTTTGCATGCAAGATACTAGGAAAGAATTGTTATAGTTAGAATTATCAAATTAGGAACCTGTGGGGAAAACGTAAACCTTAGTTACTTTCATTAATTGATTAAACTCCAACATTTGAATCTGTTAGGTGTCTACTTTAATTTAGTTAGCTATTTTCATTAATTTAGAAATAAAACCCCCCCTTTTATTGTCTTTATTTTCTAAGAAAATAATTGACTAAATAATAGTGATTGAAGTTAAGTCTGAACTATTTTCCTCGTGAGAACGATCCTAACCTTATTAGTTGGGTTCTTTACTTGATACGACCGCTTTACTTATTATTTGAGAAGTAAGTTTGAGCGTATCAGAACACACAACCTTCCTTGATATCTCAAGACATCATCCCCCTGAAGGAGAATGACTCATTAAGCTTACCAATAACCAACTCCTTCAACTCATTCAACTCCTTCAATGGTTGATCAAGGTGTTTATTAGACTTAACCTCAACTACCAAAGACGATTCGGATTTATGATGGACCATAAAACTACCATTTGAAGATTTTTCTTATCTAACACCCAAACGAGCCAAACATATGAACATTTCTCACTAGGTCTTTCTTGGCTTCTTCAACATGAGACGGACTACCCATGGTCATACGACTTAGAGCATCCGCAACCACATTGTACTTGCCGGGGTGGTAGAGAACAGTCATGTCATCATCTTTCAACAATTTCAACCACCTTCTTTTCAAAGATTCAACTCCTTTTGAGTAAACACATATTGAAGACTCCTGTGGTCGGTATACACATCAATATTTACACCAAACATATAATGCCTCCATATTTTCAAGGAAAAAACCACGGCCTCTAACTCAAGATCATGAGTTAAATAATTCTTCTCATGTACTTGAGTTAAATAATTCAAATGCGAATTATGTTGTCTTTCAACTGACTTGATGTTATAAATCAAATAAAAAATAATATTTTTATAAAGTAAGCTATTTTATTTTGATAACATTTGATATCATAAGATATGTAAAACCCACTACCCAAACGTGTTAGCTGTGGTACCAATTTTTTACTTTTTAAGCATGAAATTCAGCACCTTTTTACATCTTTTACACCATATTTAACGAGAGTCTCTTTGTATATAAATTTATTTTTAAAAAAATTCTTAAGTGCATTGTACACCAAACAAAACAATGCATAAGAAATAATCTCTGCACAATTAATGAAATCAAAACTAATAAAAATATTACTAACACACTCTATTTAGCATAACTCTTTTCCACTCCAACAAACGACCCTTAAATTAGAAGGTAAGCGAGTCATGAAAGACTTCTCCGTCCTTTGTGTTTTGAGTGGAGAGGGATGTTTTTGTAGGTTCTCATAGCTTCATTTACCAACATACCACTAAACAAAATATGGGTTTCCCTTAAATTGCTAATGTAATATTTGCTGCCAAATCGAACTATTCTTTGTCTTGTTACAATGTTCGCTTGCTCAAACCCTTGTCATTTTTGTTATTCTAATTTTTTAAACTTCTAATATTGGAAACTTGTCATTGAAATTGTTATTAGGCAGGTGATAATTTTACAAACCATATGACAAGCTAATCTTGTGGAACTCTCAAGCCGAAGTGATATAAAATGTGTAGCTGAACAACCATATATAATTTTATTGGTAAGAATAGTCTAGAAAATAATTATAGCTTTTAGCGTTGGTTTCTTAGTAAATCTGTGATAATACATAGGTTAGTTACTTTTTGGAGCGACTTTAGGGTGGTGCTAGTTTGACAGAACCTCGAACACAGAGAGCTATTTATGAGATGGGTTATTCAGTACTAAATCCACTCTTGATGTTTATGGAAGTTTACAAACATGAGGTATAAACTATATGAGATAATAACTATTGATTCAAATGTGTGCTTTGGAGATTTGGTTTTGAGTTTTTCCCTTAAGATGAACATGTTGTCGTTATATCAAAAGGTTATGTGGATTATATGGTTCCTTAGTTTTTTGTGTTGCTAATCTTGTTAAAGATTTACAATGCTGATGTATTGTTATCCTAAAATTATATCCCCCTGTATTGAGATACATCCTTGAGTGCTGCCTGTTATAATTTTTCTTTCTAGTATGCATGTCTTACGCTGCTGATCCTTCGAAGCACAACTATACATTGAATGTTACATGTGGGTTTTCTAGCACCAGTAGGTATTCAGATTGGGTTTCTTCAATTTCTCAATTTCTGTTATGGGCAGCTAAAAACTAGAGAACAATATTTCAATTTCAAAAGTGGTGCTTGAAAATTAAATTTGCAAGTTGGGTTGCAATTTTAGAGTTAAGCAGATACTAAAATATCTAGGATCACTTGATTTTTAATTCACAATATAATAGTTCGTTGTGTATCTCTGAATAAAAAACTATTTTCTATTAAAGGTTAAAATCAAGGTATGATATTGCACTCAAGTCCTCGCTCTACCTACATGATGGGTTCCAGTTCAATATTAGTGAACCAACTTTAGTTGGTTACTGATTGGTGTCAATGATTTTTATCAACGTCCATGCCATTCTTTTTATGAATTCTAAGCAATAAGTAAGCGTGTCTTAATTTTTGAACAGCTTTAGCTATTCTAGTGTGACATCATAATGTGAAACTACATGATCTAATCTTTCTATTTTTTGTAGTCCACAGTTGTGTATCTGTTACTCAGATTTGTGGTTGATTGGGTGGATAGACAAATCATTTACCTAGAAGCTCGTGAAATGGCTATTGTTGTCGGATTCTGTATGCGCGTACTTCAGCTATACTCTTCCCACAAAATCGGCGAGGTAACTTGATCATTAACTTTTCTATTTTTTTAGAACATGTTACCCAATTCTTTTGGCAGATGTTGGAAGAGATACTGACCTTTGAGAAGTAGTCTAATTATTTAATACCTATGTTTGTTACAATGTTACACCTCCAACACACAAGTTTGTGAAATAACGATTATTGAATTCTGTAAGCGCCTATTTCTTCTTTATTCTTTCCACAATATAAGCAAAGGTAATTTTTTCTATCAATCCACTCTTGTATTTTTTATAACATGTTACCTAAAAATTGTTCTAGAAGAAGTTGGAAGAGGTATTGACAAGTGATAAATTATGTAATTATTTCATAACCCTGATAGTTACAATGTTACACCTCCAAAATAAACTATAAAGTGAGTCATCGAACCAAAAATCATTTATTCTTTATTAATTAGCTTGTTTCTGGACATGCTATATAAAATAACAACAATAACAATATACCAAGTGAAATCTCAAAAGTGAGGATTGAAGAGGGTAAAATGTATGCAAACCTCACCACTACCTCGTGAAGGTAGAAGAGTTATTTCCGAAAGACCCTCGGCTCAAGTGCAACAAAGCTAGGTACAAAAGAGGACACAATAAAGAGAATATAGCAAGTAACAAGGTAATAATGCGAAGTCTACTGGAAAGGAGTAGAAAACAATAATAAAAAATTAATTACAATAATACAACTAGTACCATGTCAACTACTAGTCACCCTAAGCAAGACAAGATTACACTATCTGTCAAACTTCTCCCCTAAGCACTTGCAAAACCACTCTCAAATGGTCCATGTGATCACCGTCATTTTTTGAATATACAAAGATGTTGTCAATGAAGACAATGACAAATGAATCTAGGTAACTTAGAAACACCCTATTCATGAGATCCATAAATACCGTTGGGGCATTAGTGAGACCAAAGGACATTACTAAGAACTCATAGCAACCATATCTAGTTCGGAATGCCATTTTTGGTATATCCTCACTTCTAACCCTATGTTGGTGGTACCTCAATGTCAAGTAAATCTTAGAAAAGTAGCTTTCCCCTTGGAGTTGATCAAACAAGTCATCAATTTGAGGGAGAGGATACTGGTTTTCAATAGTGACTTTATTGAGTTGGCGATAATCATTCACATTCTAAGGGACTGATCCTTCTTCTTCACAAACAAAACCGGAGCACCCCCAGGAGAAATACTAAATCTAATGAAGCCTTTGTCTAGTAAGTCATTGAGTTGAGACTTCAACTCTTTCAATCCGGCCATATACATCCAATAAGGAGGAACTGAAATAGGGTTGGTATCCTTTCACATCCCGAGATCATACCCTAGAAGATACGATACTTTTGAAGTGCAACTGCCGTACTTGACCTCTCAGAGGTCTTGTACAAACCCTTTCGTATCGTTCAATGTATATAAACTTATGAAAAGTGGTGCAGAATCAAAAATTTTCACAAACATTTGCATATTCTTTAAAATCTCTTCCATATAAAACTCATAGTAAATATTAAGTCTCATTCCATAAAATCTTTGATACAAGAGTACTTGCGACACGGCCCATACACTATAGAAATATAGTACTACTAAGTATACTACAATACTTGAAAAGAGAAACAAAAGACATCTACTATGCCCACGAGTCAAATGAGGACATACTTCAACTTGCTTGAACAATCTTCTAATCCAAGCTTAGCTCTCCCAAAGCACCTTCACCTATGAATCACTTTAGATATAGATAAAAACATGGAATTAGTTCAACCACATGTAATAAGTATGACATTATGCATAAAAATAATGAAAACAGATATTTATTGAAAATATGCACCTTTTGATTTAAATATCATAATATAATCATAATAACAACATTCAAGAACTTAAAAACACATAATAAATCACTTATCCAATTTATATCATTTTAAGGCAACTTCACAGGGAACAACTACACTATACAGTGAAATCCTTCACTATTACAATGAATTTTCTTAACTTCACTTTAGACACCTTCTAGCATGTAATCCCCTCAGTAAAAGCTATTCTAAGGCTCACTTAAGTAAGACAAATAGAGTCTGCCCATACAAGCTCTCTAGGTACAACTAAATGATCCTTAAGACCACCTATAATGAGATCAATACACACTTACAAGGAACCACACATATGAACATGAGATTCTTCTACCAAAGGCTATCAAAAGACTTACTCAAGTAAATCCAGAAGATAATGTCCATGATTGAACTCTTTAGGATTACCTAAATAATCCTTAATACTACCTAAGTCTTAGATGATGTCTACATAATCAACCATCTTCCCTAACTAGAGTCATTCTTAAGAATTATCTATTTAAGATACGAAGTGAGCATTCCTATGCCCCCTTCACAACTTGACTAGACAACCCTTAACTACTCCAGATAAGTAATTATTCTTTTAATATGCTTTCTTAACTTAAGTCATTAAATTTATTAGTTCATTTAAGACTCATTCATCACATAAGGATATTCAAGTAATGGTCTTAGATAAGACCTAGGGACTCTAACTAACGCCTTTAAAGCGTATTGTGTAATGTCTCGATAGCATCCCATACTACCACCTAAACTTCATAGAATTTCTCTAATGGAAATAGGTATCCCATATGATGAGAATAGGTAATAACCGACATATACAATGATAACTAAACATGGAATTCGGAGTTCTAACCTACTCCGATGAGGGTATTCTACTTTCCAAGGGTAGAACTAGGACACATCCCATGTAGACACATGGTTAAGGATTTTGAAGAGATTTTATGTACTCTTGTATCATTCTCACATAGAGATACACTGTACTCTAGTCTCCGTCTCAAGTAGATGTACTTCCCTACACATACTCACTCGGTGCTAGCATTTGTTCTCATAGAGTCATTGGCATTAAAGGTTTATACAAATGGGTTCCGTATATACTTCATAAACCAATCACATGCACCCTACCAAAGAGGCCCACTTGGGATACCACACAATGGCAACATAGATAGCTCATCATGACTTTCCTAATGATGATATGATTCCATTCCAGCCAATCAACCTAAGTCCATCATTAATTACATGAAGGGTACCATTACGGCTCTCGAATTCAAAGTTCATAACCTTATCACTAGGTTTATGATTCCACATACATGACCTTCTTAACATCATTTAAGGTCCCACATATAATTCATTCGTACATGACAAGGGTGCACTAAGCTTAACTAGTCAAGACATCTCATATTCACATATCATTCATACATGTATAAGGTTAGGGACATGAGTCTATTAAAACAAGACACAACAATCTCTACTTCAATACATATAGCATATTATTCTTTGAAACACTTAGGAATCACCCTTATTATCTTTATGTCATCCTATACATAACTATAACATCATCAATATAACCACCATAGACTCATATAGACAAGTAGGAACAATTATACATCAACTCTAAGACTACACTCATAAACACATAGTCATAGTCTTACATGATCACCTAATATAAATAGGTGAACACATACTTTCACATTAATAACGTGTAGATAGATATGCTCATACTTCACATAAATCAACTACACAAATCATCATAGTACTTCAAGTAGTGCTGACGAAGCCATAATCATCATATACATAAAGTAACACCGATAAGGTCACATCAATTGCAAGTAAAACACCTAACATCGCCACCATAAGTGTACCACACCAATAAAAACATAATTGAAGTATAACTAAAATAAAATAAAGAGAATAAAGGCAGCGTACCACCAATCCATGCTCACCACTTCAACCCATAGCTAAATCATCCAAAGCAATACCATAAGACCCTTACACATGGCCATGACATCAATTCAACACAAAGCTATGATAATCAATGAATATAAGTCAACTTAATATAGATTTATCAATCTAAGACAACCTTTACATAAATTGAATACAATTCTTACATCATTTAATAGCCCATAGTAAACTTAACTAGAATTCATAAGCATTAATACAATATCACTTAATCCATAAAGTAGTCAAAAAATAGGATTCATCAATTACATGGGTTCATAGGTTAATTGAGTAAAAATCATCTAATTAACAAAAATGTAGTTAACATACAATGCTTTAAAACCTTTGATTCAAGAACCCACAGATAGATCATAAAATTGGACAATTCATCTTTGAAAACATTAGAAAACTCTTTGAATGTTGGGATATTTGATGAATAGAGTTTCAAGGATAAATAACAATACCTCAATGAATCTAAGCCTCTAATTTTATGATGAATCACCACTCAAATTTCCAATCCAAGCCCTTCCTTGAGTTTTGGCTCCAATGAAATTCTTGAGAATTTCTAAGGAATTTTGGGTTTGGATATTGAAGAATGAATTATAAGTGTTAAAAGTTTATAAACATGTTTAAAATACCCAAAAGACCCTTTAGGAACCTCCCAAAGTCTTATTTGGAAGTTGTGTCGATTTACAACTTCACCCCTAGACATTACAGTAAGCTGCGCAGGAAAAGAACCCTCACTGACTGTTCCAAATTACTGGTCGTTTCCCATCTAACAGACCGTTTTGTTGGTCCGTGGTTTGGTAATGAGGTTGGTATTTGTCTGTTCTCCTCCCACGCACAAGGGTTAACCGACGACACTCATTTATAGGGCATCGACTGTCCCACGAGCTGTATACTTCCTCTGTTGTTTGGGGCTGTCTTGGCAGTCTTGGCTTCAAGGAAAGGTCCTTCCTCAAGGACCTTTGGTTGTTCCTTGGGGAATTTCACTGGACGTTTCCAATACAAATATGTTTGTATACGAGTTTAGTACCTCCCACATCAATTTCGTCCAAAACAAACATATAAAACTTGATGAAACATGCCAAGACACATAAGGTCGTTTCAAGGCAAATCTTTCGAACGTCATGGACACTCTTAGACGTTTGACCTCCAAACTTCACGAAACTTGACGCACTTCCTATAAACACTATAACTCATATAAGTAACTCATTAACTCATAAAACACATATAAGTATATAACCACATATGAGGCACATAGGTGACTTAGTCGTCGAACGCCCATTAACGTTTCACTTCCAAATCACCTAAAACTCTAGACACTGCCTCAATACCACATTATAGACCATTTTATGACCTTATACCCTCATTAAAACCATAGTCTCTATTTTCACCTAAGTCATTTTCGAGGAATTATAATCTCCTCTACTTGGACAACATTCGTCCTCGAATGACACTTGCCCCTCTTCGAACACTTCCAAGAATAGAGATTCAAATACCATCTCATGAACATACCATATAACACATTATACACTACAAACATATAAGACAACATCACGTTCCTTATAATCAAGAGACTCACAACACAACAAGATACTATAAGAAGCTCTAAAACTCATCATGCTATAAAACTCATATCCTTCATTCTAAATAGAAAAAACTCATTTTATATTCATTATCATGATCATATAAATCTGTAATAACCACATTACAATAATTTTTTGACCAAAGAATGAAACAGTGAACATGCTTAAAAAAATCCAAAAATGCGACATTTTGACAATTCATGATGGAAATATGCTAATATGAAAGACAAAATCATATAAACGCATCTTACAACATAATCATAACTTCATAAAATGCACAATGCAAGGAATCAATGAAATTTAATTTCAACGAGACCCCTAATCACAATGGACATACAATATACTTCTATGACTTTCTACTCTCAAACTTGAGTTGAATAGAAGAGATGAGACACTAAATCAAAACTCCTTTACTCACCAAACTACCCACTTAGAAGGAACTCATACTCTAAATAAACAAAAGAGCTTACCATTATCATCACCCAAAGTTTTTGGAGGAACTTGCTTGGCCTTCCTTCCTCTTAGTTGCAAAAATATGACAATCTCTCCTATTATGTCATTTCTTACCACAATCAAAGCAATTCCCAGTACCAAGTAGACACTCCCCATAGTACCTCTTCCTACAAGTAGAACATGTAGGTTTGCCATTTTGAGAACCACCTCGTTTCTCAAATTTCACCCTAGGAGCACTAGGTCATCTTGAGTTTGAGCGCTCTTTTTGAACCTAAGTTGATCTTGATCACTAGATCCACTCCTCTTCAAGATCCTTGCACTTCTCCTATGTTTGGACGCTTCAACATTCCCCTTACCTTGACTAAGGTCAACGAACCTCCCAATCTTCACATTCCTCCTCACATGGAGAAAGTACTTCCCTAAGAATGTCCTCTTGAACTCCTCCTACTCTATGGGACCTGACACAATCAGCCTATTATCTTTCCATTGAGCGTACCACACTTGAGAAACCTCCTCAATTGGTATGAAGCTAACTCCGCCTTCTCCCTAGAAGTCACCCCCATGACATTCAATACCTTGTACACTCAATATATGAACTCTTGGGATTATCTCCCCCTTTAGAGCCAAGAAAAATAGGAGGATTCATCCGCACAAATTCTGCCAACCTAGAGGTCATAGTGTTTTCCACAACATTCACTCTAGGTGCAAGACCCATATACACATGGGTAGTCAAAGCTTGAGCTAAAGTGATTAAATCCTCTCTAGTCTATCCATTGGTCATGTATGGGGGAACCACCAGAACCTCACTGCCTTCACCTACAATAGGGACTTGATCACCTTGAGCACCTTGGGGAACTTGCTGAACTTGAGAAGGAATCTCCTCATTCACATCATTCTCCTCAATTCCCCTAGCCGGTGTCCTCCTCGTATACATCTTCATAGAAACACAAGGAAACCCATAAGAAAAGAGTACTCACAACTTTTACTTTACGACATGACATAAGAGTAAAAAAAAGGGAAACTCTATCATCCTATAGCCTCTCTCCCATAGATATGTTGCAACTCACACCGATGGTCAACACTTTACTAGACGTGACTTGATGAGACTCTTTGATACCTAAGACCACTTTCATAACCTATGCTCTGATATCTTGTCACATCTTGAGACCACACCTAGAGGATATGGCACTCTCAGAGTTCTATCGGCGTTCTTGACCTCTAGAGGTCTTGTACAAATCCTTTCGTATCGTTAATAGCATATAAACATATGAAAAGTAGTGCGGAATTAAAACTTTTCACAAACATTTGCATAGTCTTTAAAATCTCTTTCATATAAAATTCATAGGAAATACTAAGTCTCATTTCATCAAATCTTAGACACAAAAGTACTTGGGACACGATCCATACTTAATAGAAAATATAGTAATACTAAGTCTATTACAATACTTTAAAAGAGAAATAAAAGAAATCTATGCCCTCGAGTCAAATGAGGACATACTTCAAATTGCTTGAACGATCTTCAAATTCAAGCTTAGATCTCCAAAAGCACCTTCACCTATGAATCACTTTAGAGATAGATAAAAGCATGGAATTAGTACAACCACATGTACTAAGTATTACATAATGCATAAAAATCATGAAAATAGACATTTATTGTAAATATTCACCTTTTAATTTAAACATCATAATATAATCATCATAACAACATTTAACAACTTAGAAGTACATAAGAAATCACTTAACCAATCTATCACATTTTTAAAGCAACTTTATAGTGAACAACTTCACTGTACAGTGAACTCCTTCACTGTTACAGTAAAGTTTCTTAACTTTACTTTAGACAACTTCTATCATGTAATCCCCTCACTAAAAGCAATCATAAGACTCACTTAAGTAAGACAAAGACAGATCACCCATACAACCTCTCCAAGCAAGCCTAAATGATCCTTAAGACCACCTATAATGAGATCAATACACACTTACAAGATACCAAACATATGAACATGAGATTCTTCTACCAAAGTCTATCAAAAGACTTACTCAGGTAAATCAAGAAGATAACATCCATGAATAACCTCTTCAAGATTACCTAAATAAGCCTTATGACTACCTAAGGCTTAGCTCATGTCTACATAATCAACCATCTTCCCTAACTAGAGTCATTCTTAAGAATTATCTAGGTAATATACGAAGTGACCATTTCTATGCCCCCTTCACACCTTAACTAGACAACCCTTAACTACTCTAAATAAGTACTTATTCATTTAACATGCTTTCTTAACTTAAGTCATTACATTCATTAGTTCATTTAAGACTCATCCATCACATAAGGTCATTCAAGTAATGGTCTTGGATAAGACCTAGGGGCTCTTACTAACGCCTTCAAAGCCTATTGTGCAATGTCTAGATAGTATCCTATACCACAACATAAAATTCATAGAAATAATCTAATGCTAATAGGTATCCCATATGATGAGAATAGGAAATAACCGACATAGACCATGATTTCTAAACATGGAATACATATTTCTAACCTACTCCGATGAGGGTGTTATAATTTCCAAGGGTAGAACTAGGACATATCCCATAAAGGCACATGGTTAAGGGATATGAAGTGATTTTATATTCTCTAGTCTCATTCTCAAGTAGAGATACATTGTACTCTAGTATCCATCTCAAGTAGATCTACTTCCCATAATATACTCACTTGGTGTTAGCATTTCTTCTAATAGAATCATTGACATTAAAGGTTCATACAAACTGGTTCCATATATACTTCGTAACCCAATAAAATTCACCCTATCAAAGAGTTCCACTAGGGCTACCATACAACGGAGACATAGATAACTCATCATGACTTCCCTAAGGATGATTTGATGTCGTTCTAGCCAATCAAACCTAAGTCCATCATTTATTACATGAAGGATACCATTACCGCTCTCAACTTCAAATTTTATAACCTTATCACTAGGTTTATGGTTCCACGTACATGAACTTCTTAACATCATTTAAGGTCCCACATATAATTCATTCATACATTAAAAAGGGTGCACTAAGCTTACCTAGTCAAGACATCTCATATTCACATATCATTCATACATGTATCAAGTAAGACTAATTTCATAAACACATAGTTATTGTCTTACATGCTCACCTAATATAAATAGAAGAACCCATACTTTCACATTAATCACATGTAGATAGATATGCTTATACTTCACATAAATCAACTACATAAATCATCATAATACTTCAAGTAGTGTTGACGAGGCCATAATCATCATAATACATTATGAAATGCCGACAAGGCCACATCAATTTCAAGTAAAGCACATAACACCGCCACCATGAGTGGACCATACCAATCACAATATAATTAAAGTCTAATTAACATAAAATAAAGAGAATTATGGCAGTGTACCACCAATCCATTATCACCACCTCAATCCATAGCTATATCATCCAATTTAATACCATAAGACCCTTACCCATGGACAAGAACATCAATTCAATAAAAAACTATAATACTCAATGGATATAAATCAATTCAATATAGATTAATCAATCTAAGACAACGTATACATCAACTGTATACAATTCTTACATCATTCAATAGCCCATAGAAAACTAAATTAGAATTAATAAGCATTAATACAATATCACTTAACCCATAAAGTAGTCAAAAACTAGGGTTCATCAATTGCATGAGTTCATATGTTAATTGAGTTAAAATAATCTAATTAACAACAATTAAATTAACATACAATACTTTAAAGACAATTCATCTTTGAAAACATTAGAAAAATCTTTGAACGTTGGGCTCCTTGAAGAATAGAGTTTCAAGGATCAGAAACCATACCTCAATGAATATAACCCTCCAATTTGATGAACAATCACCACTCAAATCTCCAATCCAAGACCTTCCTTGAGTTTTGGTTCCAATGGAGTTCTAGATAGTTGTAGGGGATTTTGGGTTTGGATTTTGAAGAATGAATTCTTCTAAGTGTTAAAGGCTTATAAACATGTTTAAAATACCCAAAAGACCCTTTAGGAACCTCCTAAAGTCTTATTTGGAATTGGGGTGATTTTACAACTTCACCCCTAGACATTACAGTAAGATGCGCAGGAAAACAACCCTCACACACGATTCCAAATGACTGGTCATTTTCCAACCAATGAGCCGTCTTGTTGGTATTGTGGTTTGGGACTGAGGCTGGTCTTTAAATAATATATTTCCACGCCTAAGTGTCAACCCATTACACTCAGCGACGGGGTTTTGAATGGCACGAGCCTTCTACTGCCTCCGTCGTTTGGGGTTGTCTTGGCAGTCGTGGCTTCAAGAAAAGGGTTATTCCTCAAGGACCCTTGGTTGGTCCCTGGGGACTTTCACCCAAATGTTTCCAATTAAAATATGTTTGTGTACGAGTTTAGTACCTTCCACATCAATTTCATCCAAAACAAACACGTAAAGCTCGACAAAACAAGCCAAGACACACACGGTCGTTTCAAGGCAAACCTTTCGAACAACATGGACGTTCTTGGACGTTTGACCTCCAAACTTCATGAAACTTGACGCAATGCCTATAAATACTATAATAACTTATATAAGGACATAATTAATTCATAAAACACACATCATAAGCATATAACCATATATGAGACGCATAAGTGACTTAGTCATCGAATGCCTTTGTCGTCCCTTCACGTTTCACTTCGAAATCACCTAAATCTCTAGACACTTCATCTATACCGTTCGGGGGGGATTTTGGGAATATAATTATGAAAGACCACCAAAAATTCCCTTACTACTGTGATTAAATTAGTGGAAGGATTTTCGAAGTCTAAATATTTGAATTTTACAATATGGTATGGACACTTTTTTGAGATCATTTTTCAAGCCTTAAAACAAGAGATAATACGACCTCTAGGAATAGAATTTCCCCCCTTTCACTCTAACATGGGTTCATTTGAAAAATTGTACTTGACAAATCTTGTTCTAAAATCTATGGAAGCAAAACAATCATGCAACCAATCTATTTCCAAAATGATTTCAAATCGACCATATCAAGCTCTACTAATTCAACATGAGTAAATCTATTAGGCAATATTATAGGACAATTTCTATATACCCTATTTGCAACCACCGACTCAACTACCGGGGTAGTTACTATGAAAGGTTCATTTTGGATATCAAGAAAAATATCAAACTTTCTAGCTACGAAGGGAGTAACAAAAGATAATGTATCACCCGGATCAAGTAAAGCATAAAAATAAATAGAGAAGACTTGTAACATACCGGAAACCACATTGGGAGAAATATCTTGTTAACCTAGATTGAAGTTCATAAAAGCGATTCTTCTCTGGAGGATCCACATTAGAACAACTAGCTTGAGCTTGCCGCTGCCTTTGTCTTGCCCCTTCAAATTAGGTCATCCCTTGTAATAGTACGAAAAACTAAAGCCTAACATGAGAGTCTAAGAGTTGTAACACTGTTATTAGGCCTAAAATAATGAATATATATAAGTTAGGAGGTGTTGGAGTTAAAACATCAAGGAACATCCACGACGTCCGGTGAATTTGTATCTTGGACTAGTGTAATGACTTGATGTTTTTAAGGAAGAAACTAAGGGTTAATCATGGTGAGGCAATGATAGTGAATCTAGGTTACTAAGAGTTGATTAATAAGAAAGGCCAAGTGAGGATTCCTTACCTTCAAGGTCAAGGCAAAGCCAAGAGCCCAAGGCTGTCCAAGAAGGAAGGCTACTGCCTCATTCTTTACGAGCATGACCACAACTCACTGTCATGATCACAGACAAGGTGCGGGGATCGTAAAGGTTACTTTGACATGGGGTAATTGAGGTCATATGACCTATACACTGTCCAAGGTACCACGAGTCACTTCACGACTCGTGGTTCACACTTGACGGAAGGAAGGGTTGGGTCGTGAAAGTGCTTTAGACAAATGAGAGTATTTGGCAAGGCATTGTGGAGCTACTGCATAAGATCACCAGAGCCACTTGGCGGGGCTTGGTGCATCTTCACAAAAAGGATCAAGGTGCTCCATGGTCCTGCTTTTGTGAGAAAAATGGAGGGGGGCTTTTTGGAGGAGCTACTGCTTCACTACTCCACGACCACCACCATGGTTTGTTGTGCACTTCACTGATTGTTAAGTGGGGCGTAGTGATGGACGGGGGCTTCACAATAAAGTTAAGTTGGACTTTACTTTTGGAAGTTCTAATTAATGGTGGGTAGTTTGGATATGTTGGGGGTGGAATATCTATTGAATTTAGGTCAATTTTCAATCAGTTCCCAGTCCAAAAAAAAAAGCTCAAATTGAAAACCAAATTGCTCTCATTTCTCTCTACTTTCTCTGTCTCTATTCATCCTCCATTGAAGAACAAGAAGCTTGAGGAAAAAGAAAAAGTCTCCAAGGTTTCACTCAATTTTTGTGGGAAAAGCTTCATTAAGGTATGTATTCTTCACTCTTGGGGTTCGTTTCCCCAAGAGGTCCTCTCAAAGTTGAAATTCAATTACCCAAATTCTTAGGGTTTTTGTCTATAAAAGGGTTTTCTTCTAAAGTTGAAATTAATGATTGATTGTGTTGAATTATGATATCCTATGACTAATCTAGTGTAGATTATTGTGTAATTTATATTAATTGTGGGAATTGTTTTATATATATATTGTCCTTTCCCCAATTTCCCTAAACCTTGGTTCTTATTGTGAATTGAAGGGGAATTATGAATGTATTGATTGTTGTGACTATCCTATTAAATCTTGGGACTTCCTAGAGACATGTATTCTTGGGATTAGACTTAATTGTTAAAGTATTCACGATGAACCCTTTTCCCTTATACCCTAGGGTATAAATTGAAGCTGATTGGGATGGTGATGATACAATTAGCTTAGTATTGTATTTATTACTATTGTATATTGTTGTTACACCTATTGTTGGGTGGAATTGATTGGTTGATGGTAAAACCATGAATGATGGCTTATGAAGGACATTGGGTAAGCCTTGTGATCACAAACCTTTACTTCAATTATGATTACTTGTGTTTAGTGATGAAACTATATTAAAGTATACCTTATGATAAGATTGATTAGGGTTGTATGATGTTGAATTGAAATGTCTTGATTTATGACTTGTGAGTTGTTGGCTAAGATGTAATGATATAAGGTTGGTGATGAATTTTCTCTATGCCTTATTATGATATGGTGATGTAAATGTGCTAACCTCACATGTGTGAATCGTATTGAAAAGACAATACTATGACTATGAATATATAATGGGTTGACCCTATGACCTAAACTAAGTTATAATTATTAATAAAAGACGTTTCAAAAAGGACTCTAGCTTAGCACCGAGTGAACTTGAAGATGAGGGGTGGCACCATCCCAATGTGGAAGGTTGGGTTTCTCCATAGTCCTCATGAGGTGGATAACCTCACGTCCTAAAGGGAATAGAGTGATGCTTCCATCTATGCCTATAAGTTTAATAAACTATGTTGCCCTCATAGAAATACTAGCTAGTGGATCCACCTTAAAATTCTATGTTCATGTTTGGTTCTACCTTGGCAAGTAGACCACCTTCCGTCAGTGTAAGGTTTCACAACACCGGATTTCACACTTAGTTTATGTGGTCTATGTCGGTTAAGGCAAGTGTTCCCAAAAGGTAAAATGAAGTAATAAAGTGAACTCTAACTAGGATGACCTAATGGGTTTGACTTGGACTAGATAGGGGTATGTGACACTACCTATACATTACACTAGTTAACCTTGAAGGAAGTCTTAGAAGGATGTTCTTATGTGTATATGTTGATCTTACATGTTCATGACACTATCTGATATTCGTTCACTTATGGACATGTGGTTGGAATCTATTGCTAAAGTATGATGATGTTAACTCTTAAGGATATGGTATGTAAAGTTACACATTGCTTATAGTTCTTGTTGGGTTTACTTGGCTGAGTGAGGTTATGAGGCCTTACTTAGTCATTACACTAGTTGACTGAATGGGGGGTGTATGAGTGATGGTGTTGCTTTGCTTGTAATGTTATGAACTCTTATATATGATTGTTGATATCATAACTTGGTGATACAGTTGTCTTGATTATGTGCTCAATTTTGTTGATTTGCATGTTGACTTGACTAGACTTGGTATTGTTGGTCTTTTGATATACAAGGTCTTGACTTAATGAATATGTTCTATTGACCTGTATTGGTTTATGAATGTGCATAATGTGTTTTCAATGTAAATTAGCATGCTTAATTGTAATTTCCCCCTTTTGCATGGTTTCTATGTTGTTTGTTCATTTGTGCCCATGCCTAGTAAAAGTGATGTGCTAACCTCATTTCTCCCTTTGTCCCAAAAATTTTAGGTTCCGATCCTTGAAGGGTTCGTTAGCATTTGCAAGGAAGGCTTAGAATCATTCTCCAAGTGGGTATGTCCTCAAGTCCGAGGATGATACATTGTGTTTACTCTAGCTATGGTTATTTGTTTAAGTCTAAAGATGATCATTTCATTCATTTTGTTTCATAATATTGTTGTAATCTCTAAGTGGAATTTCTACATTTGTGTAATGGCTCATGCCGATATGGTTGACTGCATTTCGATGGTTTAATATGAGACATCCATTTTAAGACTATGTAATCTTCTTATATGAAGGGTCTATGTATACTTGATATAAATATATTATGTGTAAGCGAGAGGTCTAAGTAAGACTCATGAAGTAGTGCAAATGAAAAGTTTAAATTTTTTTGCATTTTTGAATTATGAATGTAATGATGTATGCTAAGAGTCTAGTCCTAGTCCTCTCCGAGAACGACGAAGCCGATTACGTTTAGGGGGTACTTCCCAGGTGTGACAGACTTAGTATCAAAGGACGAGGTTGAATATCCCTAGAAAAGTTGTCTCATTAAACGACGTCTATGTAGTTTCTTATTCGTAATTGTGAAGTGCGCCACACTTATGAATGAGAGACTATGTGATTCTTAGAAACTCTCATCTTCTTGTATTCCAACGTCATGCCTCTATAGTCTTGTTAT
The DNA here is from genome assembly GCA_027704765.1 of Solanum habrochaites. NCBI lineage: Eukaryota > Viridiplantae > Streptophyta > Magnoliopsida > Solanales > Solanaceae > Solanum > Solanum habrochaites. The sequence continues at coordinate 23,710,487 of JAKWJA010002500.1, read as the reverse complement.
GTGCTTTCACCTAAAATTTGTATCGTGGTTATAAGTATGAATACTTGAAGGGTAGCGGCACGAAGTGCCGAAGAAGGCATTGCTAATGTGTGGGATAATGACAATCAAGCTCCTCCACAAGACAATCAAGTGCCTCTACTTGAAGAAGTTGCTATGGGTGATCAAGTTCCGGTTGTTCCTCCAGCGATGTACGATGGAGAGATAAGGTCGGCTTTTATTAATTTGGCCTAAACCATGACCTCTCAAGCCAATGCCGTCACTTCTCAAGTCCAAGCCATGATGGCCCAAGTAAATAGGGAGGTTGAGCCTCGAGTGCCTTAACATGGTAGCAATATGGCCTCTCATGTGAGAGACTTTACTAGGATGAACCCACCCATGTTCTTCGGTTCGAGATCAAATGAAGACCCTCAAGATTTTCTCCATAAGGTATATAAGATTATCTATGCTATAATGGTGACTTCAATTGAGAAGGACGAGTTGGCGGCCTATCAACTCAAAGATGTGGCCAAAACTTTGTATGTGAAATGGAGGAATAATAGGGCACTAAGAGGTGGTCCAGTGACTTGGGAGATCTTTAAGAAGGCTTTCCTTGTTTTTCCCTAGAGATTTAAGGGAAGATAAGGTAGAAGAATTCATCACTTCATCAAAGTGGTATGCGTGTACTTGACTATTCCTTGAAGTTCACTAAATTGTCAAAGTATGCTCCATCCTTGGTGTCTAACCCAAGGGATGAGATGAGTCAATTTCTTGATGGGTATTCAAAGACTTGTTTACAAAATGTAGTCCGACTATGCTACATGATAATATAGATATCTCTTGTCTCATGGTTAATGCTTAACAAGTGAATGAAAGTATGCTAATGAGGAAGAATATAGAGGCCATGAGGCCCAAGCCTTATGAAAGTGAATCTTCATAGGGTAGGCTTGACATTCAAAACAAGCCTAGATTCAACAAGAGGATTTCTAGTGACGTTCCTTACAAATTTACAATGGCTCGTGATGATAGGGTGACTAACCCTAAGCGTAAAAAGTGAAAAGGTACTATTTCACCTAGCAAGAAACTAAATTGTGGAAAGTGTAGCAGGAATCATTATGGTGATTGCCTAATTTGGATGGACAATCGATATGGGTGTGGCAAGAGTTGCCATAAAATTAGGGATTGCCATTATTTGAAGGGGCAATACAAAGGTAGTGGGCAAGCTAAAGCAAGTGGTTCTAATGTTGACTCTCCAAAGAAGAATCGTTTTTACGATTTTTGATCTAGGTGTGAAATAAGAATTCTCCCGATATGGTGACCAATATGTTACAAGTCTTCTTCTCTTATGTTTATTACTTGATCCGGGTGATACACTATCTATTAGTCTTCTTTTATAGCTAGGGAGTTTGATATTTGACCTGATATTGTAAATGAACCTTTCATGGTATCTACCCTAGTAGGTTTGTCAGTGGTTGCAAAGAGGGTATATAGAAATTGTCCTATAATGTTTCCCAATAGAGTTACTCATGTAGAATTACTGAAACTTGATATGGTTGATTTTGATGTCATCTTGGGGATGGATATGTTGCATGATTGTTTTGCTTTCATTGATTGTAGAACAAGAGTTGTCAAGTTTAATTTTCTAAATGAACCCGTCTTAGAGTGGAAGGGAGGAAATTCTATTCCTATCTCTTGTCTTAAGGCATCCCATTGAGTCCTTCCCGTAGTGAGGAAATTTCTGGAGGTCTTTCCTAATGATCTTCCGGAAGTTCCTCCCCAACCAGAAATTTATTTTGATATTGACTTGCTAGCAAATACCAACCCCCTTTCAATCTCTCCTTATTGGATGGATCCGGCTGAATTGAAAGAGTTAAAGGGTCAACTCAATGACTTACTAGACAAAGGATTCATTATACCTATTATTTCTCTATGGGGTGCTCCAATTTTTTTGGTAAAGAAGACAAATGGGTCCCTTAGAATGTGCATCGATTATTGACAACTCAATGAAGTCAGTATTAAGAACAAGTATCCTCACCCTCGTATTGACAACTTGTTTGATTAACTCTAAGTGGAAAGTTACTTCTTTAAGATTGACTTGAGATCAGAGTATCACTAACTTAGGGTTAGAGGTGAGGATATACCAAAAATGATATTTCAAACAAGATATGTTCACTATGAGTTCTTAGTAATGTCCTTTGGTCTCAATAATGCCCTTGAGGCATTTATGGATCTAATGAATAGTGTGTTTTGAAGTTACCTAGATTCATTTTTCATTGTCTTCATTGATGATATCTTAGTATATTCAAAAAATGAGGGTGAAAACATGGACCATTTTAGAGTGTCTTTGCAAGTACTTAACAAACGCCCACTATATGCCAAATATAGCGAATGTGAGTTTTCGTTGAGGTCGGTGGAGTTTCTTGGTCATATCATTTCTAGTGAGGGAGTTGAGGTTGATCCAAGGAAAATCGAGGGTGTGAAAAATTGGCCTATACCATTGAATTCAACTGAGGAGTTTATTGGGTTTAGCGGGTTATTATAGGAGGTTTGTGGATAGTTTTGCGTCTATTTTTCTCCCTTGACTACCTTGACCCAAAAGAGTGTGAAATTCAATTGGTCGGAGGCATGTGAAAGAAACTTTGAAATTTTGAAAGATAAACTTACTTCCACTTTGGTATTGATCCTATCGGAGGGTACTAAGGGTTTTGTGGTATATTAGGGTGCATCTTGAGTGGGCTTTGGGTGTATTCTCATGCAACATGAGAAAGTAGTAGATTATGCCTCTAGAAAACTCAAGGTGCATAAGAAGAATTATCGAACTCATTATCTTGAGTTAGCGGCTATGATATTTGCCTAGAATATATGGAGGCATTACTTGTATGGTGTTCATGTTGATGTGTATACCGACCATAAGAGTCTTCAATATGTGTTTACTCAAAAGGAGTTAAATCTCCGACATAGAAGATGGTTGGAATTGCTGAAAGATTATAACATGAGTGCCCTCTATCACCCCGACAAGGCTAATGTAGTTGTGTATGCTCTAAGTCATATGACCATGGGTAGTGTGTCTCTCGTGGAAGAAACCAAGAAAGACCTAGTGAAAGTTTTTCATAGGTTGGCTCGTTTTGGTGTTAGGTTGGATGATTCCCCATATGGTAGTTTTACGATTCATCATAACTCTGAATCATCTTTGATGGTGGAGATGAAGTCAAAACAACACCTTCATCAACCATTTATGGAGTTGAAGGAATCGGTTCTAGGTAAGCTAAATGTGTCATTATCCTTGGGGGGGATGGTGGTTTGAGGTACCAAGGAAGGTCCTATGTTCCCAATGTTGATGAGTTGAGAAATCGAATCCTTGAGGAAGCTCATGGTTTCCGTTATTCCATCCATTCGGGTTCTACAAATATGTACCATGACCTTAAGAAATGTTTTTGTGGGAGGTCTTGAAGAGAGACATAGCAGAAATTGTTGCAAAATGTCCCAATTGCCAATAAGTGAAAGCCAAGCACCAAAATCCGGGTGGTTTATTTCAAGAAATCAATGTTCCCACTTGGAAGTGGGAATACATTAACATGGATTTCATAGTAGGTTTGCTCGAACTCAAACACAACATGACTATATATGGGTGGTTGTGGATAGGTTGACCAAGTCCGCTCATTTTATTCCATTCAAGTCCACTTACTCGATGGAGGAGTAGATGATATTGTATATTGTCATGATATTCCGTTATCCATCATATCTGATAGGGGTGCACAATTTACATCTAGGGTTTGAAGGTCATTCCATAAAGGTTTGGGTACAAAGGTGAAGCTAAGCACTTCTTTTCATCCCCAAACGGATGGCCACACAGAACATACTATTCAAACACTTGAGGATATGCTCAGAGATATTATAATTTACTTCAAGGGAAATTGGTATAAACTTTCCTTTGGTTTAATTTTCTTACGGCAATAGTTACCATTCATCTATATCTATGGCTCCTTTTGAAGCCTTGTATTGTAGGAGATGTAGATCTCCGATTTGATGGTTTGAACTGGGTGAGTCTTCACTTTTGGGTCCCGAATTGATTTATAAGACTTTGAAGAAAGTTCATATAATAAGGAATCTCTTGAAAACAGCCTATAGCCAGCAAAAGTCTTATGCCGACCATTGGAAGAGAGACTTAGGCTTTGAAGAAGGTGATAAGGTGTATCAAAAATTTGACCTATGAAAGGAGTGGTGAGATTTGGAAAGAAAGGGAAGTTGAGTCCTCGTTATTTGGGTCCTTATGAAATGTTGCACATGGTTGGCAAGGTTTCATATGAGTTGAGACTACCTAGTGAGTTGGCTTCAGTTCATCCGGTGTTCCATGTCTCGATGCTTAAGAAGTGTACCGGTGATTACGGGTCCATCCTTCCTATTGAGGGTGTAGGTGTCAAAGAGAACCTCTCCTATGAGGAGGTTCCAGTTGAAATCCTTAATATACAAGTAAAGAAGTTAAGGAACAAAGAGGTGTCTTCCGTAGAGGTGCTATAGAAGAACCACCTAGTTGAGGGTACAACATGGGAGGCCGAGGACGACATGAAGTCCCGTTACCCTCATCTATTTAATAACCAAGGTTAGTTGTTCCTATTTATCGTGAAAAGAATGATTTCATTAGAAGTTTCCATGTTTTTTTGGCAAAATATTGAAATATATGCATCGTTACAGTGAATAAGCATGCCTAAGAATGAAACTTATTTGGAAAATGCTCTTTGCCTTGATTTGAACTTATTATGTACTAGGTATGTTGTTGCCTTTATGTAATGATTTTCACCATGTTGATAGTTTGAGTTTGGCATAATTGAATCTTTATTGATATGTCGAACTCATGTTGTTGTGAGAAGGAAAATTCCTCATGTTTTGATTTTGAACTCTTATGTTTAGTAATTGAAGTTTTGAATTTCTGTGTAAATGCCATGATTCATTTGAAACTCATGTCGATTATGTATGTTGTTGTTTGGGATGCTTGATTATGTATGTTGTAGTTTGGGCTGCTTGTATTGAGTCTACTCCTTTTCCTTCAAAAGATTTTAGTGTCATTCAGGGACAAATGTTCCTAGAGGTTGGGGGGGGGGGATAATGTAAGAATTCGAATATATAAAGCCTAACATGAGAGTCTAAGAGTTGTAATACTGTCATTAGGCGTAAAATAATGAATATATATCAATAGGAGGTGTTGGAGATAGAACATCAAGAACGTCCTGCACAACCCCCGTTTTGGTTAGAGAGTGTCCAAAATGGACCCTTTGCCAAAATGTCTATGTGTCAAACGACGGTGGCCATCGACGCCTCATCAATGGGCATTGTTGGTAGACAGTGTTCTTTTGAAAGCTTTTTGCCAAAATGAAAGGGTCCTCCTCAAGGACCCTTTTTTTGATCCATGGGAATTCGTACCTGGATGTCTTGACTATAAACCAACTTTAATACGTGTTAGACACTTTTTCACCAAATTTCATCATTTTCCGACTCTTAAAACCTTCTCAAATAGACTAAGGCACGCTAGCGCCTTTTGAACAAGTTTTCAGATGTCATGGGCGTTTCTGACGCTTTGATTCTAAAACTTTCTAAGTGACTTATATACATTATATTTTGCCTTAAAGCACTGTAACAACTCTTAGAATCTCATGTTCGGCTCTATATTAGGCTTTAGACTTTCGAAGAATTACATTATCCCCCTTTAGGAACATTCGTCCCCGAATGAAACTAAAATTCTTTAAAAGTAAGGAATAGAATCAAGACTAGCAGCCCAACCAACAACATATCAAAAACATGAGTTACAATTCAAATCAACATATCAACATAACCACATGACCTTTTACACAATGCAACTCAAAACATCACATAAGAGTTCAACATTTACTACATGCCTATTAACTTATGTCAAAACATTCTTCAACACATATCAACATGCTCAATACAACTCATGAAGGCACAATATACCAAAATACACAAAATAAGTTCAAATCAAGTAAAAAAAGCTTTTTTTTAAAAACCTTTCATTTTTATAGGCATAATTCCTTGTAAATCACTGTACCCAACATATACTTTAATATTTCACCAAAAAATAATGAAACTTCAAATAAGCTCATTATTTTCACTATAAATAGGAACAACTGACCTTAGTTATCAAATAGATGAGGGTAATGGGACTTCATGTCGGCCTCAACCTCCCATGTTGCACCCTCAACTAGGTGGTTCTTCCATAACACCTTTATGGAAGCCACCTCCTTGTTCCTTAACGTGCTTACTTTTCTATCAAGAATTTAAACTGAAACGTCCTCATAAGAGAGGTTATCTTGCACATCTAGACCCTTAATAGGAAGAATGGACTCTGGATCACCGATACACTTCTTAAGCATGAAGACATGGAACACCGGATGAACCGAATCCAATTCACTAGGTATCTCAACTCATATGCAACCTTGACAACCCCGTGGAAAGTTTCATTAGGACCCACATAACGAGGACTCAACTTCCCATTCTTGCCAAATCTCACCACTCATTTCATAGGTCATATTTTTTGATACACCTTATCACCTTCTTCAAACTCTAAGTCTCTCCTCCTATGGTCAGCATAAGACTTTTGCCGACTATAGGCTATTTTCAAGCGATTTCTTATTATATGAACTTTCTCCTAAGTTTTATAAACCAATTTGGAATCCAAAAGTGAAGAATCTCCCACTATAAACCATCCAATTTGAGACCTACATCTCCTACCATTAAAGGCTTCAAAAGGAACAATAGATATAGATGAATCATAACTATTATTGTTAGAAAACTCAACCAAAGGCAAGTGTTTATCTTAGGTGTCCTTGAAGTCAATTATACAAGCTCTAAGAATATCCTCAAGGGTTTGAATAGTACGTTCCACTTAACTATCCGTTTAGGGATGAAAACCGGTGCTTAGTTTCACCTTTGTACCCAACCCTTTTTGGAATGACGTCCAAAACTATATATTAATTATGCACCCCTATCTAATATGATGGATAAAGAAATACAATGGAGACACATAATCTCATTTATGAAGTTTTTTGCATAATCCTCCACCAAGTATGTGGATTGACGGGAATAAAATAAGCGGATTTGGTCACCTTGTCCACAACCACCCATATAGAGTCATGTTCATTTTGTGTCCGTGGAAAACCTAACACAAAATCCATATTAATGTCTTCCCACTTCCTAGTGGGAACTTGTATTTCTTGAAGTAAACCACCCAACTTTTGGTGCTCTACTTTTACTTGTTGACAATTGTAACATTTTAAAGCAAATTCTGCTATGTCCCCTTTTAAGCCTTCCCACCAAAAACACTTCTCTAAGGTCGTGATACATCTTTGTAGAACCCGGATGGTTAGAATAACGGGAACCATGAGGTTTGTCAAGAATCAGGTTTCTCAAATCATCAACATTGGGAACATAGAACCTTCCTTGATACCTCAAGACACCATACCCCCTAAGGAGAATGACTCATTAAGATTACCAATAACTGACTTCTTCAACTAATTCAATCCTTCAATGGTTGATCAAGGTGTTTCTTAGACTTCACCTCAACTACCAAAAAGATTATTCGGATTTATGATGGACGATAAAACCACCATTTGGAGAATCTTCTAATCTAACAACCAAATGAGCCACCCTATGAACATCTTTCACTAGGTCTTTCTTGGCTTATTCTACATGAGACACACTACCCATGGACATATGACTTAGAGCATCCGCAACCACATTGGCCTTGTCAGGGTGGTAGAGAACACTCATGTTGTAATCTTTCAACAATTCCAACCACCTTCTTTGTCGGAGAGTAAACTCCTTTTTAGTCAACACATATTGAAAACTATTGTGGTCCGTATACACATCAATATTTACACCAGACAAATAATCCCTCCATATTTCAAGGCAAATACCACGACTACTAACTCAAGATCATTAGTTGGATAATTTTTATCAGGTACCTTAAGTTGTCTAGAAGCAAAGACTATTACTTTCCCATGTTGCATAATAACACACCCTAATCCTACTAGAGATCCACCACAATATACAACGAAGCCCTTTGTACCCTCCGATAAAGTCAACACTAGAGGCGGAGGTAAGCCTTTCCTTCAAGATTTGGAAGCTTTTTTCAAATTCCTCCGACCATTCAAATTTAATACTCTTTTGGGTCAAAGTAGTCAAAGGAGATGCAATGGTCGCAAAAACATCCACAAAATTCCTATAATATTCTGCTAGACCCAAGAAACTCCTAATGTAGGTTGGAGTCAATGTCCTTGGACATTTTTTCACCACTTCAGTTTTCCTTGGATCAACCTCAACTCCCTCACTAGATATGATATGACAAAGAAATGCCACCGACCTTAACCAAAACTCACATTTGCTATACTTGGTAAATAATTGGTGTTCCTTAAGCACTTGCAACACCACTCTCAAATAGTCCACCTGATCACCCTAATTTTTTGAATATACCAACATGTCTTCAATGAAGACAACGACAAATGAATCTAGATAACTTGGAAATACCCTATTGATGAGATCCATAAACATTACCGGGGCATTAGTGAGACCAAAGGACATTATTATGAATTCATAGTGACCATATCTAGTTCAAAATGCCATTTTTGGTATATACTCACCTCTCACCCTAAGTTGGTGGTACCCCGATCTCAAGTGAATCATAGAAAACTAGCTTGCCCCTTGAATTTGATCAAACAAGTTGTCAGTCCGAGGGAGAGGATACTTGGTTTCAATATTGACTTTGTTGTGTTGTTGATAATCAATTCACATTCTAAGGGGCCCATCCTTCTTCTTCAGAAACAAAATTGGAGCACCCTATGAAGAAATACTAGGTCTAGTGAAGCCTTTGTCTAGTAAGACCTTGAGTTAAGACTTCAACTCTTTCAATTCGGTCGTAGCCAGCCGATAGGGAGAAACTTAAATAAGGTTGGTACCCTGTCACATATCGAGACCACACTCTAGAAGATATGGAACTCTTGGAGTACAACCGGCGTACTTGACCCTCTCAGAGGTCTTGTACAAACCTTTTCGTATCGTTCATCTCATATAAACATATGAAAAGTAGTGCGGAAAAACATTTGCATAGACTTTAAAATCTCTTTCATATAAAACTTATAGGAAATACTAAGTCTCATTTCATCAAATCTTAGACACAAGATTACTTGGGACATGACCCATACACAAAAGAAATATAGTACTACTATTACAATACTTAAAAAGATAAATAGAAGACATCTATTCCCTCGAGTCAAATGAGGACATACTTCAACTTGTTTGAATCATGTTCTAATCCAAGATTAGCTCTCCAAAAGTACCTTCACCTTTTGAATCACTTTAGAGATAGATAAAAGCATGGAATTAGTAAAACCACATGTACTAAGTATGACATAATGCATAAAAATCATAAAAATGGAAAGTTATTGGAAATATGCATCTTCTGATTTAAATGTCATAATATAATCATAATAACAACATTTAAAAATGTAAAAACAAATAAGAAATAACTTAGCTAATTTATCAAATTATTAAGACAACTCTACAGTGAACTACTTCAGTGTACAGTGAAGTCCTTCACTGTTATAGTGAAGTTTTTTAACTACACTTTAGACACCTTCTAACATGTAATCCCCCCACTAAAAGATATCCTAAGACTCACTTAAGTAAGACAAAGAGAGACCTCCCATACAACCTTTCTAGGAACACCTAAATGATACTTAAGACCACATATAATGAGATTAATACACACTTACAAGACATTAAATATATGAACATGAGATTCTTCTACCAAAAGCTATCAGAAGACTTTCTCAAGTAAATCAAGAAGATAACGTCCATGATTGACCTCTTCAAGATTACCTAATTAATACTTAAGACTACATAAGACTTAGATCATGTCTACATAATCAACCATCTTCCCTAACTAGAGTCATTCTTAAGACTTATCTAGTTTAGATTGGAAGTGACCATTCCTTTGCCCCCTTCACACCTTAACTAGACAACCCTTAACTATTGTAGATAAGTACTTATTCATTTAATATGATTTCTTAACTTAAGTCATTACATTTATTAGTTCATTTAAGAATTATTCATCACATAAGGACATTCAAGTAATGGTCTTCGATAAAACCTAGAGACTGTAACTAACACTTTTAAATCCTATTGTGCAATGTCTAGATAACGTCCCATGCCACCACATAAACTTCATAGAACTTATATAGTGCTAACAGGTATTCCATATGATCAGAATAGGCAATAATCGACATAGACCATGATAGCTAAACATGGTATTTGGAGTTCTATCCCACTCCGATAAGGGTGTTCTACTTTCCAAGGGGTGTTCTACTTTCCAAGGGTAGAACTAGGACACATCCCATGTAGGCACATGGTTAAGGAATATGAAGGGATTTTATGTACTTTAGTCTCATTATAAAGTAGAGTTACATTTTACTCTAGTATCTGTCTTAAGTAGAGATACTTCCCGTAACATACTCACTCGGTGCTAGTGTTTGTTCTCATGGAGTCAATGACATTAAAGGTTCATACAAATGGGTTCCATATCTACTTCATAACCCAATCACATTTACCCTACCAAAGAGGTCCACTAGGGATACCATACATTGGCGACATAGATAGCTTATCATGACTTTCCTAAGGATGATGTGATGCTATTCCAGTGAATCAAACCTAAGTCCATCATTCATTACATGAAGGATACCATTACGTCTCTCGACTTCAAAGTTCATAACCTTACCACTAGGTTTAAGCTTCCACGTACATGACCTTCTTAACATCATTTAAGGTCTCATGTATCATTCATTCATATATGACAAGGGTGCACTATGCTTACCTTGTCAAGACATATCATATTCACATATCGTTCATATTTGTATCAAGTAAGGAACACAAGTCTACCAAAACAAGACACAACATACTTTTCTTTATTACATATAATATATCATTCTTTGATGCATTTAGGAATGACCTTTATCATCTTTATGTCATCCTATACATTACTATAAGATCATTAACCTAACCATCATAGACTCATAAAGTCAAGTAGGAAGAATCATGCATCAACTTTAAGACTACACACATAAAGCCATAGTCATTGTTGAACATGATTATATAATATCAATTGAATAACACATACTCTCACATTTCTTCACATGTATATAGATATGATCATAGTTCACATAAATCGACTTCACAACTCATTATAGTAATTTAAGTAGTGCCGACAAGGCCATGATCATCATAAAATATAAAGTTACACCACCAAGGCCACATCAATTGTAAGTAAAGCACATAACACCGCCACCATAAGTGGACCATACCAATCGCAACATAATTGAAGTCTAACTAACATAAAATAAAGAGAATTAGGGAAGCGTACCATGAATCCATTCTTACCACTTCAATCAAAGTTAAATCATCCAATTTAATATCATAAGGACCTTACCCATGGCCATGAACATCAATTAAATACAATTATCACAATAATATATGAATCTAAGTCAATTTAGTATAGATTTATCAATCTAACACCAATTAGACATCAATTGAATACAACTGTTACATTAGTCAATAGCCCATAGAAAATTATATTAGAATTCATAAGCATTTAGTCAACATCAACTCAATTAGATTAATATTCAATAGATCTAAGAATATGTAATACTCAATTGATCAAATTAAAATAGCCTGTTGTCACGACCCAAAAGTATCCGCTAGAAGTTAGGGAAAACCCTTGGGTCATGACCGGGCGTACTTGACCCTTTTGGGTCTTGAACAAGATCTTAACTATCGTTCATTACATAAGGCATGAAAACTTGTGAGAAATTAAAAAATTTCACGAATAAATTAATAAAAGGAAATCTTTCATAAATACTTAAAGAATATCATTGTCACAAGCCAACTTAAGACACGACATAATATCTTAGGGACATGACCCTTTACATTATAAGAAAATACATAATAAGTCTTTAATTTAATAAATTAAGAAAAAGACTATTCCCTCGAATATATGTGGACATACTTTGCCTTGAGAGTAACTTTCCCAATCTTCACCTTCTAGTCTTGAACCTTGTTTCAAAAAACCTATACTTATAGAGTATAGAAAGTATGGGGTTAGTACAAATGATGTAATGAGTATTGCATATGCGAAAACATGAAAAAAGGGACATTTTAGTATAAAACACATTTTCATGAAAATTAGGGTAAAACATTCATGAATATAGAAGAAAAACATCATAAGGAACATCATTTAACACTTAGATAAGGATTCCCAAAATTTTAAACCAAAGGAAGCAAATTACAGTAAAGTGACCAAAATTGTAGTGAACTCATTTGACCTTTTCAATGAACTAAAATGACTCCAAAGTGGTGAACTTCCAAAGTATTTCCAATGAGAAAGTAAGCTCATTTCCATTTGACTTTCCCTAACTAAGGTCATTCTAAGACTCACTAAGGTAAGACATAAAGGAAGTACGCATAGGCCTTCTTCAATACACACTAAAGCGACCCTCAAGACTACCTCCTTTTTGGCATACTCACCTCGGGAGAACAAGCACCCACTCAATGTCAATGCAATAGAAAACACCCAACAACACACAAAGAATTCCCTTTTGGAATGCCTAATTAGTGCAATGAGTAGATGGCGTCCCATACCACCACCTACCCTAAGTAGTACACTCTTTTCGAAGACTTGATACCAAGTCTCCCCTTTTGGAAGGTCCTACCAATTGAATAGATAGATAGCGTCCCATACCACCACCAACCCTAAGTAGTAAGTTATTTTGGGAGACTTATTTCATTCAATTCAAATAAGAATCACTAAGACTCCCCTTTCGAAATGCCTACCTAGTGTAACAGATAAATATCGTCCCATTCCGCTACCTACCTTAAGTAGAACACTCCTTTAGAAGACTTTATACATTCATTGGTGTTGTGAGAGGTTAGATTAACCTACATAGACCATGAGAACTAGACATGGAGTCCCGATATTAACCCCTATCGTATGAGGGATCCTAACTTACCTAGAGTAAGGTCATTCTTTTTAGCTTTTACATGGCTTTCCCATTAACTACACCTATGGGGGGGGGGGCATAGTTAAGGAATAAGGATATTGTTACTATGTGAATCATTATACACTAATGAGGAGTACTCATCTCAACAGGTACATTGGAATACACCATCTCAACTCACGAAGTGTAAACAACTCTTCTTTATATCATCTCGGTATTAGACATAACCCCCATGAATTCTAAACATTATAATCTATAGGTTAAGGATAACTAGTGAACCCCACATCTCAACTCACGAAGGGCATTCATCCTACGATCTATCTTATAAATCTCTTAAGATGTAGTAAGGTTGCTACTAAACACTTCATCTGAACTCACGAAGAGTGTTCACCCCAAGACTCCCCTTTCGGACTTAACTTAGCTTCATTCATTCATTCAAGTGTGAGTGTGTGTACATGTGAAAACACCTTGCTCATAAGAATAATTTCATTTGTATTAACTTCTATACATGATTTAGACCTTCATTCATCAAATCACACACTTCACGTGCTTCACATAATCATATACTTCATTTAGACATAACCTAAGAAAAACATGCACTTCAGGCTTCACAAAATCACCATACAAGAACCACATTCATTACCATTTCCCTTAACATATTAAGAATTCAAAGCCACACTGACAAAACATATTATGCATAACCAAATTCATCAAGTAAACACCTCCACTAAGAAGGTGAACCATCCCACTCAAAAGCAATTTATGATAACAATTATACACTAAAAGAAACTCACCGTTTAACCAAGTCATCACCACCTATATCCAATTTCTCAATATTTCATCATAATAAGGCCCTTATGGAAGTGGATAAATCATAACAAAAACACAAGAAGAGAAAAGCGCATACCCTACATAAACATGTCTTTTTAACCAATTTCTTAAGCTAAAAGTTTGAAATATGCATAACCATGAGTTAAATAGGGTTTTGACATTAATATAATCAATTTTTACTAGAATAAATACATTGGATTATTAAAACACGTTTACAATACGAACAATTCTTAAAATCAAAGATAGAAGAAACTAGAGTTTGAAAACCCTTTTTAAAATCTTTTGAAAATGACTCCTTGAAAGGAAGAGGGTTCAAGGATGGAAACCATACATCAATGATAAGGAATTCCACTAATTTTTGTGAAGAAATACGTCCAAACCAGCCCTCATTGCCTTCCTTGAGTCTTAGCTCCAATGGTGACTTTGAGGGAGTTTTCTTTCGAGAGGGAGTTTGAATATTTGAACTGAGGGGTATTGTATAGGTCCAGGACTTAAAACTAATCTAATATAACTTAGAAACCCTAAAAATATCATTCTAGGATACTAAAATACTTGGGGTGAATTTACGCAAAACACCCCAAGCTGGCAGCAGGTGAGACAACTTCTGCAGGCCCCCATCGACGCCTCTCAACGATGGACCACGACGTCCCATTAATTAGGGATCGTGTTTTGGCTCTGCAACTGTAAACCTGACGATGGACCAGGTCGATGAGCAGTCACCTGGTCTACTGGACATCGACTTGCTCGTCGATGGACACTATTTTTTGAAGTTTTTGTCTTAGAGTTGGGGTACTCTTCTAGGGCCCCTCATGGGTCCTAGATGGTGTTGTACCAAAAAATTAAACCCCCAAACATTTCTGTATAGGTCTTAGTAGCATCACACATCAAATTCAAGAAAAACTAACATGTAAAACTCACTCAAACACCTCAAGACGCAAGAACACTTTCAAAAGCACACCTTCGAAATGTCATGGACGTTCTTGCACGTTTGACCTCAAAACATAACCAAACTTCACACACTGCATAAAAACACTAATATAACTCATTTAAACACAAAATTAGATCAATAAGCACTCATGAGGCTCTAGTTCACCTTTGTTCGTTTTAGGGTGTTACACCTATAAACCATAAAATCATAATCTATACATAAATCAAGAGTCTATAATAATAATCTACACATGAATTCATTAATATAAAATATTATCACATAACCCATATTTTAGTCAAATTGAGATATTTTAGAAGGCCAAGGGTTCACGGAGAATTTCATTGGAAAAAATAAATTATACATCAATAATATCATATTTTAATTTTTGAAAACATTTCATGCAAGAACCCAAGACTTACAGTAGAAATTAGACTTTTTCATCTTTGAAAATCATCTTTGAAATTGAATCTAAGGTGATATCAAGACTTATATGAACAAATAAACCTTATTAGAAGATCCAATGATAATTTAAGAAGAAACTCCATTGAGGATCCATCATAAAACTCTATCTTCACCTTGAGCTCTCATGGAGGTTCTTTAAGAAACTGTGGAAAGGAATGGGTTTTGATTTAGGTGCTAGGGTTTAAGTGAGAGTTTTATGACTTATATACTCTTAAAATACACATAAATAACCAAAATAACTGTCCTCCTATTTTATAATACATGGGGTGAATTTCCCAAAAACCCCCAAGTCTTAAAAGAAAACTGGCAGAAAATTTCAGCACCATCGACGCCCAGCAACAACGGTCCGTGGGTGAGACCACGCCCAATCGATGGGGTCCGTTGGTTGATTCTGCAGCTTCTTAAACTTCAGATGACATGGATCCATTGATGCCGCCCATCGATGGACCGTCTTCTATTCGACTGGCCGTCGTTTGCGGTAGTCGATTGCCACTGTCTGGTAGTGTTGAGCTCCAAGTTGGGGTCCTCCTTCTAGGGCCCCTTGTTCGTCCTAGGTGGAGTCGTACCCAGACATTAAACCTTTAAGAATGTACTTCTATGTATTAGGAACATCTCCAAACAAGTTCAACATCAACCAAGCCACGCGACATGCTAAAATCCATCAAAACTCACAAGGACGTCTAAAGGCTACCTATCAAACGTCACCGGAGGTTTGACCTCCAAAAATCAATAAACTCTACATTATGACTCTAAACACTATTATAAACCATATAAAGACCTCATAAACTCATTACTCACTCAAAAGTACATGAAAATACATAAGCCATATAGGTGACTAGTCGTCGAACGTCTTGGTTGTCCCTTGATGTTTGACTTCTAACTTCACCAAAATATTGAGACACTGCCTCAAACATAATTTAAAACTATTTTAGGACTTCAATACTTCATTTCACAAACATTAGGCCCTAGTTTAACCTTATTCATTTTTGGAGGTGTTATACTATACCTATACATTTCACTAGTTAGCCTTGAAGGAAGTCTTAGAAGGATGTTCTTATGTGCTTATATGCTTATAAATGTAAATGTTATGTATATTTTGATCTTACATGTTAATGACACTATGTAATATTGGTTACAGTTTGAACATGTGGTTGGTCTCTATTGCTAAAGTATGATGATGTTAACTCTTAATGATATGGTATGTAAAGTTAGTCATTGCTAATAGTTCTTGTTGCATTCACTTGGATGAGTGAGGTTATGGATCCTTACATAGTTATTGCATTAGTTGACTTAATGGGGGGGGGGTTGTATTAGTGATGATCTTTCCTAGGTTATAATGTTATGAACTCTTATATATGGTTTTTGATATTATAACTTGATGATAGAGTTGTCTTGATTATGTGCTCAATGATGTTGATTTGCATGTTGACTTTACTAGACATGGTATGGTTGGTCTTGCGATGTACACGTTCTTGACTTAATGAATATGTTCTATTGACTTGTATTGGTTCTTGAATGTGCATAATGTATTTTCAAAGTAAATTAGATTTCTTTAATGAAATGTCCCTGTTTAGCATGATTTCCATGTTGTGTGTGCATATGTGCCCATACGTAGTACAAGTGATGTGCTAACCCCATTTCTCCATTTGTCGCAAACATTTTAGGATCTTGTTATTAAAGGGTTCGTGACCATTTGCAAGAAAGGCTTTGAATCATTTTTTAAGTGGGTATGTCCTCAAGTCCGATGATGATGTCTTGTTATTACTCAAGCTATGGTTCTTTGTTATAGTCTAAACATAATCATTTCATTCATGTTATTTCAATAAATTATTGTAAGCCTTAAGTGGCACTTCTACATTTGTGTAAGGGTTCGTGCCCATATAGCTGACTCTGTTTTGATGGTTTAATATGAGACATCCACTTTAAGCCTACTTTATGTATCTTACCTATATATATATACATATACATATATATATAAATATAAATATAAATATATATATATATATATATATATATATATAAATCTATGTGTGTGAGTTCCATAAAAGGAGAAGACTATGTAATCTTCTTATACGAAGGGTCTATGTATACTCGATATAAAGATATTATGTGTAAGCGAGAGATCTAAGTAAACCACATGAAGTAGTGTAGATGAAAAGTTTTAAATTTTCTACCTTTTTAACCTATGAATTTAATAATAAATGCTAAGAGTCTAGTCCTAGTCCTCTCCGAGGACGATGACGCTGTGACACCTCTAAAATGACTTAGGTGAAACTAGATCCTAACATGTTCGTAATAAGGGTCTAAAGTACTAAAATTGTATATAATGTTGTAATGAGGTAGTGTCTAAAGATTAGGTTCATTGGAAGTCAAACATCAAGGGATGACCAAGACGTTTGACGACTAATCACCTATGCGTCTCATGTGTGTTTATGTTCTTATATGTGTGTCTCATGATCTCATGAGGTGTTTCTATGATTTATAATAGTTTTTATAGGAAGTGTGTCACGTGTCATTAAGTTTAGAGGTCAAATGTACAAGAACGTCCATGACGTTCGAAAGGTTTGTTTAGAAATGACCTTGTGTGTCTTGTTATGTTTTGTCAAGTTTTATGTATTCATTTTGAATGAAATAGATATGTGATGTCCTAAATTCATATACAAACATATTCAGGTTGTAAACGTCTAGGAAAACATCCCCAAATACAAACCAAGGATCCTTGAGGAAGGACCCTTTACAAGAGCCGAAGCTGTCAAAACCAGCCCAACCTACGGATAGCAATCAACTACAAGTAGGTCATTGGACGCCCCGTAGGTGGAGGACGTTGGTTGAAACTTAGGCTGGTGGAATTTTCCTTCCAATGACTACCATCTAACCCAAACCACAGACCAGCAAGACGGTCTGTTGGTTGGGAGACGTCCCACCGATGGCCAAGCGTCGATGGTACCTACAACCTGCGCAGTTCACTATTAAATGCAAGGGTGAATTGGTAAATTCAACCTATGTCCGAATAAGAGTTTGGAAGGTTTAATAATAGTATTATAGGTATTTTAAGTGGGTTTATAAGACCTAAGTACCTAGATGAATTCATTATTCTACAATAAAAACCCAAAATTCTCTATGAAAGTCTCTAAAACTCCATTGAAGCCGAAACTCAAGGAAGATCTTGAATTGAAGATTTAATTGATGATTGTTCATCAATTTAATTTTTTAGATTCATTTATGTATGGTTTTAATCCTTTAAACTCTCTTCATTAAGGAGCCCAACTTTAATGTGATTTCTAAAATCTTCTTAAGATGAACTTGTCCAATTTCATAATCTAGCCATGAGTTATTTCATAAAACGTTTTAAATCATTGATTATTGATTGAATTGATGTTATGTTTATTATATTAACCTAAAATATTCATAAACCCATGCAAAACATAATCTCTTCAAATTGGCTATATTTTGGATGTGATGATCTTGCCTAAATGCTTATGAACATTAGTGTAGTTTTCTATGTGCTATTGAATGATGTAAGAATTGTAATGAATTGATGTATATGTTATATTATATTGATAAATATATATTGAATTTATTGAGGTTCATTGAGTATTATGATTTTTGTATGGAATGATGATAATGGCCATGGGTAAGGGACTTTTGGTATTGAATAGGATAATTTAGCTATGGATTGAGGCGGTGAGAATATATTAGTGGTACGATGCCCTGATTCTCTTTATTTTATGTAATTTAGGTCTTGAATTACGTTGTGACTTGTATGTTCCACTTAAGGTGGCGGTGCTATGTGTTATAATTGTGAATGACGTGACCTTGTCGACATTACTTTATGTATTATGATGAGATGGACGTGTCAGACACTACTTGATATATTATGATGGTTGTGTAGTGGAATTATATGAAGTATGATCATGTAAATCTACTTGTGATTAAGGTGTAAGTATCTATTCTTCTATTGATATTGTTAGGTGATCATTTTAGACTATGACTATGTCCTTATGTCTATAGTCTTAGAGTTGATGCATGATTCTTCATACTTGAATATGTGAGTCTATTATGGTTTTATTAATGATGTTATAGTAGTGTATAGGGTGACCTATAGGGATGTGGGTTATTCTTATGTGGTTCTAGAATGATATGCTATATGTGATAGAGTTAAGTATTATGTGTGTCTTGTCATGGTAGACTTGTGTCCCTTACTTGATACATGCATGAATGTAAATATGAGGTGTATTGACTTTGGATTCTAAATCCTCTAGTCTTGTATATATTAATGATACGTGGCCTTGAACATTGTGAGGAGGCCAAATGTGGAGACCTCAACCTAGTTGAGAGGTTATGATATCCTTGAAGTCGAAAGCCGTAACGGTATCATTCTTGTGAGACCAATGAACTTAGGGTTGGTTGGATCGAACGACATGAAATCATCCTTAGGAAAATCATTAATATATCCTCTCCATCATTGAAAGGAAGCCCTAGAAGACCTCTTTGGTAGGGTGAATGTGATTGGGTTATGATCTAGATATGGGACCTCTTCATGTGATCCTTTATGTGATTTACTCTATGAGGACGAAGGCTATCACCGAGTGAGTATAATAAGGGAAGTATCTCTAGCTAAGAATGAGGCTAGAGTGCAAAGAAAACCTTCATATTCCTTAACCATGTGCTTTCATGGGACGTGTCGAAGTTCTACCATTGGAAAGTAGAACACCCTCCATCGGAGTAGGTTACAACTCCGGATTCCATGGTTTGCTCAATTAGAATTTCATGAGTATAATGCGTTCATTACAATTCATTAAAGTGAAGTTAGCAAATTTGCATATCACTTCAGAATAAGGCACATTTGTAAATCATTCGCCATCCTTATAACATTTACATCTTAGCCAACACCTAACATACCATAGTCAAGACATTTAAATTCAACATCATACAACCCTATCAATCCTAATACAAGGCATACTCCAATACAACATCATGACTTAATCACAATTAACCATATTAGAAGTAAAAGATAGGGATCACAAGACTTACAGAGTCTCCATCATAATTCATCATCAAGGTATTACCAGCACCCCTTCATTCAACCCAATTAGGGTATAAAATCATAATCATTCAATGAACAACATGATAACAGGTATGAAAGAATCACTACATCATAATCGAACAGTAGTTCATAGCTTAAGACAAGAGACATATATCAAATTAATAATATAAATCAATAACTCAAGAATTAGAATGATAGGACTATAATTGACCCTAATTCATTCATTATTGATACAAGTATATCATCTATCAATAATTCAATCAATAACCAAGTCAATTGAATCATCATTACACAATTCGTACGAAAATCACAACCTAGGGTTAAGGGGTAAGGTCATCTTCTACAAAGTAGATCAAAACGTCAAGATATATAATAATTAAGTTAGAATACACGTTAATATATTCATAATATCCAAAATAAATCATAAAATAATCAATTCAAAACATTAAATTCGTATTGACTTTAAATGCACTTGAAAACCCAACTTTTGAAATCAATTTGATGGAACTCTTTGAGGAAAAAGGTCTCAGAGGTGAAAGAGATCTCATACCTTGATAATTGATGAATATTGATGGAGGAAATTGTCCCTTTTAATCCCTTTAACCTACCTCTATCTTGGTCTTCAATGGGGGTTTCTTTTGGAGAGAGAAAGAAGATATAAGGAAGACAATTTTTGGACTGTTATGACATTTTTGTTAGTCTTAATTAAGTGAGGACTTTATATAGGTGGTTAAACAAGTTAATTACACCTCCCCTAAACCCTAATTATATTTCTAACTAATACTATTAATTAATTAAATTAAATGAAAACATGCAGTAAAACCGGTCCCCATAGATGATACCAGGATTGTTAGCTCGTGGGTCAATCGACGACCAGTCCTCACCTTCCGTGCTGCACATTCGTTGTTTGATTCAGAGAGTGGTACAAATGTACCATTATCCAAAATGGATAAGTTTTGGTCAACGGATGGCATTGACGCCCAGTCGATCAACGTACGCCTCGTTCATTCCCTTCATGGGTGCACACTGCCCAGGCAATCTTTGACCCCAAAATGCAAGGTTTCTCCTCAAGGGCTATTGGTTGGTCCTTGGGGAGTCGTGTAGGGACGTTTTGACTATGAATCATCCTAAAAACTTGTTAGACACCCTTCCACCAATTTGTATCATTTTCCAACTTCTAAAATCTAGTCAAATAGAGTAAGGCACGCTAGTACCTTATCGAAATAGTTTCCGGATGTCATAAACGTTTTGGTTTCTAGACTTCCTAAATGACTTATATCCATTAAAATATACCTTCAAACAGTGTCTAGACCTTATGAATCTTATGTTAGGCTCTAGAAAACATCTTGGATTTTCAAAGTGTTACATTATCACCACCCTTATGAGCATTCGTCCTCGAATGACACTAAAAATCTTTTGAAGGAAAAAATAGACCTAAGACTACAAGACCAACCAATAAACAATGCATAACAAGATCAATCACATCATCTACACAAGGAAATTCAAAAGCTTCAATTACCACACATAAGTCTCAACATTACATTATGAGGAATATCCTTCTCACAACAACAAGATCTCAACATAGTATTTATGAGTCAATTATGCCAAAGTAACACTTTTCTACATGCTAGATATCATTTCATAAAGACTCACCATATCAGAGTGCAACATAACTCGAACAAGCAAAATTTCAAATTATTAGCATACTTCATTGTAAGTCACGCTAATGACATACAAAATGCACATTTTGCAAAACATCACAACAAATCAAAGACACTTTAATTTTTTGTCATTATTTTCCTTAGTAGTAATAACTACTAACATTAGTTATCAAATAGATGAGGATAACGGGACGTCATGTTGGACTCGGCCTCCCGTGTTGCACCCTCAACTAGGTGATTCTTCCATAACACCTTTACGGAAGCTACCTCTTTGTTCCTCAATTTCATTACTTTCTTCTCAAGGATTTAAATCAGAACTTCCTCATTAGAGAGGTTATCTTTCACACCAAGACCCTCAATAGGAAAAATAGACTCGGGACCACCAATACACTTCTTAAGCATACAAACATGGAAAACTAGATGAACCGAAGCCAATTCACTGGGCAACCTTATCTCATAAGAAACCTTACCAAACCTTTGCAAGATTTCATAGGGACCCACGTAATAAGGAAACTTCCCTTTTGTTGCCAAATATAACCACCCTTTTCATAGGCAAAATTTTAAGATACACTTTATTACCTTCCTAAAACTCTAAGTCCCTTCTCCTATTATTGACATAAGACTTTTTCCAACTATAGGCCATTTTCAAGAGATTCCTTATAATATGAACTTTCTCCAAAGTCTTATAAATTAAATCTGGACCAAGAAGTGAAGGCTCACCCACTTCAAAACATCCAATAGGAAACCTACACCTCCTACCATACAAGGCTTTATAAGGAGCCATAGATATCAATGAACGAAAACTATTAATGTAAACAAACTCCACAAAAGGCTAATGCTTATCCCAATTTCCCTTGAAATCAATAATACAATCTCTAAGCATATCCTCAAGGGTTTAAATAGTGCATTCCACTTGACCATCTATTTAGGGATGAAAGTGGTGCTTAGATTCACCTTAGTACCTAAACCTTCTTGGAATGACCTTTAAAACCTAGATGTTAATTGTGCACCCCTATCCGATATGATGGATAACGTACTACCATGGAGACACACAATCTCATCTATGATGATCCTTGCATAATCCTCCACCGAATAAGTAGACTTGACGGGAATGAAATTAGAGAATTTGGTCAACTTATCCACAACCACCAATATGGAGTAATATTGCTTTTGTGTCCGAAGCAAACCTACCACAAAATCCATACTTACGTCTTCCCACTTCCAAGTAGGAACTTGGGCTTCTTGTAGAAAACCACCCAACTTTTTGATATTTGACTTTCACTTCTTGGCTATTTGGACACTAGGCAACAAATTCCACTATACCCTTTTTCAAACCTTCCCACCAAAATACTTTCCTAAGGTCATGGTACAAATTTTTCGAACTCGAATGAATGGAGTAATGGGACCCATGGGCTTTCTCAAGGATCCAGTTCCTCAAATAATCTACATTGGTAACACACAACCTTCCTTGATACCTCAAGACACCATCCCCCCAAGGAGAATGACTCATTAACCTTGTTCAGAATCGATTTCTTCAACTCCATTAATGGTTGATCAAGATGTTGTTTGGACTTCACCTAAACTACCAAAGATGACTCGTTGTTATTATGGTCCATAAGACCACCATTTGGAGAATATCTTAAACTCACACCCACTCTAGAAAACCTATGACCATCTTTCACTAGGTGCTTCTTGGCTTCATCTACCTGAGACACACTACCTATGGATAAATGACTTAGAGCATCCTCAACCACATTGGCCTTTACGGGGTGATAAAGAACACTAAGGTCACATTCCATCAATAATTGCAACCACCTTTTTCGTTGAAGATTTTACTCCTTTTGAGTAAACACATATTGAAGAATCTTGTGGTTAGTTACATATCAATATGAGCCCCATAAAAGTAATGCCTCCATATCTTCAAGGAAAATACTACTGCCACTAATGCAAGATCATGAGTTGGATAGTTTCTCTCATTCACCTTAAGTTGTCCAGAAGCATAGGATATTACTTTCCAATGTTTCATAAATACACACCCTAAAACCACTCAAGATGCATCACAATACACAATGAAACCCTTTGTACCCTTCCTTAAAGTCAACACTAGAGCGGACGTAAGCCTATTTTTCAAGATTTGGAAGTTTCACTCACATGCCTCCGACCACACAAATTTCTTACTCATTTGGGTCAAATTAATCATGGGAGATGAAATAGACGCAAAACCATCCACAAACCTCCGATAATAACAAGCATGACTCAAGAAACTCCTAATGTTGTTGGAGTCAATGGTCTAGGCCAATTTTTCACCGCCTCAGTTTTTCTTCGATCAACCTCAACTCCCTCACTAGTGATGATAGGACCAAGAAATGCCACTGACCTAAACCAAAACTCACTCTTGCTATACTTTGAAATCCTTAAATACTTGTAATAGCACCCTCAAATGGTTCATGTGATCACCCTCATTTCTCGAATATACCCAGATGTCGTCAATGAAGACAATGAAAAATGAATCTAGGTAACTTTGAAACACTCTATTAATGAGATCTATAAATGCACCGGGGCATTTATGAGATCAAAGGACATTACTAAGAAATCATAGTGACCATATCTAGTCAGAAATTCCGTCTTTGGTGTATCCTCACCTCTCCCCTAAATTGGTGATACCCCGATCTCAAGTCAATCATAGAAAAGTACCTTGCCCCTTGGAGTGGATTAAACAAGTCATCATTTAGAGGGAGAGGATACTTGTTCTTAAAAGTGACTTTATTGAGTTTGCGGTAATCAATGCACATCCTAAGGGACCCATCCTTCTTCTTCACAAACAAAATTTGAGCACCCCATAGAGAAATACTAGGTCTAATCAAGCCTTTGTCTAGTAAATCTTTGAGTTGAGCCTTCAACTCCTTCAATACAGGCGGATCCATCCAATAAAGAGGAATTGAAATGTGATTTGTATCCGGTAACAAGTCGGTACCAATTATAATTTCCTATTTGGGAGGAATATCGAGAAGATCATTAGGAAAGAACCTCAGGAAATTCCCTTACTACAGGGACCGACTCAATGAGAGGAATTTCTGAGTCTAAATCTTGTGTTCTTACTATATGGTATAAACACCCTTTAGATATTATTTTACAAGCTTTCAAACAAGAGATGATACAACCTCTAGGAATAGAATTTTCCAAAGTATTCTTGTGTCTATGATTTGATGAAATGAGATTTAGTGATTCCTACGAGTTTTAGGTGAAAGATATTTTAAAGACTTATAGAATGTTTATGAAAATTTTTAATTTCTCAATACTTGTCATATGTTTATATGTGATGAACGGTACAATATGGTTTTTACAAGACATCCAAGAGTTCAAGTACGCCATTTTCACTACGAGAGTGACATATCTTCTAGGGTGTGGTCTTGGGATGTGACATCAACAATGTGCAAGTTCATCATATACATATCATATTCCATCATAAATATACTCATACAAAAGAACATCCTCCTAAGACTTTGTCACATCCGGGTTGACACCCTAGATGTAACCAA
This sequence comes from Solanum habrochaites, assembly GCA_027704765.1. Taxonomy (NCBI): domain Eukaryota; kingdom Viridiplantae; phylum Streptophyta; class Magnoliopsida; order Solanales; family Solanaceae; genus Solanum; species Solanum habrochaites. The sequence continues at coordinate 23,684,991 of JAKWJA010002500.1, read as the reverse complement.
CGTCGTCGTCCTTTTCAAGGACTAACACTATCCTCTTAGTTTCATGTCATTAAATTCAAAGGTCGAAAAATGCTAAAAAATTTAAATTTTTCATTATCACTACTTGGAGGTCTTACATAGACCTCTACATACACATAATATATATATATATATATATATACGTAAAATATTGAATTAGTCTCAACGATTGTCTAATCTCGTACCATCTTAACAAATATCACAATATGGGCATAGTCCTTACATCAATCCATCAAGACCATATATAGGTCATACGAAAGTACAATATTCAATTAAAAAGAAATGAAGGAAAGAGTCAATAAGCTCATAACAAAATCCATAATCTAGATGATGGCATTGCCCTCGAAATTTGAGGACTTACCCAACTTTGATTAAAGAAAGAATCCAAGTCTTCAACAATGTCGCCTTCCAATCTCTTCAACGACTGGAACCTAAAATGTTTGGGGAAAAGGGAAGAAAATGGGGTTAGTACTCTACATATACTAGTTATGGGATCTTATGCACATACTCAAGCAAAATATTCAAAAAGGGACTCTTTAGTCAAAACATGTCATTTTACCCCTTTAGGGACTTAATTCAATGTCAAGTAAGTCATATCAATCAACCAAACATGCTTACTATCTCAAAAAGTAACACTTAACCCAACATACTTGAAACCATGATTTAATACAACCCTAGCATCAAGGAATAATATCACCAAAATGAATAAGAGTCAAACATATCAGAATAAGCAATACAACTACTCACAAGTTTTTATTAAGTCAACAAGTGCAATAATCAAGCAAAGACCTATAACCTTACTCAATCAAGTATCCTCAATAAGAAAACATGACCAATGTCTAACTTTACATATCATGGCATTTAGATTTGCATTTAATCATATATATTATTATTACAACCCAAGGCATATTCATGAATGAAGTAATCAACATATAGTATCAACAATTGACCATGTTCATCATATATACATCATATATTATCATAACAAAAATATATATAAGAACCTCCTCCTAAGATTCCCCTCAAGGCTAACTAGTAAAATATTTAGGTAGAGTCACATAACCCTACCTAGACTAAGCCAGACCCATTAGGTTATCTAACTTAGATTTAAAATCCTTTAATTCGTATTACCTTTTGGGAACATCTTTTTCTAACAGACATAGACCACATGAGCTAGTGTGGAATCCGGTGTCATAAAACCCTACATCGAAAGAAGGAGGACTACTTGCCAAGGTAGTTCCAAACCATCAAACATATCAACTACGTGGATCCACTAGCTAGTATTCATAAGGGGGAAACATAGTTCAAGAACTAGGAGATTTAGTTGGGACCCTCTTTATGCACCATGCATTATAGTCTCCAATTTCAAGAGTAATGTAGTGTTCCTACCTTCCCTATGTGGGAAGGGACACTCCTCTATCTAGTGCACTAGGTGCTAAGCTAGAGTCCCTTTTTAAAATGTCTTTAAGCCTTTAATTATCAATGATAGGTTAATTTAGGCCATAGGGTCTACCCCTTGTATAATCATCATCATTATCAATAGCTCAATAAGAATTGTATGAGTATAAGTCCTTTCATCACAATTCATATAAGTGAGGTTAACAGATTAGCACTTCATAGCATATTAAGGCACATTGATAGTTTTCACCATCCTTATATCACATACACCTTAATCAATCTCACAACATAGTAAAGACATTTAAATTCAACATCATACCACCGTATAATCCTAGTATAAGGCATACTCCAATGTAATATCATCAGTTAACAACAATTAATCACAATTGAAAGTAAAGATAGATGTTCTAAGACTTACCAAGACTTCCTCATAGTTTATCATCATGGTTTTACCATCCACCATAACTCAACCCAAATTGGGGAGAACCATCATCATACAATGATTATCAATAGAATAACAAGGCCCGTTTCATCTCTATCACACAATTCATCTTTAGATCACAACTTGAGACAAGATACATTGGCTAATTTCACATTATAATTCATAACGTAAATAATATTTCAAGAACTAGCATGATAGGACTATATTTTAACTTAATTTAACCATAATAACTCCATAGGATAATAATATAATCAGCAACCAACTCAATTGAATGATCACAATATAATGGAGATCAAGATCACTACCTAGGGTTAGGGATAAAGAATCATATTCTTCAATTAGACCAAAACATAAACAAGTTGAACTAAATGTTAATCTACTCAATATAACCCTAAGAGTTCATTACAACTAAATCCATAACTTCAATTTCGTAATTGAATGAAACCCATAAGAAAACTAAACTTTCTGAAATCTATTTTGAAGGAACCCTTTGAGGAAAGAGTCATAAAGATGAATAGAACCGATACCTTAATGTTTGTCAACAATTTGATGGTGAATTCATCCCTTTCAAGCCCCCAAACCCTACTTGTTGCAAGTCTTTAATGGTGAGTTCATGTAGAGAGAGAAATAAGAGAGTTTATTTGAGAGTTGTTTTTAGGTTAATGAGGGTTAAGGGCATTTATAGAGGGTCTTAATCAAATTAATGAACTCCCTTAACCCCTAATTAAACTGCCTAACCCCCTAAATAATCAAATGAAATCATTTAAAATTTTGCAGCGAGACTCGACCCTCACAGACGAGACCCCGAACGACAGGCCGTCTGTGAGTCGATGGGCACTACCCTTTTGTCCTGCACTCCACAGTCTCTTTTACAGAATTGTGCAGTCAAAGGCTTCCTCCAATTGTCTAAGCATGGGATGGCAGTGGCATCGACTCCCCGTCGATCCACACACGCACCGTAGCCTGCACCTCTGTACTCCATTATTGAGTTCAGAGGATGTGCAGGTGAAGGGACCTTCTCCACCAGCCTAAGTGTGGGACGATGGTGGAATCGACGCCTCATCGATCCACACATGGTCTGTCTTTTGTCCCATCGATGCACACTGCCAGGCAGTGTTGCATCAAACTACAGGAGTCCCTCTCAAGGTCCCTTAGTTGGTCCTTGGGGAGTCGTACCTTGATGTTTCAACCATTACACAACTCAAACACTTATAAGCAACCTTTCCACCAATTTTTGTACATTTCCGACTCCTAAATGTTAGTCTAATAGGCTAAGACACACTAACATAACTTAGAACCAACTTCCCGGATGTCATGGACGTTTTTCTTCTTAAACCTCTTCAATGACCTATACTCATTTATATTCAACCTAGAAACAGTGCTTAGACTTTATAACACCTATGTTATAGACTTTCCTCTAGGCTAACTAGTACAATGTTTACGTAGAGTCCCATACCCTACCTAGATTAAGCTAAACCCCTTAGGTTATCCTAGTTATAGTTCATTCCTTTAATTCACTTTATCTTTTGGAAACATCTTTCCCTAACCGACATAGACCACATGATATAATTTAGAATCCAGTGTCATGAAACTCTACACCGAAAGAAGGCAGACTACTTGACAAGGTAGTACCAAAACATGAATATAACAACTATGTGGATACACTAGCTAGTATTCTTATTGGGGAAAAATAGTTCAAAAACTAGGAGATATAGTTGGGATCCTCTTTATGCTACATTCTTTATAGTCTCCAATCTCAAGAGTATATTAGTGATCCTACCTTCCCCATGTGGGAAGGGAAACTCCTCACTCTAGTTCACTCGGTGCTAAGAGAGAGTCCCTTTTGAAATGTATATCTTTATTAATCATCATAACTTAGTGTAGGTCATAGGGTCTAACCTTTGTATAATCATCATAATCATCATAACTAACTAAGAATTTCATGAGTATAATCCTTTCATTACAATTCATATAAGTGAGTTTAGCACATTTACATATCACTTCATAATATAGCACATTGGTAAATCATTCTCCAATTATTATAACATTTTCATCATAGCCAACACCTCACAAACCATAGTCAATACATTTCAATTCAACGTCGCACTACCCTATTAATCCTAATACACAGAATACTCTAATACAACATCATGACTTAATCACAATTTACCATAATTTGAAGTAAAGGACATGGATCACAAGACTTTGGAAGTCTCCTTTATAATTCATCATCAAGATCTTACCATCAACCCTTAATTAAACCTAGTTAGGGTATAACATCATCATAATTTAATGAACAAAATGATAACAAGGCTAAAAGAATCACTTCATCATAATCCAACACTAGTTCACAGCTTAAGACAAGAGAAATAGATCAAGCTCATAATCTAATTCAATTACTCAAGAAGTAGCATGATAAGACTATAATTGACCCTAATTCATTCATTACTGATACAATAAAATAATCTAGTAGTAATTCAATAAATAACCAAGTCAACTGAATCAACATTACAAAATTTTTATATCAAGATCACAACCTAGGGTTAAGAGGTAAGGTCATCTTCTAAAAAGTAGACCAAACCATAAAGATATATCATAATTAAGTTATAATACATGTTAATATATTAATAATATCGAAAATAATCATAAACAAATCAATTCACAACATCAAATTCGTATTGGATATAAAACCACTTGAAAACCTAACTTTTGAAATTTATTTGATGGAACCCTTTGATGAAAGAGGTCTCAAAGGTGAAAGAGACCCCATACATTGCTAATTGGTGAAGATTAATGGAGGAAATTGACCCTTTTCATCCCTTGAACCCACCTATAGCTTGGTCTTCAATGGGGGCTTCTTTGGGACAGAGAAAAAAGTGATAAGGAAGAAAGTTTTTGGATTTGTGAGTTATGAGAGTTTTAGTTAGTCTTAATTAGGTTAGGACATTATATAAGTGGTTAAACATCATATTTAGACCTAACCTAACCCCTTACTAACTTCCTAACTAATACAAAAATCCAATTAACTAATTAACTTAAGTAAAAACGTGCAGTGAAAACTAGTCCCCACAAACTACAACACGATCGATAAATCGCGGCTCAATCAACGGCCAGTTGCCCCCCCCTCCGTGTAGCACATCCGTTGTTTGATTCAGTGTAACGACCTGTTTAGTCGTTTTGAGCAGCAAATTTTATTTCTGGAAAACTGGCAGGGGCAACGGATGCCACGACGGACCGTCATGGTCACGACGGACCGTCGTGGACGTCTCGTCCCATGACACTTAGAAATTCTGAAATTGTGTACTGAAAATCGACTCTCTGAATGCCACGACGAAATGGCAGGACGGACCGTCTCAGGTACGACGGCCCGTCACAGGACTTTTTACTAAAATCAAGTCTCTGACCCTTGCGACGGACAGCAGGACGGACCGTCGCAGGCACGACGGCCCGTCACGGGCTGCGTAATCCCAGGCGGGGTCGGATTTCTGATTAAATAATTTAAGGGGCGTTTTGGACTATTTCCTGCTTTAATTATAAAGTAATGGGTTAATGTTAATAAGTCTAATTACTTGAGGGATAAAAGAGGTAACCTTAAGTTAATTAGTGGATTATTAGTGCCATCTTTTAAAACTTAATTATATGATAATTAGGGTAAAATAAAGAGGGTTGGAATAAGAAAAAGAAAAAGAACAGAAAGAGAGAGAGAGGATCGAACGAGAGAAAGAGGGAGAATCGAACGAGAAGAGGAAAACACAAGGCTTGGGAAATTCTTGCTTGATCACTAGTCTTCGGTGGAGGTAGGTTATGGTTTTTACACTATTCGTAGTAAACTCTTAATAGCGAATGATATGTGTTGGGTAGTATTATAGAGTCTTCTTTATGCTTAATTGTGTGTATGCATGATGTGATTTTACATATATATGATTGTGATGAAACAAGCATGATGAAGCTATTGAATCCCAAATCTTGATAAAAACCTTATCTCTTATTAATGATGATGCCTTGATATAAAAGAAGGCTTGATGAACTAAAGTGATGAGATGATGACGCCTTGGTAGAAAAGAAGGCTTGATGAATTTAATAGAATGAGATTAGTGGATCGGATTGTCACGTAACGACACATAGAATTAGTGGGACGGGTGTCACGAACCGACACGTAGATGTAGGGGATCGGAGTGTCACATACCGACACATAGAATTAGTGGGACGGGTGTCATGAACCGACACGTAGATGTAGGGGATCGGAGTGTCACGTACCGACACATTGAATTAGGGGATCGGAGTGTCACGTTCCGACACATAGTAGTAGGGGATCGGAGTGTCACGTTCCGACACATAGTAGTAGGGGATCGGAGTGTCACGTATCGACACAAGAGGAATAAAGATAATGAATCTTGAAAGATGCTAATATACTCAATCTAAAGAACATGTATCCCAAATGAGTATGGTATGGAGGCTTGAGTCCTCACAGATATGTTCGGTGATGCTATAAATGATGTTTGTACTTGTTGCTATCAAATGTTAAGAATATTAGTTGATTTTATGATGTTATCTTAGATATATTGCTTTCTATTTTGACTTGGCCGATGATATCTACTCAGTACTTGTGGTTGTACTGACCCCCTACTTTTATGTTTTCTTCTTGTATATTGTGGTATGCAGCAAACGTGTCGTCATCTTCGACTCAACAGTAATTCTAGCCAGTCTTCGTCACATCGGATCTTCAGGGTGAGCTAATGCTTCTAGCTTGGACTGGATCTCCTTCCTCATGTCTTGATGCCTTGAAGTTTCGGCATAGACTAGCTCTTATTTGTTTTAGCTTCTTAGAATACTCTTAGTTTAGTAAATTGATCATAGATGTTCTTGTGGTGATGACTTCTAGATTTTGGGGAAATAATAGATGTTGAATTTTACAAGTTATTGAATTGTCTTTTATTTATGAGTTTAAGTCTTCCGCATTGCTTTATGTTGATATTAAATTGAAATGATAAGGTTTAGATTTGTTGGTTCGCTCACATAGGAGGGTAAATGTGGGTGCGAGTCGCGGATCCGATTTGGGTCGTGACAAACTTGGTATCAGAGCATTAGGTTCGTTGGTCTCATCACACAAGAACAGGTCTAGTAGAGTCTTAAAGAATGGTAGGGGGACGCCTTTACTTTTCTTTGAGAGTCTATAAGACTTTAGGAAAACTCCATTCTTTCATTTCTTTCTTTCGTGCTAATACTTGGATCCAATTGGTATCTAGGTGATACAAATTGGTATCTGACCATCTTCACTCTATTTTGCAGATGGTTAGAACTAGAGCAACGACTACGCCAACATAAACATCGGCAAGACAAGATGCATCTGAGCCAGCCGCTGAGACTGTAGCTCAAAGAGGAGTAGTGGCAAGAGGTCGCGGAAGAGGTCGTGGGAGGACGTCTTTTAGAGGACGAGGACGAGCACCTAGACCATCTGGTACTAGGGCAGTGACTCCTCCACCGACTGAGGAAGTAGTAAGATAAGGGGAGGATGGGGAGAATGAACAAGTGCAGAATGAGGAATTGCCACCCCAACCTACCCCAGAAATGATCAATCAGGTTCTCGCTTATCTTAGTGGGTTGTCTGATCAGGGTCAGGCACCTCCAGTGTTTTCTGCACCAACACCTCCGGTTTCAGAAGTACAACATGCAGCCACTATGGCTCCTCGTATGGATGCCTCATTGGACATAGGCACGTTTCCACGCTTGACTATTGGTCCTATAATGACAAATGATCAGCATGAACTTTTCAGTAAGTTCTTGAAATTGAAACCTCCAGTCTTCAAGGGTGCAGAATCTGAGGATGCTTACGATTTTCTGGTCGACTGTCATGAGCTACTACACAATATGGGTATAGTAGAACGGTTTGGTGTTGAGTTCGTGAGTTACCAGTTTCAAGGGAACGCCAAAATGTGGTGGCGGTCACATGTTGAGTGTCAACCAACAGAGGCACCACATATGACTTGGGCCTCATTCTCTAGATTGTTTATGGAGAAGTATATCCCCCGGACTTTGAGGGATAGGAAAAGGGATGAGTTCTTAAGCCTAGAGCAAGGTTGGATGTCGGTCAACGCATATGAGGCTAAGTTTCGTGCACTATCCAGATATGCAACCCAACTTTGTTTCAGTGCACAAGAGCGGATTCGCCATTTTGTGAAGGGGTTGAGATCAGAGTTGCGAATTTCAGCTTTACAGGTAGCGGCCACAGCGAAATCTTTTCAAGAAGTAGTAGACTTCGTAGTAGAGGTGTAAGGAGTGAAGCCAGATGAATTCACCATGGCATCGACATCAAAGAGGTTTCGAAAGGGAGGTGAGTTTAATGGTTCTTACTCTAGAGGACAGGGTTCCGGAGGTTACTCAGTTCGACCCATTCAGTCTTCACTACAGATGGTAGTTGGGGGTCCACCTCAGACCGGTCAACACTTCTCTGAGAGACCTATGCCTGACTCTAGAGAGTGTTATGGATGTGGGGAGACTGGACATATTAGGAGGAATTGTCCCAAACAGAGTTATAGACCCCCAATAGCTAGAGGTAGAGGTGGTCATGGTAGAGGCCGTTATTCTTGAGGACGTGGTGGTCACCAAAAAGGTCGGGGTGATGGGAAAACTAGAGCCACTACATCACAACATGGTAGGGGCAATAGACAAATAAACGAAAGGGCCCATTGTTATGCTTTCCCTGGGAGATCAGAGGCGGAGACATCCTATGCTGTCATCACAGGTAATCTTCTGGTTTGTGATTGCATGGCTTCTGTATTGTTTGATCCTGGATCCACATTTTATTATGTATCTTCCTCATTTGCTAATGGTCTAAATTTACATTGTGAATTACTTGATATGCCTATTCGTGTTTCTACTCCGGTGGGTGAGTCCGTGATAGTTGAAAAGGTATATAGGTGTTGTCTGGTGACTTTTGTGGGGAGCAACACTTATGTAGACTTGGTTATCTTAGAAATGATTGATTTCGATGTAATTCTGGGTATGACTTGGCTTTCTCCGCAATTTGCAATCTTGGATTGTAATGCTAAAACGGTGACGTTAGCCAAGCCTGGGACAGATCCGTTAGTGTGGGAGGGTGACTACACTTCCAATCCGGTGCGTATCATCTCCTTTCTTCGTGCTAAGAAAATGGTTAGTAAAGGGTGTTTAGCTTTCTTGGCACATCTCAAGGATGACACTACCCAAGTACCTTCGATTGAGTCGGTTTCGGTGGTTCGTGAGTTTCTGGTTGTGTATCCTGCAGATCTTCCTGGTATGCCACCAGATAGGGATATTGACTTCTGTATTGATCTTGAACCGGGTACTCGCCCCATTTCTATACCCCCTTATAGAATGGCTCCCGCGGAGTTAAGAGAGTTAAAATCCCAACTTCAAGAGTTGTTGAGCAAAGGCTTCATTAGACCAAGTGCATCTCCTTGGGGTGCTCGGTTTTGTTTGGTGAAGAAGAAGGATGGGAGTTTTCGGATGTGCATAGACTACCGGCAGTTGAACAAGGTAACCATAAAGAACAAGTATCCCTCTTCTCAATTGATGACTTTTCGATCAGTTACAAGGTGCTTGTGTCTTCTCTAAGATTGACTTGAGATCCGGTTATCATCAATTGAAAATACGGGCAAGCGGATGTGCCAAAGACTACTTTTAGAACCAGTATGGGCATTACGAATTTGTAGTGATGTCTTTTGGTCTTACGAATGCCCCTGCTGCGTTCATGAGTTTGATGAACGGGATTTTAAGCCATATTTAGACCTCTTTGTGATCGTATTTATTGATGATATACTGATATACTCCAAGAGTAAGAAGGAACACGAGGAGCATTTGAGAATGGTATTGGAAATTTGAGGCAGAAAAAGCTTTATGCAAGTTCTCTAAGTGTGAGTTTTGGCTAGATGCAGGTGTCCTTCTTGGGGCACGTGGTTTCTCTAAGGATGGAGTGATGGTAGATCTCCTCTAAGATCGAAGCAGTGAAGAATTGGGTAAGACCTACTAATGTGTCAGAAATAAGAAGCTTGTTGGTTTAGCCAGTTACTACCGTCGATTTGTCAAGGGATTTTCTCTTCTATTTGCTTCCCAATTGACGAACTTGACTAAGCAGAATGTTCCATTTGTATGGTCGGATGAGTGTGAGAAAAGCTTTCAGAAGCTCAAGACTCTGTTGACTAATGCACCAATTCTCACCTTGCCAGTGGAAGGTAAGAATTTCATTGTCTATTGTGATGCATCCTATTCGGGTTTGGGTGCAGTGCTAATGCAAGAGAAGAATGTGATTGCTTATGCTTCAAGACAACTAAAAGTGCACGAACGTAACTATTCAACTCATGATTTGGAATTTGCCGCGGTAGTGTTTTCATTAAAGCAATGGAGACATTTTTTATATGTGGTTAAGTGTGAGGTCTATACGGATCATCGTAGCCTACAATTTGTCTTTACTCAGAAAGATTTGAACTTGAGACAGAGGAGATGGATGGAACTACTGAAGGACTATGACATCACTATTTTGTATCATCCGGGGAAGGTGAATGTTGTAGCGGATGCTTAAAGTAGAAAGGCGGGAAGCATGTGAAGTCTATCTCACTTGCAAGCTTCTAGACGCCCATTGGCTAGAGAAGTTCAGATTCTGGCTAACGACCTTATGAGATTAGAAGTAAATGAGAAGGGAGGTTTTTAGCTTGTGTGGAGGCAAGATCTTCCTTCCTTGACAAGATTAGGGAGCAGTTTAATGATGAAAAATTGATCCGGATCCGAGATAAAGTGTTGCAAGGGAGGCTAAAGAGCGACAATCGATGAGGAAGGTGTTTTGAGGATTAATGGGAAGGGTATGTGTACCCCGCGTCGATGATTTGTAATCAACACTATTCTGGCAGAGGCTCATAGTTCCTGATATTCGATACATCCGGGTGCAACCAAGATGTACCGTGACCTAAAGCAACACTTTTGGTGGAGTAGAATGAAGCGTGATATTGTGGATTTTATTGCCAAATGTCCAAACTGTCAACAAGTAAAGTATAACACCAAGGCCCGGAGGAAACACTTTAGAGAATGCCCATTCCGGAATGGAATGGGAGAGAAATCGCAATGGACTTCATGGTTGGTCTTCCGAAGACATTGGGAAGTTTGACTCTATTTGGGTAATTGTGGACAGATTGACTAAGTCTTCTCATTTCATTCCGGTTAAGGTGACTTATAATGCAGAGAAGTTAGCAAACTTTACATCTCAGAAGTTGTTCGATTGCATTGCATGTAGTGTCCACGTGTCATCATAGTCAGATAGAGGTACGGGTTTACTTCTATGTTTTGGAAAACATTCATGCGGAATTGGGTACTAGGTTGGACCTTAGGTACCGGTTGGGTTCCATCCTCAGGCCATGGTCAGTCTGAGCAATGATTCAAAGTGTTGGAGGATATGCTTCGACGCTGTGTGATAGAATTTTGTGGTCATTGGATAACTTCTTACCCTTAGGCGGAGTTTCTCATCAATAATGAGCTAACATAAGTATTGCATGCTCCATTTGAGCTTTTGGTAGGAGATGTAGTCCCACTGGCCTATGTGGGGGTATAGTGAGTGATGTCAGGTTCGCAGGTTAGCCTTGGCATTGGTGGTTGATGCCTTCGAGTTAGGCCTTGGGGTCTGATCTGTTTGAGGGACTCGTTAGAAAAGTGAAATCCATTCAAGAAAAGCTTTTAGCGGCTCAAAGTAGGCAAAAGGAGTATGCATCGAAGGGTTAGGGAATTTGAGTTCATGGAGGAAGCAAGTCTTGCTGACAGTTTTGCGCCCGTGAAGTGGTGATGCGGTTGGTAAAGAGGAACTCTTAGTCCAAGGTATATTGGTCCTTTGAAGTTCTGAAGCTAGTATGGGAGGTGGCTTATGAATTAGCTTTGCCTCAGCATCCTCGGAGTACATCGTATTCCATGGGCGTGTTGAAAAGATACCATGGGGATGGAAACTACTTATCCGTTGTGATTCAGTTTTGGCTTGATGAGAATTTCTTTATGAGGAAGAGCCTGTTGCTATTTTAGATAGAAGTTCGCAAGTTGAGGTCAAGGGAGATTGCATCCATCACGGCAATGGAAAAATCGACCGGGTTGAAGAAGCTACTTGGAGAAGATGGCAATATGCAGAAAAATACCCCCATCTGTTACAGACTCAGTACTTCCTTTCACTCTTGTTTTTCTCTCGTGATCGTTCGAGGACAACTATGGGTAAAAATTTTTGGTATCTATTGTAATGACCTGTTTAGTCGTTTTAAGCTCAATGATTTTATTTCTGGAAAACTGGTAGAAAAAACAAACCTCCCGCCCCAGAAAGCCACAAAAACCCCCGTGCTACTCCCCCCCCCCCACCACCCGACGAATATCCACGTCCCGTGATACCTTCTGGTCTCGTCCCATGACACTTATCAATTCTAATTGGGTACTAAAATCGGACTCTCTGAACCCCGACGAAATGCGAGACGGACGTCTCAGGTACGACGCCCGTCCACAGGACTTTTTTACTAAATCAAGTCTCTGAACCTGCGTACGACACCGGCAACGACTCGCTCACGACGGCTCGTCACGGGCTGCGTAATGCCGCAGGCAGGTCGGATTTCGATAAATAATTTAAGGGGCGTTTTGGCTATTTCCTGCTTTAATATAAAGTAATGGGTTAGTTAATAATCTAATTACTTTGAGTGGATAAAAGAGGTAGCTTAAGTTAATAGTGGATTATTATTGCCATCTTTCTAAAACTATAATTATGATAATTAGGGTAACAGAAAAGGTTGTAATAAGAAAAAAAAGACAAGCAAGAATATAGAGGAGGATCGCAACTATAGTAAAGAGGGAGAATCGACGAGAAGTAGGAAACAACCAGGCTTTGGAAATCTCGTGCTTGATCACTAGTCCTCTTCGGTGGAATACCCTCGTAGTCCTTCAGTTTCTGTCCCAGCCTGTTTTTCTTCTCTCCTATCCTCCCGCCTGGTTTTGTTACCCTACTTCCGCTCGACTATCCGCTTCCGGCTTGCGCCGGGTCCCCGCCGGCCCGGCTCCGTGGGGTCTCTCTTCGCAGCTTCCTGTCCTCTCTGCCGGTCGTAGATAGCGAAGGAGTGCATTAGTCCTTGTCGTCCGCCGTAATGGGTGGTAGTATATGGTGGGGGGGGGGGTGGGGGTGGGTTGGTTTGGGGGTGAGGGGTTGGGGGCCTTCGTTGGGGTGATGCTTAGATTGTGGTGGGGGGGGGGGGTGGATGCATGATGTGATTTACATATATATTGTGATGTAAACAAGCATAAGCTAGTGAATGCCCAATTCTTGATAAAACCTTAATCTCCTTGGTTAATATGGAGCCTTTATACAACGAAGGCTGATGAACTAAATTGATGATATGATGACGCCCTTGTAGACAAAGGCTTGCACACTGAATTTAAATAGAATGAGATTATGGATCGGAGTGTCACGTAACCGACATATAGAATTAGTGGGACGGGTGTCACCAACCGACCGTAGATGTAGGGATCGGAGTTCACTTACCAACACATAGAATTAGTGGGACGGGTTCACGAACCGACACGTAGATGTGGGATCATATGTCACATACCGACACATTGGAATTAGGGGATCGGAGTATCACGTTCCGACACATATTAGTGGGTATCGNGAAAAGACCGAGGATGATAAATATCAGTTATTTTAATACAATGTTGAAGCAGCTTTCTATAAATGTCCCTTTGGTAGAAGCTTTAGAACAAATGCCAGGTTATGCAAAGTTTATGATAGATCTGGTTAGAAAGAAAAGATCGGTCCCTTTTGAAGATAATGATAGAATGCAACATTGTAGTTCTATTGCTACAAGATCACTGGTACAAAAGAAAGAAGATCCATGAACATTCACTAATCCTTGTACAATCGGGTTATTACATTTTGCAAAAACATTATGTGATCTAGGGGCAAGAATAGATCTCATGCCCCTATCGATTTACAAGAGTTTAGGTTTGGGTGATCCAAAACCCAATGCGATGCGGCTATTGATGGCCGATCGAATAGTAAAAAGGTCTAAAGGGATACTTCATGATGTGCTAGTAAAAGTGGAGTCGTTCATATTTTCGGAAAATTTTGTTATTCTTCATTGTGAAGTCAATTTTGAAGTGCCTATTATTCTTAGGAGGTCATTCCTTGCTACGAGTAGAGCCTTAGTTGATGTGGAAAAGGGGCAGATGAAGTTTCAGTTGAACAATGAAGAAGTGACCTTCAAAATTTGTAGGTCTACCAGGTAGAGTGGTGAACTCCAATCAGTATCTGCAATATCCTATAAAGTTGGTAAGGTATCCGAGACACAAATAGAAAATCTTCTAGGTGTAGAAGCATTAGCGACATAAATCATGAATTTTGATAATGATTGCATTGAAGAGTATGGGTCATTAGTCACAACTCTTGATCATGGTGATGTTCTCCACCCACGAAAACATCCATAGAAAAGGCTCCAAAGTCAGAACTAAAAGCTCTCCCACCTTATCTCATGTATGAATTCATAGGAAATGGTGACACTTTGCCAATAATCATTGCATCAGACCTGAATGAACAACAAGTTTAGAGTTCGCTGAAAGTGCTAAAAAGGTTCAAAAGAGCTATTGGGTGTTCTTATTTTTTTTTTTTTTTTTTTTTTTTTCTTTTTTTTGAAATTTTTTTTTTTTTTTTTTGTTTATTGCCCCACCACCTGCAGACCCATGCTCTACCGCCCTCGTCCCATTATAAGCTCTCCTCCTGGTATTTGTTCTCATAAAATCCAACTCATGCCCGATCATAAGTCATGTATTGATCACTAGAGACGCTTAAATCCACCTGTGCAAGAGGTCATGAAGAAGGAAATCATTAAATGTTTGGATGCCGGTGTAATTTATCCTATCGCCGATAGTAGTTGGGTATGCCTGTTCAGTGTGTACCTAAGATAGGGGGAATGATTGTGGTTCCCAATGAGAAAAATGAACTTGTTCCAATGAGATCGGTTACTAGATGGAGGGTGTGTATGGATTGCCGTAAATCAAATGCATGGACCGAAAAAGACCATCTTCCTATGCCATTTATGTATCAGATGTTGGATTGACTTGCCGAAAAAGGGTGGTACTATTTTCTTGAATGATATTTGGGGTATAATCAACTTTCTATTGCACCAGAAGATCAAGAGAAAACCTCATTTACTTGTCCATGTGGGACCTTTATGTTCAAGAGAATCCATTTGGGTTGTGCAATGCACCCGCCACATTTCAGAGATGTATGATGTCGATATTCTCTAACATGGTGGAAGATACTATTGAAGTTTTATGGATGATTTTTATGTTGTTGGTGAATAATTTGAGCGGTGTTTGACTATTTTTCTGAGGTCCTTAAGAGATGTGAAGACTGCAATTTAGTACTAACTTGGGGAAAATGCCACTTCGTGGTGAAAGAAGGTATTGTTTTGTGTCATCACATTTCAGAAAAGGGCATATAGTTTGATCGAGATAAAGTCGAGGTAATAGAGAGACTTCCCCCACCTACCTCTGTAAAAGGTATGAGAAGATTTCTTGGCATTCAGGTTTTTACCAGAGATTAATCAAAGTTTTTTTCAAAAATTGCACATCCGTTGTGAAGACTTCTTGAGATAGATTGTAAATTTTATTTTGATGAATCATGTCTTAAAGCATTTTGTGAGCAAAAAGAAAAATTGGTGTCTGTAGCTATCATTATTTTTTAAGATTGGAATATTCCATTTGAGGTGATGTGCGATGCAAGTGGGGTTGCTCTTGGTGTGGTATTGGGACAAAGAAGGAACAAAATCCTTCACCCCATTTACTATGCTAGTAAAGCACTAAATGAAGCCTAGAAGAACTACACAATGACTGAGCAAGAACTCCTTGTAGTATTCTTTGCTTTTGAAATTTTTTGCTCCTATTTGTTAAGTACTAAAGTTATAGTGCATATTGACCATTCAGCATTGAGATATTTGATGGCGAAGAACGTTGCAAAACCGAGTTGAATTTCATTGTGTATTACTGGCAGAAGAATTTTGACATGAGGTGGGGATAGAAAAGGGACCTAGAATAAGGTTGCCATCACTTGTTATACCGTCTGAAAATGAGCTATGAGGAGTTTAGGGGCTAAGCTGATAATTGGATGAGCTTTCCCGATGAGCATGTCTTGGGTCCTCACAAGCTTGATTTCATGGGTTCACAATTGGCGAACTATCGTCGAGCCGATATTATTTTTCATTTGGACTTGTCCCTTTAATCAAATAACAAATTTTTTCAATGTACAATGTTGAAGAAGGTCCTTGTGGTAGAGAACCTACTTATATAGAGTTGTGCTGCGGGGCTTTTTCGACATTCTGTGCCAAATATGAGATGTTAGTTTTTTTAAGAGGCATGCCATTCCTCACCGGTGGTGACAATCATAGTGGTACCCGAACCGCTCATAAGATATTAATGTGGTTACTATTGGTCCCCCACCTTTCAAATCAAGATGCTCCATGAGTTTGCTAAAGCATTGCGATAGATGCCAAAGAGATGGCATAGCATTCCAAGAAAGCAAGAGCTCCCTCTAACCCCATTCCTTGTGATTGAGTATTTTATGTTTGGGGTTTGACTTTATATGGTGTCTTTTTTGAGTTTCTCATGGAAGATACTATTTTAGTATAGAGGTTGATTATGCATCCTAAATGGGTGGAAGCTATCGCCCTCTCCAAACATGAAGAAAGAGTGTCACTGCGTCTTGCAAATAAAATATTCTCTCAATTTGTACCCCTAGGGAAATTATTATGATGTGGGAATCCCACTTTTGAACAATTGTTCAAGGGCATTATTGGAGAAATCTGGGTTCGCCATAATGTGGCCACTCCTTACCATCGTCACACTGTGGGCAAGTTAAGTACAATCGGAGATCACCCCTATGTAAAAAATAGTGAACGCTAGTAGAACGGATTGGTCAAGGAGTTTTGATGATGCTCTTTTGGCCTACCGTACAACGTATAACACTCCCATAGATATTTCCCTATACCAAATTGTATATGGGAAAGCTTGTCATCTTCTGGTTGAAATAGAGCATAAAGCCATGTGGGCTATGAAGAAGTTGAAAATGGATTGGAATGAAGCTGCAGAACAATGGTTAACTGGGTTTAATGAACTCGATGAATTTTGCCTTAAAGATTATGAAAGCACAGCCCTCTACAAAGATAAGATGAAAATGTACGATTACCTAAAGATTGAAAAACGAGAGTTTATGGTTGGGTATTTTGTGCTTTTATTCAATTATAGGTTGCGCTTTGTTCCGGGCAAGCTCAAGTCCAAATAGACTGGACCTTACTTGGTTACCCAACTATTCCGTCATGAAGCAGTTTGAGTTTGGAAACCATATGTTGTCATTTACGGTAATAGACAACGAATAACATTTATTTCAGGTTGCTTAATGGCGCCTGAAGTAATCGAGGCATACACCGTGATGGATGCTGAGTAATCAAGTTTTTCCACATTGTTCCGCGATGTTACATCGGGCGCTTTTTGGAGGCACCGCATACATATAGTTTCTTCTCTATTAATGTAGCATATTCTACGATGGGTTTTTAATTGCAGCCCATCACCAGGAATTTGCAGAAAATCACGTCCGCAACATTCACTGACTGACACATCGAGTGACGGACCGTCACGCATGAGTGAACCGTCCGATATATAGGACGTCCTCAGTCGGGACTCGTTGCGTTATTAACCAGCAACCCGACCCGACTCGGCTGGGAACTTTTAAAATTTTCAACCTTTAAAACCCCCACCCCTTCATTTGAACAATTTCTTTCCCTCTTTTTCCCATTCCTTCCCTTTCAAACATTCAACATTCTACCTCTCTATCAACTGATTACTTGCCCAAATCCCCAATTCGGGAAATCTTCTTTCTACTGCTCGGAGACTTCTGCTGTGGTTGTGCTCTTGATAACCAAGTGACTCACTTGCTTGTTTTTTCTCCTATTCTCAGGTATGTGTCTCCGATTTCTACCCATTTACATTGCATTTTTATTTTTCAATTACTATTAGCCTATTTCTTTTTTTTAGGTCTTCATTCTTTGATCCAATTTTGTTTGACCTAGGTTGAGAACCCTCGAATTGCCTTATTAAAACTCCAGAAATTAGTGATTTAGCATTTCTTGTTTGCTAGGTATTTGGGTTAGAAACATGTAGGTTAACACTAAGTATTACGTTTGAGTCATAGGGGATGATTGTGAAATCCTCAATTGTGTCATTGAATGACAGAACCGAGGAATTGACGGACCTTCTCAAGCACGTGATATGTAATTGAGAGATAGATCTAGCCTATTCGTTATGGGAACAAGACCTCGATGACGGACCGTCGTACCAACGACGGACCGTCATAAGGTCTGTTCCAACACCCCACAATTCATTTTTTCTAAGTGTCCACCAACGGACACATACGACGGACCGTCATTCTCACGATGGTCCATCCTGCTTAACCGTCATGGTTGTCAGAGACCCTATTCCTAAGGGTCTCCAACTTTTTTTTTGGTATCCTCTAACGGACATCTAAGACGGACCATCATTAACACGACGTTTTGTCCTGCACAACCGTCATGGTTTTCAGAGACCCTTATCCTAAGTATGTCCATTTTTTTCCAAGTGTCCTCTAACGGACATCCACGATGGACCGTCATACCCGCGACGGTCCGTCCTGCACAACCGTTCTAGTTGTCAAAGACCCTATTCCTAAGGGTCTCCAACTTTTTCTATGTGTCCTCTGTTGGACATCTAATATGGACCATCATCAACATGATGGTTCGTCCTTCACAGCCGTCATGGTTGTCAAAGACCCTAATCCTAAGGGTATCCATATTTTTTCAAGTGTCTTCTGACGCACATCTACGACGGATAATCATACCCTCGACGGTCCGTCCTGCACAACTGTCATGACAGTCAGAGACCCCATCTCCTAAGGGTCTCCATATTTTTCTAAGTGCCCCACAACGAACATCGACGAAGGACTGTCATTATCACAATGGTCCGTCCTGCTTATCCGTCATAACTGTCAAAGACTTTCCTTCAGGGGTCTCCATATAAACATAGTTGAAGTAAGCTATGACGGACGCCATGACGGTCCGTCATACTAATGAAAAATCGGCACATGGTCCGTCGTGTTTCATTGTTACTACAGATATGTCATCAAAGCTTTGATCTTATGTTTATTTTGGTGCATTTTTTGTTTGTCCTTGTTTTCTCGCTTCTATGTACTCATATGAGTCTTTCTCGATACTATCTTCTACGTACCGAAACAAGATCGAGCTTATGCACGTGGGGGTTCAAAGTATGTCTCCCCATCTGCCCGACTGTTTATAGTCTCTAATGATGAGCATAATCCCGAGTACGTGCCCCCAGGCACTGACACTTCAGCACGAGCTACACGTGCAACAAGAGCTACGCCAAAAAAGGTAGCGTCCGGCGTAGTCACTGCCTCCTAGTCTAATTAGGAGCGCACATTGACCGACACACCTTCTGGGTTAGCTACATATGAAGAAGGAGCATCTGGTTCTTTAGGAGTTTCGTGGTATGTCGAAGCTTCAGGTCCACAGAAGTCCCTGCACTCGCCACAGCTGCAAAGTCTGCCTCGTCTGATGAGGCTAACAATCCTGATTCCACTTTAGGCTCAGCAATTGGTGCTCTCACCCCGGTTGCCGACCAGCCTAATCGGTGGTGTGTCGACGAGCAATACCAAGTGTATTCAAATTCCAAGTTTCTAAATGATAAAGGCATCATGACACGGACCCTTACACTGTAGAGGTGGGTCCTTACGAGGAGTCTCCCCACCATGTGAGATATCCACAATATCTTCACCAAACATCGGCTAGAGTAGACAGCTCGTCCTTTGGGCTGCTACGTGAGGATTTGGTCCGAGAGTTTTATGCCTTTTATGTGTCTACTCTCCGATCAGAGATCGATAGGCGGGCTTCCCCCGCCAAACAGTCCCCACTTGAGCACGTTAGAGTAGGTGGCATACATGTCGACATCTCCCTACCATCCATTTGCCTGTATCTGTATGGCGAGGTTATTGATGCCAACAGGACCCCTCTCACTGCCGAGTTCGACTACCAGTGGCAAATTGTTAAAGATAGCCAATTATTTCGTGAGCCATTGCTAATAGAGATGAACAAGAGGTGGATAGACCTGCACTTATCTATTGATGAAGAGGGTGCCGACTGGGTAACGGAGCCGAAGGGATCCATCAGGAAGGCTAACTCGACCTTCACGTCTATGTTTTTATGGGTGATTGCCCGCCACTGCCTTTCCCCCAAGACTGCTGATAATATAGTTACATGGGATCGCGCAGTGCTAATGGCAGCAATGATAGCTTATTTTGTTGTGGACATCACTTGGCTTCTATAGGTGGTCATGCACGAGAGGGCTTTCAAGGTCACAACTACTTACCCTTTTCGGTGCATGATATTTTTTTATGTAGGTCCGCAGGTGTGCCCATCTGGGACATTGATCAGCCCAAGAATCTGCTAGGCACTGTTGATATCAGCCTCATCAGGGATGAGGCCAATGAGTTCGCTCCATGCAGAGGGCCCCGTCGAGAGTTGCCTCCACTTGGTAAAAATCTTGCTGATACGGTAGCACATGCTCGAATGGCTACGCAGGCTACTTAAGCGACCTCTGACATTACCCCAGTTGAGTATATCTTTGGTAGTAGAACTGCCCCTAGATCCTATCGCTCATCTCCTTTCTCCGCTCTGGTCCCGCTTGCTAAGGTCCAGAAACTAGAAGCTCTGATGGCCACACTTCTGCATCACCTCCAGCCTTGGATGCAGAGGTGTATTGCTTAGGGGGAGGAGCGCTTGGAGCGTAATATGTCCTAGCACAAAGAGCGGAAGATCGCTGAGGTTCAACAGTGTTTAGATGTTTTTGAGTTACGGGTGCTAGCCCAATGATCCACATATGTGGACGTGTCGACCCTTAAGGCTACGGTTGAGAGTCTGCGAGATGATAATATATGATCCTAGAGGCTTGGGTGCCTAGGTCTGAGGCCCCTTCTGCAGAGCATGCTGAGTACACAGTGTTGGCTGCTTTGTTCTCCACTTCTAAGATTCCATCAACTTCCCCTCGAGATCATGCCAAGAGGCGTAGGGGCCGAGAGGAAGATGAGGCTAGGGCAAGGAAAAAGGAACACCATGAGATGGAGGCTGCGAGGAGAGCCTCGATTGCTGAGGAGGAGGCGCGTCAGATCAGGGTTGTAGAGTCAGCTTCTGGGGCATCTAGCTCCATAAATGTGGAGACAACAGGACTCACTACTGATAGTTTTCTTGCTAATGAAGACACTACTGAGGATGTCCAGACTACATATGTAGTGGGTTCTGGGGAACCGGACCCACCAACTTGCTTATCGCCGGCACTTTGCGACCCAGGTTTTCTTCACCTACCACTCTCGTACCCCAATTTTTTAATGCATTGGGGACAATTGCATATATTTTTGTTGGGGGTGGGGTAAATTTGAAGTGAGTACTAGGGTGAAGTCTGAGTAGCCGAATTCACGATCCTTCTTTGGGTTTTCTTGCCTGTGTTCTTTTTCCCCAAGACACTGGTTATTTTTATTGTTGAACAGTCATGTATATATCTTGTGTACATAGTATAAATCTGAAGCATGATGGCTAAAATAAAAATTATATCATGATGTAACCAAAATGATGAATGGCTAGTCATAGTAATTGATAAATGTGTAGCTCTAAGCATGACATAGAGATACAACACTACATGAACCTAAGTCTAAGTCTCAAACAAGTGGCTAATAATCTCGTAGAGTAATGAGATGTCAAGTGAGTGTGAGGAAAATTTGAATAGTCCACTATTTGTACTGATCTAGAACTTGTCCTAGTTTGTCTTGCTAAAAGTAAGTTGTAATAGACAATTAGGAAAAGATCATAGGCCCTTGTTCAATATAGCCAACTTTAACCCTAAATAAAATAATAAAAAAAGACATTAATCCGTCTTAGATCAAACTGATTTGATCTTTAAATAGACTTTTCTATTTCACCCCAATTGATGTTTTCTGGGAATAATGTGTTGGCCCTTGTTCCTCCTTGGACATTTGCCCCTCAGCTTATGCCAAAAGATTAAGTTTAGGGTGGATAATGTAGTAAACAACCTTTTCGTTGACCTTACCCAACTTTGGGTATAGTGTACTTTGACTCATAACAAAGCCATGAGTTGAGGATGGCTATTTTTAGGAATGCTCTGGAAAGTGGGTTTGAAATAACAAAGAGAGAGAAAGAACAAAAGTAAAGTGACTCAAGAACTAGTTGAACTAAAATGAATAAAAAATATAATCACATACCAAATACCAAGAAAGAAAAGAAAAGATCACTTTACACCAATTGAAGAAAGAAGTAAATAGCAATGTAAAAGAATAGAGAAATTGTCGAAATAAAATGAAAAAAGTAACATTTAGGCCGATAAGGGGGGGGGGGGGGGGGGGGGGGTGTCAATTCGAGAAAAAGTCACTAAGTATACCTTATTATCACTACCTTACCCGACCTATGTTACCAGCTAAGGAAGTCCTATCGTTATCGTAATAGTCTTAGTTATGGCGAACTTAAAGTAGTTTGAAATAAGGGAAATCTTAATGGCAATATGTATGATGACTATGAATTTGTTTTCTGAGAGTGAGTGTTGAAGTAAGCCTTATACTCAAAATGAAATCCAATGATGTTGAAAAATGAGGAATTTTTTTGAAGTGACAGACTAGTTGCAATACTGGAAATAGTAGCAAAACTCAATGAGAAGTTGAAGGGATAGGTGTCAGTGCGTGGTGAGTTTGTGTCCATTGTTGGTTTCCATTTATTTCAAGCTAATAGTGATAACATGCATAAAACATGAAGATATTGATTGGGATTGATAACCAAATGATTGATGAAATTAAAATATGGATAATATTGTATAAAGATTTTGTGTGAGTCATAGTGTTTCCTGGAGTACAAACCCGACGAATTTTAAGTTGAGGGGGTGGTGATTTAACGTGTTTCCTTGTAAATTTTTTAATGCTTTTTCCTTAAGTTTAGTGTGTGTCCAAATTCCTTTTTGTATTGATATTATGTAAGTTTCTCCTTATTTGCAGAAAATTTGTCCAAAGATGAACGTGGACGTTTGTGAGAGAAGAAATGCAGAAGAGACCACCTACGAAGCTTATGATGGTTCGTCGAGCTTGTGACGGTCTGCAGGTGGCATCGTAGTGAAGTTGCTGAAGAAAGATGGGGAACTATGACTTAGTGTGGGATTATGGAAGTCCACGACGGACTGTCAAATCCACGAGGGTTCGTCCTACTGGTTCATCGCAATGATAAGAGAGTAGTCGCAGTACCCAAATTCCAAGAAGTTTAACTATTATGGAACAGAGACCCTCGATGGACCATCGTTCTTTGAATTTTCCGTCATACCTGTACATTGAGGTAATGAAAAAAGCAGTAGAAGAATTTGTTATGTTTGGGACGACGGAGGCCATGACGACCCACCGTGACCACGACGGTCCGTCACGAGGTCCGTTGACTCGGACGTGTTTTGGCAGATTTTCAGTATTTAGAATCCTTCTTTTATTAGATTTTTGTTTATATTATAAAGAGTTCGAAAAACCTCATTTTTGGGGTTAGACATTTCAATAGTAGACTCTTTGATGTTAGACTATTTGATAGTTAGCCTTTTTGATAATATTTAGTTCTCTGATTCAAGTATTGAAGGATTAATTTCAGTAATTGTTACACTTGTTCAGGAATTGATTGTTGGTGCTTTTGTTTATTAATAAAGTGAATTTCTGGATTTTATTCTTTCTCATTAAAGTTAGTTCATGAATTCTTATATTAAATATAGGAATAGTGTGATTATGATTATGGGTAACTAAACTTCAATAACTAGTTTGTGGGAACCTGTGTGACTAATGAGGTAAAATCAACTAAATAGCATTCTAGAATATGGCTTGCATGTAACTGATAAATTTTTTGTTTAGAAGTCTTTTTAACAGAATGGCCAACGTTAGAACTCGTCCTTATGCTACTTGCCAGACCAAGGAGGTAGATAATAGAAACAAAATCTCACATAGATTTATTGTATACAACTAATAGCTAGTGTCCGATTGGTACGAGGTAATGACATAATCAAATATCGAATACATTATATGTGAGTAAAGTAAGGGTTAGTATACACACACGTCACCGGACCAAGGTGCGGAGTGAAATTTTCTAAATGCCAGACCAATGATTTCGAGATACATAACTTATAACTTTACATGCAAGATACTATGAAAGAATTGTTATAGTTAGGATTATCAAGTTAGGAACCTGTGGGGAACACTTAAACCGTATTTACTTTTATTAATTCATCAAGCTCCAAGATTTAAAACTGTTAGTTGTTTACTTTTATTTAGTTAATTAATTTCATTAATTTATTGCATGGGCATAAATTATGATCATGGCTTGTTAATGCTTGAATTACAATTCTCTTAAGTTGAATTGTCTATATCTACTTTTATTACATGGATTGATTACTATTTGATTATTAATGATCCACGTTGATCAATGTATCAAGAATTGAATATGACTAACTTAGATTCCTATAAGTTCACTGTAACCTTGCCTCTATTAAGCATGAATGTAGAATTGATTTGGGTAGGGGTGATTGTATTTATTGTCTTACTTGTATTTTATTGATTAATTATAAATAAGTGATTTATGTGGATAAATGTTGATTAGCCTATGATTATTCTTTTTTCCATGGATTTCTAAAGTAGCATGTTCACCGTGATCTAGAGTTTAGGCTAATTGTAGTAGGATTTCGTGTAGATTATGTTGTCCTTAACTACTGCCTTATATTAATGATATTAATGAATTTTGGGTATGAATTTTTTTATGATCAATGAGAAGGAGTCATGGCATGAATTGATCTAGGTTCTTCTAGCATACAAAGTGAATAGTGTAATGTATATGACATGATTTAAATGTTAGGGTAGATAAAGCATTATTTTGTTTGAGTAATGATCTCATTAGATATTGCCTTATATATGAATTTTTTATAAAATAGGTGTATTGATCAATGATTATGAAAGGGTGAGAAATTGGTAAGAATGCTTATCTCCTCTTCTTTCCTTAAAGTATTGTAGTTGATGAAGCCTTGTATGACATTGTGTGGTATGTTCCCCTTATGGTGGAGGTATTTACTTTATTATCATTATATATGGGTTTACCATGGCCTTGAAATCAAATTTATTAATATATGAATGAGTGGTTATGATGATCACCTTATGTGTAACTTGTGCCTACTCTTCTTCTCTAGTTGGGAATCTAGTTATGTTACTAATGTTATGGGCATGTAAAAATGGTTATCAGAGATCATGTATAGGTGTTGCCTTTAATGAATTATTAAGTACGGATGACCTCTACCTAAGTACCCCTATGTTAATGTATGAATAGCTAAGGTTAGGAGTCTTGAATGTAATGTGAATATTGTCTAGCCTCTTATATTATATGGTGTTGTGTGGTCTATGATTTGTTGTGTATTATGGTCTTAAGAGGGCGTTTGCCTCAAGATGTTAATTATAGCCATATGTGATCACGTTGACCAATGTACACACACTAACACATTGTGACTGCTTACAGGTAGTATAGGTCATGGTGTCTAAATGAAAGGTAATTCTCATATTCACTAGTGTCTACTACTATGCATGTTAAGATGATGTCTATGAAAGTGTTATATGTGTTTCCTTAACTAGGATGACTTCATAGGTGTAATAGTATGGGCAAGGGTATGGTACTTTTCCTATGCATTACACATGTGAGCCTTGATATGATAGTTTCTAGTTTTTGTTTCTATGTGTATGAACATGAATGTATGAATATGTGTCACCTTAATGTGTTATGTGAAAGGTTTTCGCAGATATATGTATACAAACATACTCATAAATGATGATCTAGTCAATAGAGCAGAATTTAAAGGTGGGCTCAAATGTATCCTAAACTAGATAGTCCTAATACACATGCTATGTCTATGTGAAATGATTTCTCAGATGATTTAGGTTGATGAACTTTCATCTATGACCTATGAGCTAATCATATAACGGGATGAATCTCCTAATCCCATACCTTATAAAGCAATGTTATAATGGCTTTTCCATAAAGGGAACTTAGCTTAGCACCGTGTGAACATGACAATGGGAGGTGATGACTTTCCATTCAAGAAGGTTCACCCTATAATCCTACAATGAGTGTTAACTCCCCAAAAAGGGATACTCATCCAATGAATTTCCATGAGGAAGGCCCTAATTGCCAAGTGATATGTAGAGGGAGAATACTTATCTCGTAGTTTCGTAAAATATGCTTGCAACATAGGATCTAGCAATGTGATATCAACTAAAATGCTTGCATGTATTAATGTTCTACCTTGGATAAGTAAGAATATATTTCATTGGTTTAAGTCTCTACAACACCAAATTCCATATTTAGCCCCCATGGGCTTAGTCTAAGTTAAAGCTATAGTTTCCCTAAAGTAAAATGGATAATGGAAGTAAATGAATAAAATCCTAAATAGGAGGATTTAATTGAGGTTACTTTGGAGAGGTGTAAGTAATGAACCCATCTAGACATTGCACAAGTAGCTCCTTAGGAAATCCTAGGATGTTGACCTAATGTGCATATGTTTATGAGTATGTCTTTATGCATGGTATTGTAGTATTTGTCTATTTGACATGAAGATGTGAATGGTATGAGTCTATATGATATGGTTTTACTCTTATATTCGTATGTTGCTCTTAATGATTATCTAATGAAGATTGTTAATATGAATAGAGTGGTCTTCACTTATTATGTTAAGGTATGAATTGAATGTGAAGGTTTGTAGTCACATGAAGGGTTTTCTAAGAATGTATGGGGTTATGGGGCTTCATATGTTAATTTCTCTACTAGACTAATATTGGGTCATGAACAAGGTCTAATAATAATGTATGTGAAGTGAAGTCATTATATGTGTAAGTTGATGTAGCTTACTGTGATGTTCCTAAGGTTTTGACTTAAGTGTGTATCTTGTGATATAATAATACGATGATATGTAATGACTTGTGTAGGTTATATGTATGCTTTCCTTTGTGTCCAAAGGTAATGCATTGCACCAAGTATAACTAGAGGGTTACTTGGGAGGTTAATGAATGAAAAGAAGATAATTCACTGTAACATAAAATAGCTCATTGTAATGTGTTCTAAAAAATGACCTAAATTCTATATGTTTTTTTTATGATATTTGGACTTTGAATATGTCTATATGAAGTGTGAATTATATAAATGTCCTTTCTAAATGTTTTATAAATATTTACTATAAAAGGCATGAACTATGATTGTTAAGAAAATGTCCCTTTTAAATGAATGTTTTTGCATGGTTGCCATACTTAGTGCATTCTTATACTAATCCCATTCTTCTCTACTTTTTACACAGAGTGTATGTTATGGATTCTTAACGCATGTTTGAAACAGTAGAGAGCTTTATAAATGATTCACAAACTCAACGAAAGGGGTCCTTAAGTTCCAAGGATTCCCTACTCATGTGTTACTATAAAGTTTACTAATTGTTGCAAACTTATGTATTATGTTTTAAGGGCTATGTATTCTAATGTTTTTGAGTCTAAGATGGAAATATACTTAAGGTGTTAAACATCTATTATGATTATATATATATATACTATATATATATATATATATATATATATATATATATATAAAGTTAATTTTCTAGGCAAATGATTACTATGAATAGTTGAAAAGTTTTCGCTAAATTTACTATGTTAATTTGATGAATGATAACTATGGTGTGGTATAAGACCTCCGAGAGGTCATGTACTCCATGTTAATTCTAGGGGGTGCCCCCGGATGTGACAATAGTATAGTAATTCAACCAATAACAAAGTTAGTTGAACCAACAGTAGACATTTCATATCAAGATCACAACTTAGGGTTAAGGGGAATATGTCATCTTCTACAATCAAGGCTAATCCATTGATAAGTAGTATAATATAGTCATATATCATCATAATCTACTTAATACAATAAAAATAAACCATAAACAAATCAATTTGAAAGATCAATTTCGAGATTGGAAAAGACCCACTTGAATTTTATACTTTGGAAATCAATTTTATGGAACCCTTTGTGGAAATAAGACCCAAAGGTGAAAGGAATACCATACCTTATTGTTTGATGAATATTGATGGTTGTTCCTTGGTGATTGCATCCCTAGAACCCCTCCTTGACCTTGTATCCTATGGTGTCCTTCAACTTGGAAGACAAAAAGAAGAGAAAAAGATGAGAGAAAGAAGAGAGTTAGGGTTAAAGAATTATGAGAGTTAGGGTCATCTATAGGTCATTAAAAATATAATTAGGCCACCCTAAATACCTAAATAATTAACTAACCACCTAATTAATTTTATTAAACAATTTAAAAAATTGCAGGAAAACAGTCCCTTGACACACGAGACCACGACAAATGGTCCATTTGTCAAACTACGGGCACTGTCACTACTGTGCTGCACATTCATCATTTTGGTCTGAGACTTTTAAAAAAAGTCCTCCAAGAATTTGTCTAAGTGCCCATCAATGGAAGCAGTCCACGCTCCGTCGATCGGACAACGTATTATTGGTTGCTTCTGTTGGTGGAATGGCTATGGGCAACCTTTTACCCTAAAATGCAATGGTCCTCCTCAAGGGACCTTGGTTGGTCCTTAGGAGGACGTGCCCGGATATCTGGACTACGAATAAACCCTAATACGTGTTAGACACCCTTCCACCAAAATTCATCAATTTCTGACTCCTAAAACTTTATTAAATAGACTAAGTCACACTAGCACCTCATTGAACTAGTTTTCGGACGTCATGGATATTCCTTGACGTTTTGATTTGTAAGCTTTTTAAATGTATATATTAAAATAGATAAAAATGTGTCAAAACCTTTTG
The DNA here is from genome assembly GCA_027704765.1 of Solanum habrochaites. Classification (NCBI taxonomy): domain Eukaryota; kingdom Viridiplantae; phylum Streptophyta; class Magnoliopsida; order Solanales; family Solanaceae; genus Solanum; species Solanum habrochaites. Next base: position 23,656,143 of record JAKWJA010002500.1, on the reverse strand, counting down.
ACACTTATGTTAGGCTCTAGAACACGTCTTAGACTTTCAAAGTGTAACATTCCCCCCCCCCTCCCCCAGGAACATTCATCCCCGAATGACACTAAAATCTTTTCAAAGGAAGAAGTAGACTCAAGACTAGTATCACAACAAATAAAATTACATAACAACGTGAGTTATCATATAAGTCACGGTATATTTATACATAGCAATTCAAAAACTTCAATTGCCATGCATAAGGCTCAAAATACAATATGGGAAATTTTCCTTCTCAGATAACAACATAAGCTCAACACAATATATATGATTCAATTATGCCAAAGATCAAGTTACTAACATGCTAAATATAATTTCATAAAAATTCACCATATCAAAATGCATAACATAACTCAAAAGAAAAAGAATTGGAAATTTTCAAGTCAATATACACAATTCACTGTAAGGTCACTGTATATACACCAAAAAAGCACATTTTTGCATGACTTTCCCAAAATTAAAGCAACTTCAAATTGATTCATTATTTTCATAATTAGAATGAACAACTAAACTTCATTAGGAAAAAGATGAGTATAACGGGACTACATGTCGGTCTCGGCCTCCCATGTTGCTCCTTCAAGAAGGTGGTTTCTCCATTATACTTTTACCGAGGCCACTTCTTTTCTCCTAAACCTCTTCACTTGACGATCAAGGATTTCTACTGGGACTCATCAGAAGAGAGGTTATCCTTCACACCAAGACCCTCAATAGGAATAATTGACTCGGGATTACCGATACAATACTTAAGCATAGAAACATGGAAAACCGCATGAATCGAAGCCAATTCACTAGGAATGTTTAACTCATATGCCACCTTACAAATATTTTTCAAGATTTAATAGGAACCCACGTAAATAGGACTCAACATTTCTTTCTTCACAAATCTAGCAACCTTTTCTTAGGAAAAAATTCAAGATACACTAAATCATCTTCTTCAAACCTAATTCCCTTCTTCTATGGTCGGCATAAGACCTTTGCTGGCTATAGGCTATTTTCAAGCAATTACTTTTGATATGAACCTTCTCCAAAGTCTTATAAATCAAATCAGTACCCAAATGTTAAGACTCACCACTTCAAACCATCCGATTGGAGATCTACATCTCGTACCATACAAGGCTTCATAAGGAGACATAGATATAGATGAATGGTACCTATTATTTGAAGAAAACTCCACCAACAGCAAATGTTTATACCAATTTCTATTGAAGAAAATGATACAAGATTTAATAATATCCCCAAGGGTTTTAATAGTAAACTCCGCTTGACCATCCGTTTGGGCATGAAAAACAATGCTTAACTTCACCTTGGTACTCAACCCTCATTGGAATGTCCTGCAAAACCTAGACGTGAATTGTGAAGACCTATCCAATATGATAGATAATGGAATTCCATAAAGACATACAATATCATCTATGAAGATCTTTGCATAATCCTCCACCGAGTAAGTACACTTAAAGGGAATAAAGTGAGCAGATTCGGTCAACCTATTCACAAGTACCCATATGGATTCATATTTCTTTAGTGTCGGAAGCAAAACTACCACAAAATACATAATGATGTCTTCCCATATCAAAGTAGGAATTTTAATTTCTTGAAGTAAACTACCCTGCTTTAGGTGTTCGGCTTTCACTTGTTGGCAATTTGGACCCTTAGCAACAAATTCCGCTATATCCTTTTTCAAACCTTCTCACCAAAACACTTTCCTAAGTTCATGGTACGTCTTTGTTGAATTAAAATAAATGGAATAAAGGGACCCATGATGTTTACCAAGAATTTGATTCCTCAAACTATCTACATTAAGAAGAAACAACCTTCCTTGATACCTCAAGAACCCAACCCACCCTAATGAGAATGACTAATTATGCTTACCAAAAACCGATTCCTTCAACTAAATCAGTTGTTGGTCACGATGTTGTTTAGATTTCACCTCAGCTCCTAAAGATAACTCGGAGTTATGATGGACCATAAAACCACTATTTGGAGAATCTTCCAACCGAAAACCCAATCTAGCCAAACTATTAACATCTTTCACTAGGTATTTCTTGTCTTCCTCTACATGTGACACACTACCCATGGTTATACAACTTAGAGCATCTACAACCACATTGTCCTTGTTAGGGTTATAGAGAACACTCATGTCATAATCTTTCAACAATTACAACCATCTTCTTTGTCAAACATTAAACTTATTTTGAGTAAAAACATATTGGAGACTTTTGTGGTCGGCATACACGTCAACATGAACAACATACAACTAATGCCTCCATAGTTTCAAGGTCAATGCCACGACTGCTAATTAAAGATCATGAGTTTGATAGTTTCTCTCCTTCACCTTAAGTTTTCTAGATGCATAGGCTATTACTTACACATATTGCATAAGCACACACCCTAAACCTTTGTCGGATGTATCACAACATACAACGAATCCCTTGGTACCCTATGTTATTGTGAACACCGGAGTAGAATTATGTCTATCTTTCAATACTTGGAAGCTTCTCTCATATGCCTCCAACCACTTCAATTTCTTACTCTTTTGGGTCAAAGTAGTCAAGGGAGATGCAATGGCCACAAAACTATCCACAAACCTCTGATAATAACACGCTAGACCCAAGAAACTCCTAATGTTAGTTGGAGTCAATGTTCTTGGCCAATTTTTCATCACCTCGTTTTTTTTTGGATTTACATCAACTAACTCTCTAGAGATGATATCACCAAAAGACATAACCGACCTCAACCAAAACTCACATTTTCTATAGTCGGAAAATAATTGATTCGCCTTAAACATTTGTAATGCACCCTCAAATGATCCATGGGTTCATCTTCATTTTTTAATATATCAAGATGTTCTGAATGAAGACAATAATAAACGAATCTAGGTAACTATGAAACACCTTATTCATAAGATCCACGAAAGACATTGGGGTATTAGTGAGACCAAAGGACGTTATTAAGAAATCATAGTGATAATATCTTATCCGAAATGTTGGTTCCGATATATCCTCACCTCTCACCTTAAGTTGGCGATACCCCGATATCAAGTAAATCTTAGAAAAGTAGCTATCTCCTTGGAGTTGATCAAACAAGTTTTCAATCCAAGGGATAGGATACTTGTTCTCAATAGTTACTTTATTATGTTGGAGATAATCAATGCACATTCTAAGGGAACCATACTTCCTTTTCACAAACAAAACCAAATCACCCCATGGAGAAATGGTTTTAAGTTTGTGTTCCTTGTATGTTTGGTGCATTGACTTTTATGTGATGATTTTATGAATATTTTAAGCTTCTGTATGTTTCATTGAAGTCCTTTTGGTCATTAAAGTGTTCTAAGTGTGATTCGAGGATGAAATATCCCAAGTGCGGATATTGTAAGACACCCAAAATGATTTAGGGTGTCGAGATCCATAGATGTTCCTATGAGCTTTTCAACTTGTTAATTATGTTTGTTAAATGTATGCATTATTGATTTGAAGTCATTTAGAAGTCGAACGTCCATGAATGTACAAGACATTCGAAAGTTATCCATAGAGACGTGCATGTGTGTCTTGAGTGTGCCTAGCATGTTTGGATAAGTTACGGATGTTTATTTTCTGAGAAACTAATTTGGAAGGTCCTTGAACTGGATAAGTCGTAAATTATTACTTTAATTATGATGGCTTCTACTTGGTGATGAAGTGCAATTGAAGTATATCTTGTGATTGAACTAAGTAGGTTTGGTATGATAATGCAATTTAAACGGATTGATTAAGTGATTGTGAGATAATGCTAAAGATGTAATTATATAAGGTTAGTTATGAAGTACCTATGTGACTTACTATGATATAATGATGTTAATGGGCTAATCTCACATGTGATTGTTGTGATATGAAAGTATTTGTCTATTGAAAATCCTAATTTAGCTAGAGGACTATGCTAATGCAATATGCACTATACAACGAGCTAATCTCTACCAAATGACCTTAAACTTAGTTAGTTTGTGTCGCAGAAAGACATTTTCAAAAGGCTACTCTTGGCTAAAACGATTGTATGAACTAGATAGAGAGAGAGTGTTCGTTACCAAGTATAGCGAAGGTAGGTCAGGATACACTATATGAAACTCATGAGATTGATTACTTAATGCCAAGGCATAATGAGGGTACAAGTCATATCCTCCTAGTTCGACCTATGTTGACCTCATAAGAATACTAGCTATTGGATCCACCTAGATGTTATGTTCATGTCTTGGTACTACCTTGGCAAGTCGTCCGCCTTATTTTCGTGAAGGATTTTATGACACCGGATTCCACATTAGCTAATTTTGTCTACGTCGGTTAAGCCAAGATATTTGTACAATTAAAGTGAAATAATTAAGTGAACTCTAATATGAGATTAGGCGGTTGAATTAGTCTAGTAGGGGTATAGTATCTTACATATGTATGCCATCGTTAGCCTATGAGATAAGTATAGAAGTATTATATATATGGCTTTTTAATACTGCATATAAGTGATTGAAATAGATTTGTTGACTTTCATGTTTTAAGGATACTATATGATTATCCTCTTCATGTAATGAAACTGAGATGTCTATATCTGCTAAACATGATGATGACCAGTATTGATGCTATATTACCATATGTGTGTTAGGCATAAGCCTTTTTATAGCGATCCTTTATTTGCCGTTAACTGGATTGAGAAGGTTATAGGGCTTTACTTGCGTCATTGCCACTATGCTACATGATGTGCGCGTCTTAGTAAGGTCTGTATATGTTTACTGTAATGTTAATAGACTCCTTATCTCACGTATACCTGTTTCGTTGTTTAAACATGATGTTGCCGAGTTGCTATTAGGTTAGGTTTATATGCCTATGAGGGCATGTTGATTTATTTGCTTGATGGATATTGTTATTGTGTTGCAAGATGAGATTATCTTAATTGTATATACGATATAAGCTTATATGGACTCTTGCAATGGCATTATAGACTATCTATAACATCCTCAAAATCCAGACGTCTCGGAGAAGCATACATAGGAGGTCATTAGAGGTATAGAAATGTTAAGCGACTATTATAATGAATATATTTCATTTAGGATGTTTAGAAACCAAACTGTCCAAGAACGTCCAGGACATCAGGATATCTAGACTTCATCAGCAGTTTACTACGTGCTTAGCCCTATTTGACAGTTTTCTTTAACGTCGCCCAAAATTCATGAAATTTTTTTGAAGGGTGTATAAAGTGTATTAAAGTTGATACATGGTCGAAATAACTATATACAACACCCAAAGGAGCAACCAAGGTTTCTTGAGGAGGACCCTAGCACGTAGGAAGCAACATAAGCTCTAGCCCCGGGGAGGTATATGCAACCTACGCATTTAGGCAAACGATGGGGCCACATTGTTGATAAGCGGGGCCAGTCGTGTACCAACCGTTGACCAAAACTTAGCCATTTTTTTGGAGGAACAGTGCCCCTTGAATCTCTGATATAGACGAGTAATGTGTAGTACGGAAGGCACAGTGCCCATCGAATAACAGACGAACAGTCGATCGGGGTTCCGTTTGTGAGGGTCAAATTCCCTGCAGTTTATTGAAATAGTTAAGGGGTTAGATGGTTAATTAAGGGTTTAATGGATTCTAATTAAGTTAATTAAACCCCCCCCATATAAACACCCCAACCCTCATTAGACTAAACAAAACTCTCAAAACATATCCTTTTACTTCTCTCTTCTTTCTCACTCTATTGGAAGACACCATTAAGGAACAAGATAGGGAAGGGTTTTTGGGGCTCTTAAAGTCCGATTTAGACATAAAACGTTAAGGTATGCTATCTAATTCACATTTCAGACCTCTTTCCTCAAAGGGTTCCTTCAAAGTATTTTCAGAAGTTAGGTTTTCATGTGGGTTCTTCTAAATCTCAAAAATTATTTTATGATTTCGGTTTCGTTGTATGGTTTGTACTACTCAGAATAATATGCAATATTATAAACATGTATTATGAAAACTTATAATGGGTTTTGCTAATATATGCTTTATTTTTTGGCGTTAGTTTGTAGAGATGATCCTTAACACTATTAACCCTAGTAGTTGATATTGACATGAACATAGGTTGCAAATTTGTTCAATTGACTTGCGATTGCTTGAGGTGAATTCTATTAATTGAGTGTTGGTACATTTATCATTAATAAACTTGACGGTAGAATTATAGCTCTTTTCATGCTCGTTCCTTGGAGATGATCTAAGGTATGGAAGTGCAATTAACCTATGTTTCTGGTCATAAGTAAAATCTAGCTATTGAACGTTATGTAGAGATATATTTTTTTAATCCTAGCCTTGGTTTTCATGTTGATGTTTAATTGTTAATGTTGTATGCACCAATAAATAGTTAGGATTGCAGTGTTTATGGTAAGTCCTTTTTGAATACTATGAAGGAGAGCTGGTAAAAGTCTTATGATACTCTAATCCTTTATTCAATTGTTACTGACGTTAACTTGTGTTGAAGTCATGATCGTTATAGATATGTATAGTAAGTATCTATAGCCGGTTGATAGGGTGTATGTGTGTATTGAAAATGTCATTGACTATGTGTGAGCTGTATAATGTCGTACTTTTTATAAGGATAGTAATGGATGACGATTACCAATGTGACTTATTATGATATGACATGCTATGTTGATAACGTCAATTAAAAGAATTGTAAGGAAAGGACTTATAACTTATGCATTAATATTGAGCTATGATAGATGGATTATACTAGGCGCACCTTAGAACGTATGACCTAACCTAAGCTATGATTTATAATTAAGAGAGCCTAAATACATTTCAAGAAATGCAGACTTATATTAAGCACCGAAGTGACTTGAAAAATGGGAGTGGTGATGACTTTCATATGGAAGCATCTCACTTATAGTTATAAACGCTGTGTTGATCTCCCAAAGACGCCGTAATACCTTACCATTGGAATACCATTAGAGGACGCCCCCCCCAATAATGTCAAATTGTATGTAGAGGGTTTACCTGATCTCCTAGTTCTTAATTATGATTAGCACCCTATAGGAAGACTATCTACTGGCATCCACCTAATAGATGTACATTATGTTTTGATTTATTTTGGCGGTTATAACCATACTTCCAGTGGTACTGTGGTAAGGTTTTCCAAGCACTGATTACTCAGCCTTATATCATCATGCGTCTATATCGCATAAGCAGTGTCCTTAAGTTATAACATGAACAAATATATGATAAACTAACTAATGGTAGACTTGATGAGGTTGACTGTTAGCCTAGGCCTTAGAACCGGCGTATGGAGACTCCTACCTAGTCGCTTGCACACTACGCTACCTTGATGAAGTATTAAGAAGGTTGATAGTACGTATGGATTATGATAATGAATGCCAAATTATGTGATAGGATGATGGCCCTTTACATGTAAAGTTAACTATATAGTAAATGTATCTGATACTCTTATGATATGAACTGCCTAATGTCTATGTTGTTTAAAAGTATACAAGGTTGAAAGTCAAGAAAGCGTTTATGTCATGCTAAGCTTAAATATTAGACATGCTTCTTGACTATGGTTCACTTGATTAGAGTAGGTTATGATTTCTGCTTTTTATTCGAACCACATGTTGGCTTTATGATCTATTATGCGGTTGTAGTTTTGCTTATTAAGTGAAGATGTACCTCTTTCTCTATTGCCCATCTGATGTAATTTACTTGATAGATAGTGGTCTATACTAGATATGAGTCTTAAAGTATGTTGACAAGTTAGTATTTACTTTTGTTTTTATGATATGTGTCTTTTTGATTATATGTTTCCCTTGATAATGCATAAGTTTTTCAAAGAATAAGTAGCATGTTTTAATAAAATATCCTTTTTAGCATGGTTTGAGCTTATATGTATATATGGTCTCATACTTCGTACAAGTGGCGTACTAACCCCATTTCTTCCTTTTTCCCCCAACATTTTAGGTTCCATTCGTTAAATAGTTTCGAAAGTCTACTTGAAGAAGACTTCGAGCGATTTAGATCTACCAAGTAGGGCTTGTCGTCCTTCTATTCTATCAGAGGGATAGCAACAATACTGATCTTTATGTTTAGTATTTTTAGGTACTAAGACTTCTTATGAATATCATCATTTGGAGTAGGTTGCTATAAAGCCTATATGCGTCTCTCTTTGACATATGATGTATGGGCTATGCCCAAATTGCTAATCGTTTAGTGGTTATGAGAAAGAAAAAAAAGTCTATGAAAAGACTACTGTTCTATTCATATTTAATTATGATGCAATAAAAAGTACAAGCCTATGTAACCTTCCTATACAAAGGTTCTATGTATACTTGACATATATATTATGTGTATGTAGAGGTCTGTATAAACCTCCAAGTAGAAGCAATAGAATGTTTTAAAATCTCCACTAAATTTGACTTATAAATGTGTTGATGTATGTAAGAGGATAGTCTTAGTCCTGAAAGAGGACAAGAACGCAGGTTCCATCTAGGGGTTAAACCGGGATGTGAGTACATTTAAATGACTTGTCATGTTTTCTAAAGTAAATGTCCCTTTCTCATGCATGCTTTTAAAATGTGTCATGTCATTAGCCATGTTGGTACAAAGGCCAGTTCGTACTAACCCATAGTTTTGTATTTTACATAAAAAAATTGTAGGTTTTTACCGGGAGTTGAGTTTTAAAGTCATTGGTTTAAGGCTTCGAATCCTCTTCTCAAAATCGTAAGTCTCTTTTTCGTACTAGACGATCTTTGACACTATCTACCTATTGGATGTTGTTTAGATTCTCCCATCTTAAAGACAAGTTTAGTTCATTCTTTTTCATTTGAAAACTAGGGTATATAATTCTTTCTTTGTGGCTGTTATTGCTAATGAAGTAATGGCGTTATAGTCAAATATGAATCCATTCTAGATTGTTTACTAGAGATTATTCTGTCCACTTCCTATACACGATTATATTGTGAATATTCATGGATAGGTGCAACTAAATTAAGAAGCCTATTTAGTGCTTTCATTACGTGCATGAGAGCCATATTGTAAACTCCATCATTATATATATATATATATATATATATATTATATATATTATATAGTTATATATAATCATATATATATTGTATCGTAAGTGACTGTCTATTGAAAACCTCAATGGAGAAATAAATAAAAAGTTCTAAATTTTGCCACAACTATCCTATGAAATGTAATGACCAAATGTTAAGAGATTATTCTTAGTCCTTATTGAGGACGACGATAACCGAAGTTAGTCTTAGGGGCCGTATCTCGTGATGCTGACAAAACTTGAGTATCAGAGAATGCCGGTTTAATCATCTTTAGGATAGATACCTCATAAAAACATATTTTTAGATCTTCTTCTTATTGTTATGAAGGTCGTTGCCAAACCTAAGCGGAATGAGATATATGTCGATATACTTAGTAAACTCTCATTTTTTAAACTTCTATGTTGTTCCTCTAGAGTTTACTTCATGTCTGATTTCACCAAAACCTCTTATTGTGGTTATAGGTATGAATACTGGAAGAGCAGCAGAATGAAGCGACCCATAGGTAGAGAAATTGTGAATGCGGGCGGACTCAGACAACAAACTCCAAGAGATGATATGAGCAGTTTATGTTCAGTGGGTGTGTGAAGAGTATTTTCAGCAATTTACGTCAACTATTCTTCTGAAAATATTGAAACGTCTTTTAGCGAATGTCATAATGCTCAACAAGTGGCAAGGAAACTAGCGTAAGTAGCCGAAAATAGGGAGATACTGGCAGGCCAATAAGGCAAGGTCTATGCAGAGTTGTTTTCTAAGAGGTATAGGCTTATATTAAGAAAAGTGATAGGTTAAGAGGAGACGTTTTATAGTCAAGTTCCTTCCAAATTTCCCAAGGCTCATGATAATAGGGTGATAAACCCTAAGTCTAAAAAAGGAAGAGGTACTAGTTAACCAAGAAAGAAGACCACTTGTAGGAAGTGACGCAAAGAGCATTATGGTGATTCCTTGTTTAGAAGGACAAATGATTTGGGTGTGGCAAGAGTTGTCACATGGTAAGGAATTTCCTAATTTGAAGAGTAAAGAAAAAGTGAGTGGTAAATCTCAAGCTATTGGTTCTAATGTTGATGATCCAGGAGAGAATCGCTTTATTGCTCTTCGCCCATAGGAGATGAACAAGAGTTCACCTGTAGTCAATGATGGTATAGTTTCAGGTTTTGACTCATATTCATTTATATGCTTTGTTTAATCTGGGTGCTACCTATATTTTTACTCTTTTGGTAGATAGAAATTTTGATATTTTCCCTATATCTTAAATGAAACATCTATGATGGAAATACCCTGTTGTGAGTGCCGTTGTGGGCAAAGATGCGTATATAGGAATTATCTATCATCCCTATCTCAATCAGAGCTTACCCAATAGTGAATCAATTGAAACATCGCTATGATGATTTTGATATCATTTTGGGGATGGATTTTTTGGATGGTTATTTTGCATCCATTGATTGTACAAAAAAAGGTGGTAAGTTCAATTTTTATTATGAGCCTGTCATAGAGTGGAAGAGGGGAAGTTATATTCGTAGAGGTCGTATCGTTTCTTGTCTAAAGTCTTGTAAGATAATATCAAAAGGGTGTTTATACCATATTGTAAGACTCTAAGAGTTAGACTTTGAAAATCCTCTCTTTGAGTTATTCCACGTAGTGAAGGAATTTCTAGAGGTCTTCCCTAACGATATTCTAGGAATTCCTCTCGAACACAAAAATTGATTTTGGTATTGAGTTGTTACCAGATACCAACTCTATTTAAATTCAACCTTTTCAGATGTCTCCGACCGAATTAAAAAAGTTGAAGGCTCAACTGATAGACTTACTAGATAAAGGCTTTATTAGACCTAGTATTTCTCAAAGGAGTATTCTGGTACTACTTGTGAAAAAAAAGGATGGGTCCCTTAGAATGTTCATTGATTATCGCCAACTCAATAAAGTCATTATTAAGAACAAGAATCCTCTCCCTTAGGTTGGCGACTTGTTTGATCAACTCAAAGTGCAAGATACTTTTCTAAGATTTACTTGGGGGTGGGACATCACAACCTTAGGATGAGAGGAGAGGATATACAAAAGTCAGCATTTAGAACTAGATATGGTTACTATGAGTTCCTAGTAATGTCATTTGGTCTCAGTAATGCCTTAAGCATGCTTTATGAGAAACTCAAAGAGAGGGTGTTCCGAAGCTACCCTAGTTTCATTTGGTCATATGATTTCATTTTACTGACATCTCGGTATATTCTAAAAAAATGAGGATGATATTAGTGGGGGAATTGAGAGAAATGGAGTGTACAAGCTCTTGAATGAATACAACTTATTTTCAAGTTAGAAAGTATGAGTTTGGTTAAGGTCATGCGATGTGTTCTTGGTATATACATCTCTAGTCGAGGGTGTAGACGAGCTTCATCCAAAGAAACCAAGGCCCGGGTTAAACAATTTTCCTAGACAGTTATCGCGTACTACCAACATAAGATCCGTGACTGTTTGATGAAAAATAGTGTGAAATTTAAGATGGTCGTAGGTAGTGAAAAAGAAGCTTCCAAACAGTTTAAAGCAGGCTTAAACTCCGCACCTCTGGTGTTGACTTAAGCCAGACGTCCTACAATCGGTCTTGTTGATATATTGGGATGCATCCCAAGTGGGCTTAAGCCGGGTGTCCTGAAAAAACATTGAAATAGTAGCTATGCCATTCTAGGGCAACTTAAGGGGCATGAGAGAATCACCCAAAATCATGATCTTGACGTTACGACGACCAGTGTTGTTGACCATATTGAAAATATGGAGATACTTATCTTTATGGCTTTAATTGTTGAGTGATACCGACCATAAGAGCCTCCACTTAGTTTTATCGAAAAGAGTGTGAATATCGTTCAATGAATATTGTTTATAATTATCTAATATTAGACAACGCCAATGGGAGGTTGTGGAGGCTATAAGTCAATTTAATGAGACCATGGTTATTAAGTGTGTCTCATGCTAGTAAGAATCCAAGAAAGGACCTAGTGAAAGATGCTTCATAGGTAGCTCGTTTTCCGCCCTGTTACATTAGAGATTCTCCAAATAGTGTTTATTCTCGTCATTAACTCGCGAATTTTGTCTTATGTATGGTTGAAGGTGAAGTACTACTAAAACACCTTGATCTGTCATTTATGGAGTTAAAGAAATTGATTCTTTGTTGCAGTGTATTAGATTCATTACTTCTTGGGGGGGGATAGGTGTTTGCAGTAGCCAAGGGAGGTTGTGTGTGACTAAGGTGGATGATTTGAGAAATCTAATCCTAGAAAGATAATTGCTCTCATTACTTTATTCATCCGGGTTTTACTAAGATGTATAATGACCTTAGAGAAGTGTTTTGGTTTGATGCCTTGAAAAGGGACATAGCAGAATTTGTTGTAAAGTGTCCAAATTGACAACAAGTTAAAGTTGAGCACCAAAATCCTAGCAGTTTACTTCAAGAAATAAAAGTTCCTACTTAGAAATAGGAAGACATTAACAAGGATTTCATAGTGGGTTTTTCTCAAACGCGAAGGAAACGTGACTCTATATGGGTGATTGTGAATAGGTTGACGAAATCCACTCACTTTATCCCCTTAACTCTAGTTATTCGGCATAAGAGTATGCAAGGATCTATATCAATGAGATTGTGAGCCTTCATTGTATTCCATTATCCATCATATTTGATAGAGTTACTCAATTCACATATATGTTTTGGAGGTCAGTCCACAAAGGGTTGGGTACAAACTTGAAGTTAAGCATTTCTTTTCATCCACAAATGGATAGTTAAGCGGAGCTTACTACTCAAACCCTTGAGGATATGCTTAGAGATTGTATTGCCTTTGGTTGAATTCTCTTATAACAATAATTATCATTAATATATATCGATGGCTCCTTTTGAGGCATTATATGGTAAGAGATGTAGATATTCGATTGGACGGTTTGAAGTGGGCGAGTCTTTACTCTTTTATCCCGAATTGATTTATAAGACTTTGGTGAAAATTCATTTGGTAATGAACCAATTAAAAACAACCTATAGTCGGGAAAAGTCTTATACCAACCATAAAAGAAGGGTCATAGAGTTTGATAAGGGGGATAAGGTGTATCTAAAAATTTCACCCATGAAAGGAATGGTGAGATTTGATAAGAAAGGCAAGTTGAGTCCTAGTTATGTGGGTCCCTATGAAATTTACAAAGGGTTGGAAAGTTTTCATACAAGTTGAGGTTACCTAGCTGCAACAGCTTCGTTCATCTGCATAGTCCATCAGATCTCCATGAGTAAGAAAGCGCATCGGTTATCCCAAGTCCATTCTTCCCATGGAGTCTAGTGTGAGGAGAACCATCTCCCTATGCCAAGATGTTAACTGTAAAATCCGATGATCGCTCCCACTGAAGATAAATTGGGAACACAGCCAGTAGGCCTCCGCTATAAAAGTACCTACGGAGGACACTCCTAGTTAAGGAGAAGCCATGTGAGAGGAAAGGCCGACATGAAGTCCTGGTACCCTATCTATTATGGCCCTAATTATGCTACGTCAGTCTTATTAATGCTAGAAAAATCCGTAAATTATAGAATTTTATCTTGTTTTCCAAGTTATATGACATATTTGGTATTTAGATGTCAAATGAGTTTCTAGGAAAAGGCCTTTTGATCATGATGAATGCTCTTATGTGAAATATAGATGTTTTCTTACTAGAGTTTTTGAGTCTATTGAGGTGGTCTAGACATAAGCAATAGCATAATAATTTCTTAATGTTATTGTTGAGCCTCATGTTGATGTTGCAGAGCCGGTAGTTCCTCATAATGATTATAAAATGTCTGCTGCAGATCATTATGTGTTTGCTGACATGAGTTTCTATGGGATCTAATGTTGTTGATGTTGTGTTTTGCAATGAGTTGTTTAAGAGGAATACTCCATTAGAACTGTGACTCAGAATATACATGTTGTTGGTTGGTCCTCTAGTATTGATTCTACGGTTTCCGTTCAAAAAGTGTTATTATCACTAAGGAGAAATATGTTACCTAACAGGCGGGGGAGGGAGTGGGGGGGAGAGAGGAAGGAGAATGCTTTTATAACACTCCAAAAGTCCATGACTTAAACTATAGCCTCACATGATGAACTAAACCTTAACAAACTATTTGTAAGCCTAAAATAATGTTTATAAACCATTTAGAATGTTTTAGAGTCAAGACGTCAAGTTACGTTCCATAGACGTTAGTAGGATAACTAGTCTAATTTAATTAGATGCTAACATCCTTGGGTTACCGCAAAGCAGTTTAGAAAAGTAGTATGCGGCTCCCTTAAAACTTGTAAAATAACTTTAAACAGGTAAAATCATGTATTTAGGATTGAAATGTCCAGATTTGACCCCCTAAAGGTCACCCTAAGGGTCCATGAAAGGACCCAAAAATTGGCTTGGCAAGCTACCAATATACACATAGAAGAAATGTTTTCGCATCGCGGACTTAGTGGGCCTTTTGTGAACAATAAATTCTTTATCACGGGAAGGTAGCAGACTCTATTGTCTAGTAAAATAATTTACAAAATCTTGCGGGAGAAGCTACACGTTGCAAACTTGTTCCCTAACTAAAATCTTAAATTTGGAATTCAAGTTAGACTTCATTAAGCGGTAAAATTGTAAGTTATGTCTTTTTTATTTATGGAGAGGCTTCCTCTATATTGATTTGAAATAAGTGTAATAACCTCACAATTCACTCACTCAAATCTCAAATCTCCAAATCAAACCCTAAAGTTCTCACGTATACTCTATTTCTACCTCTCTATAACCTCCATTTAAAGGAAAAGAATGAGATAGATTGAACAGAACCACCAATTTCTCTATGAATTCACTTGAATTTCATGTATATATATCATTTATGATATAGAGGTTCTTCAGCTCTTTAGGATTCGTTTCCCGTAAATATTCCTTTCAATATAAACATACACACGGACACGGTAGCTTCTAAAAGCGATAGCTCGCGAATGAAGATAGCGTACTCATATGGTAGTTTGTTGCCTGAAGAGGATATTATGGCTAACGTGGGAGTTCCTCCATAGAAAACTAAGTCCCTTCACGAGGCAACCAAGTTCCTCCACAAGTCCAATCTCTATTCATTCCTACACCTATGAGGGATGGAGAGATAAGGTCGAGATTTTTTACTTTGGCACAAGTCATGACTACCCAAGCTCAAGCGGTAGCCTCTAAATCCAATGACATGATGGTAGAACCTAATCAGGAGGTTGTACCTCGTGTTCATCTAAATATACTACCACGTCTTTTCACTTAAGAGACTTTATGACGATGAACTCTTCTACGTTCTATGTGTGAAAAGTAAACGAAGATCCCCATGAATTCATATGAACTTTATAAGATACTCTATGCGATGCGATTGACTTCAAATGAAAAGGCAGATTTAGCTTCATATCAACTCAAGGATGTATGTCTAACATGGTGTAACCAATGGAGAGACAATAGGGCCTTGAGAGCATGTCATATCACTTGGCAGGTGTTTAGAAGGGCTTTCCTTGATAAGTTCATTGATATAGATAAAAGGAAGGCAAAAGTGGAAGAATTAATCCACCTTCATCAAAGAGTTTTGAGTTTTCAAGTGTACTCCTTGAAGTTCAGCAAATTGTCCAAATATGCTCGTTTTTATGTGTCAAACCCAGTGGACGATATGAGTTGCCTTTTATAAATGGCACGTGCTCCAATAATTTTGTTGCGAGAGTAGTCGTTAGGCCGATCGATCCAGGGAACGGATTATCTCTAGCCATTGATGGTCATTGCCAGAACAAGTTGAAGATACTAGACTCAACAAGAAGAATAGTTAGTTTAAAAGGGCAAAGTCTTATATGGAAGGGTCTTGTAAGGATAGGTTTGAGATTCAAGAAAATTTGAGGTTCCAAATGTGGGTTTCTAACAAAGTTCCTTCCAATTTCACAAAGGCAAGCAAAAGAGGGTTTCTAACCCTTATTCCCAAAAGGCAAGAATTGGAAATTCACCTAGAAAAAAACAAACTTGTTCCATATGTGGTAAGAAGCATTAGGGTGAGAGTGCAGTTTGAAATGAGAATTTCTTTAGTTGTGGAAAAGAGGTCCATAAGGTTAAGGATTGACCTAATAGAAGGACTCAAGAAAAGGATGTGGTCATTATCAACCTAGTGCTACTAGTTCCGAAGCTCCAAATAGGAACCGCTTTATGCTCTCCTCTCTAGGGATGAGCAAGAGGTGTCTTCCGACATGGTCACCGTATGTTACAAGTATTCTCTATTAATGTTTATGCTTTACTTGAACTCGGTGCTACCTTTTCATTTGTAACTCCTTTAGTAGATAAAAAGTTTCATGTTCTACTTGATATATTTGTTGACATGTTTTTGGTTATAAACCAAGTGGGTGACTCCGTTATAGCTAGACGAATCTTTAGAAGTTGTCCTATATCTTTTCCCAATAGAGTTACATTGGTGAATTTGGTAGAACTTATATGGTTGATTATGATGTTATTTTGGGAATCAGTTGGCTGCATGCATGTATTGCTTTCATTAATTTTTGAACAAGTGTGGTTAAGTTCAATTTTCCTAATTAAAACGTCGTAGACTAGAAAGGGGTTAACCAAATCCATAGAGGTCGTATCATCTCTTGTTTAAAAGATGGCAAAATGATTACTAAAGGGGGTCTTTACAATATTGTAAAAGTCAAAGATCTTGAGTCCAACATGCCTTCAATGGTCAAAGGAATTTCCGAATGTCTTTGCGATGAATTGCTAGAAATACCTCCCAAGAGGGCAATTGACTTTTGTATTGACTTATTACCGAATATGAATCCCATCTTAAGTCCTTCTTATTGGATTGCTCTGGCCGAATTGAAATAGTTGATGGTTCAACTCAATGATTTGCTAGACAAAGGTTTCATTCAACCTAGTATTTATCCATAGGGTGCTTCACTGTTGTTTCATAAAAATAAGGATGGGTTCCTTAAGATGTTTATTAACTATAATCAACTCAATAAAGTCACCATTAAAAACAAGCATCCTCTTCCTCGGATTGACGACTTGTTTGATCTACTCGAAGGGGCAAACTACTTTTCAAAGATTGACTTGAGGTCGGAGTATTACCAAATTAGGGTGAGAGGTGAGGATGTAACTGAAACGACATTTCAAACTAGCTATGGTCACTATGAGTTCTTACTATTGCCTTTTGGTCTAACTAATACCCCCGCATCTTTTATGGACTTTATGAATAGGGTTTTTCGAAACAACCTAGATGTTTTTGTCATTGTCTTTATTGATGACATCTTAGCATATTCGAAGAATTATAGTTAACACATGGATCATTTGAGAGCAGTTTTACAAGTCCTTAAGGAACACAAACTATTTTACAAGTATTAAAAATATGAGTTTTGGTTTATATTGGTGACATTTCTTGGTCATGTTATCTCAAGTGAGGATAAAGAGGTCGATTCAAAGAAAACTGAGGTGGTTAAGAATTAGCCTAGACCATTGACTCCAACCGACATTAGAAGTTTCTTGGGTTTAGCCAGGTAATATATGAGTTTTTGGCTAGTTTTTAATCAATTGCTTTTCCATTGACTACCTTTACCCAAAAGAGTGAAATTTGAGTGGTCGGAGGCATGTGAAAAAAGCTTCAAAATTTTGAAAGATAGGCTTACCCCTGCTTTGGTGTTAACTATACCGGGGGGTACCAAGGGATTTCTATTATATTTTAATGCATTCCGAGTGGGTTTAGGGTGTGTTCTTATGCAACATGTAAAGGTTGTAGCCTATGCCTCCAGAAAAATTAAGGTGCATGAGAAGAACTATCCAACCTATGATCTTGAATTTCAAATTGTAGAGTTTTCTTTGAAAATATGGAGTCATTACATGTATGGTGTTCATGTAGATGTCTTTACAAAATAAAAGTATTCAATATGTGTTTACTCAAAAGGAGTTGAATCTCCAACAAAGAAGATGGTTGAAATTGCTAAAAATATTATGACTTGAGTGTTCTCTACTTTCCCGCCAAAGCGAATTTGGTTGAAGATTCTCTGAGTCATATGACCATGGGTAGTGTATCTCATATACATGAAGAGAAGAAAGATAGTTAAAGATGTTCGTAGGTTGGCTAGATTCAGTGTTCGTTTAAAAGATTCCCCAAATGGTGGATTTGTGGTTGATAATAACTCCGAGTTAGTTAAAGGAATCCGTACATAGCAATTTGAATGAGTCACTCTCCCAAGGGGGGATGGTGTGCTAACGTACCAAAATAAATTATGTGTATCGGATATTGTTGTTTGAGGAATAAGTTGCTACTTGAAGTTCATGGTTCTTGATATTTTATCTATACGGGTTCTACCTTTAATGTGACCTTAAAGGGGTATATTCGATGGATGGACTAAAAAGGGACATAGCGGAGTTTGAATCTAAGTATCCAAATTGCCCCAGCAAATGAAATTCGAGCATCTGAAGCCTAGTGGTCTAATAAAACAAATAGGTGTTTCTTATTTTAAGTCGGAGTAAATTAGCGTTGACTTTATATTTAGGTTGCCTCGTACTAGGAGGAAAAATGACTCAATTTGAGTATAGGTATAGATTGACAAAATCGGCTCATTTTATCCCTGTTAAGTCTACCTATACGGCGGAAGATTATGCAACAATCTACAATGATTATGTCACGACCCGAGAGTACACCACAAAATTTAGTGCATTTCCCAAGTCGTGGAACGGCGTACTTGACCTCTCGGAGGTCTTGAACTAGCCCTTAAACATCATTCATTGCATATATATGAAAAGTACACGAAATTAAAGCTTTTATTTTAAAACGTAATGGGTAAGAATTTTATAAAACTTCTAACTTATGTATCAAACATCTATGACATTATGAGTACAATAGTCTTGGGTCACAGCCCATAAAAGTCTAAACATAGAAAAGAACCTAAAAATAACATATTAGTGATGTCCTCGGGTTCTATGAGGACTCACTAATCTTCTTTCCTTGCAAGCCTTGGAAACTCTACCCGTGTAAGCAACTCAATCTCTTCAGCCCCCTACATTTATTTAGAATGTAGGAAAACATATGTGTTAGTATAACATGCACTAAGTATGGAAACTATCATACCAAAACATAAAGTATCTCAAAGGGTTAGTCAATAAAAGACATAATCATAAGAGATAAAGTCATAAGCATAACATGAATAACATAATCATAATAAAGCATAAAAAAGAATATAAGATTTTATACTTAACTCATTTTCCTTCTTACTCAAATGAAATACCTTAGAAGACACCTCTATGTATACTTGTGCAAGGCTAAGATATCATCCCATAATACTACAAAAGCTAAGTACATCTCTTAGGTCATTCTTGATCATAGACTACTATAATAATTAAGACCTATGTTCATTATCACATATGATCACTATGACCCCAGGACACCACAAAGCACACTTGTGCAATGCATGTGAAGCGTCCCCTAATACCTCATACACTAAATATGTCTTAAAGTCACCCTATCCAGTTTCATGATATCTTAAAAATCTTTAGTAAGCCTAAGTTATTCCTACTAAAAAGTACTATACCCTTTCCTCAAAATAGGATTGTACAATGTACATAAGGCAGTACATACTGCCTCACATACTAAGCCTCTCTTAAAGTTATCCTTAACATGTCCACCTTCCATAACCTTATCATTACATAACTTCATTCAACAATATTCTCTTATGTTTAGTCTTATTTACAAGGATAGGCAACTCTAGTCAAATCCTATCTTCAATCTCTTCTTCTTTAACTACCCTAGGTTGTACCTTGTGCAATGCACTGATCATGCCCCGTAACACCACTCGTGCAAGGTACTACTTTTGTATCCTTTCTCTATTACTTCATACGATGGAGCCTAGCCCGTATCTTCATATTTTTAACACTATGAGATACTTCTTTAAGTATATATATGTTTCTAAGTAATATGGATACTACGAGATACGTTTTTAAGGTATGTCTTGATCCCTTACTGAATATGGACACTACAAGTTACCTCTTGGGTATGTCTAAGTCCATTCACACATTACAAAAAATACGAGATACCAATTGGGAACGTCTAAGTTCATCCACACATTATGAACACTATGAGGTACCCCTTGGGCATGTTTAAGTTAATTCATTGCTTTGAAATATACGAGAGGCTTCTCAAGCACGTCTAAGTTCATAGGATATATAGATATCTACTAGGATACATTGAATCAACTACGTGAAGGACTCCCGTCTCAGGGGACCTACTTTGATAGTCATCACAACTACTAGGTATGGATATTATTTATACTTGGACTCTGGAACCTTTCTAGGCATGGATATTCTTTCACTTTGCATATCCACGTGGAGCCAAGCATATACTTTAATGTTTTCTAGTCAATCCTTGCTCAACACTTTTCTCTCATGGAGGGATGTCCTTGACAATCCCTTAATGCTCAAGTGAATTTATCACTTTCATTCAATCATCCTACATTTACAACAAAAACATCAATACTAAGGTTCACTATTCATCAAGTCATTCTATCTTAATTCATAGGTAGAATAAAGGATCTTCTAGACTTAGCTTTCTTTTCACAATCTTCGTTACTAGGTTAATATAGACATTGTTTATCTTTAAGATTCAATCAATCAAAAAACTCCTAGCCCATTAAGTCTAATTAAATTCATATCTAGGTGGTTCAATCATGACCATGTAGTTTATAATACAATTGAATTAAGAATATCAACCTAGAATCTTTATCTAACTTCTAATGGCATAAAATCACCATGATCAAGTTCAACATCAATTACTATAATTCACCATGAAAGAATCCTAAAACATAATATAATCATAAAATAAAGATTATTAAATGCTACCCACTAGATTGGTATCATAATCAAGACTTACCCACAATGCAATCACAACCTTCTCTAGAATGAGGTTCTTTGGATTAAAAATTATAGGGAAACTAGGGGACTCCATGAATGGAATAATACATTTATGAATAATATTCGCATACCTTTTATTATATCCATAAACCAATCTTTATTCCATGGAGAATTCAATCTAGTTTGCTTCCTCCCTTCGTCTCTTGTTCTTCTTTTTATATTGTAGAGAGATTATTCTTTGGATAGACTTTAGATGAGTTAGCTAGAATGGTTAGTTTAGGGTTTATGTTATATTTATATATGTATATAATAACCTATTAAAAAACCCACATTAACTCTAATTAACAAATAACCCAACCCCTAACTCCTAACTTAAAACTAAAATATAGAAATCTGCCAGCACCTACGGTTAGGCAATCTACAGGCAATAGATTAATCTAAAATTCGTTATTTGGTCTCGTTGATAGAGTCTTAAGATAAAAATTTTGAAGTACTCCAAATATTATATGTATTGACCCACGAGGTCCATTTACGGACCATGGTTTGATCTAAAGGGAGTCGTTTGGCTCCGTAGATCACCACAAAAGTAAGGACATAAGGTTGTCAAGACAACATAAGGGGACTATTTTGGGGGTGTTGTTCCCAAAACATTTCATGATTAAAATTAGGGTATTTATAGATTAATAAGTTTATTAAATAACTAACTAAACAAACCCATAATGTCTTAATCAATTGACTAATTTGTCTCCGTAGATCACAACAAAGGTGAGAACACAAAGTTGTCAAAGCAGCATAGCGGGGACTGTTTTGGGGGTCTTGTTCCCAAACGATTTCATGATTAAACACAAGGTATTTTTAGATTAAAATGTGTAATAAACAAATAAATAAATAACTCCATAATCCCTTAATAAGTATACCAACTAAACTCCAAAACACCAAATATAAACGCCGACTCCAATAGCTGGTAGTACGTATGATTTCCCACACACGGATCTTGGTTGGGTGTACAGGCCGTGGTATGCCTCAATTGAATGGGTATGGGTATCATAATTAGGTAAAAC
Organism: Solanum habrochaites; assembly: GCA_027704765.1. Taxonomy (NCBI): domain Eukaryota; kingdom Viridiplantae; phylum Streptophyta; class Magnoliopsida; order Solanales; family Solanaceae; genus Solanum; species Solanum habrochaites. The sequence goes on along the minus strand of JAKWJA010002500.1, from coordinate 23,634,158 downwards.
CTCCTTAGACTATGAACCCATAAACTCCCATGACCTATGGGAATTGTATTGATCTACTAAACGTAGATAGCAACCATAGTTCACCCAATTTGACAGTTTTGAGGTCTATTTTTGGGGTCCCCCTCAAAGAACGCTTAGGTGGTCTTTGGGGGTCATATATGTAAGCTTAAACACTACACAAGTAAATCTAAATGATAGGAACCATTACTATCAGCTTGATCTCTAAACACTACTTTAAACCTCATGAAACATACTTAAGCACGAAAGCACGTTCTCAAGGCTAACTTTCAAACCTCTTGGACGTTCTTGGATGTCTTACCCCCACCCTCTCCCAAGCACTATATACTTACTCTAATAACTAATATTAGTAATTATATAACCTTATAATCTCATGACACACATGTTAGGATCTATTTTGACGTATTACATTTTTAGGTCCTTACAAATGAGATTTTGAGTCTTCATGGGATTCCTTTGTCCATCATATAAGATAGAGGTGGTCAATTCACATATCATTTTTGTAGAAATTTTTATAAAGGGTTGGGTACATAAGTAAATCTTTGCATTGTATTTCATCGCCAAATAGATGGTCAAGCGGAGATTACTATCCAAACTCTTGAAGACATGTTAAAAGCTTGTGTGATAGACTTGAAAAAGCATTGGGATGATCAATTGTCGTTGATTGATTTCTCCTATAATAATATCTATCATTTGATTATTTCAATGGCTCCATCTAAAGACCTATATTGTAGGAGATTTAGGCCTCCAGTATGGTGGTTTGAGGTTGGATAGTCTTCCTTCCACGAGATAATCTATGATTCCCTAGAGAAGGTTCAGGTGATAAGGGATAGGTTGAAAATACTGTATAGTATACAAAAATCCTATTCCAATAATTGAACAAGATATCTTGAATTCGAAGTAGGTGATATGGTGTATTTGAATATTTCCCCTATGAAAGGGCTGATGAGATTTTGCAAAAAGGGGAAGTTAAGTCCTAGTATGTTGGCCCTTATGAGGTCTTGTAAAGAGTCGGACACATTCCATATGAATTAAGATTACCTAGTGAACTAGCTTCTATTCATCCAGTATTCCATGTTTCTATGCTTAAGAAGTTAATTGTTGATCTCATGTTCATACATTCTATTAAAGTGGTTGGGGTGGATGAAGACCTCTCTTATGAAGAGGTTCTAGTGGAGATCCTTGATAGACAAGTTAAGAAGTTTAGGAACAAAGAGTTGGCCTCCATAAAGGTGATATGTAGAAACCACCTAGTTGAAGGGGAAACACGGGAGGATGATGCCGACATGAAGTCCTGTTATGCTCATTTGTTTCCTATCTAAGGTTAGTTGTTCCTATTAATAACAAAAATAATTACATTTGAATTTGACTTGTTTTTCAAAAATATGCATAGTTATGGTAAAAGATATAGTGTAAAATGAGTTTTTATGGAAAATGTTCTTTTGCTTGATTTGCACTTATTTGTGTTTTTGGTGTACAGTTACCTTCATGAAATAGTATTGAGAATGTTTATGTGTTTTAAGAAGTTTTGGCATAAGTGACTTGATAATAATGTTGAGCTCATGTTCATATTTAGAAGGAAATTCTTCATGTTGTGATGTTGAGCTCTCATATGTGGTAAATTATGATTTGAGTTTCTATATGTAAATGTTATTCGAGTTGAAACTCATGTTTGTTTTGTATGTTTTTTGTTGGGTTGCTAGTCTGGAGTCTATTCTGTCTTTTCAAAGATATTTAGGGTCATTTGTGGACGAATGTTCCTAAGGGCGGATAATGTAATACTCTGAAAGACCAAGACCTAATAATAGACACTAGCATAAGTATCCATGTCTTGAAACAATAATTTAATACCAAAACTAATGTATATAAAAAATTTAGGAAGTTTTGGAGTCAAAACGTTAAGAAACGTCCATGACGTCAGGTGACCAAGGAAAAAGACGTTAGTGTGTCTTTGCGTGTTTCATGGTGTTTTAAAAGTAGGAATTCAATGAAATTTGGAATGAAGGTTTTTATAAAAAAAAAGTCTAGGTACAACTCCCAAAGGACCATCTTAATAGTCCTTGAGGAGGAACCTTCCAAACTAACCAAAAAGTTGTCAAGTGACAATGGCAATTGACGAGTCAAATGACGGTGCGCCGCCTTGTTGATGGGTCATCGATGTCTCTATAATCCCACACTTAAGCCATTTTCTAAAAATGGAAAAAAACAAACGCTCTGAACTTATCAACAGACGGGCAGTACAGGAAGGGGGGCATGGATGCCATTAACTTACCTACTCACCGTCGGTCGAGGTCTCGTAGGTCAGGTCTATTAAGGGTTGTCCAAATTTAAGTAGGGTCATTTTATTAGTTATTTGGTTAGTTTGTTAATTAAGGTTTTAGGTAGTTCTAATTAACTTAATTAAAAAACTATATAAAGACCTAATCCTAATTAAAATAACCCACCACCTTCAATTCCCAAAACTCTAATTCTCTTACTTCTCTCTACTTTATCTCTTGCCAAAGAAGACTCCATTGAATACCAAGGTAAATGAGTTTAGGGATTCAATATTTCTACTTAAATTTCACATCATTTTCATGATATAAAGGTCGGGGAACTTTTCACCCTTGGCTGACTTACCTTTCCTCCCCCAAGGGTTCTATTCACATTTTTTCCAAAAATTTGAGAAACTCTTAGTTTCATTATTAACCAACAATTAATTGTCTAAATTATGGTTTCTTGATTTAATTTTGATTTATGGATTAATTATGATCTATATTTGTGAATTTGGGTAGTTCTTGATTTTACACCTAGTTTTATTGAAGAGATCATGAATAGTCCCTATTTCCCTAGCCGTAGGTTATGAATTGATGTTGAATTGGTTAGTGATGATTCAACTGGATTAGTTATAGTGTTAATTACTATTTTTGTTATGTTATTAATACTATTATTGGATTAATATGGTAGTTTGATTGTAAGACGATGAAGGCTTGTTAAGGTGTAGTGGTAAGACCTATAATCTTGAATCCATACTTTAATTGCGTTGTCTTATACTTGATGATGACATTCAATTGAATTTTCGGTTGTGATTAGATTATATAGGTGGTGGTATGATGAGTTTTACTGAAATTCCTTGATTATTAGATTGTGAGATTATGATTAAGTTGTAATGATAAAAGGTTGATTGTGAATCACTTATGTGTCTTACTATGACATGATGATGAAAATCTGTTAATCTCACATATGATGGTTGTTATGAAATGAATTTCTCATGCAATTCAAAATGAGATAATGATTATTATATGCAAGGGGTTATTTCTCAATAACCTATACTAACCTATTATAATTAATAAAGGCATAAAGACATTTCAAAAAGGGACTTTAGCATAGCACTGAGTGAACTAGTTATTAGAGAGTGTCCCTTCAAATGTGTCAAGGTAGGTTGACAATGGTTCTCATGAGATACATATTGCAATGAAATGGTTCATAAAGAGGTTCTCAAGCATTTCTCATAATTCTTGAACTATGTTGCCCCCATAGGAAAACTATCTAGCGGATCCACTTGGAATTCTACATTAATGTTTTTGTACTACCTTGGCATGTAATCCACCTTCTTCGGTGTAGGGTTTGATGACATTTTGATTCCACATTTATCTCATGTTCTCTATGTCGGTTAAGGCAATTGTTTTTGAAAATAAAGTGAACTTTAACTAGGGTGACTTAAGAGGTTTGATTTAGTCTAACTACGGGTATGGGACTCTACCTATACATTGCACTAAGTCATAGGAGAATGTTCTTATATTCTTATACATGCTTTGTTGTTATAACATTATGTTTGAGGTGCTTTGATCTCACGACCCGAAATCACCCCCAAGAAGTTAGGGAGAACCCTCAGATCATGATCGTGCGTACGAGACCCTTTGGGGTCTTGTACAAAACCTTAACTATCGTTCATTACATAAGACATTAAAAGTAATACGGAATTAAAATTTTACACAAATAAATTAATAATAGGAAATCTTTCATAAATAAATAAAGAATCTCACCGTCACAAGCCAACTTAAGACATAAAATAATATCTTAAATACACAACCCTTTACATTAAAACAAAATACATAATAAGTATTTAAATGAAAAATCTAAGAAAAGGACTATGCACTCAAATATCTGAGGACATACTTTGCGTTGAGAAAAACATTCCCAAGCTTCACCTTCTAGTCTTCCAAATTCCTTCAACCTATACTTATACAGTATAGAAAAGTATGGGTTAGTACAAAATAATGTACTATGTATGGAATTTGCAAAAAAATGTAAAAAGGGAAATTATAATAAAATAACATTTCATGCAAAATGAGTAACACATTCATGATTTAAGAGTTGAAATAGTATAATTATCATCATTTAACGCATAATAAAAGAATCTAATAATTTTTGAATCATAGAACACATTATATTAGCATCAAGAATTAATACAGTGAACAAATTACAGTGAATGGCATAGTCCAAGTCATGTGAACCCTTTTCCTTTGAAGTTTCCTTAACCAAGTTATCCTAAGACTACCAAAGGCAAGACAACAAGGGACTGTCCATACACCCCCTTCAAGGCACACCAAAGCGATCCTTAAGACGAACAACCATAGGCTTACCCCGTTTGGAAATCAAGTCTACACTCTTGGTTAAAAATGTTCCAAACATTCATTCATAAGGACTTCATGTAAGTACTCTTCCCCAATAGTACTTATAGTTCACACTATGTGCAATTTAAAAGTAGCATCCTATACTACCATTCCTACTTAGTTCTCCTAATGGATGCCCGTGGATTGAGAACTTTATCATAACTTAACAAAAATTAAAGTGAATTATGTAAAACAGTATAGTGAATTAAAGATTCTCCAAATATAGTGAACTTCCAAAGTATTGCAATTGAGGAAGTGACCTCATTTTCGTAGAAGTTTCCTAATTGAGGTTATCCTAAGACTCTCCAAGGTATGAAATGAAGGAAACGTCTAAACACCTCCATTAATACACACCAATGAGATCCTTTAAACTACCCACCAAGAGCTTACTCCACTAGGGAGAACAATCAACCACTCAATCATAGGACATTAGAAGAAAACCCAACAACACACCAAAGACTTCCCTTTCGGAATGCGTACTTAGTGCAATGAGTAGTTGGCATCCCATACCACCACCTACCCGAAGTAGTACACTCTTTTATAAGGTTTTGCACCAAGACTTCCCTTTATGAGTACCTACTTAGTGCAATGGATATATAGTGTGCCATACCACTACTTAGCCTAGTAGTACGTTCTGGTAGAAGACGTCCTTCAGGAATTTTTTGTGGGAGTGTAGTTTTAACTAGATAAACCCACAGGAGAGCGAACACGAGTCCCAATATTAACCCCTATTGGATGAGGGATCCTCACATGCCTAGAGTGATGTCATTCTCTTAGATTTTACATGGATTTCCCATTAGATACACCATTGTGGGCACATAGTTAAGTGATAAGGAGATTACTACTAAGTAACTCATTCTCTACTAACAAGGAGTACAAATCTTAAGAAGTACATTGGAGTACAACATCTCAACTCACAAAGTGTAACAACCTCTTCTTCATATCCTCTCGGCGCTAGGCATAACTTCCCAAGGATTCTAAACATTATAAGCTATAGGTTAAGGATAATCAGTGAACACCACATCTCAACTCACGAAGGGAATTCATCCTCCGACATATCTTAGAAATCTCTTATGATGTAGTGCGGTTTCTACTAAGCACTTCATATTAACTCATGAAGAGTGTTCACCCCAAAACACCCCTTTTGGACTTAACTTTGCTTCGTTCATTCATTCAAGTGTGAGTGTATGTAGACATGTGAGCACACCTTGCACATAAGCATCATTTCATTTACATTTAACCTCTATACGTGCTTAGACCTTCATTCATCACATCACACACTTTACATGCTTCAAAAAATCATATGTCCTTTAGTCATAATCCTTAGCATACTTCTCATAACAAGCTTCATAAAATAATTAACAAGAATAACTTCATTTAAGCATACTCTTTAGCCTACTACACATATAGATCCGGAGGACTTTAACAGAAAACATTATTATCATCTTACTACTCCTTCGATAACAAAAAGCCTTCATTGCTCATATACAGTAAACAAGTATTTTTCACATCAGACATTCCAAGTAAAACACCGCCACAAATAGGTGCACCATAAACCAACATACCACTCAGAGAGCATTTCAAATTAAGTTAATAACAAACCAAATTACCCTTTAATAACGCTTCTCACCTATAATCACTTAATAAAGATTTCATCATAATAAAGCCCTTTGGGCAATAGCTAAACCACAACATAAACCACAAGAAACCAAAACACAAAGACTACCAATTAATGTTCATCTAACCTCATAGTCTTTTCAAATTTGATGGAATCTTCATTCACAACAACGGAGAACAGCTACGATGTTCACTAATGTTTTAAACCTTCACCCATCAATAACATTAGAAACACATATTATGTCATTCAAAACATTTTCATGCAAGACCAATATTTAGAGTTAAAAATAGAAGAAATTAGGGTTGAAAACTCTCTTTGAAATCTTTTAGAAAGGGGCTCCTTGAATGGAAGAGAGTTCATGGATTGATACCATGCTCACTTAGAAAGAAACACCAATTATTTTGATGAAGAAACGACAACCAACAACCCTCCTAGTTCCTTCTTAACTTCTAACTTCCATGTTGACTTGAGAAAGTCTTCTAAGGGAGAGGAGTTTTGAGTTTAAGGAAAAGAAGTCTAAAATTAGGTCTTAGGGTTTGAAATACATTAATACACCTAATAAACCCTAGAAATATCAATCTAGTTTCCTAAAATACTTGGGGTGAAATTACACAAAACACCCCAAGATGGCAACGGGCAGGAGAACTTTTGCAAGCCCCCATCGATGTCTCTCGATGACGGACCGTTGATTCGTCGACGTCCCATTGATGAGGGATCGTGGTTTGGGTCTGCAACTCCCAAACCTTCAGGAATTGATGTTCAAACAACGTACTAGGTTGATGATCCATCTCCTTGTCTACTGGCCGTCGAGTGGCACTTAGAATGACACTATTTTTTGTAGTTTTTGTCTTAGAGTTGGGGTCCTCTTGTAGGTCCCTTCGTGGTTCATATATTGAGTCGTACCCAAAATTTAAACCTCTAAAAATATTCATCAAGGTCTTAGTAACTTCTCACATCAATTTTGATTAAAACGAACACGTAAAACTCAATCAGACACATCAAGACACATAAGTACTTTCTAAGGCACTCCTTTCGAACGTCATTGACGTTCTTCGACGTTTGACCTCCAAACTTAACCAAACTTCACACACTACCTAAGAACACTAATGTAAATCATTTTAACACAAAATTATATCAAAAATAACTAATAAAATATCAGACATTAAAAATCAAAGCATCAACTAACAACGAGCAGAAATTCACACTTTCACACACTTCGCAACATTAACACTTCAACAAAACTTCACAAGTTCAAAATTCACCATTTTATTTCTTTTATGGATGAAATACATTATTCAACATTAAACATACTTATATACAACAATTTTAATCACATTGAAACTTTAATTCAAGACAATAATTTTCTTCAAAAATGAGAATTTCTAAAGTGAGCATTCACTGTAATCACTGTTAACCATGCAAATATTTTCAAAAAATCATTCTTTGAGAAATTCATCAAGTTGAGATGATAATATGAAGTATAATAACAATATAAACTAATATAATAGCATATTGAAACCATAATTCATGAAAATGCAATTTTCTCAAAAATTTGGATTTACTTACAGTGAATTCAAAACCTTACTGTGTCACATGCTTAAAATTTCAACAATGCACCTTTCAAGCAACTTTAACAACAAGGCATAACAATATGAGGGACAACACCACACTAAATTAATCCAAAGAGACTTTGTAAGTTTCACTAAGTGCATTGTAAGAGTAGCATCCCATGCTACCATTCCCATTTAGTGAGCCTTGAGGAATCTCTTGGAGTAAGTACACTACATGCAATTTTACTTAACTAATGCTCCCACACTTAGGGTAAAGTCATCTACAAGGTCTCATACTTTAAATCACCATTATTCCTGTCACAATGTAGGGACTCACACCACCCTCAACTCATGCACATGAAGACTAAAAATCAAATTTACTAGTCAAGCATAATGCTCTCGTCTTAGGATTCAAGCTTAAACAAAAAATCTTAATCACCACCTCATTCAACTCTTAGGCATCACTTAAATAAATATCATGGGACAAAAATCCCTTATTAGGCATTCATACCACATTTCCTCAGTGTAAACCTACACCACAACCGCAACTAAATTACAAGAACAACTATTCAAACATTAACCCCACAAGACGTTGACCTCAACTACTACAAAATCATCACATTCGTATAACATTCCTCAAATTTACACCTTCAAGAATTTCTACCATCATTGAACATAATCACAAGATAGATCATTTGCTCTTAAAGTCAAATTTTTCAATCATTATAATTCTTGCCATTTATTGAACTACATCACTAGAAAGTTTCTCATCATAACACTTCCAATCTCATAAATCACACCTAGACATAAATGGCATCACATAATAATTTTAAAAATATACCTTCATATCTACTCTTCTAGCCACAAAACCGTCATAACATCAAAACTCCCCTTTTGTCTCCCTCAAACATTAAAATATCTCCCCTTCCAAGCAATCACACTTAGAAGATCACTGGACAAGGGAAACTAAGGGAGAGAGGCCGTATGGAGTTAAGTTCTATGAAACAATTCAAGAGTAATGAAGTACTGATCACTAATCGTTCCAGTCCGCTTGCATCATGGATGTTGGTCGTACTCACCGTACAAACCAATGAACCAAGATAATCTATACGATGGCTTGTGAGACTTTAGACCCGACATTTCCCATAACCTTAGTGCCTATACCATGTCTTTGTCAAAACCCAAAGCACCAACCCCTAGAAGTTAGGGAGAACCCTCAGATCATGACCGGGCGTACTAGACCAATTGAGGTCTAGTGCAAACCCTTAACTATCGTTAATTACATAAGACATGAAAAGTACTGTGGAATAAAAAAAATTAACAAATAAATTAATAAAAGGAAATATATCATAATTACTTTGAGAATCTCATCTTCACAAGACAATATAAGACACTACGTAATATCTAAAGGACCTGGCCCTTTTCATTAAAAGAAAATACATAATGAGTCCTTAAATAAAGAAACAACGAAAAGGACTATGCCCTCGAATATATGAGGACATACTTAGCCTTGAGCGAAACATTCTCAAGCTTCTCCTTCTAGTCTTCCAATAACCTTCAACCTATACTTATAGGGTATAGAAAAGTATAGGGTTAGTACAAAACAATGTACTAAGTATAGAATATTCCAAAACATAAAAAAGGGATATTTTAGTAAAATCACATTTCATGCCAAATAAGTAAAAAATTCATGATTTAAGAGTCAAAATAGTATAATTATCATCACCTAACACATAGTAAAAGAATCTCAAAATTTTTTAATCAAAGAACACATTATAGTAACATCAAGAATTATTAAAGTCAACACATTACAGTGAATGGCATAGTGCAAGTTATGTGAACCCTTTTCCTTTAAAGTTTTCCTAACCAAGTTATCCTAAGACTCCCTAAGGTAAGAGAAGAAGGGAATGCCCATAAACCCCTTTCAAGGCACACCTAAACAATCCTTAAGACGACATACCATAGGCTTACTTTGTATGGAAATCCATTCCACACTCTTGGTTAAACATGTGCCAAACATTCATTCTCATAGAATTCATGTGAGTAACGAGAGTAATTTTTGAGTTTGAACTTTCAATATTAGAACTAAGTTTCCCCTATGCTTTGGAGAAAGGATGTTTCAAACATTTTAGAAATTGCAGTTGTGTCTTTGAAATTATTCAACTTGGAGTATTGTAGGTACAAAGTTAATCTTACCTATTTAATGAAAACATACTTTGGTAACGAATTTTAACTTTTTATAATGTTTAACTAAAACCCCAACTTTTTGTATGTGATAACTGAATATGGGCTTATTAATTTATGGGTTTTTCTAATTTTTAGATTAAATGTTGTTTAGAATTGAGTTTAATCAATAATTGTGATTAATTAAAAGAACATTAGTTTGAAATGCAGTTGTACCTTCGTGTTTTTGATTTCTCGTGAGAGAGGTTTTAAAAAAGATTGTTGATTTATGGTCAGTGGTTATTGGGTTGATAAAACTTCAAATCGAGAGAGTGAATCCTAAACTCACTCCAACTTATTCAACTCGAGAAAATGAATAGACCAAGTGGTATGTCAGTCTTATTTGCTTGCTTCTTAGTGTTTGAGAGAAATTAACTTGATTGAAGATAAATTATTTGAGAGAAAATTTAGTCACTCTATTGCTCAGCTTAATCACTAACACTCAAGTGTTTTCTAACAGTCGCAGTTACCCATTTGTGTTTATTCGACTATAATAAAATCATATCCCAAGAACCCATCTACTTATTGTTATTTCTATGTTGATTGTGTTGTAGTTGATAATTGCAAACCGATAACACATTATTTGACATTTGTGTTCCCCTTTTAATTTGAGTTATGTTTTTATTGGATAATTTCTATTCCTATGACTGATTTGATCGTATTCATACTTTTCAATTAATTCCAAAACACGTACCACTCTTTGTGGAATTTGATACAAACTCATTTAATTAGGTTATATACTTACTAGGGGTCGTTGGAACTTATGATTGGATAAAGTGTCTTTGATAAGTCTAATCAACCTCCAACATCTGAAATATGCATTTTTTTAGTTCTAGCATACGTGGTGTTACACCCATACACCAAATACATCATATGAAAATTAGAAAAATATAAGGTAAGTAAATGTGTCTCGGTCCTCAGAGAATTAGGATTAACAAACTCTTTGAATTCAGTATATTCATCAACTAGCCACAATTGTGAGAGGTAGAATTGGCCGACCCTACCTGAATGAGACAATATAGGAACATGTATGTGTTATTACATAGAATGTACTATTTATGATGGAATATGCATAAAAATGTATGTGATAGTATGACTCATTTAAGTAGGTAAGGCATGACAATCATTTTAATATTTAAAATCATAAAGAAGTTGCATCACATAAATCATAAGATATGTGAAATGCTTTTAAAGTAAGAGACAAAGAATATTTTAACGAAACATATTCTTTTTGTGGGATGTTTCCTCTAACTAATAAAACATCATGAGAACTATACCATGAAGTACGGTACATGCCCTTACCGAAATAAGGGGATTTAAACATGACAAGGTAGAGTCCATGCACATCCTTATTTTCTAACGTGGATCAATTATCCTTGTCATATAAGAGAATCCTGTGGGGGCACATAGTTTGGGACAAGGTTTCTTCTAAAGACTACCTTATTAGAGACTCCACCTCAAAGCCTTCTCGAGGTTAATAAAAATCACAACATAATAAATAGAAATAAATTATTTAGGAAAAAGGGTCAAAATTACCCCTCAACTTTATTTTATTTGTTTACTATGCCCTTGCTGTTAAAATGCTGTTAGTTTTACCCCTGAACTTACTAATTTAATCATATATACCTCTCATTTGATAGAAAGCTCTAAATTAATTTAAATCATCCTAATTAATTAAGATAGCCCAATTTTCTCTTTTAATGTTGAGCTGACCCGCTAAACAATATGCATTCATACCAAATTAAAAATCCCTAACTCACGACTAATCCCTCTAATCATAACCCAAATTTAGCTTCTACTAGAAGATTTGTTATCTTCATGATCTGATTTTTGCACATGCTAAACTACTTGATTATCCCTAAAAATCCAAATTCTCATCAAGTTATTCTGAGGATACACATACATTTGTCGATATTTTCGTATCAAATGATGATTCTTAAGTCTCACTCACTTTCTTCAGAAATTTATAATTTTTTTATTTAGATTGAAAGATTACACTACCATTATTCTTCAACTTTATTCTTTTCTAGGATACTCTTTATGTGATCATGCGCTTTCTACCCTAAATGTCGGGTTAAAGCTTTTGGAATTTTCCTAGTGCTTTGAAGAAATTAGAAGTATGTACAACAAGTAGTTTTGGTGACTTGGGCTTTTGACTCAAATTCACTAGTAGAGAAATTCTCTGCGGTACAAAGCTAATTGGTTTATCCAAATCCGAGATGGAATAAGAGTATGAAGAAGATAATATTGAACCACCTCAATTCTTCACCTCAACGAAAGCCATCTATAATTAGATTTGATAGTGTGTTATAGGAGGAGAGTATGAAATTATTTAGCCCTAAAAATGTTTTTTTTTGAGAATGGGGCAGGGAAATGGGTTAAAAAAGTTTGGTCATGAGATTATAGGAGTTAGAGAATCGGGTTCAAAATACAAAATGAATTTTTTTCAATTCAAATAATTTGGGTCAATTTAGGGCTATCCGTCAAATGAGGGGTATATATAATTAAATTAGTAACGGTAGGGGTAAAACTAAACTCATTTTATCGGCAAGGATATAGTCAACCAATTAAACAAATTTAAAGGGTATTTTTGATCCTTTTCCCTAACAAATACAATGATGAATTCCAATCACCAATATCAAAATGAAATCATCGAATAGCTCCTTAAGATACAATCCAAGTATAGGTTAGGAAACCTTTAAGAATTGTGAATACTTATGTGAGGAACACGTTTCGTAATCCTAATCGTATATGAATAAAATAAAACCTTTTACAAACGAAACGATATTTTAATCTAAAAGAACCTTTAATCATAAACATTATTTTCATAGGATATGCATAGCTTTTAAAATTTACAGTTCAAAGGTTTAAGATTTCGTCAATAATTAATTGTATAAAAGTCATGAATAATGCATGAATTCATATGATTTCAACTCAATATCATGTAATGACTTAATTAATTCAGTAGATGATTAAAAAATAAAATATTGACTATAAATATATTAGAACCCATGGAGAAATAAGAAGAACCCTAATTTGATCAGTTTAATCAAATTGAGGAATTGAAAATCTTTGGGACCCTAGGGAGGAACAGACTCTATGGGTGAATACTCAGGTACATTGCTACTCAATGAACAAAAAAATTGTTAATAGAAGACCTTGGATTGGAACCAATCATCTTCTTATTACGTATATTGAGATAGAATTTGGATGAATGAATTTGGTTCTTTTTAGAGAATTAAGAGATTGACATTAAAATGGGTTGATATAGGAATAATAGTCTCATGACCTAGGCATACCTTGTAGATGTAATATGGTGTATAAAAGCCTAAAGGACTCCATATAGGCTACATAGATTTATCACATTGTTTTATAAACGAAAGCGGAAGTCTTAAAGACTTAAATCTTAGTAGTTATCTAATATAATGGAATGAAATTTGGCCAAGCCTATAGATAATGTCCAAACTAGAAAATACATGAAAGAAGGTGGAAACAATATTATCCTTCCTTGAGGCAATAGGACTCACCAAAGCTAGGAAAAAAATCAAATCACCCACTAGCCACAAATTTGAGCGCCCTGAATATCGAAGACTACCTTTGGTAAAAATATAGGGAAGCTTATGCTTAGTAAATATTAATGTACCAAGTATTATATCCATGCATAAACAATTAAAACATGCTAAAAATGGATATTTCATTTCATTACATGCAATTGACCAAGCTAATCATGATATACAAGATTTATAAACAATGCATAAGTCCATAGTTTACTTCTTCATGTTTAAAAAAAACATTCAATCATCATCTCTAAGAAAACATGGGTTTAATATGTTTTTAATCATAAATACATATAGCTTTCAATTCATGCTTAGTTTCATAAAACTCTTCCTTGAAGATCAAACTACCACATAATATGATAGATAACTTGAAAAATTGTGGATTACATGGGTTCATGGGAAATCATCATAAAATAATTTTATTTAATAAATACATGCATAAGAGATCATAATTCAATAATTTTAATCAAGAATGAAAGTAACTCATGATAATTGATGTAAATCCTAACTCAATTGGGGAAATCTAACTTTTGAAATAGAGGAATTTTGGAACTCTATTAATGGAAACTATCATATCTTGATTCTTTAATATAACCTTCAATGGAGGAACTGAGACCTTGACTGGAAACACTATGATGAATCTTCTTCTACTTTATGTTTCTACAGAGGGAAATATTTAGAGAGGAGATTTGAATTTATTTTATGAATATGGAGGAATGAAGTAAATGGGTTATTTGAGGGTTTAAAAAGCTTTTATAGGGATCTTAAGTAAGGGTAAAAAAAAGTAGTATAGGAACTAATTATTTAGAAAAAAACACAACTACCCCTGTAATTCAACTGCTAATAGTGATACACGACCTACTACCTACTGACCGTGGACTAACCAATGATTTACCCTACACACTAGTGGTTGTTTGTAACATCTCATATCTCAAATTAATGAAAATCCTAGTTTCAAAAATCTAGTTCCAATACAAACGAAGCCAACAATGGACCGTAGGTAGAATCATAGACCATAAGTGGGGCACCATCAATAAGGTCCAATGTTTTATTGTCTCAGATCCCATTCAGAGTCAACCTTTACGGTCGGTGGTTGGTCCTATAGACCATTAGTGAGGTTAGCAACAAATTGAAGGAATTTGGTTGTTTGGTCAACATCAAATTGTCATATGTTAGCACAAAATATATTGGGATGCCGATGAACTTTTGCATGAAAGATAATTAAATAATCTTTCCACCACCACTGAGTTTTCGAAAATCCCTTTCCCCAGTAAAATTTTATGCATTTTTTAGTGAAGCCCAATCGGGCAGAGCTTGAACAACGACTTATACCGACAACCTGTTAGTCTTGAATTAGGTGGCACTCGTCTGATTTAAGTATGTCATTTTGGTACTTAACGGTATGTGTTGGTCTTGTATACTATACATTTGACGCCTAAACTATGTCATTTTACTTAGTGCAATCCAAATAACATAGTCAGACACACCTAGAACCCTCATTTACCTAAAATCATCCCAACTTAAAGTAAAAAAAGAGAAAAAAGAGGTGGATATTTCCCATGAAGAATCAGAAGGTTTGCTTTAAGTGTCAACAACGAAATAAAAGAATATCTTTGCAGATTTCGTGACCAGGTATGTTGGATTTAACTAGTTGGTTCATTTTATTCACTAGTTTCCTAGAATATAGTAAGCCACTAGATTCTTTATACCATGTTTAGACCTAGGATTTCTGAAACCTTTGATATTTACTGTAATTTAGTTGTCGTAATATCCTAAGTCGAAATAATATTTCTTCTTGGGAAGTTTTCTTAATTACTTGGATAAAATTGAGAACCCTAGTTTCTGTAGATTCTCCTTGTTCTTGAATTATACTTGATAGATAAGTTAAATAGATAATCATGCTTCGGGTTTCGAATATCACCTTATAAATATAAAAAAATTGCATTTTCCAAAAGTAGATTAGTATTTTGAGATATTTGTTGCATTTGTGTAATATACATACTAAGTTGGGAGTAGACTTACTCACCGGGTATACTAGTATTGACCGTACCCTCAAAGTCCTAAAACTACATGCCCCATACGGATTATATGTACAACCTCGTATCTTAAATTAGACCTCAATTTAGATTTCCTAAAGATTCAATGCAACGCATGATTTCAACCCATGAGTCGTAATGTAACAAATGAACCTTGCGGGTGGTCCATGGTTCGCATCTTCAACCTTTCTAAAAAAAACCAAGAAATTTTTCGAAGTTCTGACAGATGGTCGAACCAATGGTTCATAGTTAATGTCACAGACCATGGCCTGTGTTAGTGGATCAACACCCCAACTCAGCGCCTTAGTCGCTATTGACGTGTTGACCAGTACGAACAGTCACTCGATCAAAGCTCTATCGGTCCATTTCATTGGTCACCACTACATCATTGAATTTAATGTTTTGGTCTTTTCCTTATTTGTTTTACCTCTATACTTCTTCATTTAAGCCCTAAACGAAGTGGAATTTTTTTGTTTTAGCCTAGATACATAACTTTGAGTTACCTAACTAAAATCATTCTGCAAAATTAAAATCTTAGAGCGTACATAGAAGGAAGAGGTGACCAAACCATGGTTCAAGTATGCAACAAGTTTCCTCCGATTTCATCCTTGAAATGGAAAGATTTCTCCATGGAATTTTTCACCAGGTATGTGGATTTCACTAGTGAGATTCTTTCACCCATTAGGTTCCTAGTTTTCAATCAGAATCTTGATATTATCTAGAACAAGGGTAAGTTAAATGTTAGAATTTTTGTGTTTTAACTTTTAGAATGATCCATTATCATGAATAGATTATCATTGTTGCCCAATTTTCTACATAAACTTAGAACCCTAGGATGTAGTTCTTTTGGTTCATGAATTACACAAGTATTGTAAGTTAATTCAGTTACATATGCAAATGCCTAAACTTTTGAATGCATTATTATCACTATATTTACGTTGCATTCTCAATTTGCATGACATGTTTGATCTAGATAGTGCTACCACACTTCTATAATAACATGTTAATTGATTAATCCAATATGATGCTTAATACCGAGTGGACTAGGGTCAGTAAACCCCAAGTTATATACATTCCTCGTAGGATGTAAGTCCCCTCTGGAAAATTTTTTTAGTAATCACGCCAGCATGCCTCTATACCCCTATTACAAGGTTTATTGGGTCCTCTTGATAGGGCATATACATTGAACCACATATTTATGTCATGTGGTTTTTTGTTGGTTATTAGCATCTCCCTTATAGTTCAGTTAGATTTTATTGCATTGACCATGTTGTCATTATAGTTCAGTATTTAGTCTCAACATTTTATAAACTTTGTCATTGCATTTAGTTTTGTTATAGACAGAACTTTTAGTATCCTTATTATGTTTAGATCAAGTTATTGCTTAGATGCTTTGATTCGTCTACATTATTTTTTACTTTTACTTTATCACTCATGCTAAGTACCTTTTAAATATTAAAGCGTACTCTGTGGTAATATTCTCATGACGTAGGTTGAGTCTAGGTATGTGAGAGAATGAAGAAAGATCCTTTCCCATTTTTCCGTTTCAGCACACGGTGGCTGTCGTATTCTTGCGGACTAGTGACATGATTATCATGCTTGCTTTTAGTTTTTATATATATTTTTGGGGAATGTTCCAGTATTTCTAGTAAGTTTAGTTTCTAATTTCAGACTTAGTTAGTTTCAACTTTAGTTTTAGAGTTTGGCTTTTTTATTGTAATTCAAACTCTGTGTTTTCATATATTCAGTTCTAGTATGTTGGTGTTCCCATTATTTCAGCTTACATAATGTTTTACTGTTCTGCTAAGAATTATCTCACTTTAGTTTATTTAAGTATGCTTATTATATGCTAGGGTTTGCTTGGGGTCACTTGTGATCCTACGTCAAGTGTGCACGTCCTAGGGATATACTTAAGGTATGACATACTTGGTATCATAATATTAGGTTCAAGAATCCTAGGATGTCTTAAAAGTCGCACTATCTACAGTATTTTTCATGGGTATAAAGTGTACCAGATATAATTAGAGGGAGGCTACAAATATTTTTAGGAAAACAATAATTTACTTGTTACTCTTATCATGCATAATGTTTTATCTAATTACCTGTTTCTTACTCGACGTTCTACGATATAGATCATGACTCCTTGTAGAGCTAATACTAGGATTGCAAATGCAAAGAATGCTAACGTACCTCCTCCATTCTGCGATTACGATGTTTCAAATGTTGAATTTTTGAATGATGTCCAGTTTTTGGCTCGGAGTGTGACAAACCAGAATTACCAGCAAGCTCAAATTCAATCGAATACTAAAGTTGGGTCAGCTTCAACTAGAATTTGTGATTTTATTAATATAAACCTGCTTGAGTTTTTAGGATCCCAGACTTGTGAAGATCCCAAAAACTTCATTGATAAGGTCAAGAAGATCTTTTTATTAACTGAGGTTACTGGGAATGATCAGGTTGAGCTGTGTTAATCTAAGCTTAAGGATGTTGCTCATATCTTGTACACACAATGAAAAGAGAACAAGGGTACAAATGTAGTATCTACAACTTCGATTGCTTTAGTGAACCCATTTTTGAAAAGGTCTACCCAAGCTTAAGAGTTTATAAATTTGAGAGAGGATTCTATGACGGTCAAGAGTATGGACTCAAGTTTACCCAACTCTCAAGATATTCCCCTCACATTGTTGCTAATTCATTCTCTCAAATTAATTAATTCATGCATGGGGTATCCGATCTTCTTAAAATAGTGTGTAGAAATGTCATGTTACTTGAGGAAGTTAATATCTATAGGCCATAACTCATGCTCAGTAGGATGAAGAAATTAAAATTAGGGAAAATCTATGAGTCCACGATATGGACACATTTAGAACTCTATTTTGATAGGTTTAGTGTCCTAAAATATATGTTTTGTCTTTAAAATTTATAAAACCTTGGTTTCTGGAATTTCGAAATTGGATACAAGGTATGGACACTATGTAGGAAAAAGGAAAAAACAGCTAAAAATGAAAAAATGAAGATTTAAGGATCGTCGAACCTATTTGGCATGTCACAAAAAAATTAGAATCCTCGCCTTTAGTTCTAGGAGATATGGCTTAAAGGATAAGGTCAAATTGGCTGAGAAAATGAGCATTCGACATGTCACCGAGTAGTTTGCGGGGACGTACTATGTCGCTCAATGATCCAAAACGTCAAGATGGTTTAGACCACACAAGATGACAATGAAGCTACAAAAGCGTGGATTGTCGAGTTCATCAGCGATCCCAACTAACTACACCAAATGGTCCTTTGTAGCATAATGGTTTGTAGTTGTTAAATAATCATTAGTATTCTTTACTTAGTAATCAAGTATTTATGAATGTATGGAATATTTAGATCATTTTTGAGTCTTAAACAATTTTAAGTTATTAAGTTCCAAGTAAAAAGAGAATTTTGAAAATTTTGAAAATTCAAACGGTTTCATCTCAAATAATTTGGGCTTGGGTCTCTACGATTCTTCATTTTTTTCTTGTATCAAGACTAATAACTTTATGCCCTTTTTAATGCCAACTCATTTTGTATCTTTTCTTTCTTTTCTTTATGTCAATATAAAACCCCTATTCTTAGGGGTGTGATTTTTTAAATGTGGGTTAGATCATCTTTTTGATATTGCATGTTGATGATGTATTTGTTTTTTACGTGGGATTTATCTGTAAAAACCCTAAAATGAATAAGTTAATGTCAAGAATGCTTGCGATTAGACCAAGGTTCGAATGGATTGATACACGTAGAACCAGACCTCAGAACCCTTACTACGGCTAATCCAACTAACTTGGGGAGTTAGTTGATCTTGGAGAGGTTGGAAGAAACCATATAGGGCTCTCGAACATGCATATTTAATCGAAGGATTCTTTACAAGACATAAAAAGGAGAAAAACTTATTTTTGGAGGGTCTAGAGGTAAAATGGTTTTTACCAGACTAAGGGTAATACTGTAATAATCCTAAATGTATAAATAATTAATTATTTAATAAGATGGACGGTTAATTTTGGGAAAGAGAGCCAAAATTGAGCTCATAAAGTGAAGTCTTTTGTTTTTTGCCTTCCCAAAACCCCTGGGTTCGATAACCTAGGTGTAGAGAATGATTGAATTGTTTTTATTTAAATTGTAATTTAGTTATATTAATCTTTATTAGCCTGTTTGAAAGGAAAATCACATTTTTATTATTAATTATTAAAGTATTAAGGAGAGTCCTAAATTGACTATCTCATTATCTAAGCCTAAAAACCTTCACATGTATCACTCTTTCATGATCTCTCTCTCACGTTTAACCATCTCTTTCACATTTGTCTCTTCCTAAACAACTAGATGAACATAAATTATATTGAGAGTTCTTCACACTTGAAAAACTCACATGAAATTTTAAGAAAAATAAAGTAACAAAAAAACGTTACGGCACAGAGAAGTTGTCCGTCGAGTGGTGTGGACGTTGAGGAAGCTTGGACTGATTTTGGAGAGGGTTTTTAGCGTCAAGTGAAACGTTTGAACATCAACTAAGGTACGGGTTTCTTCTCTGTTGGTCCTTTTCCCAAAAGACCCCTTAAGAATCAAGATATTTATTTCGAAAACAAAGATTTTTCCCCGTTGCATGTCCCTGTCACTAGATCCCATTGAATCATAGGTTGGGTATGTTTGATGGTACAAAGTAGGGAATTAAATGGTCTTTCGTGATTGTTTAATTTTAGTATTCAATATCTAAAATTTGTTTTGAATATTAATTTGTTTGTTGTTCGAAATCATGTGAAAAAGTGATGTGTGTGTGCAACATGTGGTACTCAAGTTAGTCACTTTTGGGGATGTGTAATGGCATGTTAATCCTTTATTTATGTGCTAAAGTTGTACACAATGTGATCTTTATATGGGGTGTGAGTTTACTAACTTTTAGTGAAAACGCTTGAATAATATAACTACCAAACTATACCTAACATAACACTAGATGTTTTGTTAAATGCCCCAAGGAAACTAACATGAAAAGGTGATGAAAGGAAGATAAAGTTGGGATTATACTTCAAGCTTGGAGTACTCTAGTTTCAGTTAAAAATAATGCTAATTATCTGGGTTTTTAAAATGAAATTAAATAGCTGAGGTCACAGGGGATTGAAGCCAAGACCTCACATATGAAGGATGCTATAAACGTAAATGGGGGAGTGGGGGAGAATGGGTTAAGGGGGGAATATAACCCAGGTGGCTACAGTGATTCGCAAAAAAAATGAAAATGGGGCTGCGAGGAATCGAAGTCGGCTACTGACTTGGTAAGGAGTGAACAAATAATTTAATAAATAAATGGGAGGCATGGCAATCGAACCCACCACCTCCTGGCAGCTAGTTAAAGAAGATAAAAATATAAAGGAAAATGTGAGGCGTGGGTATCGAACCCACTACCTCAAGGATTGAAAGGAGAAGGTGAATTAAAAAAGAAAAATGAGGTGAGGTTGTGGGGGCTCGATTTTTAACCTCACTACCAAAAGCCTAGCCTAGGAAGTTTTAATTAAAATTTTAAATAATTAGGCTGTGGAGATTCGAACCCACAACTTCTCAATGCCCAACGAAAAGATAATAATAAAGAATAAAATGAAAGTGGTGTGGATGTTTGATCTCACAACCTCTTGGTTTGGGCGAAAAAAGGAAATGAGATGTTAATGAAAAATGAAAAGGGATTGTGGGAGTTTGAACAGACAACCCTTCAGAAAAATTAAGTGGAAAACCAAGTAGAAAATTAAAAATACAATGTTAATGTTGGGGTTCAATCTAGAGTCCCAATGTCATGGTGATTAAAACAAATCATGAAAATGTACTGTTATCGAATGGTTTCGAACTTGGGTATCCTACCAAAATTCCGTATTGATACATAAGTCATACTGAACAAAATATCAAGAATACACAACCTACTAAAATCAAAATGAATATCATGTCTATGTACAATATACATAAGTCCTGTACTACATCAATCTTAGGAATATATAAATCACTTAACGACCTAATGCAATGAAGCCTCATGGCTTGTGTGTCTAGACCATAGTCTAGCATACGTTTTAATAGGAGTAACCCTAATATTTACGTAATAAAATATGTACCCACTAGAGCGGTTAGTATAGTGTCAACGCATTGAAATGGCCAAGTGCATTGGCATACGATTAACTGATTTTAAATTTTATGTAATGAAAGATGAAACCCTAGAAGGGTCAAGTAAAAGTGTGCAACACACAAATAGTCAAGTGCATTGACTTAGATGAAATGAACAGTTCGTTTTAAACAGGGGTGAGTATTATGAAGAGAAAACTGTGCCTAATGTTAATGAAATGTGGTTGACAACGATGATAGAGGGCTACTTAAAATATGAGAACAATATAAAATGAGCCTAATAATGTTGACCGCAACGTACTCACCTATGAGAGTGTAACGTAATCAAAGACATTCTCTATGAACTCTAAATGGAGATATGAGCTTAACCCCACTAAATAAAATGAAGATGAAAAATCATCTTAATGAGTATGATTCCCCTCATACTAGCATCCAACTTCGTGATGTATTATTTTGAATGAAATGGAACTTTCATACTGAACACCGGATAGACTAGATATGCTGGTGGGACTGTGTATCGGAGGGAGGAGGTTCACGTAACTCTCATGAGATAGACTGTCTGACATGCCGCGTAGGTGTCTCCGTATAATGCTAGTCTAAAAAAAAACCTATACGGCCAATATAGGGGATCTGGCAGGGTTTCCGTTCCCACGTACCCTACGTTTGGGGTCACTTTTTTCCGGTTATTCCTCAACTTTTTTCGTGTGGGGTTTCATGACACTGGATTTCATATGCTCAAATTATGTGCTTTGTGCAAATGTAACCGTATGATGTAATACTATTCTCATGTCCATAGCTGTCCTATTCCAAATCAATAAAGTTCATTGACTTTCCTACTCAAAAATGTGGGGATCTCATGTGACATACTTCCGACCCAATTTGGGGGAAACTTTCCTACTCTAAAATTTTGGCAAGTCCACTGACTTGACTTTCCAAAAATTAATGTTGTATAGGAAAGATTTCCTTCAATCATGTCCTTGGTATGTGCTTGAATATACCCATACTTAGTACAAGTGTGTACTAACCCTATGCAAACTCTACTATTTTAGGTGCATGAACAAGTGGACGATAGAGATACATGATCATCGCTGCAGTCATCCGGAATTGGTAGGTACTTATGCTTTTGCGAATGCTGTTGTTTTATATTCTAGCTTAGTTTTAGAGGTGAGATAGTGGAGCATGTTACACTAGAGTTTCTTTCTTGTTTTTTTTATTTGACTTTGTCTTGGTGCCATTTTGGCAATTATACACTTAATAGGAATTGAACTATTTCTTTCAATTGCTTATCTCTTAATTTTAGATTATTGTTGGTGAAAAATTACGTATTGATGAGAATGTTTTATAATTATGTTAACAAACAAAAAGTTCAAAATTTTCTGGTAAAATTAACCTATGTAAAGTAAGAATGAAATAAGTAGGCTTGTCTCTAACCTCTGAGAGGTCAACGACGCCGGTCTCGTCTAGGGTATAGATTCCAGTCGTGACATTCTCTTAGTAGTTTTGTAGGAAATTATTGGGTTTGAAGTTGCAAATATAATTTCAGCTCTGTGTTTTAATCATTCTTGGGAGAGAGGTCATAAAAACAATACAAATTAGTTTATGGCCGGCGGTATTAGGTCGACCTGAAGTTCAGCTCGGGAGAGTGAACCTTAGTACTTTTTCACACACTCAACTTGCTAGAGTAAATTAAATCTAACGGGTATGTCAAGCTTCAATTAAGAATGGGGGATTTAGAAATCTAAATTTATTGCTAACAAAAGTAAAAATAATAAGATAGACTAATGGGAGACAAATTTCTTGCGATGACATAGGAATACGATACAGACTTAACTCTTTGGTATATGGTTTTAAAGATATTTTTATTCACCATGAAACTCATGGAATGTTAAAAATGTGCTATTGGACTACTTCTATAGAAGTCCTGGTCTGGAAAACAATAATGACTCACCAACTATTCCCATGAGATATTTAACTACTTCCCTATGTTATAGCAACCCAGCGCATCGATAATCTGGCTAGACATAATGATGAGACTTAGAAAAAGCACATTTTTGCAACAATGTTGATCTAGCTGGATCTAGTGACCAGAAAAATCATGGAATTTGGAACAACAAATAAAGACAAATACCGGGATACCTCACCTTTTAAGGGTGGAAAACAAGCTGAGACACTCTCACTCATTCTCAAAATTGTTGAGGGTCATGAAAAGGTGTTGAATATGATAATAAAAAGTGTCTCAAAATATAATCTATATTTCTTCCAATAATATCAACAACTATATAGATATAATGGCACAATGTAATGTCACATCTCTACCCCACATATAAATATTAAAAAGGAAAGTTTTACCCTGATTATAAATAAGGCACTTCTTGGGAGTCAACCCAAACCATCATCTCTTTCAAATAATATGATAGAATAATTGTTGATTTATTATATATGTTAAGCTAAGAGAAGTGTTGAAAGTGCATGTTAGAGAGTTGGAAATCCAGTTTGCGAATCGCGAAGATTATTTTCCATCTCCCTATTGTCCTCCATTTAGACATCAACATCGAAGAGGTCTTGTAAAACTTAGTAAGGTAAGTGATATATCTATAAATAACTGAATCATTCAGCGACAGAGACTCCCATCACAGAATGTATGCGAACATGACGATTTACAATTTTCAAAAGTCTAAGAATTTTAAATTCTTCTATTTTCATCACAATTCAACTTCACAAACTCACACAAAGGTAGTATATGTCCTTATTTTTGCATCTTATAAGTATTTTGGTACTTGATTTGTGCTCGAAGTTGGATTACATTACCATCTAGCTTTTAAATCGCATTTTATCGGCATATATGGTTGGTTTTTAAATCTAGAACTTATATTAAGAATTTGTGTATTCTTTGGCTATAATTTTAGTATGTTGAAGTGTTTTAGGACTATATAATTAGAATATATTGTCTTAATGCCAATGTTAAGTGGAAAATCTCTTCTATATTGCTTTGATTATCTAATGCTCATTATGCGTGATTAAGGGAATTAAATTTTATTGGGTTATCTTCTTTTTAGTAAGATTGATCAGGTGAAGTAGAAGTAGCACATGTCTAAATGACATATATTTGTTAGGATAGAGTGGGTGACACCTTTCTTAAGTTATATTGTCGTCTAATGGCAATGTGTTGCTAAAACATGAGAACTCTGTGTATTTTTTGGTGATGGGTGCTATGTGCCTAATCCTAATATTACTATTTCATGCTTTTATATTGTTTTGAGGGGTTGTGGGGTTTAAATCGAGAAGACAGGTTGGATATAGGCATGTTCAGCCACTAGGCAATCAAGATCAAGCTCACCAAACTACTCGGCGATTCCCCTATTAATCCTATATTACCTTTAATTTCATACTCTATGTGTTATTGGTTTGTATAACTTTTGGTGAGAATCCTTTAGTCACCCAAAGTACTCGGCGAATCAACAATAATACACTCATCACCCTTTGTTTACACTCATGTACCCTTTGTGAACTATAACTTTCGGTGAACCATACCTAATTCATCGTTTATTCACCGAAAGGTCCTTCCAACATAGACTAGGTATATATATTAAGATACTTCCTTTGGTGAGCCCAATATAGCTCGCCAAAGAGTATCGAGGAGTTACTTTGTAATAGATTTTCGGAGTGTTTGATTGATTTTATCCTAATTTCTCCATATAGTTTGAATTTATGGCTAAATCTAAATTTTTAGGAAGAAGATCGTCACCCCAATGGAAAACAAGATGGATTATAATAAATGAGAATGTTGTTCATCGAGAAGAAGAGTTGTCAACCTTTCAAAAATTGATGGGTAAGGTATAGGCAATTACAAGAGTCTTTACTTATGAGACGCAATCATAGGCATTGGTGGCTTATACAAAAATGACCCTTATAAAACTTAAACTGACATTTTATGTTTTCATGGGGATGATCTATCAATAGCACACAGTGCTGAGCAGCAAACTAAAAAGCCAAATGATCTATCCATTATAAAAATCATCAACCTACCACTACTTGTCTTCTAGTACAAGGGAAGCCAATAGTGTTGTCACATCTAGTAAGAGGTCCTCCGACAAAGTAAAATAGAATATCAAAGGCTGAGGGGCTAAAACCAATACTTGAGGAAGATTATTAGCCCATATATATAGGGTAATTGAGAGGTGCATAGAGATAATGGTTTTCTCGAAGCACAACAAGTTCAAAATCTTCATAAAACCCCGTGGTTTATATGTTCCAAACTAGATAAAAGAGTTTTATAGTTCATTAAAGCTATTGACTATATTATTGTCAGAAAAAAACAAAAAAACGGAAAAAAAAAGAGAGAAAAAAAAAAAAAGAAAAAAAGAAAAAGAAGAACGAATTAGGGGAGAAGGAGGGGAGAGGAAAAAAAAGGGTAGGAAGGAGAGTGAAAAGTAGGGGGGGGGAGAGGAAGGTGCGGAGGGAAATAAAAGAAAGAGAAGAGGGGGAGTGGAGTTAGAGGAAAAGGTAGGGATAATATGAGTATGAAGTTAAAGTAGGGAGGAAAGAAGGAGAAAAGAAAAAAGAAGAGAGAGAAAAGAGAGAAAGGGAGGAGAGGAGGATAGGAAAGGAAGAAGTAAGAGGGGAAGCGGAAGAGATAAGGGGAAGGGCAGGGAAGGGTAGGAGTAAGGGATAAGGGAGAAAGAGAGCACTAGAGGAGAAAAAGGAGAGATAAGAAGGAAGGGGGGGGGGAGGGGGGGGGAAAATAAGGAAAAGAAAGAGGGGAGGAATAAGGGTTGAATAGAGAAGGGAAGGGAGAAGCTAGAAGTAAGTATGGGGGGGGAAGAGGGAAGAGATGGGGAGGAGGGAGGGGGGGAAGAAAAGTGGAGAGTGATGAGTGTGGTTTGGAGGGAAAAGAAAAAAGAGTTATGAAAGAAGGGAAAAAGGAGGAGGAGAGAGGAAGAGGAATAAGTAGATTGGTGACATGTGTTGCTATAACAAGTCTGGGAGGAACAATAACGATCTCTTATTCCCGCCAACCCTTGATCAAACGAGAACTGCATATTATGACATGTTTTTAGCCCTGATAATCTCATATTATAATCTGAACTTGTTAAAGGATGGAGCTCCAATTGAAAACAAGTATCTTAACGTAGCTTCCACATACTCCTTATGGTTTATAAACCACACAATCATGCCCATGAATCAATCCTTTGCCTTTCTACAACAACTTGTCTAGGGTACATATTTGAGAAAACTAGCATTAATTTTTGGATGATCTTTTTTTAGAGATCCATTCGCATGCAAAGTAGAGAAATAACTATTTCCGTTTGTTAATATTGATCACTTAGCTATTAAAAAAAGCTGATGTACCTAGAGATGCAAAGAATTATATGGATGTTATTCCCACCTCCTCCACCGATATCTAGAATATTTAAGAGGAGTATCTAAATGATCAGGAAGAGAAGAGGAAAAAAGAAGTTGTAGCCACTAGATCCATACTTGTAGAGTTATTTTTTCACACTCTGGCCCAAGGTCTTTAGGTACATTATATATTAACTGGCACTACTGCTGACATTCCAATTTGTTCTACTCTTTCACCGTCTCCCCGACCTATTTTGTTGCTACTATGTACTAGTTGAAACTCACCCTTGCTTCCCTTGTTGGGATGTGATAACTGGCTATGTTTGTTGATCATCGGACTACTACTCTAGAGGCCTCTATCGCAGGCATGATTCAGACTACCTAAGTTGATGCAGTGAAACCTTCAAGCATTACCATTAAACCCTATCAGTCAATATAGAGGTGTGTGAGCACAATAAAGAGGCCATAAAGGAGGTGATGTCTTAAAAAGTTGCCATTGAAGAGATAAGAAAAGATGTTGACTATTTTAAGTCCACCAATATATACATTGTATTTGGAACAGTGGAGATTCTACATGTGCCAAAAATGACTTAGACTACCATCAAACATGAGGATAGACCAAAGAAGGTAGCCGAACCTAACTTAGAAGCAGAAATTGATGAAGAGATTTTTGAGGAGACCGAGGAAGCTATGGATAAAGATTTGACTACGACTGAGGAAATAATGATATACATTGTGGTGTAGTCATTCCCTTCCAAAGGCACCTATTGCTATCACTACTAGAGAAGTCACTTTTGAGGTTACTCTAGGCATTGATGCCCATTTTAGAGCACTACACATGGCACTGAGGTGCCAATTGATGGAGACACTACATAGACATATTATTTCCGTACCTCGCTCTCTATCTTTCTTTAGCTTACATGCTGGATAATTTTATTATTTTCATTTGACGAAAAATTGCTTTTCATTCGTTCTTGATTGAGGCTCACCTTTTGTTTAACGATACATAAGTAGTGTTTTCTATATATATTTTGGTTGTTATGCCTTAACTTGTGTTTTATATTGATTTTGTCAGATGTTTAATATTATGGCTCCACTTTTTGTTTAAATTTCAACTACTTTGACCCGTTTGAAAAAAAATTCTTTCTACCACCTCTTTCATGTACTTGATTATGGATGTCATTAGGAAAATTTGAGTCCCGATTTTATCAATATTGATGACTTAAATATTTCTTACAATCGAACAAACACTAATATATGGCTACAACGAGGCCAAATGAAGTTGCATAGACAATACGCGAACTCGTTGAATCTCGTTGTGATTAGACAATTTCTAAATTTAGTTTCTTGCAATAAACATTGTACCCCTGCAAAAGTATAGATTATCGTTCTACTTTAGTGTAATTGACTTGTGTGTTGACCTTACTGTGAACCATTGATGGTGATACCTAGAATTTTCCCCGTTTGTCAGATCGACTACGTGATGTGAATTCATGCTATGATCTTAGGCACCGTTCTAAGTGGGTGAACCAATTTTACATAAACCTATTTTTTGGCTTATCTTGTGAGTGTGGGAATGGTGCTTGAATACCCCTTGAACCTGACCTTACTTTTGATGAAACATGTAGAAAATATTACCTTTCTTAATCCTCTAGCCATAGTCCTCTTTATTTGTCGTTGATTGAATAGACAACTAAAGTCTTTTGTATAAGAATGAAAAAATAGTCTCAATTAACCCATGGTGTTGAGAAAAATGGAACCCCTCCATATAAAAAGGAGAGAGAAATAGGAAAAGAGAAATATAGAAAGTCTTGGAATAAAATTCTGTAAATAGAAAGAGAAATGGGGTTTTCCGAACAACCATGGAAAATGAATAACTGGATGACGAAGGAGCATAAAAGAAAATGAGTAAGGAAGGAAATATGATGTGCTATGAGCACCATATCATATGTGGATAAAATTGACTAAGCCTAAATGATCATACTTATGAATTCAAAGCATTTACAAGCCTAAATATATATTTTGATCTTGAGTGAGCTGAAACAAAAGTTGATTGGAAAAGAAGGGAAAGCATATAGGTTAATTCATGCATTCTGTTAATCTTTGTGGGTGTGAGCATTGAAATCTATTCTAAAGCTTTAAATTGTGTACCATAGTGTGTGAATATGGAATAATTCTCAATGTGAGTTCATTTGGTCACTTTGGTTAAGAATGAACTTGTATTTGAAGCAACTATTGTGAGCTGGAAATTCTTTGATAATGATGTGTCACAACTTTATTCTTTGAATGCACATTTGATCCTTGCATGAGTAAGTTGAGTTTAATGTGCATTCATTATTGATACCTGTGTAGCATTTTTTGGGATATCCTTTTGAACTACTGAACTTAATTTTTACTTAAGGAGAAGCAAAAGTTTAAGTTGGGGTGATGATGAGTCCACAATTTGAACTCATTTAAGGGATCTGTTTTGATATGTTTAGTATCGTGAAATGCACGTTTTGTCTAAAATTGATTAAAACCTTAAGTTTCAGGTATTTTGAAATTAGAAACAAGGCATGCACACTATATAGAAAAAAAGGAACAAAATCAAGAGAAAGAATGAATAAATTATGATTTGAGGATCACCGAACCCATTTGCGTGTTTCCAAAAGATCCCAACCTCATATTTTGTTCTAGTACGAAGATATCTGAAGGAAAGAATCAAATCAGCAATCAAAAAGGTCATTCAAAGTGTCTTATAGAAATTCCGTGAAGTAGTAGATGTCGCACAATGATTTAAACGACAAATATGTTATAGGTCGGCACAGGACAATAATGAAGCCACTAAAGGGCGAATCGCTAGTTCATCACCTATCCCGACTAACTCTGATGTGTGATCCTTTATAGTAAATTTTTTTGAAAACTATATATACACTAACTAGCATTTTTAACTTAGCAGTAAAGTTCTTATGATTGGATCAAATTATTAGAGGATTTTTTAGTTTTAAAATTTTTTATGGTTTTGAGTGCATTGTTTGAAGAGCATTTTGACAAAGTTGAAGATTCAAAGGGTATCACCGCTAAGAATATGATCTTAGGTCTCTCGGATTCTTCTTTCTATTTTTGTCAAGACTAAACTACATATAGTCATGTGAATGCAACTCATTTTTGCGTATTTTACTTGATTATTTTTAATTCTAGCTAAAACCCCTACTCATGGGGTATAATTTTGTGAATATGGGATAGATTATCAGTTGGGTTTTGCTTGTTGATGATGTATGTGTTGTTTAACTATGATTTCGCTTCATAGTTGTGTATGAAGTTAATGTTTTTGTAGGTTAAAATACAATTTCACCTCTATGTTTTTGGCATGCTTGAGAGAGAGGTCGTAAAAACAAGAATACTTAGTTTATTGTCGATGGTATTAGTTTGACATATGTTTCAACTTGACAGATTGAATCCATGTACTTTTTCACCATATATCTAGAGAGTGAGTTGGTTAAGGAGAAAGATGTGCTTAATGCGACAAATGGGTGTATGAAAAGAACCCATTTGATTCGGGGTAAGTTCCTCATGAGAGAATATACCCAACTATAATTTATCCTAGTCACAAATTTTCAATTAACTAATTGTACAAAGCCTGTTTCCAATAGTTTACTCTATCCTACATTCATATAACATCCCAAGAATCCTTTCTCCAATTAGTCTCTCTTATTATTTTTATTGTTTTTAGCTATAAAGTATAGATTGCTAAACTCCCATTGTTAATTGAAGCTTGTGTCACCCCTTATATTTAGTATGTTTGTATTCGATAATATTTTTTTCTATTAATACTTGTAATTTATATATAAGGGTATTTCTATCATCTACCTTGGGTTTAAGGATTCAAACTCTAATACCACAACTGTTGAGTTAATTCTTGCAGTGAACGATTTCCCAAAAATTATTGCAGAAGATCTTCGTGGAGTTACATCTGAGAGGGAAATTGACTTTGGATTTGATCTACTTTTAGATACCTAGCTTCTATCTATTCCTCATTAATGAGTTGCTCTATCTATGATAAAGAATATAAAGACCTTCTAGATAAGAGCTTCATCAGACCTAGTATTTTTCCATGGGGTATACAACAAAAGTTCTTGAAGAAGAAAGATGGTTATCTCAGATTGTGCATTGACTATAGGCAGTTGAACAAGGTAATAAAAAATAATAATATCCCATCACAAGTATTGTTGACTTTTATAACCAACTTTAGGCTTCTAGTCGTTTCTCAAAGATAGACCTCAAATTGGGTTATCATCAGCTTTATAACACTGCAAAATCTAATACGTAATCTAGGGCCTAAAATAAGTTTATAAGGGTTAAGTCACTTTTTTGAGGTCAAAAATAATGAATACAAGTCATTTAGAAAGTTTTAGAATCAAAACGTTAAAGAACGTCAATGACGTCTGGAAACTAGTTCAAGAGGTGCTTGTGTGGCTTAGCATATTTGACTAGTTTTTAGGAGTCGGAATTTGATGGATTTTGGTATTAAGGAGTATAATACGTGTTAAAGTTTTTTTAAAGTCAAAATGTTTCAGTACGACTCCCCAAGGATCAATCAAGGGCCCCTGAGGAGGACCCGTCAAGAATGTCTAAAAGTTGTCTAAGACCATAGCCATGGATGAGGGGAAAACCACGAGGCGTAGTCCAATCAATGGGGTGTCGATGGATGTTGTTGATGGACACTTATAAAATTTCCTGGGAATTCATTTGGTCAAGTCTCATTCGTAAATGACGGATGAGCAGCAGAAGGGGGGCTTGGCTGTCGACTGACCAACAACCGGTAGGTCGAGGTCTCGTAGGTTAGGACATTGTTTTGCTGCCACATTTTAGTTGGTTAAATTAAATTAAATTGGTGCTTAAATAATTATTTAGGGGTTAAGGTAGGTCTAATTAAATTACTTAATGACTCATATAGAGTCCCTTACCTAATTAAACTAACCTAACTCACATAATTCCCAAAACATAAATTGTTCTTCCTTCTCTCTTCTTTATTTCTCCCAAAAAATCTCCATCAAATAACAAGTCAAGGATGATTATAGGGAATAAAACTTCAAATTTTCTCCATAAATATTCATCAATTTACAAGGTATGGTAACGTTTCACCATTGGGATTCCTTTCCCCAAAGGGTTCTTCCAAAATTTATTTCAAAATGTTGAGTTTCATGTAAGTTTCCTTCCAATACAAAATTGATCATATAAATTACTTTCTTTATAATTCCTTTTGTTTATTATGAGTTCATTAACATGTGTTATGATTCAATTATACTATTTGTTGATGAATTTACCTAGTTTGTGAAAGATGACTTTTTCCCCTTAACCCTAGGTTGTGATCTTAAATTGAATTATCTAGTATTTTTTCAATTTAAAAATTGTCCTAGAACTTTAGATCCTATGTGTATTAGGAGTTTCTTAGGTCTAGAAGGTTATTATAAAAGGTTTGTCGATATGTTTTCTTCTCTTGATTCTCCCTTTAAAACAATGACTCAAAAGAATGTGAAATTTGAGTGGTCAAAAGCATGTGAAATGAGATTCCAAATATTGAAAATTATTCTAACTTACTCTCCAGTATTAACTCTACCGTAGGGTTCTAAGGTTTTTTGTTGTACATTGTGATGCATCCTGAGTCGCGTTAGGGTGTGTTCTTACGCAACATGGCAAAGTTATAGCCTATGCTTCTAGGAACTGAATGGCCGTGACAAGAATTATCCAAGTTATGACCTTCAGTTAGCGGCCGTGGTATTAGCCTTGAAAACATTGAGCCATTATCTCTATGTGGTTCATATTGATGTGAATAGGACCATAAAAGTCTTCAATATGTATTCACTCAAAAGGAGTTTAATCTGCGGCAAAGTACATGGTTAGAGTTTTTGAAAGACTACGACATTAGTGTTCGCTATCACCCCGGCAAGGCTAATGTCGTAGCAGATGCTCTAAGTTTATTGTCAATGGTAAGTGTGTCCCATATGGAAGAAACCAAGAGAAACCTGTTGAAGAATTTTCATAGCTTGGCTTTTCTAGGACTTTGAATTGAAGGTTCTGCTAATGGCGTGTTGTGCTACTTCATAATTCCGAGTCGTCTTTTGTGATTGAGGTGAATTCTAAGCAACACCTTTATCATTATTGATGGAGTTGAAAGAATAGGTTGTTGGAAAGATAAATGAGTCATTTTCCCAAGGGGGAATGTTGTTCTTAGGGTTCCTAGGGAGATTGTTTGTGCCTAAAATCGATGATTTAAGAAATTGGATTCTTGAGGAAGCTCATGGAGTCCGTTACTCTATTCATCCATCTTCTACTAAGGTGTATCATGATTTTAGGGCAGTCTTTTTTTGGGATGTCTTCAAAAGGGACATTGTAGAATTTGTTGCAAAGTGTCCAAATTGCCAACAAGTGAAAGTCGAGCACCAAAATCCGAGTGGTTTACGACAAGAAATCAAAGTTTCTACTTGGAAGTGGGCAGATGTTAACATGTACTTCGTAGTTGATTTTCCTCAGACTTGAAAGCAATATGAATGTACATGGGTGATAGTGGATAGATTGACCAAATCCGCTCGTTTCATCCCCGTTAAGTCCACTTATTCGACGGAGGAATACACAAGAATCTATATTGACAAGATAGTGGGTGTTCATGGGTCTCCTTTGTCCATCATATCGTATATGGATGCTCAATTCACATCTAGGTTTTGGAGGTCTTTTCAAAGAGGTTTAAGTACTTAAGTGAAGTTAAGCACCTATTTTCATCCTCAAATAGATGGTCAAGCGAAGGGTACTATTCAAACTCATGAGGATATGCTTAGAGCCTGTACAATTGACTTCAAAGGAAATTGGGATGAACATTTTCTTTTGGTGGAGTTCTCATAAAAATAATAGTTTTCATTCATCCATATTTATTGCTCCTTTGAAGCTTTGTATGGTACGAGGTGTAGATCTCCTATTGGGTGGTTTGAGTTTGGCGAGTAATCACTTCATGGTCCCGATTTGATGTGTAAGATCTTAGAAAAAGTTCATAACATAAAAAAACCATTTAAAAACTGCCTATATT
Source organism: Solanum habrochaites (assembly GCA_027704765.1). NCBI lineage: Eukaryota > Viridiplantae > Streptophyta > Magnoliopsida > Solanales > Solanaceae > Solanum > Solanum habrochaites. Next base: position 23,599,984 of record JAKWJA010002500.1, on the reverse strand, counting down.
CGGCAAAAGTCTTATGCCGATCATAGGAGAAGAGAACTTGAATTTGTAGAGGGTGATAAGGTGTATTTAAAAATTTCACCCATGAAACGGGTGGTTAGTTTTGGCAAGAAAGTAAAGTTAAGTCCTCGTTATTTGGGTCCCTATGAAATTTTTCAAAAGTTTTGAATGGTTGCATATGAGTTTCAACTTTCTGGTGTACTATCATTGGTTCATCCAGTTTTCCATGTGTGCATGCTTAGGAAGTGCATTGGTAACCCTGAGTCTATTCTTCATATTGAAGGTCTTGGTAATAAACATAACCTCTCTTATGAGGAGGTTCCGATTGAAATCCTTTATCATCAAGTGAAGAGGTTAAGGAACAAAGAGGTGGCCTCCGTAAAAGTGTTATGGAGAAACCACCTAGTTGAGGGAGTAACATGGGAGGCCGAGACTGACATGAAGTCATGTTATCCTCATTTCTTTCCTAACAAAGTTTAGTGGTTCTTACTAATAATTAAAATAATTATTAAATTTGATGTTGTCTCGATTTTTTATCAAGTTTTGCAAAAAGTTGCATGTTATGCCTAAAAAATGAAATTTAGCTCTTTTACTTGTTTTGAGCTTATGTTGTGTATTTTAGTATGTTGTTACTTTATGAAATGATATTGAGCATGTTGATAGGTAGAGTTTTGGCATGATTGATTCCTTAATGATATATTAAAGTCATGTTATTGTGAGATGGAAATTCCTCATATTGTGATGTAAAGCTCTTATGTGTAGTTATTGAAGTTTCGAATTGCTAGTAACATTGTCGAACACCACCTTATGGGGGGTGCCTCGAATGGCTCTTGCGTCTTGTGTAGTATATAGGTGCCTGGGGGTACGTATTTAGGATCCTGCTCATCATTAGACGTGCCAATCATCCGACATGATGGTGCCACAGACTTGGACCTGCCCCTATAATAGACGAGGTCTAGTTTCGGAGCCATATATATCTGAAAAATAGTTTGTTAGTCCCATAGAAATATTACTATACACACAAAACAATCAAAAAAAATTAACACCAAAGAACTGTCTTGTGCAGAACTGCAGCATTGGTTGATGGGTACTATCAACGGCTTGTCGATGAATAAATGGTCTATCGATAGTGTTCATCGTTGGACAAATAGGAAATTTTTTCGTCTTCATATGACAGACCTCTTATTTTAAATGACAGACATACAAAACCTCTCATCTATCAATCGAGGAACTGTTGTCCACTTCCTTCCTCTGACACTTAGACTAATCTTTAAGTTCTCATAAATCAGGGTTTATGTTGGAAAAGATGGACATGAAGAATGGCCGTTCAATCAATAGACGGACTGTAGTGCACTTCCCTCATCTCAGAGTTTAGCAATTTTAAACTTTATCAACTGACGCACCCCATCGATGACCCGTCGATAAACCGACGGTTTATAGATAGGGTCTTGTGTTGTTGATCAGAGAAAGATTTAAGACCTTGTTTTCAGTTGCACATATTGACATACATTAGACCTAAATTAGTTCTCCTAATGCAAAATAACAAGTACAAGACTAATTCTTCATTCTTAGGGTTTCGATTTTGCAAGTTTCGATTTCAAATTCTACGATGCTATCAAACCTTAAGTAGGAAAGTCAACAATCATGTTTTAAATATATTACACCTCACCCCATTAACTCTCTATAATTCTAGGAGACATAGTACCCTTATTTTAACAATCATTTACATTCAATTTTGTCCCTAAGTCAAGACCCAAAAAGTAATATTTCGTTTCCAATAGCAAATGAACGACCAAAGGGAATCGAAATACCTAAACACAGTAGTGGAATGAAAAAGTGGGTGATCTCTTCGACAGCCTACATGCCTGCCTTCGAACACAGACCAGAGACGAAGTAGAATTTGGGGATGTGAGGGTTTTTGGATTGTAGGGGAATTCGGGATTTTAAAAGATTCTAATGAAAATTGAATGGGAAAATATGGTATTGTGATGGAAAGGGAAGGAAATAAGGGGAGGGAAATATTTTGAATGAATTTTAAAATATTTTTTAAAGTTATTTGAACAATTTTCTTTTGATATAACCGATCGGGTCGTCCGTCGTGTCACTGTTTCTGACTATGACACCCAGGCCCCTCTCTATGGTCATTTATTTAACCGTCAATCTTCAAATAACTTAATAAAGCACAATTCAAGACGTACCACCTGGATAATATGGAGACGGGTATCGACGTCCGTCGATGGGGTCAGCAGATCCGTGCACCAGACCATTTTTGGCTGAATTCTTGTTTTTGGTCCCTGCACATTGAATACCCATTAAGCTATTTTTTTTTGTGTTTTTTTGGAAACTTCTTAAACACGGACCCGAAACTAATCTCTAGAAAACACACTAAAAATAACGCATGACGATAATTAAAATGAAAACGAAGCATGAGAATGCAACTATTCCTACAAAGAAACAAAAAACTTATTGTTGGCTAGAGGATACACCTTGGGTTGCATTTCAAGAATTTCTTGATTTAACGTCACGGCACGACACAAGATCCTGATTAATCAGACTTCATCAGTGTGATATTCCCTCAAAGACTTCAATGGGACACTGCTCCGCATACCCTAGATAATCTGATTCTTTGCCCTCGTTGACAGTGACTTTCTATCGCTCCTTGTTCTACAATCATGGCTCTATATGGGAAGCACTTTAGTGATAAATAATTGGCCCAGTAGAGGTGAATGAAGCATATAGTCGCCAAGTGGCAAATTCTCCGCTTTTCAATCTTTTGGTGTGTAACCACCGTGTTTAGTCGTTTGATCACAGATTGTATTTCTCGAAAACTGCAGAGGCAAACGGATGCCACGTACGGAGCCGTCAGATTCAGCGACGGACCGTCGTGGAGGTCTCGTCCCATACACTTAGATTCTGAAATTGTGTACTAGAATTATTGACTCTCTGAACGCCACGACAAAATGGCAGGACGACTCGTCTCAGGCACGACGGCCCGTGCACACCAGACTTTTTACTAAAATCAAGTCTCGACCGCTTGCGAGCGGACAGAAGGACTGACCGTCGCAGGCACACGGCCTCAGCGGGCTGCGTAATCCCAGGCGAGGTCGGATTTCTGTATAATTAATTAAGGGCGTTTTGGACTATTTCTTGCTTTACTTATAAAGTCATGGGTTTAATGTTATAAGTCAATTACTTGAGGGATAAAAAGTAACCTTAAGTTATTAGTGGAATATTAGTGCCAATCGTTTTACAACTTAATTAATATAATTAGGTAAAAGAAAGAGGGTTTAATTAAGAAAAGAAAAAGAACAGTCAAGAGAGATAGAGGATCGACGAGAGAAAGAGGGAGACTCGAACGAGAAGAGGAAACCAAGGCTTGGGAAATTCTTGGCTTGATCACTAGGTCTTCGGTGGAGGTAGATTATGGGGGTTTTTACACTATCGTAGTAAACTCTTATAGGCGAATGATATGTGTTGGGTAGTATTATTATCGTCTTCTTTATGCTTTAATTGTGTGGTATAGCCTGATTGATTTTACATATATGATTGTGATGAAACAAGGCTGTGAATCTTTGACTCGCCAAATCTGATAAAACGGAATCTATTGATATAATGATGATGCCTTTGGTATAAAAAAGGCTTTATGAACTAAAGTAATGAGATGATCAGGCCTTTGGTATAAAAGAAGGCTTGATCTTACGAATAGATGAGATAGTGGGGTAGCGGGTGTCACGAACCGACACATAGAATTAGTGGGACTGGTGTCACGAACCGACACGTAGTATGTATGGATCGGCGTGTCACTACTGCGACACTTGTAATTAAGGGGATCGGAGTGTCACGTTCCGACACATAGTATAGGGGGATCGGAGTGTCACTTCCGACACATAGTAGTAGGGGATCGGAGTGTCACGTACCGCACAAGAGGATAAAGATAATTAATCTTGAACGATAATAATATACTCATCTAAAGAACATGTAAATCCGCAAATGAGTTGGTATGGAGGCTTGAGTCCTCCAGATATGTTCGGTGATGCTATTATGAGTTTGTACTTTTTTGCTTCAAATGTAAGAATATTAGTTGATTTATGATGTTATCTGAGGATATATACTTTCTTCTATTGTTAGAGTTGGGCCGATTATATCTAGCTCATTACTTGTGGTTATCTAAACTCACAATACCTAGACCGCACCCCTACTTTTATTTTTTCTTCTTGTACTAATGTGTGGACATGATGCAGCAAACAGTGGTCGTCATCTTTGACTCAACAGTAATTCTAGCTGTCTTCTCACACCGACTCTCAGGGTGAGCTAATGCTTCTAGCTGGACGGGATCTCCCTCTCCTCATGTCTTATTGCCTTGAGTTTTCGGCATAAGACTAGCTTTATTTGGTTTAGCTTCTAGAATACTCTTCAGTTTAGTAAATTGATCATAGCTGTTCTTGTGGTGATGACTTCCAGATTTTGGGGAACTAATAGATGTTGAATTTCTAGAAGTTATTGAATTGTTTTTTTTATTATGAGTTTAGTCTTCCACATTGCTTTATGTTGATAGTAATTGAAATGATAGTTTAGATGGTTGGTTTGCGCTCACTAGGAGGGTAAATTTGGTGTTAGTCGCGGATGCCGATTTGGTCGTGACAACTTGGTATCAATAGCATTAGGTTCGTTGGTCTCATCACACAATACATTTCTAGTAGAGTCTTAAAGCAACGGTAGGGGGAATCGGCCTTTACTACTTTGGCGAGGCTATAGATTCAGGAAAATTCCATTTCTTTCTTTCTTTTTTTTTCGTGCTATTACTTGGTCCAATTGGTATCTAGGTGATACAAATTGTATCTACCATCTTCACTCTATTCGCAGGATGGTAGAACTAGAGCAAGCGACTACGCAACATCAACATCAGCAAGACAGATGCATCTGATCCAGCCACTGGGAGCTGTAGCTAGAGTGGAACAGAGCTGGCAAGAGGCCGGGCGTATAGGTCGTGGAAGACGTCCTCTAGAGGGATAGGACGAGCACCTAGCCCATCTTGTGGCTTAGGCTGCGGTGACTCTCCACCGACTGAGGAAGTAGTAGAGTGGGGAGGATGGGAGAAGAACAAGTACCGTCAGAATGAGGAAATGGCCACCTCCAACCTACCTCAGAGATGATCAATCAGTTTCTCGGCCTTATCTAGTGGGTTGTCTGATCAGGTTGCGCACCCCCAATGTTTATCTACACCACACCCTCCGGTTTCAGAGGTAATGAACATGAAGCCACTATGGCCCCTCGATGGGATGCCTCATGGACTATGCACTTTTCCCACGCCTGACTACTGTGCCTATAATGACACATGATCAGCTGAACTTTTCCCGTAAGTTCTGAAATTAAAACCTCCAGTCTTCAAGGGGAGAATCTGAGGATTGCTTAACGATTTTCTAGTTGACTCTCATGAGCTACTACACAAATGTTTATATTAAAGAACGGTTTGGTGTTGAGTTCGTGATTCCAGTTTCAAGGAACACCAAAATGTGGCGGTCGGCACAATGTGAGTGTCCACCAACAGAGCACCACCTATGACTTGGCCTCATTCTCTAGCTTGTTATGGAGAAGATATTTCCCCGGACTTTGAGCGATAGGAAAAGTGATGAGTTCTTAAGCCTATAGCAGGTAGGATGTCGGTCAATGCATATGAGGCTAAGTTTCAATGCAGCTATCCAAGAATATTCTCCCCAACTTTGTTTCATCCACAAGAGCGGATTCGCCATTATTGTGAAGGGTTGAGATCAGAGTTGTGAATTTCAGCTTTAACAGGTAGTCGGGCCACAGTGAAATCTTCAAGAGCGTAGTAGACTTCGTCGTAGAGGTGGAAGGAGTGAAGCACAGATGATTCAACCAAAAACACAACACCCGTGGCATCGACATCAAAGAGGTTTCTGAACGGGGGTGAGTTAATGGTTGTTCTCTAGAGGACAGGTTCGCGGAGTTACTCTGTTCGACGTCTCAGTCTTCACTACAACTGAGTTGGGGTCGCACCTCATACCGGTCATACATTTCTCTAAGAGACCCATTGTAATTAGAGAGTGTTATGGATGTGGGGAGACTGACAGCTTAGGAGGAATGGTCCAAACAGAGTAATAGAACCCCCCAATAGCTATAGGTAGAGTGGTCATGGGAGAGGCTGTTATTCTGGAGGGCGTGGTGTGCCGAGTTAATGGTGGTCACCAAAACGGTCGGGGTGTGGGCAACCGGTGAGCCACTCTATCAATCACAACATTGAGGGACAAACGGACAAAAACAAACGAAAGGGCCCATTGTTATGCTTCCCTGGGAGGGCTCGGAGGCAGAGACATCCGATGAATGTCATCGCCAGGTATCTCTGGTTATGTGATTGGTGCATGGTCTGTATTGTTTGATCCTGGATCCACCTTTTCCTTTATTGTCTCTTCCTCATTTGCTACTGGTCTAAATTTACATTGGTGAATTACTTGATATGCTATTTCGTGTTTCTACTCCGGGGGTGAGTCCTTGGGTAGTTGAAAAGTATATAGGTCTTGTTTGGTGATAATCTTGTGGGGAGTCAACACTCTATGTAGAAATTTGGGTATCTTAGAAATGTTGATTTTGATGTAATTCTGGGTATGACTTGCTTTCTCCGGCAATTTGCGATCTTGGATTGAAGCTAAAACGGTGACGGAGCCAGCCTGGGACCGATCCGATAGTGTGGGAGGGTTACTACACTTCCAATTCCGGTGGCGTATACTCTCCTTTCTTCTGCTAAGAAAATGGTTGTAAAGGGTGTTTAGCTGCTTGGCACATCTCAGGATGTCACTACCCAAGTACCAATTCGATTGAGTAGGTTTCGGTGGTCCGTGGAAGTTTCTGGATGTGTTTCTCTTCATTATCTTCCTGGTATGCGCCACATAGGGATATTGACTTCTGTATTGTTTGAACCGAGTACATCCGCTCCCATGTTCTAATATCCATCTCCCCCTTATAGAATGGCTTCCCGCGGATTTCGAGGTTAAAATCCAACTTCAAATTGTTTGAGGGCAAAGGCGTCATTAGACAAGTGCATCTCCTTTGGGGGGTCGGTTTTGTTTGTGAAGTAAGAAGGATGGCGTTTTCGGATGTGCATAGACCTATACCGGCAGTTGAACAAGGTAACCATAACGAACATGTATCCTCTTCCCCTCTCGCATTGATGACTTTTTGGATCAGTTTACAAAGGTGCTTTCTGTCTTCTTCTTCTTCTAAGATTGACTTGGGATGCTCGGTTACTCCAATTTTAAAATCCGGGCAACAGATTGCCAAAGACTGCTTTTAGAACCGGTATGGGCATTACGAATTTGTAGTGATGTCTTTTGGTCTTAAACAAGCCCCTGCTTGGCGTTCATGATTTTTATGAACGGAGATTTTAAGTCATTTTGGAGTCTCTTTGTGATCGTGTTTTTGATGATATTTGATATACTCCAAGAGTAGAAGGAAACACGGATGCATTTGAGAATGTGTTGGAAATGTTGAGGGGAGAAATCTTTATGCCAAATTCTCCAAGTGTGCAGTTTTGGCTAGATTCAGTGTCCTTCTTGGGCACGTGGTTTCCCAAGGATGGAGTGATGTGGATCCTTCTAAGATCGAAGTTAAGTGAAGAATTGGGTAAGACCTAGCTAATGTGTCATAAATATAGGAGGCTTTGTGGGTAGCTAGCTACTACTTGCCGATTTGTTCATAGTGATTCTCTCTATTGCTTCTCACTTGACGAACTGACGAAGCAAAATGTTCCATTTGTATGGTCCGATGAGTGTGAAGGAAAGCTTCAGAAACATCAGACTGTTGACTACTGCTCCAATCTCACTTGCCAGTGGAAGGTAAGATTTTCATGTCTATTGTGATGGCATCCTATTCGTCTTTTGGTGTGCGGTGCTAATTGCAAGAGAAGAATGTGATTGCTTATTGGCTTCAAGACAAATTAAAAGATGCCATGAACGTACTATCCACCAACTCATGATTTGGAATTGGCCGCGGTAGGTTTTGCATAAAAGCAATGGAGACAATATTTATATTGGGTTAAGTGTGAGGGTCTATACGGATCATCGTAAGCCTACAGTATGTCTTTACTCAGAAAGATTTTGAGAACTTGATACAGAGGAGAATGGATGGAACTACTGAAGGACTACACCTCACTACTTTTTTTTTTTTTTAAAAAAAACAAATCATCCGGGGGGGGAAGGCGAATGTTGAGCGGATGCTTTAGTATGAAAGGAGGGAAGCTGGAAGTCTATTCACTTGCAAGCTTCTAGACGCCCATTGGGCTAGAGCAGTTCAGAGTCTGGCTAACGACCTTATGAGATTATAGTAAAATGAGAATGGAGGATTGTTAGCTTGTGTGGTAGTCACATCTTCCTTCCCTTACAGATTAGTAGGAAAGCAGTTTAATATGAAAAATTGATCCGAATCCGAGATAAAGTGTTGCAAGAAGAGTCTAAAGAGGCGATAATCTATGAGGAGTGTTTTGAGGATTAAGAAGGGTATGTGTACGCCTCGCGCGATGACTTGATCAACACTATTACTACAGATCTCATAGTTCAAGGTATTGCGTACTCTGGGTGCAACCAAGATGTACCAGTGACCTAACGCACACTTTTGGTAAGTGAGATGAAGCGTGGATATGGTGGATTTTATTGCCAAATGTCCAATTGTCACAATTAAAGTACTAACACCAGAGGCCCTGAGTCACACTTCAGAGAATGCCATTCCTGAATGGAAGTGGGAAGAATTGCAAATGGACTCGTGGTTGGGCTTCCGAAGACATGGGGAAGTTTTTACTATATTTGGGTACGGTGGACAGATTGACTAAGTCTGCTCATTTCATTCCTGTCAGGTGACTTATAATGTCAGAGAGTTAGCCCAAACTTTTACAATCCATAAGTTGTTCACCACTTGCATGGAGTTCCACCTGTCCATCATATCAGATAGAGGTAACTCAGTTACTTCTAAATTTTGGAGAACATTGCATGGGGACGTAGGTACTAGGTTGGACCTTAGTACTGGCATTTCACCCTCATGACCGATGGTCCAGTCTGAGCGAACATTCAGTTGTTGGAGGATATGCTCCCGTGGGCATGCGTGCTAGACTTTGGTTGTCATTGGGATAACTTCTTACCCTTGAGCGGAGTTTCCATAAATAATAGCTATCACTCGAGTATTGCATGGCTCCATTTTGACGCCTGTATGGTAGGAGATTAGGTCCCCTATTGGTTGGTTTGATGGCATTCGAGGTTAGGCCTTGGGTACTGATCTTTTGAGGGATTCGATAGAGAAAGTGAAAGTCCATTCAACGAAAATCTCTCTAGCGGTCGCAAAGTAGGCAAAAAGAATAGGCAGATCGAAAGGTAGAGACTTAGAGTTCATGGAGTGAACAATAGTCTTTGTTGAATTTCGCCATGAAAGGGGTGCGCGGTTTGTTAAAGAAGCAAGCTTAATGCCCAAGGTCATTGGTCCCTCCTTCTTTGAAGTACTTAAGCGAGTAGGGAGGTGGGCTTATGGTTAGCCTTGGCCTCCAGGGCTGTCCGGAGTGCATCCGTTATTCCCAGTGTCGATGTTGAAAGATAACCATTGGGATGGACAACGACATTATCCTTTGGGGATTCAGTTTTTCCTGATGAGAATTTGACTTATTAGGAAGAGCCTGTTGCTATTTTGATAGAGAAGTTCGCAGTTTAGGTCACGGGGATATTGCATCCATCAAGGTGGGCAATGGAAATCGACGCGGTTGAAGAAGCTACTTGAGAGAAGGAGGCATTATATGCATGCAAGAAAGATACCCACATCTGTTTACAGACTCTCAGAGTGCCAGGTACTTCCTTTCACACTCTTGTTTTTCTTCTCGTGATCGTTCGAGGCTAACGATGGGTAAATTGGTGTATCCATTGTAACGACCTGTTAGTTCGTTTTGAGCACAGATTTTATTTCTGTAAACTGGCAGAGGCAACGGATGCCACGACGGACCGTCTATAGTCACGACGTACGTCGTGGAGGTCCTCGTCCCATGACACTTAGAAATTCTGACATTGGGTACTGAAAATCGACTCTCTAACGCCATGATGAATGGTGCAGGACAACCGTCTCAGGGCACGACCTGCCCGTCACAAAAGGTACTTTTTGTACTAAAATCAAGTCTCTGAACCCTTGCCACAGTACAGCGCAGTGACGGACGCGTCGCGGCAGACGGCCCCTCACGGGCGCGTACTCCCAGGCGGGGTCGGATTCCTGGTTAATTAATTTAAGGCGTTGTGGACTTTTCCTGCTTTAATTATAAAGTAATGGGTTCAGTTCATAAGTCTAATATACTTGATGGATAAAAGAGGTAACCTTAATTAATTAGTGGATATTAGTGAAGTCCATCTTTTAAAAAAAAACTATTTAAGATAATTAGGGTAAAGAACGAGTGTTTGATAAGAACAATAAAAAGAACAGGTCACAGATAAAAGAGAGGATCGAACGAGACAAGAGGGATGATCGAACGAGAGAGGAAAACACAAGGCTTGGGAATTCCTGCGGGATCACTATTCTTCGGTGGAGTGTAGGTTATGGTTTTTTACACTATGCGTAGTAAACTCTTCATAGCGAATGATATGTGTTGGTAGTATTATAGATCTTCTTTATGCTTAATATATTTGTGTGTATGCATGATGTGATTTTACATATATGATTGTTATGAACACAAGTCATGATGAAGTTTTTTTTTCTTTTGAATCCCAATCTTGTAAAACCCTATCTCTTGATAATGACATGATGCCTTGGCTAAAATAAGGCTGAATTAACAAATTGAATGAGATGATCAGCTTGGTATAAAAGAGGGCTTTGATTACGAATAGAATGAGATTAGTGGAGGCGGGTGTCCCTAACCGCCACATAGAATTAGTGGGACGGCTGTCACGAACCACACGTAGATGTAGTGATCGGAGTGTCACATACGCGACACATTGAATTAGGGGATCGAGTGTCACGTTCGCGACACATAGTAGTAGGGGACGATCGGAGTGTCCGTTCTGACATCTAGTCTAGGGGATCGGATGTCACGTAGCCGACAGCAAGAGGATAAAGATAATGATCTTGAAAGATATTACTAATATACCAATCTAACGAACATGTATCCCAATGAGTATGGTATGGAGGCTTGAGTCCTCACAGATAATGTTCGGTTATAGCTATAAAATGGATGTTTGGTACTTGTTGGCTATCACAGGTTCAGAATATTAGTTGATTTTATGATGTTATCTGAGATATATATTTGCTTTCTATTTTGAGTTGGCCGCTGATATCTAAACGCAGTACTTGTGGTGTACTGCGCCGCTACTTTTATGTTTTCTTCTTGTATATTGTGGAATGCGCAAAACGTGCCCGTCATCTTCGACTCAACAGTATTCTAGCCAGGCTTCACACGGTCACACCGGATCTTCAGGGTGAGCTAATCGTCTAGCTTGGATGGATCCCTTCCTCATGTCTTGATGCCTTGAAGTTTCGGCATATACTAAGGCTTTTTATTTGTTTAGCTTCATAGAATATCTTATGATTTTTGTTAGTAAATTCGATCATAGAGTTCTTGTGGTGATACTTTCCAGATGTTGGGGAAATAATAGGATGTTGTGCAATTTTAGAAGTTATTGAATTGTTTTTTTATTTATGAGTTTAAGTCTTCCGCATTGCTTTATGTTGATATTAAATTGAAATGATAAGGTTTAGATTGGTTGGTTCGCTCACATAGGAAGGTAAATGTGGGTGCCAGTCGCGGATCCGATTTGGGTCGTGACATGGTGAGGGTACTTCTTCATCTTCTCTTTATAGATAGCATGCTTTTAGCCAAAACTGATCAATCTTATTAGACCCGTTAAGTCCATGCTACACTTCATCAGTCCAATCAATATTCAGTTTCTTCATCGCCCACATGGCCTTGTGCTCTAACTCAACTGTCATGTATCATGCCTTACCATATACAAGTTGGTATGGAGACATACCAATGGGTTCTTGTATGTAGTCTTATAGGCCCAAAGAGCATCATCAAGCCTCCTTGACCAATATGTTTTATTTGCATCGACCGTTTTCGATATGATTTGATTGATCTTTCTATTGGGCACCTAAACTTGCCCAATAGCTGTGTATGGTAAGGAGTGGAAAATTTTTGGAGAACCTCATATTTTTTCAATAGCCCTTTGAACAACTTATTGCAATGTTAGATTCCCCATCACTAATAATGGTTCAAGGTGTGCAAAATCAGGAAAAAATGTTCTTTTTTAAGAACGTGGTGACACTCTTCCCTTCATTTTTTTAAAGAGCAATAGCTTCCACCCATTTTTACACGTAATCCACCACCAAAAGTATATATTTCATCCCATGAGAAGTCACAAGCGAACCCAAAAAATCCATGCCTCATACATAAAAAAAATCAATCACTATAATTCTATTTAAAAGGGAGCTCTTGTCTTTTTGAAATTAATCCATCTCTTTTGCACCTATCACGAGACTTGGCGAATGTAAGACCCCAAAAATGAAATAGGTTAATCTAGATCCTAAAATGTTTTTCATGATGGTATAAGGACATAAAATGATTTATAATGTGGGTTTGAGGCATTGTTTAATAATTTTGGTGCATTGGAAATCAAACGTCAAGGGATGACCATGATTTTGATGACTATGTCACCTATGTACCTAATGTATAGTTTTATAAGTTGATGTGTTATTAATGAGTTTATAAAGTCCTAAAATTAGTTATTTTAGTGTATATATAAAGTGTGTCAAGTTTCATGATGTTTGGAGTTCAAACGTCGAAGAACGTCCATGACGTTTGAAAGGTTTACCTTGAAATGACCTAGTGTGTCTATGCATGGGGCGTCGCTAGATACTTCAAGTATGCAGGTGGAGAGGTTGCAACAGCAATCTACGAGACCCCATCGATGGGGCGTGGGTGAGTCCACGGACCGTCGATGTTGGGCGTCATTGGTGCTATGACTTTCCTACAAATTTCTATTAAGGCTTGGGGTTTCTGGAAAATTCACCCCAAGTCTTATAAAATGGGAGGACGGTTTTTTTGAGTGTTTATGAGTATGTGAAGAGTATATAAGTCATTTAAATCTCATTTAAACCCTAACACCTAAATCAAAACACATTCCCTCCCAAAGTTTCTTCGAAAAAACCTCCATGAGAGTTCAAGCTGAAAATGGAGCTTGAAGATTGTTCTTCAATAGAGTTTCTTCTTAAATTATCATTGAGTTCTTATAATAAGGTACGAGAGTTCTTTATCTAATGCTTTCTATTACCATAGAGTCAATTTCAAAGATGATTTTCAAAGATGAAAAAAGATGAAAAAGTTCAATTTCTACTCTAAGTCTTTGGTTTTTGCATGAAAGGTTTTCAAATATTAAGACATGATGTAATTGATGTATAATTTATTTTTTCCAATGAAATTCTCCATGAACCCTTGGCCTTCACAAATCTCCCAATTTAACTTAAATATGGGTTATGTGATTATGCTTTGATAGTAATGAATTCAAGTGTAGCTTGTTATGAACATTTTGATAATGTATAGATTATGAGATTGGTTTATACGATGTTTCAATTTTATCAATTTAGTATTTCATATTCTTAGATATATTAGATGTTAAGCTTATTGAAATGATATTGACTTAAAGCTTATGAATCTTAGTGTAGTTTTACATAGGCTATTGATAGATGTGATAATTATAGTAAATTGACATCTAGGTTGTACTAGATTTATGAATACATATTGATTTGACCTAGTTTCATTATGTATTGTTATAATTGCATAGAATTATTTATTATGGGTAAGGTCCTTATGATATCGAATTGGATGATCTCACATCGAAATCGAACTGGTGAGATGGAGTGGGGGTATTCTACCCTAATTTCATTTTATTTTTATGTTAATTAGACTTCACTTATGTTGTGATTTGTATGATCCACTTATGGTGGTAGTGCTATGTGAATTATTGTGGCCTTGTCGTTATTTCTTTATGCAATATGATGATCATGTCCTTGTTTAAACTATTTGAAGTTTTATGATGATTTCTGTAGTTTATATTATGTTAAATAAGAGCATATCTATCTACATGTGAAGTAATGTGAATGTATGTGTTAATTCTATGTATGCTAGGAGATCATGTAGACTATGACTATATGCTTGTATGTGTAGTACTAGGGTTGATACATGTTTCTTCCTACCTGAATATATGAGTCTATAATGGTTATATTTATGATGATACGGTAGTGTCTAAGATGAGTTAATGATGATAATGGCTTTTCCTAAAGGAATTAAGAATGACATGTAATATGTGTTGAAGTGAAGTATGTTGTTTATTGTCTTGGTTGACTTGTGTCCCTTAGTTGATGCATGTATGAATATGAATAGGAGATTTCTTGATTTTTAATGCTAATGACTCTTAGTCTTGAATGTATGAATTACATGTTACCTTGAATGATTTTAAGTGGGTCTTTTATGTGAAACCTTGAACCTAGTGGTAAGTTTATGAATGTTGTAGACAAAAATCATAATGGTATCCTTCAAGTAAAGGAATGATAGACTTAAGGTTAATTGGATGGAGCGGTATCATATTGATACTTAGGAAAGTCATAATGAGATTAATTTCTCCATTGTAAGGTAGCCCTACTGGTCCTTTCTTTGGTTGGGTAAATGGTTATGAGCTTGATATAGAACCCTTTTATGTGAACCTTAAGTTTAAATTACTGTATCAGAATGAAGGCTAGCACCGAGTGTGTATAGGAAGGTAAGTAGTTATAGTTAAAAGAATGAGACTACATTATAAAGCATGCCCATCACATTCCTTAACAATATGCTTACATGGTATGTGTCTATGTTCTACCAATGGCAAGTAAAACACCCTCATCAGAGTAGGTTAGAACTCTGAATTACATGCTTTGCTACCACGATGTATGTCGTTTATTTCCTATTCTCATCATATGAGATACCTACTAGAATTAGAGAAGTTCTATGAAGTTTAGATGGTGGTATGGGACGCTATCTAGACATTGCACAATAGGATTGTAAGGTGTTAGTGAGAATCCTTAGGTTTTGTCCATGACCATTACATGAATGTCCTTTATATGATGAATGTCTCTTAATGAACTAATTTCTTAAGTTAAGAAAGTACGTTTAAATGAATAAGTAATTATCTAGGTTGATTAAGGGTTGTCTAGTTAAGGTGTGAAGGGGGCAAATGAATGTTCACTTCTTATCTTACCTAGATAAGTTTTAAGAAAGACTCTAGTTAGGGAAGATTGTTATTTTTGTGGACATGATCCAAACTTAGGTATTTTTAAGGATTACTTATTTAATCTTGAAGTGGTCAATCATGGAGGTTATATTCTTGATTTACTTAAGTAGGTCTTTTGATAACCTTTGTAGGGGAGAGTGTCATATTATATGTACGCTTATGTATTCAGTGAGAATTATTATATGTTAGGTAGTCTATAAAATCTCTTAAGCATGTGTGTAAGGCATTGTATGGGTGGCCGCTTCACAACTTACTCAAGTGAATGTTAGAATCACCTTTGGTAGGAGGATCTCATGTTCATGCATTTGATGTATTTGTAAGTATGTGTATCTCATTATAGGTGGTCTTGAGGATCATCTAGGTGTGCCTAGATATGATGTATGGGTGGTCTCTCTTTGCCTTACTTATGTGAGTATTAGGATAGCTTTTAGTGAGGGTATTATATTGTAGAAGGTGTTTGAAGCAAAGTTGAAAAACTTCACTGTAATAATGAAGAAGTTCACTGTACAGTGAAGTAGTTCACTAGAAAGTGTTACTAAAAATTTAACTATTTTCTTAAATGATTTCTTATGTGTTTCTAAGCTGTAAAATGTTGTTTTCATGATTATAGTATGATGTTTTAATTGAAATTCATGAAAATCATGTTATTTTCTAAGCTGTAAAATGTAGGGAATTTGAAGTCTTGATGTGCCATGGAGGATAGAAAGGTTTCTAAGGATTGAAGATGAAGTATTGGTGAGTCCTCATCGGTTAGAGGACGATATCCATATGTGTTCCTTTATGTGTTCGTATTTATTTTATTTTTTTGTATGGACTTAGTCCAAAGAATTGTAAACTCTAAAATTTAGATTGTTTCTGAAGATGTAATAAAGTTTTAATGTTTTAAATGAAAGTATTACGATTGTGTAATTATTATGAAAAGAGTTATTAGTCTGTGAAGACAGTTTTTAATTCTTACACATTTTATTATGTTTATTATGCAATGAATTATACGGTTGGCTTCGATGAGACTTCTTGAACTCTCATTTTCAGTGTGACGACACATGGATGCTTTAACTTCTACGGTGTACTTGTGGGTCGTGACAGCAAACTCATGAGGATCTTGGTGAAGTTTTGGCCAATAGACACTGCAAAATCTTGTGGGCAGTCCGGATACCACTATGATGCCCACCGATAGGTGAGGAGTGGCATGTCTCCAAAACAATTAGTATCTCCACTTCCAACATGCAACGGTAAATAAGCCCATCAGTACAACTCCGATATTAGTAAGGCTCATTCCAAAAGAACTTTTTCATATTATGCATGAACTTCTTCCTCTGATTGAAGGACAAGTCTTATGAGACTATATAACTAGCCATAGAGTATGCCCAATCGGTGAATCTTCGAATCAAATCATTCGATCCGCCCAATACATGCTCATCAGGAAGGTATCATCGATTTTAACCTTCTCACCCCACTCTCGCATGACTTCATCCTTCGATCTGGACAAGTGATCGGCAACTTGATTTTCAGTCCCTTGTGCAATAGTAGCAATCATCAAGGATCTTTTGTTCAGTCACAGTGTATTTCTTTTTTCTTCATTTATGGCCTAACTTGCATAGTAGTTGGATGAAGGATTTTATCCCATCTTTGTCCCAATACCACACCAAGAGCAACCCCACTAGCATCACACATCAACACAAATGGCTTACTCTAATATGGGGAAATTATTATGGGCGTAGTCACCAATTTCTCCTTCAATTCTCCAAATGCCTTCAAACAAAATTCATCAAAATAGAATTTACATTCCTTCTCAAGTAATTTGCACTGAGGATGTGCAAATTTTAAGAAATCTTTAATAAACCTCCGGCGAAGCCCGCATATCCTAGAAAACTTATCACACCTTTTACAGAGATGGGTGGAGGAAGTCTCACTATAACTTTAACTTTCGCTCAATCAAACTCTAGCCTCTTCTCCGAGATGTGATGGCCAGTACTATACCTTCTTTCACCATAAAGTGATACTTTTTCAAATTTAGCACTAGATTGCAATCTTCACTTCTTTTGAGAACCTCGGCCAAGTGACTCAAACACCTATCAAAGGAGTCGCCAACCTCTAAAAATTCATTCATAAACACCTTAATATTGTCC
Source organism: Solanum habrochaites (assembly GCA_027704765.1). Lineage (NCBI taxonomy): Eukaryota > Viridiplantae > Streptophyta > Magnoliopsida > Solanales > Solanaceae > Solanum > Solanum habrochaites. The sequence goes on along the minus strand of JAKWJA010002500.1, from coordinate 23,582,568 downwards.
TCCTCCATATTGGAGAATAGAGACATCATACATCTCTGGAAAGTGGTCGGTGCGATACATAACCAAAAAGACATCCTCTTGAATGCTAACGTCCCATAAGGGAAAGTAAAGGTGGTCTTCTCTTGATCCTCCGGGGCAATAGAGATTTTATTAACACCCGAATAGCCATCAAGAAAATAATACCATCCGTTTCCTACGAGTCTATCTAACATCTGGTCCATGAAGGGCATCGGGAAATGGTCCTTCTCTGTCCACTCATTCATTTTTCGGTAATCAATACAAACTCTTCATCCGGTGAGGGTCCTCATTGGAACAAGCTCGTTCCTCTCATTGGGCACTACTGTTATTACCCCCTTTTTGGGCACACACTCAATATGGCATACCCAACTACTATCTGCAATAGGATATATGAATCCGGCATCCAACCAGTTAATAATATCTTTCGTCACTACTTCTTGCATAGGTGGATTCAACCGTCTCTCATGCTCAATACTATGATTGTGATCGAGCATGAGTTTGATTTTGTGTGAACAAATACAAGGAGGGATCCCAATAATTTCCGCAATAGTCCAACTAATGGCTCGTTTGAACGTCTTTAACACTTATACCAAACACTCTACTTGGTGCACATTCAAATCTGATGCAATGATTACCGAAAAAGTGTCGTATCTTCCCAAGAATACATATATGAGATGAGGTGGTAGAGACTTAAGCTCTAGTTTTGGAGCCTACTAAATAGATGGTTTCGTGGGTGGAGACTCGTAATTATTCATGTCTAACTTTAATTCCTTTATTTTTGACCGATATTCACCTCATTCAAGTGCCGCAACAAAATACCCATACTCTTCAATACCTTCACTCTAAAACTTCATTATCACTGCCACTAGTGCCTCAATACAAAGGCGCTCCTCGATTTGTACCTCAGACGTACTCTCAACCTTGTAGGATATAGAAGATACCGTTTTGAGCTCACCATTGCGCTTTATGGACCTACAAACGTTTAAAGTTGCTTCTTCATTATTTAACCTAAACTTCATCTTCCATTTTTCCATATCAACCAAGGTTGGACCACTAGCAAGGAACAACCTCCTAATGATAATAGACACCTCCAAATCCACCTCAAATTTATGAATCACAAAATCAGTCGGAAATATAAACGACTCCACCTTCATGAGAACATCATGGCGTATCCTAATGATCCTCTTCACTATTCGATCGGCCATAATTAACCACATTTCAGTGGGCTTTGAGTGACCTAAACCCAATTTCTTATAAATGGAGAGAGGCATGAGATTTATGCTTGCACCGAGATCACATAGTGATTTAGCAAAGTATAATAAGTCGATGGTACATGGAATAGTCAAAACGCTCAGATATTTTTTCTTCTACACAAGGGGCCTTGTAGCAATAGCATTATAATGCTGCATTCGGTCATCATCCTCAAAACTTACAGGTCTGTTCTTTGTAACCATATCCTTCATAAACACTGTATAATTGGGTATTTACTACAAAGTTTCTATCAAAGGGACATTGATGGAATGTTGTTTCAACATAGTGTAAAACGCCGGTATTTACCATCCTCTATTTTCTTCAACAATCTTTGAGGGAATGGTGGTGGTGTTCTAGGAATGGGGATCACTTGTTCGGGTACCTCTTCTTCTTTCACTATTTTTTCCACCAATTCACCACTAGTTTCCACTACCTCTTCATCATTTCTCATCTTATCTTCTACCACAGATTGCATAGGTGTATCAATAATTTGCTTACCTCCCCGAGTAGTGACTGTCATGCAATGACCATCATTTTTAGGATTTTGAATGGTATTTCAAATAAAAGTACCTGGTTGTTTTGGGTTCACAGTAGTGGAAAATTTGTCCATTTGTAACTCAAGATACTTAATCGAGATCGCATGTGCATCAACCTTTTGCCCAATAGTAACTAAATTATCTCTTAATTCCTTGACCTGATCATCACTAGGATCAAACCTTCTCATCATCTTCTGCAATATATCTTCAACTCGCGCCATACTACCTTCACCATCCCTAAGAGCAACTTCACAATTATGAGGTAGAATCATAGGGCCCACTTATATCATATTTGTTACCGTAGTTACCCCTATTGAAGTTGTTGTCGCGGTTGTAATTTCCATCTCTAACGTACTGGCCCTCTCTATTGTAATTCCCATAGTTCCGACCTTGATGCCAATTTCCTGATTAGAGCCTTGGGAGTTCATCCCTCATCTGATCATTCACTGCATAAGTATCCTCTTCATAATAGTATTCATCCGCTGGCGGTGGTTGTTTTGTCAAGCAATGTCACACTAGGAGAGCATCCCCAAATGTGACTGATACGCTCAAACTTACTTCTCAAATAAGAAGTAAAGCTGTCGTGTCAAATAAATAACCCAACTAGTGAGGTTGGGATCGTTCCCACGAGGAAAATAGTCTAAATTTAACTTCAACCTGTTATTACTATTTTTTGGTCAATGACTTCATTGGAAAGTAAAAACATAAAAAGGGGGGTTTCTATTTCTAAATGAGTGAAAATAAATAACGAACTTGAAGAAGACACACAACTTGACAGTTGGATTTTAATCAATTATCAAAATAACTAGGGTTCCGCCACAGTTTCATAACTTGATAATTTTAACTTAACACTTCCCTCCGAGTATCTTGTCATGCAAATGATTAAGTTTATGTATTTCTAAAGCTTGGTCCGGCATCTAGAAACTCTCACTCCGTACCTTGGTCCCGGCTACGTGTGTGTGCACCTAACCCTATCCTTACCTCATATTAAGCATCATAGTCGATATTTCTAAGTTAATTACCTCGTACCAATCAATACTAGCCTATTATATAGTAATACACTAAATCTATGTTAATAATTCTTTTCCTATTATCTACCTCCTGGTCCAGCAAGACATTAAGGCAGTTCTAACGTTGGCCATCCGTTAAAAGACTCTAAGCGCAAGAATAGTAATACATCAAGAACTTATTCTAGAATCGTTATTGTAGTTAGGGTTTATCTCATTATTTGCCTATGTTTCGACAACCCTAGTTATGGAGTTTTAGTTAAGGTCATTAGCCATAAACACATCTTCAAGTCTATTAATAAGAGTTCATGTCTTACTTCAATGATAGTGTAAGAATTCCCAAAATCTTGCTTGATTATCATCAAAATCACTTTCAAATCTCAACAGTAAATAACTAATCCCACAAAGTCTAATAATTCAAGAATCTCACAATAAATGTTTACCAATACAGTGTTTAACCATCTTAATGAGTCTACTCTCAAAAATGAGTTTTTCGAACTTGTTATAAAAAAAACCTAATTAAAAAAGACTCTGTTTTGTTGGAATCTGCAAAATTCGACTGGGCACGGACCACCGACGGGCTTATCGTGGTCCTATGGAACCGTCATGGCTCCATCATCCCATACGTGTGCAATTTCTTCTTCTTCCTTCTTCATTACCCTCGACGGCCAGTAATGACGGACTGTCATAGGAACAACGGTCCGTCGAGGGCCTTCGTTCAAAACACTTCAACTCTTGGAAGAGTGGGTACTGGGAGCACTTCTCTGAACTTCATGAAGAACGTGCAGGACGGCCTTCATGACATGACGAACCGTCACAAGAAATTCGTAACCCCACACTTGGTCAGACTTCCCATCTTCCTTCCGCAATCTTCCACTACCTGCCACTAGGACCGTCACAAGCTCGACCGGACCGTCATAAGCTCCGTAGGTGGTCTTTCTTCATTTCTTCGCTCATAATCTCCGCATTCAACTTCAGACAGATTCCTGCAGACAACAAAGCAGAAACTTTATAAAAAATTAGCACAAACGGCTGTTTGGACACACTGAAACTTAAAAAAAGAGTAATAATTATACCGTGGAAACCAGATATAGTTACGGATCGGAGTTCGTCCTCTCTGAGACTTCACACAAGCCCTTAGCATTAATCATAAAATGTATCATTAAAAATGCAAAAATTTAAAATTTTTAAATTCTCTTGAATGTGGTTACATAACGTCATACTATATTCATAGACCATACGATTCTCGAAGAAATGGACCACATATATCAAACCATCTAAATAAATGCACATTTGACTTAGCCTATACATAATTTCAATCGTCCCATATAGCAAAGAATCCACAGGAACATGAGAATAGGAAATTCCTAATATCTACTAAAGTCTGAGAAGCGGAAATATTTGGAGTTTGGGAGACGTTTTGTGGGTGTGTTGTTGGGGGCTGAGCTTGGAGGGGGGAGTGGATGGTTTGAGGGGTAAAGGGGTTGTAGATGAAGGGTGGGGTTTGTGTTGGGTGGATTGGTGATGGTCGTGTCTTGTCTGGGTGGAGTGGGGGGGGATTAGTGGGTTGATGGTGTGGTGTTAAAGGGATGTGGGGGGTGGTGAAAGGGTGAAAAGAGGTGGGGTGGGGGTGGGGGTTAGAGAGGGGGATGTTGTTATAGTAGGGGGGGAGGTTGTTTGGGAGAAGATTCGTGGGGGGGGGGGTTGGTGGTGTGGTAATGGTGAGGTGTGTGTGGGGTGGGGTGGTTGGTGGTGGAGTTATGGTGATTACGGTGTGTGGGTATGCTTTTGCGATGGGGTTAGATCAGGGTTGTTTTAGAGTATTTTAGTTGTTAGGGATGAGGGGGGGTGGATGGGGGGTAGGGGTTGTGGTTTTGCGGGGTTATGGTGTCTCAAACATGAGGACTTACCAGACATAAGAAATGTTCCATCTTCCTCAAATCGACCTCCTTAAACTTCAATGGACGTCCCTACAGTTGTAAGTATATAAATTATGGGTTAGTACGGCCACATTACTATTATTGGGTATATGAACATTTATGTAAATACGTGCATGGGAAAGAACCATTTATCGTATATCTAGAAAACATGTTAGTCATATGTAAATGTCCTTCATGCACATACCATCTATCTACACAATGTATGATTCCATACACATAAGCTTGATAGTAAGCAAAGACCATATTATTATAGAGTCATATTAACTTTAATATTCATAGATCACTTAACATAGCGTACACAAACACTACCAATGATTCCATTCCCAACCTACAAGTTAATGGTCCATTTGAAGCCCCATATACCACCACACCAAGTAGATAAGATAGAATACCATGAGTAAAGCTTTGCTTCAATATAACTTTTAACATAAGTAGGTCATCACTTTAATTTAACAATATACCAATAAATATTTTCATCATAAAGACCAAACTCCATCAAGTAACATCATGTAGATAAACACACACATTTCATGTTACATATACATAAGACAAATCTTCCATAGGATTTCCCTTAGGAGTCAACTTGTGGAAATGTCTACGGATCCATACCTCCTCTACTAAATAGACCGCCTCACGTCACCTCGTCCACAGTTCATTTACTAGGTCTTAAATTTTGTCAGATGGACCATTTCACCTTAACCTACAATAATCATGTGAGGCTACACATCGATATCTATTGCATACAACCCTATCGAAGGAAGGTGGTCTAGCTGCCAAAGTAGAACCTAGCATGACATAACTTTCTAGGTGGATCCACTAGCTAGTATCATATGGTGGAAAGATAGTTCAAGAACTCGGAGATGTATTAGAGACTCACAGTTCCACATAAAATGGTATCCTAAATCTCATAAGAGTCATTGTTGACCTACCTTCAAACAAGGGAAGGGATACCCCTCATATCTAGTTCATCGGTTCTTAGCTTAAGTCCATTTCTTGAATAACCTTTAAGTTGTATTTTTATCATAAACTTTTCATAGGTAATAGGATATTAACTACTTTTATAAGCATTATCAAGGGATCTTTAGGATCAGATGATAATTTCCTTTTATCGCAACCCCTCGTATGTGAGATTAACGTAACGTAGTCATCTTATGTAAATCGTACAAGATAATTATTATAACTTGCATTATCGTGTTCTTTTAATGAACTTAGAAATAACATGTTCATATCCCATCATATCCATATAGCAACATCATACATAATATCACAACATATCATAATAATTTATAGGCTAACATAAGTATTGTATAGTAATCACAACATTAGAAGACTTACCTCTAGATTAGAAGAACCTGATTAAAGAACTTACGTTCATCTTAGAACATTCATAACCATAACATAAGGAAATACTTAATATCATAATTAAAAACAACTTTTTAAATCATATAGAAGATCAATGCATAATATAGGGTAAAGGATAAGGGTCATTTAAGAGTTCATCTAACTCTAGTTTCCAATCCTACGTTTTCATATTTTCAAATAGTAAAAACAGATATAAACCATCAAGAAAATATGAACTGGTTCAACACAAATTCAAATCAATAAAAACGACTATCAAAGCGGGGGGGTGGATAACCATATAAAAACCCTATTTTTTGAAGTGCTTGAAAACCTATCGTTGATAGGACTTCTTGGGGAAAAGGAATCCCAATAGTAAAAAAGACCCATGATTCGGTGCAGGAGGGGGGGTAGAGTAGGTGGTAGTGTTAGGTGATGGGGTGGAAGAAGGGTTGGGGTGTGGGGAGGTGGGGTGCTCGGTTTAAGGGTGGAGGGGAGTTTGAGGTTGGGAGTGTTGAGGTGTTTAGATTGGTGAATGAAGGGTGGAAAGTGGGGGATGGGGAGGGGGGGGTGTTATTGTTGTGAGAGGGGGTTAGCAAGGGTGTTGTTGGGTGGTATTGAGTGGAGAGTGGAGTTGGGGGGGAGGTGATGGGATGCGTGTGTACTATTGTCAGGGATGGGGGGGGATGAGGTTTGGTGGGGTTTGGGGGGAGGGGTGAATGATGAGGTTTGAGGGTGTGGGGTGGGGTTAGAGGAGGTAGGGATTGGAGGGGGGCGGGGGGGTGGAGAGTGTACAGGTAGATTTGTGTTGGGGGAATGTAGGGGGGGGAAACTTCGAGGGAGGGGTCGGATGTTGTGGGGGTGTGGGTGTAGGATAGGTGGGGTTGGTTGTTGGGGAAGGTGGGGGTGAGTGATGGTTGTTTTGGGGATGGTGAAGGAGGGGGATCGGGTGGTGGGGAGGTCGGGGGGGGGAGGGTTGGGCGGGGAAGTGGTTGTGACGGGTTGGGTGGTTGTGGGTTTAGGGGGGGTGGGTGGGCGTGGACGTTGGTTGTGGGGGGTGGTAGGGTGGGGGGGTGGTGTATGGAGGTAGGAGATAATGAGGTGGTTGCGAGGGGGGGGTTGGGGGTGGAGATGGGTGGTGGGTATGTTAAGGAGTGGGTTGTTGGGTAATAGAGAGGTTGTGGTGGGTGGGGTGGAGTGGGGCCTTTGGGGGGAGGGTGTGTGGAGGGGGAGGGAGAGTATGGGATGGTTAGTTGGTGGATGGAGGGGGGTGTAGGTGTGTGGGGGTATGGGGTGGGGGGTGGGGTGTGGAGGGTTGGGGATGATGGGAGACTTTGGGGTGGTGAGTGGGGTGGGGTGATGGGGTTGTTGTAGGTGTGTGCGATGTGCTGTGGTGGTGGGTAGGGGGTAAAAGGGGGAGTGTGTGAGAGGGGTGGGGGTGTGCGAGGGGGGTGTCGGAGGGGGGGTGGTTGTCGGGGTTGGGGTTGAGGGGTGGGGCGGGTTGGTGGGGTGGGGGTCGGATGTGGGGTTGGGTGGGGAATGCATTGGTGGGGTTTTGGGGGGGTGGGAGGGAGTGAGGGTGGTATAATTTTGTTGTGATTGGGATTGTGTTGTTGGGAGTGGCGTTTTGGGGGTGGGGTGGGGGATCTGGGGTTGGGATCTTGTGTTGGGGTTGTTTGGGGAGTTAGGGAGGGAATAAGGGGGGAGATTGGGAAAAGAGGTTATGGGGTAGGAGGGTGTGTTGGGCGTGGGGGTTGGGGGGGGGGGGTTGGAGCAGGGGGGGGTGGGAGGGGTGGTGGGGGTTTAGGGTGGGTGAGGGGTAGTTTGGTGGGGTGGGGTTTGTGGGGTGGGGTGGTTGGTTGTGAGTGGTGGGGTGTGTAGGGTGGTGGGGTGGGGTTTGGGAGTGTGGGGATAGGCAATGAGGGGAGTGGGAGGGGGGGGTGGGGCGGGTTGGAGTGGTGGGGTTTGGGGGGGTGGTGGAGTTGTGGGCTGTGGTGTGAGTGGCCAGAGTTTTGGGAGTTTGGTGGGGCGTGGGGGAAATGGGGGGGATGGGAAGGTTGGGGGGGAGGGCGGGCATGTCAGTTGGGAAATGGGGGGAGTGGGAGGGGGGTGTGAGAGTGTTGTTAGATGATGGGGAGTGTGGTGAGGGAGTTTAGGATGGTATGTGGGGAGGAGGGTGTTGGGGGTGTTGAGTGACTGTTTAGGGGTGGGTATGTAGATTGTGGGTGGGGTGTGTGGGTAGAGGGGGGGGGTTGGTTGGGGGGCGGTGAGGGGTAGTTTAGAGGGGGGATTAGGGTGGGGGGTTGCTGGGTTGAGGATTTATATTGGGGGGTGGAGGGGTAGGGAGGTAGATAGGGGGGTTGAGTGGGGGTGTAGGTAGGGGGATTGATGGGGATGGGAGACTTGCGGGATAGGATTGGAGGGTTTGGTGAGTTTGATGTGGAATATGGGGTGGGTGTGTGTGGTGGTTGTGTGGAATGGTGATGTTAGTGGGTAGCTTACGCTTTCCCCCCACCTCTTTTTTTCTCTTTTCCCTCTCCCTCGTTCCTCCCTCACGTTTTGTGCACTTTCTTGGTTTTCCTGTTAGTGGCAACGGGGGATGGGTGTGAGGGTGGAGGGTTTTGTGGTTGTGGTGTTGGGTGGGGTATCGGTGAGGTGGTGGGGGTTGGTCAGGGCCGAGTGGGGGTTGGGGAAAGACTTAGGAGGGTAGTGGTGGGGGGGTGGTTATGGGGGTGGCGGAGTAGTTGGAATGAGGGGGGTGGGTTGTTAGTGGGAGAAGTGCGGGGGTTGGGTGGGTGGGGTGAGTTTTGGTTAAGTGGGGGGGTTGGGTTGGGTATTGTGGAAGTGTTTGGGTTGACTGGGGCGTGGGTGTGGAGATGTGTGGAGGTAGGTATGGGTCGTTCCGCTTTGATGCGGCTGTGGGGAGGGGTGGGTGGGGTGGGTTGGGGGTTGGGGTTTGAATTGGTGGGGGGGGATGGTGGAGACTGGTGTAAATGTGGAGTTGTGGTGATGGGGGGGTTTTGGGGGGGGCCTCTTTCTCTCTTTTTAGCGCTCCCGGTTCTCCTTTGGCTTGGGATGAAAAACTGCGCTTAGTCTTCCTTCCTTAATCTGCTTCTTGTGCTTACAATGGAGTTTGGTAGAAACGAGAGCGTTCTTGAGAGAATAACAGGCATTTGTGTTTGATCTGGTTTGGAAGGTGTAAGTTGTCTAAACTTATATAATTAAATATATAGTCGTCCTCTTAATACCACAATAAGACTCCATCACAATGTCTCTTTGTTAAAGAAGTTTCAATTTTATCAAAAACTACTATTTAATGATTGTAGGAAGAAGTTGCGTGTCGCGGGGAAAAATCACGTCATTTTTATTGAATTTTGAGTTGAGGCAGTGAGGTGAGTGTAAGACTCGTTTCGCGAGGTTACCGTCTCAACTCATAAAATAAAAAGAGGAAGAACACCTGCCTCAGTCGCGCGGGACGCCCTGCCCTCCCTTCTGTCTGCTTGCGCAGTCTAACAGGGCACCTGCGCCACCCATGTTTGGGTCCTCCCCAAGGAACCTTAGGGTGCTCTTTGGGGTGTTGTTAATTGACGTTTGGACCCTTTGTATTACATACTACCTATGAAAGATCACTTAATAAGTTTTGGACTTCATTTGACACTTCGAAATCTTACACAAACATAGGGACGTCAACTAGTTTAAATTAGCTTTTGGATGTCAAGGTCGTTCTTAGAATTTTGGATCTAACCTTTTCCAAATGAGTTTATTACATTAATATAGGTCTGTAAATATAATTTCAAATATTATTTAATGGATTAAGGTCTAGTCTAACTCAGGGAATTTCCGGAGTGTTACAAATAATTTACCACATTTACCTTCTCTTCACCTCCAATGACATGTTGCAATGCCAACCCAAGCTCATTTCTTATTTGAGCCATATCTTCACAAATCTCATTTGTGGCCAGATTTTTTGTAGCTTGCACTGAAAAGATGTTTATCCCAGCATCTCAATTTCTAGTACTCCAAGGCGTTGTTGTGATAGATTTTCTCCTACTTCTCTGTGATCTCTGCATATCTGAACTCACCATAAGAACCACAAGAAATATTATGAAGCACTGCCTTATTATTATTATATTGTCTTTGATAGAAGTACTCTTTTAATGACTTATCATCAATGCGGTGGTTTGGGATTCCTTTCACGTAAGAAGTAAATCTGTTGCAAGAGCTACTTACTGACTCCCCAGGTAGTGTTACAATGTTGTTCACTCTATTTTTATGGTTGAGATTTTTTGAAATCGAAAGTACCGTGCTAGGAACACATCCCTCAATTGATCGCAGGTATAGATAAAATTATAAGGCAACTCAGTAAACCATATTGCGGACTCTCCTGTTAATAAAATAGGGAACATTCTTAACCCAATCAAGTTCACGTGTACTAATGGCCTTCCCACACAACTCTTGCACACCTACCTCAATTTTTCTATTTGAGCGTGGGGATCCTCAGATTGTAGCCCAAAAAACAAACTCCACGCTGTGAGAATCTCGTTAAGACTACTAGTTACCACGAAAGTGTGCCATTACAGTAGATGAGGTAGGACAAGAGGCCCATCAGAATTAGTTATATTGGTGTTGCCCCTACAGAACTCTTGATGACTTGGGATGGTAGGTTGCATCCTCAAATAATCATAAGCCAGATTATCCGCAACCACTTGATTATGAGCATCAACTAGTGGTGGGAGCTAGCAATTGATCCCATCACCTAGATTATCTTTGATTTGCGGATTATTTATTATTCAAAGTGTACAGTTCAGTTCAGCATCGAATGGAAGTATTGGTTCTCCTAGATATGTAGGACCTTACATATTCTTTAATAGGGTTGGTAAAGTTTCTTATGAGTCTTAGATTACAGTAAAACATGTAACAGTGCATGTAGTGTTCTCCATTTAGCTTTTGAATAAGTGTGTGGGTAATCCAACTTCTATTGTACCCTTTGAAAGTTTGGTTGTGAAGAATAGTCTCACTTATGAAGATGTTCAAGTTGAAATACTTATTAAAAAATCTAAGGTTGAACAAAGAACAAGTTTTTTTAGTCAAGGTTTTGTGGAGGAGGCAGTTTGTAGAGTGAGCTACTTGGGAAGAAGAATCGTCCATGAAGGCCAAATATCCTCACCTTTTTCCTTACAATTACATTCAACCTTGAGGTAATAGTTTCTATTTAGTTTTTCAGTCGTTCATTCCTAATTAAGTCATAGTATTATGTTCCTTTAGCTTTTACTTGCATTTTCAGCGTATCTACATATTATTTCAACCTATTTCTTTCTTAAATCAGCTCCCAGTGCTTAGCTATAATGTCTGCAGCTCTATCCCATCATTCAACTAGTTTGTCTTTATTCGAGGATAAATGTTCCATACGGGAAGATAAAGTAACACCCCTTATCCGAAATTTGATACCAATGCAATTATCAAGAAGTTGCAAGTGCATCCCATCGTTGCCACCCACTGACTATAGCGTGATCCACGGCCCGTGCTGGTGGTTGTGGTTCACATCTGAAACCTTCCTCAAACCCACCAAAAAGTTTTGAAGTATTGAACCATGACCGGACACGTACCGTAGGAGAGGTCATACATGGTTGCCCATGTCTGTTAATCAGCATACAAATTCAGCCCCACAGTCGCGACTGATGGTTCGCCAGAATGGACAGTAAGTTGATCGACAGTCCGTCGGTCCCATCCGTTTTTGACCTCGACAACTATTAAGTCGTGATTCTTTTGGTCTTCTCCTTATGTGTTGGAACCCTAAATTGCATCATTAAACACCTAGACTACGTTGTGTTGATTAGTTTTAGCCTAGAAACTTACCTATAACTTACCTAAGACATATCATACATCCAAACGTAGAAATCTATAGTGTATAGAGAAAAAAGAGGTTCCCAAACCCTAGTTCAAGAATTCAACAAGTTTCTTCGAGATCCAACTCTAAAATCGAGTGATATAATCATGGAATTTATTACCCAATTTCATGCATAAACTCTGAACCCTGTTTATATAGTTCTTATAGTTCTTGAATTATACATGCTAGGTCAGTGAATTAGGATACATAAAAAGATGACTCTACAAGTTATCACTATATTTATGTTGCATCTCCTTTTCAATTTAAATTTTGAGTTATCTAGTTTTATAGATATCACATCCGGGGAGAACCCTATATCGTCATCCTCGGAGAGGACTAAGACTAGCCTCTTAGAATTTATAATTACATTCATAGGTTAAAAGTGCAGAAAATTTAAAAGTTTTCATTTTATATTACTTCATGTGGTTTACATAGACCTCTCGTAGAGAGTTTATTTAGACCATTTGTATAAGAAGATTATATAGTCTTCTACTTTTATGGAACATATATATAAGATACACAATAGTCATAAAGGGATGTCTCATATTAAACCATCTAAACGGAATAGAAAAATATGGGCATAGCCCTTACAAAAATATATAACCACTTAGGGCTTACAACATTGTATTAAAACAACAAGAGTAAAATGATTGTCTTTAGACTATAACAATAAAACACAGCTAGTGTGAGAAAAGGCATCATTTTCGAAACATGAGGACTTACACACACTTGGATAAATGATCCAAGCCTTCTTGAAAATTGGGACGAACCCTTCTTTCATGACCAGGGAGCACCCTCTAGAAGTAAAATGGCGTATTTGACCTCTTAGAGGTCTTAAAGAAGACCATAGTTATCATTCATCACATCGACAAAGCAAATTTAGCAGAAAATTTTAAAACTTTTCATAGCACCTCATTTGTTAGAAACATTATGTCTTATAGATATAAAATTTAAGTTATAATACATAGATAACCGCTATTCATTTTCCCTAAGACCAACCATAAGACGATCTAGGGACACGACCCTTAAGAACATAATACAAAAACTATAGAATTATTCAAAGACTTTACAATAAATAAAATTAAGACATCCTTGGACTTAGGATTCCTTCCTTGATCTTAGAACACCTATCAAGCTCGTCAGATTCAAGAATACTTTACAGAATCATACCTACATTTTATTTAATAAAATAGTAGAGAAGAATGGATTCGCACAAGAATGTACTTAGTATGGCAACCATGAAAAAACATGCATTTAAAAGGAACATTTTTGTTGAAAATCATATTTCATTCCTTTTTGAATAAATCCTTGTGAAACCATTAAACAATAGCATCATTTTCATACTTAATAGAAACACAGTAAAAGGAAAAACATCATAAAAAGAATATATTGAATTTAAGTCAATTTGAGGACACTTTACAGTGAGATCATTACTCTTTATACTGAACTATTTCTTTTAATTCATTAGTCTCCAAACTAATCCATTAGGGAGACTTTGTGCAATGCATCACCTTAGGACCACAAGGAAAATCATAACTATAATCTACATAAGAAAACACATAACATTATAGAAGTATAATACGACATAGACATAGTTAACGCAAGACCTTCATCATATTGTCAAAAAGATCAACATCATGCATAAAGACTGATATCATGCACATCTTCAGAGTAGACAAATACTACAATGTCATGCATTAGGAACACATACATATTGGCATGTATTAGAAAACCTTCCTAGAACTTCCTAAGGATCTACTTGTGCAATGTCTAGATGGGTTTATTCCTTCCACCTATCCTAAGTAACCTCCCATAAGTCATTCTATTTAGGTTCCTAGTCATTTAACTTACATTGTCTATATAACCTTAACCAACATAGACCATGTGATTCTAAAGATGTAATCCGATTTCATAGAACCCCACACTGATAGGAGGATGTCTACCGGCCAAGGTAGAACCAAATGTCACATATCTTTCTAGGTGGATAGACTAGCTAGTATTCTATTGTGGCAACATAGTTATGGAACTTGAGGTACATGTGAAAACCCTCTTAATGCCAAGATTAGGCATTGTAGTTATTCACTAATGAAAAATGTATTTATGCCCATTGAGGCATTGTGGCTATCCACCTCATGAGATTTATGGTTACCTACCTTCCTACCACGGGATATGACACACACTCATATTCAAGTTCACTCGGTGCTAAGATAAGTTCCCTTCATTGAAAACCATTATTATATTTTTACTTTATAGATCATAGGTTTAGGAGAGTAATCCCCTCATATGCTAAACTCATAGGTCATAGATTGAAGTTCATCAATATAAATCATGTAAAGAATCCATTCACATGAACATAGCATATTTAAAGCATCATCTAGTTTACGGTACACATGAATACACCATTAAAGGCCCCTATCTTGACTAGATACTCATACATGTGTGTGTGTATACATATATGTGACAAAACCTTTGACATTATATATTAAGTCACACAAGTTCATATATATATATTCATATATATAGAAACCAAAACTAGAACTATCCTACAAAGGTAAACATGTGCAATGCATAGGCAAAGGCCTATACCCTTTCCCATACTAGTACACCTATCAAGTCATCCTAGTAATTAATACATAACATACTTCACATACATATACTTTACATGCATAGTAGTAGACATTAGTGAATATAAGAACAACCTTTCATTTAGACACCATGACCTATACTACTTGTAACATGCATGCGAGTGAGTGTGTGTGTACATTGGTCAATATTATCACATAATGTCTATCAACAACATATCGAGGCATCCGCCCTCTTAGACCATAATATACCTTACAGCAAAAATCACCTAACACACAATAGCTAAGGAGACAAGACATTATCATATTACACTTAAGACTCCTAACTTGTGCTATTTATGCATTCATATAGGGGTACATAGGTAAGGGATTATTAATCATCATTAATCATCAATGGAAGCACATATACTTAACCCTAACAAGGATATAAACATTCTTACACAATGGCCATACAACATAAATCACAATTAATATAGGAAAGTAGGCATAACATTTAAATAGTATCATCATAAGCACATGCTCAAATATTCATCAATTTGCCTTCATGGAAATGGTCAACACATACATATATTGACAATAAAGTAAACACCACCACCATGAGTGTACCATACCACACAATACCATACAAGGCTTCATTAACATTACTATAAAGAAATAGAGAAGTAGAAGAGTAGAGGGAATAAGCATTTTTTCCAATTTCTCACCCTTTGATCATCATTGATCTGTATGCCTTATACATCAAAAAAACATATATATGGATGTAGATCAATTTACTTTAAACATATGTTAAACAATGTACAAGTCGCTACAAGATTATACTATAACATAACACAACACATCAACAAAGTAGGAAAGTAGAATAACATAGATAATTAGCTCATTTCCCTTGCATTGATTTTATATAATATTGATGCATATAATAAGTATAACGAAGTATTTAAACTTTAATTAACCATATTTAAATCATAATTACATACCTTCAAGTTTAAGGTTACATCATAGGCATTTAGGCTTATCGATTTTTCTAGAGTATAGAAGACTTTACCAATACTATGAACTATCTAAGCCTTTGATTATCATCCATATTTTATCAAAAATCCACTCATTAGTAAGTAGCTAATTAGGTAACAAATCAAGAAGAAATCATGCTTCATCTAATCAAAATTCTAGATGCATCACACACTTATCTTTTTGACTTCATAGCCTAAAGTAATCTAGATGAATTCATCCAAGCCTTTCTTACTTTAATCATTAAGGATTTATAACTAAAAAATTCATCCATTATATCACCCTAAAACAGTATCTACAGCAGTTCATTCATAATCACAACTCTACACAACCGATCTCATAATCGACTTCAACACAACGTATATAAACATGTGCTATTCATGTTGAAATCTTTATACATTGATACTAATGGATCCTTCAACATCAATTAAACATAAACACATGTAAAAACAGAATATACATTCATTTTAACATAGTAAAATCATAATTCAATAGATAGCAATTCAGGATCACAAAGCCCATGCAAGGCTAAATTACTTTTTTGAAGGAGCATTGGTTCATCATGCAATTGGAGTAAAATTTACAATAAAACCAATATATTAATTTCAATTAATCACGTTTCAATCTTTCAAAACCTTTTCTGGAAAGAACCCATGGCAGATTGAAGAAGGACTTTAGTCATATTTTTCTCTTTTTAAATCTTTGAGAATGACTCTATAGATGAAAATTTAACTAGAGATGAAGATCGCCATACCTTTTTCTAGTTGAAAATATATAAAACATGATTATTCATCCATAGAAAACCCAACTCCAAGCAGTTGTTGAGCTTCACCAACAATTGATGTTTGAAGGGAAATATTTTTGGAGGGAAAGATTTCAATCGTGTGAGAGGATTCTAGAATGGGGTGATCACGTTTTTGATGACTTAAATACACCAAAAATTACTTAAATATACCAATAATAATCAGGTTAGGACATGGGGTGAATTTCCCATTCACCCCCTTAATGAAACATATGCAGGCTGCCAGTTGCAGGCCAGCATCGACGATGGAATGACTGGGCGTCGAGATCATCACGGGTCGTGCCTTGAACCCGTCTCCTGACACTTAGCCAAAACTGGCTTAATACCTGACCAAGGCATGTAATCCTTAATGACACTTGTTCGGCGGGCCGTTAGTGTACCAACCATCCGTCGTTGAGTCCGTCAATGGACACTCCCCAGGTAGTGTGTTAGGAAGCTTTAGGAGTAGGTTTGTACTCTACAGGTAATGCTATACTCCATTCTTCCTCCCACCCTCCTTTCTATTCTCACTCTCATCCAACTGATTAATGCAATTGGAGTAGAATCGCGCTGCTTGTTTTGGGGCCTGTTGTGGGGCCCTTTAGAAGTTGTAACCAAACATTTCCAATGTGATTACGAACCTTAACAAGTTATACACCTTAAGCATAACTTTCATAAAAAACAATCACCTATAATACGTCTAAATAGTCCAAGCCCCATCATGACACACGTTGAACATCTTAAGGGTTATCTTTTGAACGCCTTGGACTTTATTGTTTTTTTAACCTACAAACTTATGAAAACTTCATATACTTTAATTTAAAATAAATATAAACAATTTAAATACTTGTTGAACTCATTTCATACAATTTAAGCATTAATTGACACATAGGCACATAAGCAACTAGTCGTCGAACGTTTTGGTCGTCCCTTGACGTTCGACTTCAAAATCTCTTCAAACTTTGTACACGGACTAGCTACCATATAGTAAGACATTTTTGAAACTTATAACATAATGAAACACCCATAAACACATATAACCACATATTAGGCATTTAGGTGACTTAGTCGTCGAACGTCTTAGTCATCCCTTGACGTTCGACTTCCAATACCTCTAATAGTTTAGCTACTGCCTATATACTATATTTTAAGCATATTTAGTACATTAGAACTTTAAGAAAAACATGTTAATCTCTGGAAACCTTATCTCATTTTCTGGATCTTACAATATCCCCCACTTGGGAACATTCGTCCTCGAATGACACTTAGAGATCTTTAATCACAACAAGGACTTCAATGCATATTAGTGTAGTTCATAATATTAATAACACCATCAAATCATTTTAGAACTCAATGCAAACAAGAAAGAATAAACATTACTCACTCACACTTTAATGCATCAAACACAAAGCTTCTTCTCATGTTCACAGGAGAACATCCTTCTCCTAATCATAATAGTATCATTACATCTTAAATCATTACAAGAAAATCTTTAAAATCTACTCATAGAAAAATCATAACCCATACTCAATGTTGCATAACCACTCATACTTCAATGCACATAAACTTGAGTTAGCTAAATCACAAAGATCTTCATTAGTTAGACCTAGTGCCATAAAGGTCATACTCAATCATAACATACTTAGTGGTGTCCATGGAGGAATTTCCTTCTCCTCAACACACTTACATGTATATTGAGTTTCACACATAAGGAACTACAAGGTCAATTTCCTCTAAAAATTAGAAATTCTCAACTTGTAACAAAAACATGCTCATGATTCCTTCCTAGTTAAATCTATATTGTTTGTCACACCAAGTACATCACGACAAATAGGAATCCATTTCATGAAAATTCAATCACTAACATAGTACTCACCTTTACGGTAAGCATAATTCAGAAGAATTACACAAATCATAGGCACACACAGGAGCACTTAGCTAAACATACTTTCACCTTCCAAGAATGGGACTACAATTTGGGATTCCAATTCATAAACGTCACATAGTTTTCAACAGACTCAACATAATTCATTTGAAACAGACTCAACTTTTCATTTTAAGGCTAAACAATTTGCCTTACAAGTGACTAGTACCAAGTTCCTTGTATTATCTCATGAAGTAAAATGCATAACTAGCATATCAAGATGTAATTCAACATAAGAAAACATGGACTTTATCAAAAATTTCCTTTCATGCTCTTTGGAAAATTCACCATGTCTCAAAGATGATGTCAATCAATTCATACCAAAAATATAAGGTCATGAAAGTCATACTTTATGCAAAACTCTTATTAATGAACAAGCTTACTAAAATTTCAATAGATTCAAGCTAAAGCAAGAAAAGAAGGTCAGTGGTAGAAAATATATACAACCTTACCATTCAATCACTATCCTCCACTTAGGATAAACAAATTAAGAGCAACTTAAGACAACCTATGGAGTATCTTAACTTCACAACCTTCATTTTCATCACTTAAAGTATTTACTACTTTAGAGGGAATTTTTCATTAATTCAATTTAGTAACCCTAAGGCATTATAAACCTTATAATTTTAGGCAAATCATCTTCAACCATCAATTTTGATCATACTATTCAATTCATATAAGGTCTTCCTGCAATGAAATAGACACTAAGGTCATACATTATTTGAGGAAAAAAACAAGGAGGTTCATAACACAATAAGAAGTTTACAAATAACTCTACAACTCATCATCTCATAAGACTCACATTCTTTATTACCAAATAATATAACTCCTTTTCACATTAATTAGCATGTTCATATACATCAATTCTACACATATTTCAACAATATCCAATCAAAGGACAATTTAATTTGTTCTCTAAACATGTTAAAATAAGTTGCCTAGTCTTTGTAGTTATCATGGTTCCAAATATCCATAAATGCAACATTTAGACATTTGTTTGAGTAAGCCTGGAAATATAAGATACAAACCTTTACCAATTCATCCTTCATAAGCATACATAATATCTTTACAACTAGGATAAAGTATCTACAAGGGACTCCAATTTACTCTAGAAATTATCAAGTATCTGTTATATAAAAAAGGAGACAATGCAAACTTTCAATCACATGCATTCATAGGATAACATGCTTTTATAGGTAGTTATTAAACATTCAAAGTTCAAATACTAGTATTTGTCTACCATCATATAAATCCATATAGGAGTACAACAATCTAAGAAAATTCACTTTCACCACCATAACTTCTAGAATGATTTACCTATATCATGACATACATTATTCCACATATCTTGCTATTTCACATAGATTTCATATATTGCCATAATTGGCACCACATCATCAAATAAGAGATATTTCATACATAGTAAGGTAAAATAACCGATCATAATCCCATAGACATAACATGTGCCATGATCAAGTAAAGCCCCATAACCCTACTTAGTCAAGTAACCTAACATGAACTACAATTAGAACCATACTCCACTCATCTATTACCTTCATGCATGCATAAATTCGTATCTTTAGCACACCAGGCTATTTACATGTTTAAAAGCATAGAAATCATCACATAAGGACATTAACATTTATCATCATACACATGCATAATATTAAAATCCTAAGGTCTCCATCAAGGAAAACTAGTGCAAGACATAGGTAGAGGCTCATACCCCTACCTAAGTCTAGTTAACCGTTCAAGTCGCAGTAGTTAATTTATACATCATCAAAATAAGGACATTTTCCCCTTCACACATACTCATTCAAACCATAAAACAAAGATAAGCATTTTAAACTCACCTTTCGTCCCTCAAGCATAGAACAATATCATACAAGATATCACATCTAAAAGACCACCGGACAAGAAAACATATAAGATATCTTATATATTTAAATTCGATCGAACGACATGAGAATGATGAAGAAGGGAAACTCTATAATCCTCTAGCCTCTCGTACAATTTGATGTGTCGCGACTCACTACCAATGATACATGACTCTACTAAACGTGGCAAAATGAGACCTCTTAGACCCTAAACCACTTTTAAAAACCTTGTGCTCTGATACCATGTTTGTCAACACCAGGGAGCACCCCCTAGAAGTAACATGGCGTACTTGACCTCTCGGAGGTCTTATACAAGCCCATAGTGATCATTCATCGCATCGACATAGTAAATTTGGTGGAAAATATAAAAATTTTTATAGCGTCTCATATAATAGAAACTTTACTTCAAATACATATTAATTATGCTAGGGACAAGAATCTTAAGACATAATGAAAAACTATGCATTATTTAAAGACTTTACAACAAAAACACATTAGGGCATCCTTGGACTAAAGGATTGCTTTCCTTGATCTTGGGAATCACCTATTAAGATCTTCATCATTCAGTTCATACTTTAAGCATCCATAACCTACACTTTGTGAAAAAAGTATAGAAGAATGGGATTAGCAGAAGAATGTCCTAGTATGGCAACCATGCAAAAACATTTATTTAAAAGGGTCATTTTTCTTAAAATTCCTATTTCATGCCTTTTTGAGTAAATCCTTATCAAAACTTTAAACAATAGCATATACATCATTTTCATACTTCATAGAAACGCAACCAAAGGCCAAACATCATTGAAAAGCATATACATAATTTCAGTCTAATTTAAGGTCACTTTACAGTGAGCGCATTCCTCTTTACAGTGAACTATGTATTTTAATTCATTACGCTCCCAAGAAGTCCTTTAGGGATACTTGGTGCAATGTATCACCTTAGGACCACAAGGAAAATCGTACATGTCATCTACATAAGACAACACATACTATCATAGAAGTATAATAACACATAGACATAGTTAAGTCAAGACCTTCATCATCTAGTCAACAAGACCAACATCATGCATAAAGACTTATATCATGCACATCTGCAAAACAAGTAGACAAATACTATAATGTCATGTATAGGGAACACATATAAAGTGACATTCATTAGAACACCTTCCTAGAACTTCCAAAGGAGATACTTGTGTAATGATTGGATGGTTTTATTACGTCCACCGATCCTATGTAACCTCCTTTAAGTCATGCTATTTAGGGTCCAATTCATTTAACTTTCATTGTCCATTTTACTTTAGGGAAACTATAACCTTAACCGACATAGACTATGTCATGGTAAACATGGAATCCGGTGTTATAGAACACAACATCGAAAGGAGGTGGTCTACCAGCCAAAGTAGAAATAAATGTGACATATCTTTCTAGGTGGATTCACTAGCTAGTGTCCTATGGTGGCAACATATTTATGGAACTTGGAGGTATATGTGAAAACCTTCTTTATGCCAACATTAGGCATTGTATTTATTCACTTATGGAAACCCTATTTATGTCCATTGAGGCATTGTGGTTATCCATCTCATGAGATTTATGATGCCCTACCTTCCTACCATGGGAAAGGACACACACTCATATTCACGTTTACTCGGTGTTAAGCTGATTTCCCTTCATAGAAAACCTTTATTATATTTTTACTATATAAATCGTAGGTTTAGGAGAGTCATCCCCTCTTATGCTCAACTCTTAGATCATAGATTGAAGTTCATCAAGCTAAATCATGTAAAGAATCCATTTACATAAACATAGCATATGTAAATCTTTATCTAGTTTAGGGTACAGATGAATACACCATTCAAGACCCCTCTCCTTACTAGATCCTCATACATGTGTGTGTGTATACATATTTGTGAGAAAACCTTTGACATAACATATGAAGTCACACAAGTTCATACATACATATTCATGCATATAGAAACAAAAGCTAGAACTATCCTATCAAGGTATACATGTGCAATGCATAGGAAAATTCCCATACCCTTGCCCATACTAATACACCGATAAAGTCATTCTAGTAAGGAATAGATAACATACTTCACATACATATACGTTTCATGGATAGTAGTAGACATTAGTGAATATGAGAAAAACTTTTCATTTAAACACCATAACCTATACTACTTGTAACATGCATGCGAGTAAATGTGTGTGTACATTGGTCAACATGATCACATAATGGCTATCAAAAATATATCGAGGCAACAAACCTCTTAGACCATAATATACCTTCAAGCATAGACCACAGAAAACACAATAGCATAGGAGACAAGACAAATTCATATTACACTTAAGGCCCCTAACTTGTGCTCTTCATACATTCCAATAGGGGTACATATGTCACAATCGGGAAGCACCTCCTAGAAGTAACCAGGTGTACTTGACCTCTCGGAGGTCTTATACAATCCCATAGTTATCATTTATCACATAATATAGTAAATTTAGCGGAAAATTTAAAACTTTTTCTAGCACCTCATATGCTAGAAACTTTACTTGATATAAATATATAAAATTAGTCATAATACATATATAAACTCTAATTCTCTTTGCCATCTAATATTCAACAACATGAGAATACATTTGGGACACGACCCTTCAGACATACAAAACCATACAATGTCAAAAGACTTTACAATAAATGCATATTAGGACATCCTTGGACTTAAGGATTCATTAGTCTCCAAAGTAATCCATTAAGGATACATGGTGTTATGTATCACCTTAGGATAACAAGGAAAATCATACATATCATCTACATAAGACAACACATACCATCATAGAAGTATAATACAACATAGACAAAGTTAAGTCAAGACTTTCATCATATAGTCAACAAGATCAACATCACACATAAAGACTCATATCATGCTCATCTTTCTAACAATTAGACAAATATTACAGTATCATGGATAAGGAACAGATACCTAGTGACTTGCATTAGAACAACTTCCTAGACTTCCTAAGGATCTACTTGTGCAATGTCTAGATGGGTTCATTACTTCTACCTATCCTAAGTAACCTCCCTATGTTTTTCTATTTAGGGTTCTAGTCATTTGCCTTCCATTTTTCATTTTACTTTAGGGAAACTATAGTCTTAAGAAACAAAGACTATGTGATTCTAAACATGGAATGCGGTGTCATAGAACAAACACCGAAAGAAGGTGGTCTACCGGCCAAAGTAGAACCAAATATGAAATAGCTTTCTAGATGGATCCACTAGATAGTATCCTGTGGTAGAAACATAGTTATGGAACTTCAAGGTACATGTGAAAACCCTCTTTATGCAAATATTAGGCATTGTAGTTATTCACTTATGGAAACACTGTTTATTCCCATTGAGGCATTGTGGTTATCCACCTCATGAGATTTATGGTGACCTACCTTCCTACCATGGTAAGGTACACACCCTCATATTCAAGTTCATTCAATGCAAAGCTAAGTTCCCTTCATTAAGAACCTTTATTATATTTTTACATTAAAAATCATAGGTTTAGGAAAGTCATCCCCTCATATGCTTAACTCATAGGTCATATATGGAAGCTCATCAACCCAAATCATGTAAAGAATCCATTCACAAGAACATAGCATGTGTAAAGCATCATGTAGTTTAGGGTACTCGTGAATGCACCATTCAAGTCCCATCTCTTTAATATATCTTCATACATGTGTGTTATACATTTATGTGAGAAAATATTTTACATAACACATTAAGTCACATAAATTCATACATACATATTCATACATATAGAAACAAAAACTAGAACTATCCTATTAAGGTATACATGTACAATGCATAGGAAAAGTCTTATACCCTTGCCCATACTAGTACACCTATCAAGTAATCCTAGTTAGGAATACATAACATACTTCACATATATATACTTTACATGCATAATAGTAGACACTAGTGAATATGAGAACAACCTTTCATTTAGGCACCATAACCTATACTACTTTTAATATGCATGTGAGTGAGTGTGTGTGTACATTGGTCAACATGATCACATAATGGATTAAAAAAAATATTGGGGGAACCACCCTCTTAAGCCAAAATATACCTTCAAGCATAAACCACACAACACGAAACAACATAGGAGACAAGCCAACATCATAATACACTTAAGACTCCTAACTTTTGCTATTCATGCCTTTACATAGGGGTGTATAGGTAAGGGGTTATTATCAATTTTTAAATCATCAATGACAGAACCTATACTTTACCCTAACATGGATATACACACTATCACATAGTTATACGACCTAAATCACAACTAGAATAGGAAAGTAGGCATAAGCTTCACATAATATCATTATATGTACATGCTCATATATTCATAAATTTGACTTCATGGACATGGTCAAGACATATATAGATTGAAAATAAGGTAAACACCGCCACCATAAATGGACCATACCACACAATGCTATAGAAGGCTTTATCAACTTCAATACTATACGGAAAGTAGAAGAGATAAGCATTCTTATCAATTTCTCAACCTTTGATCATCATTGATCAATACATCGTGTTCATCAACAATTCATATATACGGAAGTATCTAAATTTACTTTTATCATAGAAGAAACCATGTGCAAGTTGCTACAATATTATACTATAACATAATACAATACATCAACATACTAGAAACGTAGAATTACATAAATCATTGGCTAATCTTCCTTGCATTGATTTTAAATCATATTTCATACATATTATAAGCATAAGGAAGTATCTAAAACTTAATTTAGCCATATTGAATTTATAATTACATACCTTAAAGATTAAGGTTATAACATAGGCATTTAGGCTTATCGATTTGCTAGAAACATAGGCTATTCATTTTCAAATCTTCATACATTTTTCCTCATGGATACTTCCAAATAAATTCAACATAAAATAATTTAAAAAACAGAAACAATCGCTTCATAATAGTATGATAATTCAATCGATAGAAATTCAAGATCACAAAGCCCATGAAAGGATAAATCGTGTTGGTGAAGGAGTATGGGTTCATCATACAATTGGAGTAAAATACAAGTTAAAACCACTATATTAAATTCAATTTATCATG
The DNA here is from genome assembly GCA_027704765.1 of Solanum habrochaites. NCBI lineage: Eukaryota > Viridiplantae > Streptophyta > Magnoliopsida > Solanales > Solanaceae > Solanum > Solanum habrochaites. The sequence continues at coordinate 23,557,299 of JAKWJA010002500.1, read as the reverse complement.
ATTCAATTCAAAATAGTTTTTTGGAAAGAACCCATGTTATATTGAAGAAGAAGGACTTTGATCATATTTTTCTCTTTTGAAATCATTGAGAATGGCTCTCTAGATAAAAACATAACTAGTGAAGAAGATCACCATACCTTTATGTAGTTTAAACCTCTAAAACTTGATAATTCACCCATAGAAAACCCTGCTCCAAAAATTTCTTAAGATTCACAAACAACGGAGGTTTGAAGGGAAATATTTTTGGAGGGAAATGTTTCAATCGTGTGAATGGATTCTTGAATGGCTTGATCACGTTTTTGATTTCTTATATACACACAAAATTACTGAAATAATCCAATAATAATTAGGTTAGTACGTGGGGTTAATTTTGCATTCACCCCTTAAATGAAACAGACGCAGGCTACCAGTTGCAGGCCACCTTCGACGATGGCAATGACGGTGCGTCGCGGCCATGACGGGCTTTGAATGGCATCTGTCGCCTGACACTTTGCAAAAATTGGATTAAGACCTTTCCAAGGAATGAAACCATCGATGATACCTGCTTGACGGGCCGTTGGTGGACCAACGATCCGTCATTGGGTCCATCAATGGACACTACCTAGGCAGTGTTTTAGGCAGCTTTGGGTCCTTCTTTTGGGGCCTCTTGTTGGGCCCTTTAGAATTCGTACCCGGAAGATTTCAATGTGATTACGAACCTTAACAATTTATACACCTTCAACAAAAATTTCATCCAAAACAAACACCTATAAGACGTCCAAACTGTCCAAACCCCATCATTACATACGATAAGCGTGTTAGGGGCTATCTTTTGAACGCCTTGGACGTTCCTTAGCGTTTGACATCTAAAATTCACGAAACTTAATATAAGAAAATTGAACATAATTTTAAACCATTTCAAGACTTATTAGACTTATTTCATACAGATTTAAGCATGGATGCATACATGAGGCACATAAGTGACTAATCGTCGAACCTCTTGAACGTCCCTTGACGTTCGACTTCCAAATCACTTCAACTTTGCAGACTAACTCTATATCATATAATAATACATTTTAGGATCTTAGAACCTTAAGACGAATACGTTAGACTCTAGACACCCGATCTAATTTTGGGGTCTTACAATATCCCCCACTTGGGAACATTCGTCCTCGAATGACACTTAGGGCTCTTTAATCACAACAAGGACATCAATGCATCATAGAACAGTTCATAACATTAATATCATCAAGTAATTTAAGCAGTCAATGCACACAAGCAAGCAAAAACATTACTCACATAGTCTTTAATGCATCTAACACAAAGTCTCCTACCATGTTCATAGCAGGAACACCCTTCTCCTAGTCAGAAGATGATCAATACACCTTAATTCATTAAGAAATCAACTTTGCAACTATTCTTTAAGTCACACATAGGATGATTTAAACAACATTTAAGAAGAATTTTAGGCATTCATACATAAATTCACGTAGACTTGAGTTAATTGAATCAACAAAGATCTTCATTAGTTAGACGTAGTGCCATAAAGGTCATACTCAATCAAACCATACTTAGTGGTGTCCATGGAGGAATGTCATTCTCCTCAACACACTTACATGTATCATGAGTTTCACACCTTAGAAAATACAACTTCAATTTCCTCTTAAAATGAGAAATTCTCAACTTTTAACCAAGACATGCTTATGATTCCTTCATAGTGAAGTCTAAATGGTAAGTCACACCAAGTACATCACAACAAATAGGAAGCCATTTCACGAAAATTCAGTCTCTAAAATAGTACTCACCCTTACTATAAATATAATTTGAGAAGAATAAAAAAAATAATAGGCACACACATGTGCACTTAGCTAAACATACTTCACTTTTCAAGAATGAGCCTACAATTATGCATTCTAAATCATAAAAGTCACATAGTTTTCAAGAGACTCATCATCATTCATTTGAAAGAGACTCATTCTTTTTTATAAGGCTAAACATTATACCTCTCAAGTGACTAAAACAAGTTTCTTGTCTTACCTCATGAAGTCAACTTCACAATTACCACATTAAAATGCAAGTCAACATGCGCAACAGGGACTTTATAAAAAATTTCCTTTCATGCTCTTTGAAAAATTCACCATGTCTCCAAGATGGTATCAATCAATTTATACCAATCATATAAAGGTCATACAATTCACACTTTATGCAAGACTATATTCATGAAACACTCTTACTAAGAATGATATTTTTCCATTCAAGTAGACTAGAAGGAAAGTAGCCAATTTCTACAACTTACTACTTACTCAAATCACCATCCACCACTTAAGTAGAGACCCAATTAAGAGCAACTTAAACCCCAGGACCTATAGAGGATCCGAACTACACAACCTTCATTTTCATCACGTAAAGTGATTACTACTTTAGAGGGAATTTTTTCATTATTTTAATTTAGTAACACTAAGACATTCATAGAAGACTTGTAATTTAGCAGATCATCCTCAACCAATAATTTTTAATCATACTATTCAATTCACTGGTTGGTGCGTCATACAATGCAATAGACACTAATGTCATACATCATTTGAGGAAAACAAGAAGGGGTTCATAACAACAATAAGAAGTTTAGGAATAACTCTTACGCTCATCATGTCATGATTCTCGATTCTTTATTTCAGATAGAAAAAACTCCTTTTTAAAATTCATTATTATGTCCATATACATCAATTCTATACAGCGTACTTTCACAACATCCAAGCAATAATCAAATCCTGTGTTTAGATGTGGGGGTTTGATTTTTCAAAAATCATACATTATGCTAATTAGATTTACATTGAGCATACTTTTAAATTCAAAAAATTCAACATTTAGGCAATTTATGAGAAAATCTTGACTATATGGGATACAAAACTTTACCAAAACAATCATACTATCATCTAACCTAGAATCAAGTCTATACAAAGGAATCCAATCCATACTAGGCAACTTATCAAGGACCACATGTATACAAAAGGAGACAATGCACACTTTTAACCACATACATTCTTATGGTAGCATGCTTCCATAGGTAGTTATTAAACATTCCAAGTTCAAATGCTAGTATAAGGCTACCATCATGCAAAACCATTTAGAAACACATCATTTCAAAGAACCTCATATTACCTAATACCATATAAACTATTTCACAACTATAATCATGATACAACATATTTTTTCACATAACATGCATTTCACCATAGTTTGCCATATATAGGCCATAGTTTGCTCACATCATGAAAAACATGCCAAATCACCTCCCACATACCCATTGAAATCATACATCCAACATAAGAATTTGACCTCCCCTTTTCTCCTGAAGCATAGAGATAATCTCATCCAGCAATTTAGCTAAAAGAACCAACGGAAAGAAAATATATAGAGAGACTTATAGAGTTAAGTTCTATGCCCAATATGAAGAATGATGAAGAAGGGAAATTGTATCGTCCTATAGCCTCTCGTACCATTTGATGTGTCGCGACTCACCACCAATGATACAATACTCTACTACACGTGGCGATATGAGATTTCTTGGACCATAAACAACTTTAAAAAACCTTGTGCTGTGATACCACATTTGTAACGACATGGGAGCAACCCCCAGAAGTAATATGGCGTAATTGACCTCTCGGAGGTCTTATACGAGCCCATAGTTATCATTTATTTCATCGACATAGTAAATTTAGTAGAAAATTTAAAACCTTTCATAGCACCTCATATGTTAGAAACTTTACTTCATATACATATAAAATATAAGTCATAATACATACATAGACTGTAATTCTCAGTGCCATCTTAGACTCAAAAGCATTCGAATACGTTCGGGACCTATCCCTTAATACATAATGAAAAACTATACAATAGTCAACAAGATCAACATTATGCATAAAGACTCATATCATGCACATCTTTCTAACAAGTAGACAAATACTACAATGTCATGCATAAGGAACACATACATAGTGACATGCATTAGAACACCTTCCTAGAACATCCTAAGGAGCTATTTATACAATGTCTTGATGGGTTCAGTACTTCCACCTATCCTAAGTAACCTCCCTTAAGTCATTCTATTTACGTGCATAGTCATTTGACTTCAAGTGTACATTTTACTTTAGGGAAACTATAGTCATAATCGACATAGACCATGTTACGCTAAACATTGAATCCGGTTTCATAGAACCCAACACCGAAAGGAGGTGGTCTACTGGCCAAACTAGAACCAAATGTGACATATATTTCTCGGTGGATGCACTAGCTAGTATCCTATGGTGGCAACATAGTTATGGAACTTGGAGATACAGGTGAAAGCCCTCTTTATGCCAATATTAGGAATTGTAGTTACTCTCTTATTGAAACCCTATTTATACCCATTGAGGCATTGTGGTTATCCACCTCATGAGATTTATGGTGACCTACCTTCCTACCATGGGAAGGGACAGACACTCATATTCAATCTCACTCGGTGCTTAACTAAGTTCCCTTCATTAAAAACCTTTATTGTATTTTTAATTTATAAATCATATGTTTAAGAGGGTCATCCCTTCATATTCTTAACTCATAGGTCATAGATTGAAGTTCATCAACCCAAATCATGTAAAAAAATCCATTCACATGAACATAGCATATGTAAAGCATCATTTAGTTTAGGGTACACATGAATTCACCATTCAAGGACCCTCTCTTGAAAATATCTTTATACATGTGTGTGTGTATACATATATGTGAGCAAACCTTTCACATAACACATTAAGTCATACAGGTTCATACATACATATTCATACATATAGAAACCAAAACTAGAAGTATCCAATCAAGGTACACATGTCTAATGCATTGGCAAAGTTCCATAACCTTGCCCATACTAGTACACCTATAAATTAATCCTAGTAAAGAATACATAACATACTTCACATACATATACTTTACATCCATAGGAGAAGATATTAGTGAATATGAGAACAACCTTTACTTTAGGCACTATGACCTATACTACTTGTAATATGCATGTGAGTGAGTGTGTGTGTAGGACATAATATACCTTCAAGAGTAAATCACACAACACATAATAGAATAGGAGACAAGTTAACTTCATATTACACTTGAGACTCCTAAATTGTGCTATTCATGCATTTACATAGGGGTACATAGGTAAGGGGTTATTAACCATTTATAACTCATCAATGGCAGAACCTAAAATTCACCTAATATTGATATAAACATGCTTACGCAATAGCCATACGACCTAAATCATAACTAGAATAGGAAACTAGGCATAAGCTTTAGATAGTATCATCATAAGTACATGCTCATATATTCATAAATTTGCCTTCATGGCAATGGTCAACACATATATAGATTGACAATAAAGTAAACACCTCCACATTAAGTCGACCATACCACACAACGCAAGACAAGGCCTCATCAACTTCAATACTATACTTGAAGTAGAAAAGATAAGCATTCTTACCAATTTCTCACCCTTTGATCATCATTGTTAAATACACCTTGTTATTCAACAATTAATATATAGGAATTATCTAAATGTACTTTAATCATAGAATAAACCATGTACAAGCCGCTATAACATTATACTATAACATAATACAACACATCAACATACTAGGAAAGTAGAACAACATAGATCATTATTCAATTTCCCTTGCATTGATTTTAGATAATATTTCATACATAATATAAGTTTAAGTCAGTATATAAACCTTCATTTAGACTTATTGAAATCATAATTACATAAGCTCTAGATTAAGGTTACAACATAGGCATTTAAGCTTATCGATTTTGCTAGAGTACAGAATACTTCACCAATTCTATGAACTCTGTAAGGCTTTTATTATCATTCATATTTTATAATTAATACAATTATTAGTCAGAAGCTAATTATATAAGAAAAAAAGACGAAATCATGCTTTATCTAATCACAATTCGAAATCCATTACACACTTAGCTTTTTGACTTCATAGCCTATAGGAATCTAGATCAAATCATGAAAGACTTACTTAACTTGATCATTAAGGATTTATACCTACAAAATTCATCTGTTATATAACCCTAAAACAGTAGCTACAGAAGTTAATACATAATCAAAACTTTACACAACCGATCTCACAATCGACTTCAAGGCAACATATAGAAATATAGGCTATTAATGTTCAAATCTTCATACATTGATCCTCATTGATCCTTAAACATAAATTCATGTAAATAATGTCATATACAATCACTCCAACGTATTAGAATCATAATTTAATCTATAGCAATTCAGATCACAAAGCCCATGCAAGGCTAAGTCGTTTGGAAAGAACCCATGGCAGATTGAAGAAGAAGGCTTTTCGTCATATTTTTTTATTTCGGAATCTTTTAGAATGGCTCTCTAGATGAAAAGATAACTAGATATGAAGATCACCCTACCTTTGTCTATTTTAAAAACTCTAAACCTTTATAATTCATCCAAATAAAACCCAACTCCAATAATTTCTTTAGCGTCACCAACAATAGAGGTTTGAAGGGAAACATTTTTGGAGGGAAATGTTTTAGTCGTGTGAGAGGATACTAGAATTGGGTGATCACGTTTTTGATGACTTATATACACCCAAAATTGCTTAAATAAATCCATATTAATCATTTTAGGACGTGGGGTGAATTTCCCATTCACCCATTTAATGAAACAAACGCAGGCTGCCAGTTGCAGGCAACCTTTGACGATGGCAATGACGGGGCGTCGAGGCGATGACGGGTCGTGCCTGGCCTCCGTCGCCTGACACTAAGCCAAAATTGGCTTAATAACTGACCAATTCATCTATCCCTCAATGAGACATTCTCGACGTGTCGTTGGTTGACCAACGATCCGTCGTTGGGTCCGTCAATGGACACTGCCCAGGCAGTGTCTTAGGCAACTTTGAGTCCTTGTTTTGAGGCCTCTTGTGTGGCCCTTTAGAATTCGTACCAGAATGTTTCAAACGTGATTACGAACAATAAAACATTATACACCTTCACCATAAACTTCATCCAAAATAAACACCTATAAGACGTCCAGACAATCAAATCCCCATCATGACACACGTTGAACATCTTAAGGGCTATCTTTTGAACGCCTTGGACGTTTTTGGTCGTTTGACCTCAAAACTTGTCGAAACATCATATAATTAAGTTAAATTATTATAAACCATTTAAATACATGTTAAACTCATTTAATAGAATTTAAGAATGCATAGACACATGAGACACATAAGTGACTAGTCATTGAATGTTTTGGTCTTCCTTGACATTTGACTTCCAAATCACTTTAAACATTTTACACTGCCTATAAACAATAAAATAAGAAATTTTAGAAGCTCATTAATTAATGAAACACATAAAACCACAGATTAGGCATCTAGGTGACTTAGTCGTCAAACGTCTTAGTTGTCCCTTAACGTTCGACTTCCAATACCTCTAATATTTTAGCTACTGCCTATATACTAAATTTTAAGATTATTTAGGAATTTCTAACTTTAATAAAAACATGTTAGGATCTATACATCTTATTTCATTTTCATGGTCTTCCAGCTTCAACGATCGAAACCTAAAATGTTAGGGAAAGAGGGAGAAATAGGGTTTAGCAAATATCTTGTAGTAAGTATGGAAACATATGCACACAAAACATAGAAATCATTTTAAAAAGGTAAATTTGTTAAAAATCATGCAAAGTCACTTTGAAAAACTTGTGCACAATTAATAACCAATACAAGCCGATAATCACATAATCCTTAAACCCAGATCATGTACAAAACTAGACAAATATCATCAACTCTAGTCAAGTCAACATGCATATCAACATATTTGAGCACATAATCAAGACAACTCCGACATCAAGTTGTAACATTTACAAGCTTGTATAAGAGTTCATAACATCATAACATATGCAACACCCTTCCTCATAAAACCACATAAAGTCCACAAGTAAACCAAACAAGGACCACAAGCAATATCTAACATTACATACAATAAAATAAAGAGTAGCCATTATCACATTTAACAATACAGACCAACAACATGTTGATAAGTGAAGGCAATATCATATAGTATCATCAACATGTATGATGTACATATAAATATCATTTACATTATAAGCACATAAGAAAATAAGAACATCTTTCTAAGGCTTCCCTCAAGGCTAACTAAGACAATGTGTTGGTAGAGTCCCATACCCCCACCTAGACTAACTCAAACCCTCAAGTCCTCCTAGTTAGAGTTAACTTTATTACTTAATTTTACTTTTGAGAACATCTTGCCTTAACCGACATAGACCACATGAGATAATGTGGAATCCGGTGTTATGGAACGTTACACCAAAAGAAGGTGGAATGCTTGTAAAGGTACTACAAAAACATTAACATAGCATCGATGAGGATCCACAAGATAGTATTCATATGGTGTATACATAATTCAAGAACTAGGAGATTTAGTTGGGACCCTCTTTTTGCTCTATGCATTATAGTCTCTAATATCATGAGTACAATACTGAACTACTTTCCCTATGTGGGAAGGGACACTTATTACTACCATTTCACTCGGTGCTCGGCTAAAGTCCCTTTTGAAATGTCTTCCATCAATAATCGTAACTTAGTTTAGGTCATAGGAGACTACTCCTAATATAGTCATAGTCTTTAGCTCAATAGAAATTGCATGTAAACTTCCTATCATTAGAACCCTAACAATGTGAGATTAATACTTCAACATCATCATCATGAAGTAAGGCACATAGGTACTTCATAACAAACCTTATATAATTACACCATAACATAATATCAAAATATACATAATCAAGACAATTCAATTTTATCATCATATTAACACCTACTTGAATCAAGCATTATGTACACTTCAATTGAACTCCATCTAGAATTACAAGCCACGATAATTGAAGTAAATGTTTGAGATCACAAAGAGTTACTCAATCTCCTTCACAAGCCACCTTCCAAGGTTTTACCATCAACCATACAATTCAACCCAACAATGGGTGTAGTGTCATAACACAATATTATTTAAAACAATAATGAAGTCAATTGCATCACGACAACTCAATTAAACACTAGTGTATAACCTAGGGTTAGGGACTTGGGTCAATTTTATGATCTACTTTATATAGGAAGTTAAATCATCAAGAACTATATACATCATAATTTAAGCATTATATTCCGAAAAAAACCATAAACAATACAATTTAGAAGACCAAATTTGTAACTAAAAGAAACCTACATGTAACTCATCTTGTTTAAATCAATTTAGGAAGAACCCTTTATGAAAAGGAATCCCTAAGGTGAAGAGTTCCCATACGTTGGTATTTCATGAAGATTGATGGAATAAATTTGAAATCTTTATTACCTAATGAAATTGACCTAGTTCTCCAATAGAGTTCGTCATTTTGGGACAGAGAAAGAAGAGAGAAGGAAGAGCAATTGTGCTTTGGGATTAGGAGGTGTTGGGTTTATTTAATTAGACTTATGTTTTTATATGGGTACTTAAACAAATTAATTTGACCTCTCTTAGACCCTAATTAACCATAAAAAATACTAACTAATTAAATGAGATAACTTAAAACTCAAGAAATTGCAGGTCTGGCCTACGAGACTACGACCTACCATCTGTAGGTCAGTCAATGACCATGCCCCCCCACCATACTGTCCACGGTGGTTTTCGTCAAAGACTAGCCAAATTGTAAAATTTTCCAAAATGTCTAAGTATTCAACGACTGAAGGATCAATGTCCCGTCGTCTCACCTATGCCCTGTCGATGGCAAGCATACGTGGAAACTACCTGAACTGCCCCATTTGGCAGGTTTGGGTCAAAATTAAAAGGTCCTCCTCAGGACCCTTTGGTTTGTCCATGGGGAGTCCTAGCTGGACGTTTAAACCCTAAACCATCTCTAATATGTATTAGACACCTTTAAAAAAATTCATCACATTACGACTTCTAAAACCTCGTCAAGTATGCTGAGGCATACTAGTATCGTTTGCACTAGTCTCCAAACATCATGGATGTTCCTTGACATTTTAACTCTAAAACATCCCAAATGACTTTTATACACTATTATTGACCTTTAAAAATTGTTAAAAATCTTTTATACACTTGTTAGACTCTAGATTAGGTTTTAGACTTTCAGAGTGTTACATTATTCCCCCCGCCCCATCAACAACATTCGTCTCTGAATGAACTAATATCTTTAGAATTAAAGGATAGACTCAATATTAGCAGCCCAACCAACAATATATACACTCAACATGAGTTACCACTCAGACATGACATTTAAACATAGCAATTCAAAACTTCAATTACTACACATAAGAACTCAATCTCAATATATCATCAAAGATCAATTATGCAACAATTTGATCTATCAACATGCTAAACATCACTTAATAGAGGAAAAAAATATGACAAGTACAAAATAAGTACAAAAACAAGAAAAAACAATTTTTTCATAAACTTCATTTTAGCAAAAACTTTTTACGATAATATGCATATCTTTTAAAAACATGTAAAATTAAAATCACTCATTATTTTTATTATCAATAGGAACAACTAACCTTAGTTATCAAAGCTTCATGTCGGCCTCAGCCTCCCATATTGCTCCCTCTACTAGGAGGTTTCTCCATAGAACTTTTACGCAAGTGCTAATCCTAACTTCTCTTGAAGTCAATGACACAAGTTCTATGAATATACTCAATACATTTGATAGTACGCTCTGCTTATACATCTGTTTGGGGATAAAAAATGGTGCTTCACTTCACATTTGTACCCAATCCTCTTTGGAACAACCTCCAAAATCTAGATGTGGATTCTGTTCCCTTATCCAATTTTATGGATAACGGAATACTATGAAGAGTAACTATCACAACTATATATATATTTTCATAATCCTCCACTGAGTAAGTTGACTTAACAAGAATAAAATTAGCATATTCGGTCAATCTATCCACAACCATCCATATAGAGTCTTATTCCCTTCGAGTCCGAGGCAAACCCACAATAAATTCCATATTAATGTCTTCCCACTTTCAAAGTGGGAACTTGGATTTCCTGAAGTAAACCACTTATCTTTTAGTTCTCAACTTTCATTTGTTGGAAATTTAGACATTTTGCCACAAATTCTGCTATGTCCCTTTTAAGCCATCCCACAAAAATAATACCCTAATTTCCTGATACATCTTTGTAGAACCAACATTAATCGAATAAGAGGAACCATGAGCTTTATCGAGAATTTGATTTCTTTAATCATCATCATTGGGTACACAAAACCTACCTTAGTACCTCAAGAAACCATCACCCCCTTGGGAGAATGACTCATTTAGTTAACCAATAACAGATTATTTCAGATACATTAATAATGGGTCAAGATTTTGCTTAGAATCCACCCTAACCACCCAAAGATGATTTAGAGTTATGATGAACCATAAAACTAGTATTTGGAGAATCTTCCGATCGAACACCCAACCGAGCCAACCTATGAAAATCTTTCACTAGGTATCTTTTGGCTTTCTATACATGCGACACACTACCCATAGTCATATGACTTAGTCATCCGCAACCACATTGGATTTATAGGGGTGATAGAGCACACTCATGGCGTAATCTTTCAATAATTCTAACATCTTCATTGTCGGAGATTCAACTACTTTTGGGTAAACACATATTAAAGACTCTTATGGTCAATATACACATCAACATGAATCCCATACTAATGATGCCTCTATATCTTCAAGGCAATCAACACGTCCGTTAATTTAAGATCATGAGTTGGGTCGTTCTTCTAATGAATCTTAAATTTCCTAGAGGCAAAGGCTATGACCTTCCCATGTTGCATAAGGACACAACCCAAACCAATTCAAGATGTATAAAAATATACGACAAAACCATTGGTACCCTCCGGTAAGGTCAATACCCAAGTGGAGGTAAGCATATGTTTCAGCACATTGAAGCTTCATTCACAAGCATACGACCATTCAACCTTCACATTCTTTTGGGTAAAAGTGGTAAAAGGAGAAGCAAAAGATGCAAAACCATCCATAAACCTCATACTGTTCTCTACAAGACCAAAGAAACTTCTTATATTAGTTAGAGCCAAAGGTGTAGGCCAAATCTTGACTGCTTTCGTCTTTCTTGGATCCACCTCTGCACCTTCACTATACAAGATAAGTCCAATAAAAGCCACCGACCTCAACAAAAACTTAAATTTGCTATACTTGGCAAAGAGTTTGTATTTTTTCAGGACTTGTAGAACGACCTTCAAATGGTCCATATGGTCACTTTAATTCTTCAAATATATAAAAATTTAATCTATTAAGACGATCACAAATGAATATGTAGTATTATAACACCCTAGTCATTAGGTCCATAAATGTCTCCGGGGCATTAGTCAACACAAAAGACATCACCCTAAACTCATAGTGACCTTATCTTGTGTAAGGATCCTCAAAATGAATTTAGGTTATTAGAGCCTCACATGTGATTTAAAACATATCCAGAAAGTGCTTTATAGTAGTCATACATTATTTTAAGTCATTCGGAGGTCAAACATCCAAGAATGTCCGAGACGTTCGAAAGTTAGCACTTAAAACATGCTTGTGTGTATTAGTGTGTTTTTATATTTTTATGTGTTGTTTGAAGTTTAAATTTATGTTAGAGGTTCCTTACATGTATATTATAGTATTTGAGGTTAAAAACTCTGAGAAAAGCTTCACAAGGATCAACCAAAGGGTCCATGAGGAGGACCTAACCTTGGGCCAACAAGTTGTGCAAGGGAGCAACTTTTGTTCCTTGGTAAAAGAGGTTTGCATCGTGGACTTTGTCCTCCATAGGTAAAAATGTTGGTACGAATCGTGGATAAAATTCATATTAAACTTCCCCGGATATTACATTTAAAAAATCATGCGGGAACATTTTCGCGTCTCGAACTTGCTTCCCGATGAAGATTTCAAAAATGTAAGTTGAGTTTGACATGTGTAAATGTCCAAATAAGTGTGGGGGTGTTTCACTAATAAAGGGAGAAGGTTATAAATTATTTTTAAGACTTATTTAACCCCTTTCCCAAGTAACAACCCTAACACCCAAAAAAAAAATCATAATCCCAAAAGCTCTCTTCTCTCCCAAATTCTCTCAAACCTCCATTGGATGGAAAAGTCAAATTCAAGTTAGGGTATGGATCATCATGGTTTATTCTCAAATTTATCATGTGTCTTCAATTAATAAGGTATGGTGATCCTTCATCCTTATCTATACATTTATCTAAGGAGTTCACTGAAGGATTTTCAAAAGTGATTCAAAGAGCAAAATTCCTAATTTCAATCAAGCTATTGGTTCATTGTCAAATTGATTTTATGTAAAAAATTTATAATCAATCAATGCTTTTAAGATGTATTTAAATCCAATTAAATTAATAAACCGTGATCCCCTTATTTTCTCAAATTGGCCTATAATGTGGGTCTTGTGTTCTTGACCTTATATTTATTTAATTATGATTCTATCATGTTTAATTTCTTATAGCTACTTCCAATTATGTATATTGATGGTGAATTATTTTTAATTTAAAAATGTGGATCAAGGTATGAAGATTTTGTAAGATTAACCTATGTTCTTCTACATTCTGTAGCTTGTTATGTAGTTAATCCAATGTGATCACTATTCTAGGATGAGTAAAGCATTATTTTGTTTATGTTATGATATATTTAGAAACTTACCTATATTGGTATTGTTGATGAATTCTGATTATTGATCATTTATTATCAAAGTAATGGAGAATTGGTATGATTACTCTATTCATTTACCTTTAGATAGTATTGCTTGCAGAATTGGCCTTGTCTGGCATTGTGTGTTATGGTCCACTTGTGGTGGCAGTGTTTACATATTGTCAATTTATATATGTGTTGATCATTAACTTTAAGGCAAATTGATGTTGTGAAGTGTGGTTGTGATAATCGTAGAATGTAAAGCTATATGCGTATCCTTCCTTTTTAGTTCATATCTGAGGGTGCATTGATAGCTTTATGATAATTAAATGAAGTTGTTAGGGTTAGGTTTAGTCTATGTTCTGCCATTGATAAAGTCTTAATGGTGATTGACCCCTACCTATGTACCCCTATTTGAATGTGTGATTAGTTAAGGTTAGGAATCTTGACTGTAATGTGATGTGTGTACTATGATTCAATGTGCATTATGCTCTTAAGATGGTTGCTTCCTCAATGTGTTGTTGATAGTCATTATGTGATCATATTTGCCAATATACACACACTTACACATCATGCATGCTTACATGTTGTATAAATTCACGGTGTCTTATGAAAGGGTATTCTTATATCAACTAGTGTCTACTACTATAAGTGTAAAGTATATGTCTATGAAGTATGTTATGTATCGCTTAACTAGGATGACTTGATAGGCGTACTAGTCTATATTAAGGTATGGAACCTTGTCTATGCATTGCATATGTGTTCCTTTATAGGAGAGTGCCTTGGTTGGTTCTACATGTACATGAATATGAATGCATGATTAAGCTATAAACATGATTTATGCAATTACCAAATTAAGTATACACATGTGTGGTCTAAGGGTGTTTATATGAAAGGTTTGCTCACATATATGTACACACACATAAAATATGTTCATTATGTATGTATGATAACCTAGTCAATAGAGGGTCTATTTAAAGGTGTTTGCAAGGGTATCCTAAACTAGATGGTGCTTCAATATGCTATGGCCATGCGAAAGCTCTTCTCACATAATTTTGGTTGATGAACTCGCATCTATGACCTATGAGCTAAGCATATGGGGAGTCAATCTTCTAAAGCCTATTATGTAAAGTAATGATAATAAGGCTTTATATAAAGGGAACTTAGCTTAGCACCGATTGAAATTGAAGATGAGGGGTGTGCCTTCCCAATGTAGGAAGGTAGGTTAACCATAGCCCTAATGAGGTGGATAGCCTCATATCCCAAGGGCATAGAGTGATATTTTCATATATGCCTCCAAGTTCCATAAACTATGTTTGCTTCATATGATGTAGCAAGTGATATGACCTAACATGCTAGGATGACGTTAATGTTCTACTATGGAAAGGTAGATTCACGCTCCAAGATACCACCGAGATGTGGACACACGGCCTAGGACCATAAATGATCCCAAGCTAACCCTGTTGGCATAATAATGATCTTACTAAAAAAATAATTGTTCCTCAAGCTAAATTATAATTTAAAATAAAAAGATGGGGAATACCCATATTCTATAACTGATAGATTTGATATACTAACGAGTTTAATACAAGGAAGTT
This sequence comes from Solanum habrochaites, assembly GCA_027704765.1. Taxonomy (NCBI): domain Eukaryota; kingdom Viridiplantae; phylum Streptophyta; class Magnoliopsida; order Solanales; family Solanaceae; genus Solanum; species Solanum habrochaites. The sequence continues at coordinate 23,541,965 of JAKWJA010002500.1, read as the reverse complement.
ATTAACTCAATACTAAGCTGAAACTAATTATCTCTGAAAATAGCCTATAAACTAACTAGAAATGTTGGGATAGGACCTAGTTAAGTCTAGTAGAAACTAAAACAAAAGCACTAAATACTGAAAAGAAACTCATGACTTTTGCCCTCGGAGAATGAGGACTCACCATTTAACATACTGAACTTAAAAATGGAAATCGATCTAAGCTTGATCAAAATGTTGAGAACCTGAACATTTATCACGAGAAGATGTACTGCACGTATGTATCAGTACTTGAAGATTCTTAGAATGTAGTATAGATTAAAGTTGAAATAAAACATAACTGAACAAACATAAAAGCAAGTATAGTAATCTGAATATGATGTATATCGAATTACGAGCTAACTGGATGCAATGACCAAGTTTAAATCTTGCTGAGACTGAATACTAACTGATCTATCAATATGGTGAATTCAAGAGAGTCTGACTGAACGGTGGAGCTACTAATAACAAATAATAAAACCACATCACCTAAATGTGAAGTCTGATGTATATTCCCCATCAAATGAACCCAATATTCCCTTCCAGAGGTATAAAGGCATGCTGACGTGGTAACAAAACTGATTCCGACAGAGGAGACTTACAACCTACTTGGGTAGTAGTTCTGGGACTAATTTGGTACACTAAACTCTTGTCTAACTCGATATATGCTACAACAATTGAATAAAGTTATTAAGACATTTTTAATGAATTTTTGTAAATACTTGATAGCTCAAAACTGAACATGCAAACTTATAATGCAACAATTAATATGATAATGATGCATTATTAACTGAGGCATGTATATCCGAAGTAACTAAAATATTTTAACTAGCATGTGTAATTCAAGAAATAAAGAAATACATAGCTAGTGTTCTGAAATTCATTCGATAAACTGAAAAATAACTTTATGATCTTATTTGAAACATATATTTAACTAATTTATGATGATCTATTGTAATTCTAGAACCATTAGTTTATTCAAGATAAGAGAATAAAGAACTAACTGAAATCTAGGGATCTAATGGGTGAAAGGAACCCACTAATGAAATCTTACATGCCTAGTGATGAAATCTACAGAGAAATATTTAGATTTTCGCGTTGGATTTAGGAACCTTGCTGAGTTCTTGAACTAGAGTTATTGACCTTTTTCTCATTTCTTTCTTCTAACTTTCTATGTTTTGATTTAATTATTTCTCTTGGGTATGTTTTAGTAATGTCCCTAGGCTTAAACTGACTAAAATATGATGATTTAGGGTCAAAACGACATATCTTAAGATTTAAAAAATGCGGTAAAATACCAAACGACTCCTGAGTTGATTGTTGTCAGACTAAACGATGACCAAGACTGAAGGGGCGTCATTCCATTGACGGTCCATCATTTGGGTCCTTAGGTTGCATCGATCAGGGCATCACCAAATCTTTCTTAACTGAGTTTGTGAGAGGCTGTAGTTAAAATCGATAGACCTACAATATGGGTCGTAGATCAGATTATAGTCCATCCATGGTGACAGTCGATTAAACCTAAAATTTCTGAAAAGTTGATTTCTAGTTTGGTTTAGATACGGGGTGTTACAATAGAGCACCTTCCTTTGGTTTAAGGCTCTACAACACCAAATTCTATGTTTTGCACCCATAAGCTTAGTGTTGGTTAAGGATATAGTTTCCCTAAATTAAAACTGACAATTGAAGTAAATTAAGGACCCGAACTACGATAACTTAAGGCCAGTTTCTTACTATAGGTGAGGGTATGTGACTATTTCACCTATATATTGCACAAGTAGATCTTAAATGAAGTTCTAGGAAGGTATTCTAATGTTTATGATTATTTTTATGTTCCTTATGCAAGATGTTGTAGTATGGTCTACTTGTTGTGATGAAAAGCATGGTATGTGTCCTAATTATACTAGTAGACTTATGATAAGATTATTATTAAGGTCTTATATTGTCTATGTAGAGTGGAGTCTAAATATACTATTTATTACAAATGCCTCTTGTGATGATATTGGTAAGTCCTAACTTGTAGGGTGTCTTGTATGAGTTCTTGTATGTAGTCCATAAAGTATGTTGGGTCAAATGTGGCTTATATGCCTAGCTTTATGAAATGATTCTATGAATGCATATGTTTGATTAATGAATGTTGTATGCATGATTACCTTGTATCTTTAAGGTGATGCTTGAGTGTGGTTAGTGTAATGGGACATTATCTATACATTCTACCAAGCATGACTAGAAGGTTTCAAGAATTTAAAGTAAAATGGGTTCACTGTAAAGAGAAAAAGAAGTTACTGAATGTTACAATAAAGTGCTCCTAAATGTGTCGTAAATGCAATGTACTGTCTTATATGATATTGTTACTATTATATATGCCTAAATGAAGTTTGTGAATTGTATAGTTCTTATGGTATCAAGTTTTAAGATGTTTTTACAAAAAGACATAATGCATGATTTCAAAGTAAAATGTCCTAGTTTAAATGCATGTTTTTTCATGATATCCATACTTAGTGCATTCTTGTACTAACACCATTCTTCTTTATATTTTACTTAAAGTTTAGGTTATGGATGCTTAAAGGATGACCCTAAGGTGAAGGGCTTGATATGTGTTTCCCAATATCGAGGAAAGGTATCCTTAAGTTCAAGGATTTCATATGTCATTGTTTAAGTAATGTCTTGTAATAGCTACTTATGGTGTATGTTGAAAGGGTCATGTCCCTATTATACTCTAAATATGTTGATTCAAACATGGAAAAGAGATTTAGAGTCTTTAACTATGTATTATGATATGTTATATATATTGGAAGTTATGTTCTAGCATATAAGGTGCTAAGAAAGTTTTAAATTTTCCTCCAAATTTACGTATGACAATGCGATGAATGATAACTATGGGCTTGTACAAGACATTTGAGAGGTCAAGTACACCAAGTTACTTCTAGGGGATGCTCCGCGGTCATGACATATTGTTCGAAAGGACATTTTGGGAGTATCTTCATCTCTCACCCTAAGTTTGTGATATCCCGACGTCAAATCAATCTTAGAAAAGTAAATTTCCTATTGGATTTGATCAAACAAGTCTTCAATCCGAGAGAAAGGATACTTATTCTTAATGGTCAACTTGTTAAGTTGACGGTAATCGATACACATTCTAAGGGACCCATCCTTCTTCTTCACAAACAAAACCAGATCACCCCATGCGGAATTACTAGGGTGAATTAAACCCTTGTGTAGTAAGTACTTGAGTTGAGCCTACAACTCCTTCAATTCGGACAGAGCTATCTAATAAGGAATAATTGAAATGGGATTTGCATCCGGAAGCAAGACAATACCAAAAGTGATTTCTCGTTCTGGAGGGATTCAGGTAAGATCATTACGGAAGACCTCAAGAAATTCTCTCACTACGGGGACTAACTCCTTGGGAGGTATTTTAGAGTCTAAATAATTTACTCTTAAAATATGGTATAGACACCTTTTTGAGATCATCTTGCAAACGTTAAGACAAGAACTGATACGACCCCTAGGAGTAGAAATTTTCCCTTTCCACTCTAAGACCAGTTCATTAGGAATGTTAAACTTGACAACTCTAGTCCTATCTAGAATCGTGGAAGAAAACTAAGCATGCAACTATTCCATCCCAAAAATAACATAAAAGTCAACTATATCAACCTCTACTATTTCAATACGAGTAACTCTATTGGTAACATTACATCACAATTTCTATATACCCTCTTTGCAACCACCAACTCACCCACGGGAGTAGTCACCATAAATGGTTGTTCTAGAATATCGAGTAAAATATTAAACTTTCTAGCTACCAAAGGGATAACAAAAGAGAATACTTGTAACATACCGGCACCACATAGAGAAAACTCTTGTTGACTCCTAGAAAGGAGAGCATAAAAGTTATTATTCTTCGGATAATCTATATTTGAACCACTTTCATGATCAGTCCCCTTGTCTTGGCCCTTAAAATATGGGAATTCTACGACCTTGTGACCACTTTACCACATCCAAAGCAATTGTCCATCCCAACAAGGAAATTACCATAATGTTTCTTGCCACTTTTTCCACAATTTGGATACTTGCTTGGTGAAATAGTACATCATCCCTTTTGAGACTTAGGGTTAGACACCCTACTATAACGAGTTTTGGGGAACTTTGAAGAAACTTGAGTCTTGAATGTCAAGCCTACCCTTAGAAGACCCACCGTTATAAGACCTTTCCCTCTTGGCCTCCATATTCATCCTCTTTAGTCTACTTTCTTCCAGTTCTTTACCATGAACCAGTAGATGAGATATATTCATATTATCATCAAGCATAGTTGAACGACATTCTTTTACCAAGTCTTTTGGCACCCCCGTAAGAAAACGACTCATCTCATCCCTTGGGTCAGACACCAAAGATGGAGCCTACATGGAAGATTTATTTAAGTTCAAGGAACTGTCAAGTACAATTTTAAATACTTGTAAAAGGTTGATAAATTATTCCACCTTAGATTCTCTTAACACTCTAGGAAGGAACCTATCAAGGAAGGCTTTCTTGAAAATCTCCCAAGTCAATGGACCACCTCTTAGTGCCCTATTATCCCTCCATTATATGTACCAAGTCTGGGTAAAATCTTTGAGTGTATAGTCCACTAACTCGTCCTTGTTAATTTAGGTGACACCCATAACATAGAGAATCCTATAGACCTCATTGAGGAAATCTTAAGGGTCTACATCCGACATTGAACAGAAGAACATGGGAGGGTTCATCCTAGTAAACTCCCTTTTATGAGAAGCCATAGTTCTAGCATGATGAGGCACTCGGGGTCCAACCTCCCTATTCACTTAGGTCGTCATGGCTTGGACTTGAGAAGTGACAGCATTAGCTTGAGAAGTCATGGCTTGGGCCAATTTGAGAAAATTCATCCTTAACCGACATAGAACAGATGAGATAATATGGAATCTGGTGGCATGGAACCCTACTATGAAAGAAGGTGGACTACTTGCCAAGGTAGTACAAAAACATGAACATAACATCTTTGTGGATCAATGTAACACCCCAAGCAAACTAAGGTTAAATAGAGTGTTGTGGTTGTTTCTTAGTTTTATTTTAAGTTAAACAAAGTTATTTTAGTGTCCTTATGTAGTGTGTGATTTTTGATTAAGTTTGGATTTCAATCGACCAAGAGCATACATGACGTTCGAAAAGTATGCCTTAGAATGTACTAGTATGTCTTGTTGTGTTTAGACGAGTTTTACGTCTTCGTTTTACTTAAAACTTGAATGGGATGTTCCTAATACCTTGAAGACTTTGTTTAGGGGCTTAGTGTACGGGAACGACCCCAACTAGGACCCACAAAGGGCCCTAGATGAAGGACCCAAGACTTGGGCAAAATCTGCCAAAAAGTAGTGACAATCGACGACCCTAAGGACTCGTTGGTCCCCCAATAGGCCGTAGACCTAGGGAATAGATTGGAAAAGTGAGTTCAGTTGTACATTCTCCATTTTGATCTAAGTATCCACCAAAGAGACCCTATCAACAGTCTGTTGGCTCAAGACAGTCCGTTGGTGAATGTTCGTTTGTGAGGCCTTCCAAGTCTGTGAAGTTGGCGCCAACTTGGGGTGTTTTATGTGAATACACCCCAAGTCTTATAAGTCCCTAGGTGGATAATTTTAGTGTTTTTAGGTTATATTTAAATAGTTTTAAGCCCTATACCTATACAAGACCTCTCTCTTCAAAATATTCAAACTCTCACTCTCTAAAGACAAACTCTCTCTCAAGACTCCATTGAAAGCTAGAGGTCAAGGAAGGATAGAAGGGCTGGTTGGATGTGTATCTTAATTGAAAAATCGTGGATTTTTCTTCCTTAAGTGAGTTATCTTATCCATTCTTGAATATCTTTTCATTCAAGAAGCCAACATTCAAAAAGGTTTTTAAAAGGGTTTCTAAACTCAAACTTCTTCTAACTTTGATTTCTAGTAGGGATCTTCTTGTGTTTAAGTTCTAATGGTTTAAATGTGTATATTTTGGGTTGAATTGATTATTTTGTTTTAAAACTCTAATGAAACTCTTGTTTGCGCATACTTCAACTTTTGGCTTTAAAATAGGTTATGTGAGCATGAGTTGGGAAGGGTATGAACTTTGGTCTTGTTGTATTTTTCATGTTGGTTTAGATACTGCCATAAGGGCCTTAATATGGTGCAATATTGATAAATTTCTTATGAGTGATGATGGTTTGATTTGATTTTGAGTTGCTTTCATTATATAGTTCTTATTATGAATTTATAATGAGTGGTATGGTCCATCTTATGGATGGTGGTTCTAACTGAGGAAATTTCTGTTATTTAGTATGTTTTTAATATGTAATCTTGAAGGTCTAACATGTGAAATGAAGATACATTGGAAATGGGTCTTGTATTGTGTTTGGTGTAGCTTGAATTGCATGTTTGACCTAGTTTTAGTCTAAATGAAGTATATGATTATGAGAAGCATGTAGAGTGTGTAACTTGATGAATCAATGTTAAAGTATGTGTAGAACTTGATGAGAATGAAATTATTCTTATATGGAAGGTGTGCACATGTACCCACACACACATTAAAGAATGCATTATGCCAAGGTGAGTAAAAAGGGGAATCTTGAGGTGGACACACTTCGTAAGTTGAGATATGTTGTTTAATAGAAACCTCTCCATTCCTAGTGAGCTTTCTATGATAGACTAATATGTTAAGAAATCCGAGGGTAGATATGCCTAGCCCCGAGAGGATATGAAGGGGAGGTGGATAACACTTCGTGAGTTGAGATGTTGTAGTCCAAAGTACCTCTTGAGATGAGTACTCCTAGTTAGTAGAGAGTGAGTTACTTCATAAAAATCTCCATACCCCTTAACTATGTGCCCACATATGTGTAGCTATTGGAAAACCAATGTAAACGCTAAGAATCATGACCTTACACTAGGAAAGTAAGTATCCCTCATCCTATAGGGGTTAACATCGGGATTCCATGTCTAGCTCTAATTGTCTATGTCGGTCAAGATAATCCCCCCACAAATAATTGGTTGAACTAAGTCTTCTAAAAGAACATACTACTTAGAGTATGTGGTGTTATGAGAAGCTATATACTCATTGCACTACGTATGACCTTTCGAAAGGGAAGACTTAGTGCCAAACCTTCTAAAAGAATGTAATTCTTAAGGTAGGTGGTCTTATGGGAAGTTATCTACTCGTTGCACTAATTAGGTATTCCGAAAGGGGAGACTTTGGTGGTCTTTTTGGTGTATTTTAATGTCTTGCCATTGATTGAGGGTGTTGTTTCTCCCGAGTTGAGTAAGCCGAAAGGGGTAGTCTTCAGGGTTGCATTGGTGTGTATTGGAGGAGGCATATGCATACTTCCTTCATATCTTACCTTAGTAAATCTTAGGATAACTCCGAGGTAGGGAAACTCTTAAGGAAAATGAGTTCACTTTCTATTTCGCTTGGCCTTAGAAGTTCACTCATTTAGTGTAGGATAGTTCATTATAATTGCTTAAGTTGAATTTGTTGTGAATGTTTTAAGTGATTCATTGTCAATGTTCTAATGTGTTTAATGTAAATGCTTAAGGAGTTCACTGTGAAGGTCAAGTTGGTTTCCTGTAATGTTCATGTTTTCTTAAAATTATGGGAATTGTTATCTAATTTGTAAATGATGGTTAGTATGATGTTTTGACTTTGTATTCACGAATGTTTTGCTTAAATTTCATGAAAAGATATTTTATTAAAATGTCGTTTTTTACCTGTTTTTGCATATGCCATACTTAGTACATTGTTTTGTACTAACCCCATACTTTTCTATACTATATAAGTATAGGTTGGAAGCTTTTTAAGGTTTGAAGGCTATAAGGAAGAGCTTGGGAAAGTTACTCTCACGGCAAAGTATGTCCTCATATATTCGAGGGCATAGTCCTGTTATTAGTTTTCATTTAAATACTTGTTATGTATTTTACTTTATTGTAGAGGGCCATGTCCCTAAGGTAATATGTTCTCTCTTTAAATTGGCTTGTGACGACGAGATTCTCTATGTATTTATGAAAGATAGTCTTTTATTGATTATTCATGAATACGTTTGAATTTCCGCAGTACTTTTCATGTCTTATGTTATGAACGATAGTAAAGGTCTTGTACAAGACCCCAAAGGGTCAAGTATGCCTGGTAACAAAACGAGGGTTATCCCTAAGTTCTAAGGGGTGCTTTCGGGTCGTTACAATCTACCTCCATAGGGGCAACATAGTTCAAGAACTAGGAGATATAGTTGGGACAATCTTTATGCTCCATGCATTATAGTCTCCAATCTCATGAGTACGATAGTGAACCTACCTTCCCTATATGGGAAGGGACACTTCTCACTACTATTTCACTCGGTGCTACGCTAGAGTCCCTTTCGAAATGTCCTTCTTTAAGAATCATAACTTAGTTTAGGTCATAAGAGACTACTACTTCTATAGTCATAGTATTTATCTCAATAGAAATTTCATACGAACATCCTTTCAATAAAACCCTCACATGTGAGATTAATACTTTAACATCATCATCATATAGTAAGGCACATAGGTACCTCATAACAAACCTTATATCATTACACCTTAACATAATCTCACAATGTACATAATCAAGACATTTTAATTGCATCATCACATCAACACCTACTGAAATCAATCATAATGTATACTTTAATTAAATTTCATCAACAAGTACAAGCCACCATAATTGTAGTAAAGGTTTAAGATAACAAAGACTTACTCAATCACCTTCAGAAGCCATCTTCCAAGGTTTTACCATGAACTATCAAATTCAACCCAACAACAGGTGTAGTACCATCACACATTAGTAATTAAAACAATAATGAAGTCAATTGCATCACAAAAACTCAATTCAACACTAGGCAAAAACCTAGGGTTATGGACTTGGGTCAGTTTAATGATATTCTTTACATACTAGGTTAAATAATCAAGAACTAGCATAATCGAATTAAAATACATCATAATCTAAGAATAATATTCAAAATAAACCATATACTATTCAATTTAGAGAAAAAATTTGTAATAGAAAGCAACTCACATGAAACTCATATTTTTTGAATGAATTTTGTAAGAACCTTTTGGGAAAGGAATCCCAAGAGTTAAGAATTCCAATACCTTGGTATTTCATTAAGATTGGTACAAAAGATTTGACCTTTTGCTGCCCTAATGACCTTGACCTAGTTCTCCAATGGAGTTCTTCTTTTTTGGAGAGATAAAGAAGAGAGAAGGAAAGCAATTGTGTTTTGGGATTAGGATGTGTTGGCTTAGTTTAATTAGGGGTACGCTTTATATAGGTACTTAACCAACTTAATTATACCTCCCTTAACCTTTAATTAACCAACTAACTAATTAAATGAAATAACTTAAAATTCAGCAGAAATCGCATGCCTAACCTACGAAACCACAACCTACGGTCCGTAGGTCAGTCAATGATAATGCTCCCCCCCCAACGTACTGTAAATGGTAGTTTTGGTGAGAGACCATCCAAATTGGACATTTTTTCAAAATGGCTAAGTGTCCAATTACATATGCATCGAAGCCCCATCGTCTGACCTACGCCTCAATGATGGCAAGCTTAGGTGGGCACTGCCTGCGCTGCTCCATTTGTCAACTTTGGCTCAAAATGAAAGTGTCCTCGTCAAGGAACCTTCGGTTAGTTCTTGGGGATTCTTACCCAGATGTTTCGACCCTAAACCAACTCTTATACGTGTTAGACACCTTATCACCAAATTTCATCAAAGTTTTACTCCTAAAACCTCGTTAATTACGCTAAGGCACACTAGCATCTTTTGCACTAGTCTTTGGATGACATGGACATTCCTTGACGTTTTAACTCAACAGACATTCCAAATAACTTTTATACACTATTATTGACTTTAAATAAATGTTACAACCCTTAGACACTCCTTTGAAGATCTAGATGAGATTTAGAATTTCACATGGTTACAACAACACTTTCGCAATAACATGTTAATCACTTAATCATATGGTAAGATTCATACCAATTGGACTAGGGTCATTCACCCTATGTCCTAGAACCACGTGCCCCATAGGATGTAAGTCCGCTCTGAGGAAATCATTTTATTGATCATACAAGCATGACTATGTAGCAGGATATATTTGTTCCTTTTGATGGGGCATATACATCGGACACCACATTTAGCTCCTGGATTTATATCCGTTTAGTATCTACCTAAAATTTTAGTCATATTCTATTGGATTGACCATATTATTATATTGTTTGGCATATAAACTTTGTCAGTGAATTTGGTTTAGTCATATATAGTACTTCTAATATCCTTATTATGTTCATATCATGCTATTTTCATAGAAACTTTGATTCAGTTACGTTATTGGGTAGTTTTACTATATCCCTCATTCTCAATTCCTTTCAAGTATTGGTGAATACTCTACCCTACATCTTCTCATGATGTAGGTTCAACTTTTCAATAGTCAGATAACACATAGATCGGTGTCTGATCTTCAGTTCATCAACAGTAGTGGTGATTCGTTATTCATCGAGGACTAGTGACATGTTTATTATTCTTTATTTTAGTTTTTGCTTAAGTTTTTCTTAATCTTGATGGTGTACCACCTAATATTTCTAGTCACTACAGAGGCTCAAACAAAGTTTGTTTCAGCTTTATCTTTAGAGTTTTACTTTTCTATTGTTTTTCAAACTCTCAGTTTTCATATATTCACATAAACTGTATGGTTATCATGTCATTTAAGTTTACATTATGTTTTGACCTTTCATACAGAATTATCTCACTTCAGTTTAAGTATGCTTATTATATTCTACCAGGGTTAGCTTGGGGTCACTTTTGATCCTAGGTCCCATGTTCGCATCTAGGGTTTAGTCTCTGGGCGTGAAATTATTAGACCCCTCTATTGGGCAAAAGATTTAGTGATCATGCCATTGATGCCTTGATATCCCCTGTAATGTTTATTGTGTTCTCTCGATTTGATTGCCAAACTAACTGTCATAAAACTCTAAACGGTAGCTCATGTGTGTTTTAAAGTTTAGTTTCTACAAACTCCACCAAAATTGAGGGGAAACTATTCCATTAACAGGTTTTCCGTAAATTAACTTTACGCTTCTGTTTAGCAGGTTGCTTCATGGCAGCAATGGTCATGTTTTGTCAATCCGGAACCACCCGCTCCTAACATAACCGGCATCGTTTTTCTGTCCTTTACAAGAGAACTAGCACTAGCAGTATTATTATTCGTGATGACAAACAGTTATCATAGGTTTTATGCATTAAAGATGAGGAAAAAGGAAAATTTCATTAATTTTAATTACTTAACATTGAGGTGTTACATCGACTCTCACTTTACACATAATACGGAGGGAGTTACATAGATTCGTAATTAATAAGAAGAAAAGACATATAGGCTTCTACTTTATTTCACATACATAATATAGGAGCATAATCTCATAAGAAGTCTAGGATAAGTCTCATATTAGATCATCTAACACTAATATTTGGGCATAGCCCATACTTCATTACAATGATAGCCACAATAGGATTATACATCAACTTTATCCAAATGAGAAATGAAAGAACCACATGTCTTAAAACTAAAGCAACAACAACAGCGAGATAGTGGAATCATCCTCGGAAGGTGAGGGCCCACCAAACTTGTAGAATAGAAGACCAACTATTTTACGATGTCTCTATAAAAGCTTAACGGCCGAAACCTAAATAATTATTGAAAACTTAGAGAATGGGTTAGTACACCACAAGTAATAAGTATGGAATCATGCATAGAAAACATTTGAACAAATTCATAACAAAGGGACATTTACTTTAGAAAACATGTTAAGTCATTTGAAAACCTTTAATGCACATACAAGAGAGCATAAACCATATAAGGATCAAAATAAGTCAATTCACGTTCAAAATAAATATATCACAACACAAGGATCATATGAACTTCACATCAAGAAACAATCCGCCTAATAGTTCAATAGTTTAAGAGTAACATAAGATACAAACCAACCTCTCTAACAGAATTGGAGGAAAGTTTCTTGGTTGTAGTTAGTAGGGATTTGTTGAAAGGAGGGTTCATAATATGGTCACCAATTAATTCAAGTTGACTCAAAAAATTGGTCAAATTTAAGTGGGACAATAAGTGTGAGAAAATTTTCTTAGAAATGAATACTAAGTTGAATATAGGTCTTGTCTTGACTATACCTGATGGTCCAAATTTATTTTGATTCATGCAGGATCAGCCTAGGTTTTATGTTGTTGTCGTGAGATAAGGTCATAGATTAATCTTCTACACAAATTAAGGTCCATGTGAAGAACTACCCGAGTCATCACCTCAAGTTTTAAGATGCAGTATTTTCCATTATGATTTGGATAAATTACTTGTATGGTGTTCATGTTGATATGTTCATAGACCATAAGAGCCTCCAATATGTGTTCACCCTGAAACAATTGAATCTTCGCAAAGGAGATGACTTGAATTCCTTAAGGACTACGACATGAATGTGTTGTACCATCCGGGTGAGTCCAATGTACTGGTTCATGCTCTCAATAGGTTTTCCATGGGTAGTGTAGCACATGTTGAGGAATATAGAAAAGATCTAGCTGATACGCTCAAACTTACTTCTCAAATGAGAAGTAAAGCGGTCGCGTCAAGTAAATAACCCAACTAGTGAGGTTGGGATCGTTCCCACGAGGAGGAAATGGAAAGAAAATAAAGGAAATAGGAGGAAATAAGTCTAGACTTAACTTGTAACTTTTTATGTACTATTGTTCGGGTGATAACTTCCTTAGAAAGTAAAAACATAAAACTGTTTAAAAGGGGGGTTTGTATCTCCTAATAAGTAAAAAAGAACTCTCTAAAAAGAAACTAACGAAATTGAAAATGTGAAAGAGGACACTTAACAGCTTTATGAGTTGGGTTTTTAATCAATAATAAAAGTAAAGGATAACTAGGGTTTACGTGTTCCCCAAGGTGCATAACTGATAATTCTAAATAAAAAAAAATGCTTTCATAGGTATCTTGCATGCAAAGTGATAAGTTACTGTTATTTCGTAAATCCTTTGGTCCGGTCTAGAAAATCTCACTCCGCACCTTGGTCCGGCGGGCTACCGTCGTGTGATCTTTGCCTAACCCTTCTCGGACCCCAATTACGCATCGTTCGAATTTGACTGAGTGATCTACCTCACGTACCAATCAATAACTAGCCTATTAGATAGGTATTACACTAAATCGATTTAATATTCGGTTGCCTAGATCACCTCCTGGTCCGGCCTAAGTATGAGTAGCAGTGCAGGTCGAGTCTCGAACGAGGGAGCGCCGGGGAAAGAAGGGGAAGGGGCGGAAGAGGAAAAAAAGGGGGAGGGGGGAAGGGGGAAAAAAAATTAAAAAGGACTTCTAAGCGATAAGAAAAAAGCAAGAATTATTAATATCATGAAGAACTATTCTAGAAGTGTTATTTTAGCTCGGTTTATCTCATTATTTGCCTAGGTTCCCCCACCCTAGTTATGGAGTTTAGTGACTCATCGCCATAAACAACAATATTCAATACCATAGTTAAATAAGGAATTCATGTACATACTTCAATGAGGAAAGAGTTGTAAAGCAAAAGATTGCTTCGAGATCACCAAAAAGTACTTGTGAGAAGAATATCCAAAGGATCAAAAACTAATCCAAAATTATAATAATAAGATTGAGTTCTGAATATGTTAGACGTCTATATTAAAGGTGTCTAAACATTCAAAACGCGGGGTTTTTGCGAAAACTATTTAAAAAAATACAAAAAAACCTAATTAACAAGAATTCTAAGTACTGCGAAATCTGCCAAAACGCGGCCTGGGTCGACGGGACCACGCGAAGGACGTCGTAGCGTCATGACGGAAAGTCGTGAATCCGTCATCCCATATACTTGTGCATTTCCTCTGCACTGCTCTCTACATTCCACTCAACGGTAGGTGACGGACCGTATAGGCACAACGGTCCTTCGAGGGGGTCTCGTTTTCAAAAGACTTAAGCTCTGGAATTGGGATTACTGCGGATCACTTCTATGATCTCCCGACGGACATGCAAGGACGGACCGTCATGACCATGAGGACCGTACACAAGCCTCGTTTAATCCAACACTGTCAGACTTCCCATATTCCGTCAAGCAGCTTCTCTCTCAAAATCTCCCGCAATTGGCTCTGGACAGATTCTACCAAAACCAAGAGAAACTGTTATAAAAATTAGCCTAAATAAAAAAAATTTAAAAAGGCTTTTGGAAACACTAAACTTGAGTTAAACGGATAATTATACGTGAAACAGCACGGTATATCAACCCCCCTCACTTTAAATTCGTTGTTTGATTGTTTTTTGTCCTCAAGCAGACGCACTATGATCTCACTAAACACCTTTGTACCATAGTATTCATGTTTATCCTTTGCAATCATTTGGCTATCAATCCCGGATTAATCTCATCAAATCTATGCACGCTTATCACTATTAGGCTTGGACTTTGTGGGATCAAAACATGACACAGACTCACCATGCACCATCACTATCCCCTTCTTCAATTTCTCATCGAGGTGCTACAAGTCTGTATTGCAACTAATGTCCTCACTTTAGAAACAAAAATCATCAGATTTTTTACCACCAATCGAGTTTCAGTTTTGAGTATAGGATGCCATTTTCAACACTCGCCTCAGAACAAACAAAGTCCACACTCATTATATACCTATGACAAAGCTTGCCCTATTCACTGCCTAAGTTCGCTATACAACCTGAGGATCACGACGATAGGGCTTTTTTTTTTTCTTTTGTAGCTTGTGTGTACCTAGGCTCAGGGTCAGGTAGAGCGGTACATTTTACGGTGAAACTGTAGGACTTTTTGCCCATCCTTGACATATAGCTAAAACCCTCCCTTTTTATCATCTTATCTCGCCCAGTCTCTAAGATTCTTCCCTTTGCTCAAATTCTTTCTTTCTTCATTTGTGTAAGTGCCTCTCTTCTTTTTTTTTTCTTTTCAAACTTTGGTCACTTTATTTTGTTCTTTCTCTTATCTTCTGTTCTTTCATATGACCTCCACTTTCCAGAGATTCCTAGTAATAGCCACCAGTTACTCATGGCTTTGCCATGAGTCAAGGGACACAGACCCAAGTGAGGTCAGGGACAGAACGAAGGTTTGTTTATGCCTTTATTTCTGTTAGCCAACCTAAATCTGATGCTTTTGGCTAAGCTGAGGTTGCACATGTTCCTAGGAATGGGACAGGGCCAACACGTTGTTCCAGAAGAAAAGATTCAGTTTGGGTTCTTGGGGTGAAAAAGAAGAGAAGGTTCTAATTAAGCTCAAATTCTATTTGGATCAAAGAAGGATAAACTTTCATTGGTTTCTTTTTTTATTTGGGTTAGAAATGGGCTTGCTTTCTTGATAAGGGGCCTATGAATACTTTCCTAATTGTTTGTACAGCTTCCTTGTTAGCAGGACTAAACAGGGCAAGTTCTTAGCTCAGAGTATCAAATAGTGGACTATTCAAATTTCTCACTCTCACTTAACATGCATCAATATATACCAGATCATTCGACACCTAGTTTGAATTATATTATTAAAGGACCCTTTTTTAGGGTAATGCCCCCCCCCCCCCAATGGGTACCTATTCATGCGTAGACGCCACACAATGTCAGTTACATGACTTCAGTCATGCATCATTTATTTCAGTTTATCAGGATATCATTGTAGCCATCATGCTCTAGTAGAATTAAACTATGTACAAAGATTAAACATGCGGTTTTAACAAAAAAATAATTCGTCTTTTGGGAAAAAGAAACTCAGGCAAAGAAAAACCCAAAAGAGGCGATGGATGATAGTGAGTTGGGCCTATCAGATTCACCATTAACACTCACTTTCATGTACCCCACCCCCAACAAAAAGCATGCAATTGTCCCCAATGCATAAAAAAAATAAGTTTAGAGGGGTGGTAGTGACAACCTGGGAGCCATGCGCCGTCGATCAACAAGATGTGGGTCCGGTTTCCCAGAACCCACATCCTCTGCAAACCTGGACACCCGCAGAGGGTCTCAGCAATCTGGAACATCCCTCAGTGATGCCCTCCACAGCCAACGCCCATCAATAGGGACCTCCTGCCTTGTCTCTACAGTACGGGAGCCTAGACGCACCCAGCCGCATCGCGATGCTCTGATCCGGTGTGCATCCGCCTCAGCAAGTGAGGCTTACTCGCAGACTCATCTCTCGGCGCTCCTTCTTCATTGCTCGCGGCCTCATCCCCTGATCGGACTCCTTGCACTCTTAGCACTCTCTCTCGGGCAGATGGGGGTATGTCTGGAGTAGAAACAAAGCGCCCAATACAGTCTACCCAGCAGGCTCGACAACTCCGGAACTCTCGTCTCTAAGATCGTACTGAGGTCTGCACGAGACTGTATACGCAGCCGGAAGAGTTGACACAAATCTACCGGAGGGCCTGGTCGGGGCTAACACCCTCAACTCAAGGCCATCTATGCGATGTTACCTCAGCAATCTTCCGCCTGAATCTTCCTCTCATACGCTCTTCAGACCTCAGCTATAGACTTCTGCATCCACGGATGGATATGATGCAGGGAAGAGTGGCCCAATTATTTGTGCCTCCAAGTTTGTACCGGCAAGGGGGTTGGGGGAAGGGGGGGAAGGTAGTGCAGAGGGGTGATGGGAGTGAGAGGGACTGGGGAAAGGAGATTTGGGGCAGGGTGATAATAAAGGAGAGTGAGAGACGTAGCAGCAGGGTGGTTAGTCTATGGGTAGTGTTGTGGATGGTCTGTGTTGGCGATGTGACGAGCATGGGCCACGTGTATCAGCAAGATCGTTACTAGTGGTGGCATCTCTGGACGGGGCCCTCAACGTGGGCCAACTCATTGGCCTCGTCTATTGATTAGGCCGAAATTATCAACGGTACCTGCCGGGGTTCGCAACTGAATCTAGGTGCCAAAGGGGCACACCTACAGACCTGCAAAGGGAAAGATCATGCACGGAAGGAAAGGGGGTAGGGTGTGGGTGGTTGACTTGAAAGCGCCCCCCTCCTCGAGTGCTGACCTGCCTGGCTGCCTTGAGAAAAGAAAAGCCCTGCATGGTCCACCTCGAAAAGACGGAGATATTGATGCCATAAGCACTGGGCTCGATCCCAGGTACTATGTTATATTAGAAACTGTGGGGGAAAGGCGAGTGAAGAGAGGATGACGCCACGAGAATGCCATCAAAGAACTTGGCGACGAACTTGAGGTGGCCTTTTTGCTGGCCCCCTTCAGCTCGGTGCCCAATCAGCACCCTCTCGCGCCTGATAGGGGCGGGCCCTCCACCTCTTGTGGGTCTCCCCTCCGTTGCCGGACTCTCGTCGCCCGCAACTCGTCCACACTTCAATATATGCAAGAGCCACGAGCGATGATAGTCAAACTCGGCAAGAGTGATGGGGGGCCCCGAGTAGTAGTAGTAGTAGCATCTTACAATGTAGCCCGTTATTGGAAAAAAGTTTAGAATGGCTGCAGGGAGAGAATGGCAGGGAAGGAAGGAAGGGGAAATGTCGACCTGCACGCCCCGGCGGACTCGAAACCTGCCTCCAATAGGCCTGTTTAGCGGGAGCAGCCCGAGCCCTAGATATCGGGATCGGAGATTCGCTACATAGACGAGTAGAACTGCTCGGGACCATCTCCTCGATGTTTGTCTTTTTGTTTTTGTTTGTACACTGCGGTTGGCGGGCTGGCGGGGGTGTAGGCTGTGTACTGATTGTTTTTTGTTATGTTGTTGTTTTTTTTTTTGTGTTGTGTTGTATTTGTAGCTCCCAGGACGTGCTGTCACACTCCAAACGATTGACTGGTGATGAAGAGGTTAGTGAATCTCGGCTCGTGGAAGGTTCTCCATGTGAAGTAACCGCCGTGCCCATGGGTGAGGGTGCGAGTCAGTACTCCTTGGTCGTTCAGGAACTTTGCGTCGGAAGTACACTTGAATGAAAACTGGCCGTCGACACACCCCCGGGTTGGCTGTCAGCGGCTGGACAGGAAGTGCGGGACCTGAATGGTTGTACAGATATTGTAGTCAGAACTGTCAGCCTCATCAGACGAGGCCGACGAAGACAGAAGCAGATAGCAGCAGAATCTTGTGGTTGGGTACGGGAACCTCGAGATCCTGAAGCTTCTCGGGACCAGGGGATACTCCTAATGGAGCCAGACTGAAGATCAAACTGGAAATGCCAGGGGGCTACCCCCACTCGGTTCTGGAGCGGTGCATTAGGAAAGAAGAGGGAACCCCACTACTTCAAACCGCCCCTCGATCCCACGCCCCATCCTGCATGTTGCGCTCGGCATGCACCATGGCCGCGATCTAACGACACCGCAGCGGCCCTTTCACCACCTCCCACCTTGATAATCACCGCCCCCCATTCTACAAGGCTCCCCCCAAACCCCCGTCTCGAACGGAGATCCATACACCCTTACCAATGTTCCGACTTCGAAACCCAGTGGGAATGGGGCAAGGGAAACGACCCAAATAGCACTTAGTAGGAAGGGGCGATGAGAGAAGAAGAGAAAGGGGATACTTACCTCTCGGCCCCACACATCAAATAGCTCGAGGGGAAGGAGCACGGTAGGGAGCAGAGAAGGGAAGAAGTCAACGATAATGGGCATCAGGTGTCTTGAGAATCCCGTGCGAGGGGACAGGGGGCGAAGCAGGGGGGAGAAAAACGTATTTGGGGTGTGGATCTGGTGGAAAGGGTTAGTAAGGAAGGGGCAGTGAGGCGCGTTGGGTGCCTCTGGGAGCACATATTCAGGGTCCCTCTTCCAATTTTCAAGCAGACCCGATTGATCAATCGTGCAGCGGGGCGACAACTTGGTCGCCCGCGTTGTGCGTAGGCTCGGTCTGGTCTGATTGGGTTTGCCATAGTAGGATTAGTACCTGCAAGGGTCACTATTGTACGAGGAATGTTAAACAAGAAAGGCAAACTAATTCTGACATTAAAATTGTGAAAAAACAGAGTGTTTTAATTATATTGAAAACTGGATCACACAAGGGACCCGATGACAGTACGTCGGTGACTAGACGGACCGTCATAAGATCCGTCGTGTTATACTGGTTATATGTATGTATAATGACCCCTGAAGAGGGGATCTCTGACCATCAAGACGGCAAAGCAGGACGGACAATCCGTTTGCTTACGACGTGTCCGTCGTAAGAGTCCGCGTAGGGGACCTTGGAACATTTGAGAGACCTTTAGAAGATAGAACGAAAGCAACAGGGTCTCTGACAACCATGACGGGGCTCGCGCAGGACGGACCCGTCGTGGAATAAGATTTGGTCAGTCACAAGAGTCCGTCATGAGACACTTGAAAAATTTTCGAGAACCTGAGAAACAGGGTCTCTGAAAACCATGACGGTCCGAGGACGGACCGTCGTGTGTATTTTAAGACGGTCCGTCACAAAGTGTCCGTCGTCGGTTTAAGACACTTTTGACGACAAAATTTTGGAGACCCTGAGGAACAGGGTCTCGACAACCATGACGGATCGCGCCCGAGGAAGGACCGTCGTGGGTAACCGGTAAGACGGTCCGTCACATAGGCGACGTTTTTCAGGGCTGCTCGGGCTTGTGCCGACGGACCCTATGAAGGCCGTCGTTGTAGCACGGCGACGTAAAGTGGATAGGGTCTCGTTGTTCTGCAGTTGTGAGGAGCCGTCTAGGACTAGTGGGGGGTGCCCTACGCTCCCAAAGAAGGCCTTACATGGTTATATTAGTGTGATATGGACTTCTGATGTGTCTATACCCACGACTAAGAAACTACCAAGCTTAAATCACCATATGGCTTGGGTTATTTTTTTTTTCAACATTTGAACCTAGGTTTAGACATTGCAATTAGAGAAAACAATAACGACTCTACTAACTAAAAAACTATGCTTAACTACTAACTACAAACCAAAATGCAGGATTAAATAAGTATAACGGTAGAGCCACATACCTTGAAATGGAGAAAAAGACAACTAGAGACTGAAAAAATCCTGGCAAAAGGAAACACCGACAGTAGATGATAATGATAATTGCTGAGTGATTTGTGGGAGCAAGGAAGCAGTGAGGGGACGGGTGTGGAGAGTGAAAAGAGAGGGGAGATTGAGGGATCATGAAGTTAAATGGGGTGGTGGGAGGTGGGAAGGGATATGGGGGGTTTTGTGGGGGGTATTAAAGTTAAATTATGTGAAAAGGGTCCAGCCGGGGTCGCGGTCGGGCAATTATTTCATTAATCACGAGACAGGTTCCTCGACGACGGGACGTCGCGTATTGTGACGGGACGTGAGGGTCAGTCGGTGTGTGCCACGTAATAAAAAATGACCAGAACTGCGGTACCTGGTGTGACGATACCCACGACGGTCCGTCGCAGTTTGCAACGTCGTCGTTTATCCGTCAGTGGCTAATGCGAAGTGGGTGTTTGAGAATTTCTGCGGTGATGGCCTGCAAAATTTAAAACCCTATACCATTAATAGAAAAGAAAATGCTAACCATATTAAAAGACGATAAGTATTGGGGGTTGATCCCAACAAGCGCTCTGATTTATGTCGCAGAGACTGGGGACACTTGATTAGTCAGGGACTTCATCAAGATGGTACGACTCGATCCACTTTCAGTTCGCCGATTCAGCAGCTCCGAGATTAGATTTTTATGCGCTTCCATTCACCTGAACCGCACCGCCATCCTTGGTTTCCAACTAAACTGACTCCATGAGGGAATAGTTGGGAACCGTTGGTTTGGTAAGACCCGTCCATTTGGACTTGAGTTTGCCTGGAGGAAACAAGAGCAATATGGAATTGAACTAAAAGCACCAAAAATCCCCAAACCATAAAACTTCTCGGTTTCAATTTTGTTGTCAGGTTACTTCGTCCATCTTTTCTTTGTAGAGGCTGAACTTTAATCGGGCTTTTAGGCCGAAATTTCATTCAAGTTCATTAAACCCATATTTAACCGGTGCTCTGGCAGCTTCGCTCCAATCCATTTTTAATTCTTCATAGCCCACATGGATTTATGCTCTAACTCAACCGGTAGATGACAAGCTTTCCCATAGACAAGTTGTCTATGGAGACATTACCATGGGAGTCTTAATGCTGTACGGTAGGCACAAAAAGAGCATCATCAAGCCTCATTGACCAATCCGTTCTACTAGCGTTCACTGTTTTGGACAATCTCTGGCGTGATCTCGCGAGTCGAACTTCAAACTTGCCCGCTAGTTTGAGGGTGAGAAGACATACGGAGTGGCCAACAGTATGGCGAAACTCCAATATTTCTCCACTAACCCTAATTTGACATAATCTGTTTGCGAAGTGGGGAGAAGGACCACAAAGAACGGAATGAAGAGACAATTGGGGTGCAAAGAGAGAGAATCACGTGTCTCGAGAATATATTTCTTTGTTCAAAAATGCAGTGACACTCTTCCCTTCATGTTTGCCGGAAGTGTATGGCTTCGACCATTTAGATACCATTAATCAACTGCTACTAGAATGTACTTCATCCCATGAGAACTCACGACAGGGCCCATAAAGTCAATACCAACATTCAAATAACTCAATAACCAAGAAATGGGGGTTTTTAGAGGGGGAGATCTTGCTTTCTTGAAAACCACCATCACTGTTTGACATTTGTCACACATGCTTAGGCCACCCATGAGCAGCTTGATGAAGAGGTGGCCAATAGTACCCACATTGCAATATTTTGTGAGCGTTCGGATTACCACTGTGATGTCCGCCAACAGGTGAAGGAATGGCATGCCTCCACTAACCAACCATTTCACATTATGGCACAACAACGCGAATAAGCCCGTCGCACAACTCATTATACATAGTATGGTTAATCCCAAAGAACTTATTCACATCGTTACATGAACTTTTTCTTTGATGAAACGAAGGACATTCTGAGGAACAATATCACTAGCCAGATAGTCGCAAAATTGGAAACATGGAATCAAGTCTTGTTCTGGCCGACCGCAGCCAAACTATGATTCATAGGGGAAAGTATCATCAATTCAGTCATACCCCTAACTTCTCATACCCCCGCTTTAATCTCCTAGACCGAGCAAAGTGATCAGCAACTTGAATTTTCAAGTCCCTTTTTATCCAGCAACTTCAACGTCAAATTCTTGCCTGCAGCAGGTAATACCCACCGAATCAAACCTTGGTTTTCGCATCCTTTTTCGCCAGCAAATATCTCCCCAATGCTGAATGATCAGTCTTGACTATATCGGGTACTAGCAAATAGGAGAGAATTCTCCAAAAGCAAACACTACGATAGGAGTTTTGTCAGTCATGTGGAGTTCTTCGAGCTCATTAGGCTTTATAGCCATTAGTAAATGGGGTAAGGATTTGTTTCTTTTCCCTCTGTCCCGTACTACACCAAGAGATACCCCACTAGCATCGAAATTTACCTCAAATGGACGCTCAATCCGGGGAAATAATGAGGGTGCAGACCTCCAATTTTTCTTTTAGTTCACCGATGCCTTTAAGACAAGCCAAGATTCATCAAAGCAAAATTTGAAGGCTTTCTCCAGCAGTTTGAACAATGGGTGGCACTCTTTGAAAAGTTTTGATGGAATATTTCGGTTAAAAACATGCATGCACCAAGAAAGCTTCTCACACCTTCAGAGATTGTGGGGGACAGTCTCTCTATTACATCAACTTTAGAACTCATCACCTCTATGCCCATTTTTGAAATGCGATTGACCCAACACAATACTTCTTTTACCATGAATGGACACTTTCCCAGTTAGTACCAAATTGCGTCTTCAATTATCTTAAGAACCTCGATAAATTATTAAGCAACCCGCTCGAAATGGAATAACAACCACCGCAAAAAATAAGCCATAAAAACCTCTATAGTATCCTCCACATGTCAAAAAAATATTGACATAATACATCTATGAAAGCTGCGGGTGCACTGCCACAACCCAAAGCATTCTTCTGAACGCAAAAGTCCACATTATGACAAGTGAAAAGTGGTTTCTCTGGATCTTGTGGTGCATAGAAATCTGATTATACCCCGAATACCCTCAAATGAAAACAATACCACCCTTTTACGGCACGCTATACAACATCTGATCCATTTGAAGGGCATGGGAAAATGGTCTTTTTCTGTGTGTGAACATGAGTCAGTTTTTACGATATCCATACACACCCCTCCATCCAGTAACCGGGTACTCCATTGGAACAAGTTCATCTTTTCGTTTGGGGACCCACAGTCTCATTCCCCTTTCTAGGTACACACTGAAACCCGGGCATACCCAATTACTATCGGCGATTGGATTGCTTACTCACCGCATCCAACCAACTGATAATTTCCATTTTCACCAACCTCTTGCATAGGGAGGATCAAGCGTCTTGGATGCGCAATACTCGGCTTATATAAGGCATGAGTGGGATTTTATGAGAGCAAATACCCGGAGGGATCCCAATATGTCCGCACATGGTCCACCCCAATGGCTCTTTTTTGAACTTTTAGTACCTTCACCAAACTCTGAACCTGTTGTTTATTCTCCATTTTGACGCCGCAATGATTACCGGGTAAAGGTCACCATTCTTAAGATTCATACTTTAAGATGGATGGAGAGAGCTTTTAATTCAATTTGGCAGCTTCCTCATAGATTGGTTCGCGCGGGTGGGGACTCGCGGATTATTCATACTCGACAAATGTTCTTCGGTTTAGCCGAACATCATACCGGTTCAAGAGCCGCGATAACGTGTACTCCTAAATTGCAATCGCGATCAAAAGTTCTTATCACTGCCTGTGTTACTTGAGTCGACACCTATAGACGTTCTTTATTTGTGACTCAAAGCCTTAACCAATGTTGTAGGATTATAGCAGATGCCGATTGGAGCATCACCACTCTGCCTCCTGGACCTACAAACATTAAAGGTCACTTCCTCCATTTGTTTCAATCGAAATTTCATTTGCCCATTTTCCATGTCTTACTAAGGCTCTTCCCGTAGCAAGGAATGGGCCCCTCCCAAGAATAATAGGCACTTCAAAATCGACCTCGCAATCAAGGAATAACAAAATCTGTTGGGAATATGATGACTCCCACTTTTACTAGCAATCGTGGAGTAACCCTAATAGGTCGTTTTAACGTAGATCAGCCATCTAGTAGCCGATTCGCAGTGGGCTTTGGGTCACCCAAAACCCACTTCGGGTAAACGCAGAGGGGGGGCTGAGATTTATGCTTGCCACCAAGCACATAATGCTTTCGCAAAAATGTAATAGCCCGATGGTACAAGGAATAGTTTAAACCCACCTGGATCTTCTTTTTTGGAACAGAGATCTTTAGCAATTAGCACTACATGCTGCCATTCGATATCATCCTTAAAAAGTGACCGATCTTTTCTTTGTAACTAGATTTTGCATAAATTGGCGTAACCGGCATTTGTTTCTAAAGCTTTACCAATCGGGGACATTGATTAGAAGTTTGGCCTAAAACATGTTATAAAAAGCGGGGTAGTTACCATCTCGGTCTTTTTCACTAACTCTGAGGAAAATGGGGTGGTGGCCTAGGCATAGGATGTTACCTGTTTAGGCACTTCAGATATTTTGCGTGTATCCCCTAATTCACGCATCAACTTCTACCACTTATCAGATTCTATTGTCACCTTATTCTCATCATGGCATAGGTGGATCAATGTGTGCTTACCCCCGGGAGTAGTAGGAATTGCCATAAATGTACATAATTTTCGGACTTTGTGGGACAGTGTTGCTAGGAAGAGTGCCCGGTGCAGTCTTGAGGTGTGGTAACAGTTGCAGATTAATGGGCAAATTGAATCAAGTTGGCTTATATTGATTTGCATGGGTATCAACTTTTGCCAATACCCGCTTTAAAATCATTCTCAACTCTTTATTGTGCTCATCACTAGCATCGAACCTCTCATCATTTTATGCAACATTCCTCAACTCGTGACATAATAACTCCACATTCCTAGGAGTACACTTCCCGTATTTTGAGAGGAAACAATGGCGTCCATTCTGTCGTTTTTTACCATGTTACCCCTGGTGAATTGTTGTCGCGATTCGTAGTTTCCTCTCTGACATCATGAACACTAACGATTGTAGTGACCATAGTCCGACATTGGTTCCCTTGACTTGGAGCCAATTATCCATGATTTGAAGACTTGGGCGCTTGTCGGAAAACCCCATATGTTAAATATTACATGCATAAGAATCCTCCTCATAAAACACTCATCAATTTGAGTGGTGGTTTAGCCAAGTAGAAGTAGGTGATGCATTAACTTTTCTATGCACCTCCAGTGAAATGTTAGTACCAACCCAAGCTCAGTGATAATGTGAGCCATTCTTAACGAATATCATCTGGGGATGGGGTGTGAGTGGATTGCACTGCAAAGTGTTCTCCCTTGTATCAGATTTCTAGTAGGTCCAGCTTTGTTATTCCGGGAGGACTTTCTCCAATTTTCAGCGATCTCTGCATAAGGGGACATTCTCCATACGATCCACATGCCATAGTGTCCAATACCGCTTTGTTTGTATCATCTTGGCCCCTATTAGGAAATTATCTTTCAGCGGAATCATCATTATTTTACGGTGATTTGGAAACCCTTCTTAAGAATGAGGTGAAATCTATCCCACAGAACCAATAACTGACTTAACCTGGTATGCAACAAGTTATGACACCCGTTCTTTGTGGTTTTTTTAGTTGTCTTGGAGACCGGCTAGTAGCGTGCTAAGAAGGACATCCCTAGTTGATTCCAAGTAAAGATGGAGGTATAGGAGCTCAGTGCACCACATAGCAGCCTCTCCATCGTGAGAGAGGGAAACACTTCTGAGCTCCTATCACACTAGATCCAAGTCAGGCCTCACCACACAACTTTGCACACTGCCCTTACCTTAGCTATATGGGCATGTGGATCCTCAGAAGGTAGCCTGAAAACAAACCGTCTGGAGTGAGCATTTGCATCAGACTACTGTTACCACAAGTGTGGCCTGGGGTAGTTAGAGGAGGCAAAACCAGTCTGTTGCCTCCATCCGATCTGCTTGTTATCCTAGCCTCTGTGGAGTATGCTTGGGGCCGTGGAGCGGGATTTGTCCCTCTGTTGATGTTCACCCGGAGTGCGGGTGGAACCTTTGACATGAGATCAACCGGAGCTGCGGATGTTCTGGTTTGGAGCGTCATCTTGATTCCAAATTACGATTCATGTTTCGTAGGGTACGCTCTAACTCGTGATGTAGGGGACAATGTTTCTCTTCCTCTCCGTGTATTTGGAATACAAAGAAGGGTTAGTTCTGAAAAGAAATCAAAAAACAATTAAAAACAAAGTAAAATCAAGAACAATATCAACTAAACTATAGTATAAGTTAAATTATTAAAAGATAATTTCCCCGGGCAGCGGCCGCCAAAATTGATACGCTCAAACTTACTTCTCAATGAGAAGTAGTAAAGCCGGTCGCGTAAAGTAATAACCAAACTAGTGAGGTTGGGACGCTTCCCACGAGGAAATAGTCTAGGGACTTAACTGTAACTTGTTATGATATTGTATCGGTTGATAACTTCCTTAGAAAGTAAAAACATAAAACTGTTAAAAAAGGGGGGTTGGGTTTGTATCTCCTAATAAGTAAAAAAGAACTAAAAAGAACTAACGAAATTGAACGAGACATTAACAGCTTTTGAGTGGGTTTTAATCCATTAATCAAAGTAACTAGGGTTTACGTGTTCCCAAACAGGTTCATAACTGATAATTCTAACTATAACAAGGGTCTCCTAGTTATCTTGCATGCACAAGTTGATATAAGTATGTAGTTATACTCCTTGGTCCGGACATTCTAGAAAATCTCACTCCGCACCTGGTCGGCTTACGTGTGTTGCGTTCTAAACCCTTATCGTTACCCCATATTAAGCATCGTATTCGATATGTGACTGAGGACTACCTCGTACCAATAAATCTAGCCTATTAGATAGTATACACTAAATCCTAGTGTTAATATTCTTTCTATTTATCTACCTCCTTGGACGGCAAAGTAGCATAAGGCGAGGTGCGAGTTCTAACGTTGATTTCATCCGTTTTAAAAAGACTCTAAGCGAAAGAAGTATTATACAGGCAAGGACCACTATTATAGAATTGTTATTTTAGCTAGGGTTTATCTCATTATTTGCTATGGTCCCACAACCCTAGTTATGGAGTTAGTGACTCATCGCCAATAACAAACACAATATTCAAATATATTAAATACGAATTAATGTACTAATTCACATGAGAACGAGTAAGTCCAAAGATGCTTGATTAATCACCAAAAAGTATTGTAGAATATCAAAGGGATCAAACACTAATCAATCAATTCTAATTAATAATATGAGTTCTATATTGAGAGTCTTAATATCAGGTGTCTAACCTGAAAAAAAAGAGGTTTTGAGAACTATTTATAAAAAATACAAAAACTAATTTAAACAAGAATGTAATTACGGGAAATCGTTTTTATGCCAAAACGCGGCTGGCGTCGAGGACACGCGACGGACGTCGTGGTAATGACGGAATGTCGTGGACCTCCGTCGTCCCATACCCTTGTGCATTTTCTCTGCTGGATGCTCTCTTCATTCCCCTCAACGGTAAGTGTGACGGACAGTCATAGGGCACAACGATCGTCGAGGGTCTCGTTTCAAAAGCCTTCAACTCTTGGAATTTGGGTACTGGGGGATCACTTTTGTCTTCACGCCGGAACATGAAGGACGGGACCGTCATGACCATTGACGGTACCGCACAAGGCCTCGTATTTACCACCACGTGCTCAGACTTCCCCATCTTCCTTCAGCAGCTTCTCTCTCACAACTCCGCAATTGGCTTCTGGACAGATATTTTCCTGCAAAACAAAGAGAAACTTGTATAAAAATTAGCATATAAAAGGGCTTTTGGACACACTAAACTTGAGTTAAAAGTATTAATTATACCGTGAAGCCACGGTATATCACTAGCCGTAGAAGTTCACCGGTTATCTCTATAAAAGATTCTTTCTTACTCATTTTAGGGAATATCATTCTGATTATGCCTCCACGAAGGTTGTATGAGGGTCCCCAACCACCTTCCTACATTTGCCCGGCAACATCCCAATGCACCTAACCGCAGCTAAAACCCAAGGACGCAGTTCCCACTAATATTGACTTTCAAAAATCTATTTGGATGTTGAATCAAGCTATTAGAAACAACGTTGGTCAACAAAGAGGGATTTGAGAGGAAATTGCTCATAGTTCTAGGATATATTAGTTCTTAAGGATGAATCCTCCAAGCGTCACTTGTTCAAGGGTCACTGAATATCCGAATTACATTATTGAAGAAATTCACAAGGTTTTCGAGATTATGCATGTTGTTGCTGATGAGAGAATTGAACTAGTTACAAACCAATTTAAGGGTCTCCCTAGAATCTTATTTAATCAATGGAAGAATAATAGAGTTGAGGAAGCACCAGTTGTGAGTTTGGCTTTTTTTGAGAAGGCTTTCCTTGTAGTGTCTTTCAAGGACCAAAGAGCAGCAAAGTACGAGAATTCGTTTCTATTAAGGAGGAACCTTAGATTGTGCATGAGTATGACCTTAAGTTTACCCATCTTTCTCGTAATACTGTAGAGATGGTTTTTGCTATGAAGAGCACGATCATCTTGTTCATTGATGGGTTGTATTGTTTGTCAAGAAAAGAGGGAAATGAATCTATGCTAATAGAAGATATTGAAATAACAAGGATGATGATCCATTTACAGCAGGTTGAGGAGGATAATTTGAGGTATAAAGAGTATTTTCAAAAAAAAGAAAGCGAAGACATTAAATTAATCAGGTTTGCACAAGAGTAATGCAAATTTGTCATCTTTCCAACACAAGCAAAAGAGTCCTACTCCATCATCTTGTAGTGCACTTGCACCAAGGATCATACGTGAGTTGAATAATCTGAATTCACAAAATTTCTGAGCAACACTTGTATAGCATAAAGGTAGTGTGGCACAAGGAGGTAATTGCACTCCTATATGTGCTAATTGTGGTAGAAATAACCTGGGAACATGTGTTGATGGCTCCTAGGGTTGATTCATGTATATTCAATAGGACCACTACATGAAATAGTGCCCTATGAATAGGCAAAGTGGTTGAAATAGGGACACTAAGGCCCAATCTTATTCAGTTTGTCCACAAGACAGTGTTGCACCTACAAGATCTACTTCGAGTTACGATAGAGGGGCAAACGACCTATATGATATTATTAGTATCTCCTAGAATGCAAATATAATGAACCAATATATACCTTTTGTAGTATATCCTAGGTTTCCACCTTAATGAACTTAGAAGTACTTAGTATTGTATATCCTACGGTTCTAAAAATGAGGAATTAAGACAAAGTTAGTGAAGAACCTCATAATATTTCAAAAGTATAAATGGACTTAGATATACTTGTGTAGGGTGTCCTAGAGTCCTTAACCACAATTAACCTATACATACTAAAATAAATATCTCATAGGGTCCAGATTATTAATGACTTAGATCATTCTTTATGCAATATCTCCAAGGGTTCAAACACGGTGAACTAGAATTTAACTAGGATAGTATCTCTTAGAGTTCACAACAAGAAGCAACAAAGATGGACCTAGAAAAGTGTAATACTAGGGTTCCCTTAGTTAGAAAAGAAGGGATAGTCTCTAATTAAGAAACATGAATATCATGACCTAAAGAAGTACTTTTTTTTATCGGTAACATGCATAGGATGTTACTCGTGCTTTGCACAAGTGTTACTAAAAAGGTTATCTTATGAGTGTTGTCTTATGTGAGTGATGCTTGATGAATTGTTGTTATAGATGCCTTCCAAAATATGATTGACTAGAAGTTATAATTCCCTTGTCTTGTTGAAGTATGTCAATAGGT
Organism: Solanum habrochaites; assembly: GCA_027704765.1. Classification (NCBI taxonomy): domain Eukaryota; kingdom Viridiplantae; phylum Streptophyta; class Magnoliopsida; order Solanales; family Solanaceae; genus Solanum; species Solanum habrochaites. The sequence continues at coordinate 23,512,055 of JAKWJA010002500.1, read as the reverse complement.
TATATCAAAGGATTGTAAATATGACTAGGATGAGTTCAACGTAATGCTTAGTGTAAAGGGTATTACGGGATTCCCTCTATGCATTGCACAAGTGTACATTGAGGTTACATAGGAGTGTGATTCCCTTATTGTACAAATAATTAAAAGTTAAACATACTTATAGACTATGATTTCGATGATCAAAAGTTATACTTGGCTTGGGTAGCATTATGGGATGCTATTCTTGCTTTGCACGTGTATTCTTTTGAGATTACTTAAGAATGGTTCTAAGAGTTAATTGAGCTTATATGATTGTGTCTTGTCTCGTATGTTCATTATTATATCTTATGTTGACTTATTTTTTGATGATGATTGTGTTGGAGACCATGTAATGACTATAATGATTATGTTATGATTTTGTTTTTTTATCTTATGACTATTGTCTTATGTTAATTAACCATTTGAGATGTTATTATGATGTTTTACTAGCTTTCACACTTGGTACAATTTGTACTAACACACATTGAATACATTCTAACCAAATGTAGGATTGGAACTTCGAGTTGCTTTTGGAGGTTAGTGTTTAGAGGGCTTAGAATATTGAAGATCTTGCTGAGTCATCATACCTTCGAGGACAACATCCACATTGCCTTTACGTCATTTACCTTTATTTTTAAGACTTTGTATGGGCTGCATCACAAAATTTAATATTCATTTCAAGTTAGATGGTTTTAGACCAAATAGTTAGAAAAGACTTCCATTTGCAATTCTTGAAAATTAATTTGATTGTATATATAAAAAAAAAATGCTTCATATTTTCTATGATCTTTTGTTATGATTATGTTAAAGTTTTGTTTGATACCCCTTTGGGTCAAGTACGTCATTTCATGTCTAGGGGATGTTCTCAGGGCGTTACACTCGAGCAACTTATACCGAATAAACTTAGTTTCTCTCAAACACAGAGTTGCATCCTTTGAGCACAACCTCCTCCTTAGCCCAAACACTCTCTCGAGCTGAAAGTATGGGAAATATACTAGTATTCAATCTCTTGAGTTTAACAGATGAGAACCCAATAAGAGTGGCTATCAACATAGAAGTCTTAGTTTTAAAACATCTCTCTCGAGCAAACATAAAAAACTAAGGTGAAATCGTATTTGCAACTAAAACCTTATTTAGTTCAAACACAACCCTAAGTTAAATCATATTTAAACAGTTAATATACCACAATAACAAATACCAAAGAGTATATCTACCTCATATTCATAAAAGCACACCTCAAGAGTTGGGGTTTTAACTAGAGATAAAGAAAATGAAGAAATTCATTAAAAAAATCTAAGTAACATCAAAAGGGTGTGATTTATTTTCGCTTAAATCTAGTCTAGGATAAAGAATTCATAACACCCACTTTGATTTTCTTCAAGATGAGAATCTTTAAATCTCCAAGGTTCAAGAGCTATGTTTCCCAAAAGCTCTCAAAAAATCCAAATTAAAAGTTAGGTATAAATTTATTTTAAAAACTATCCCAAAAACTCTTTAAGCTAAAAACATTAACATGTATTTATAGTTTTCAAAAAGTTGTGATGTTAAGGATCACTCAGAGCAATTCGTCGAGATCACCAATCAACTCGGCAATCGCCCTTTGGCATTGTTTTCTATTTTGTGTTAGATTTCATCATCTTCATGTTTTGGATCACTGGAGACATAGTATTGCTTTGTGGAACTACTAAACAACACACCAACTTCTCCTTTTCATCGCTTACTTGATCTTTTCCTTCAAGGGTCAACTCACTAGAAAACAAGGCGAGGATAATACATTTTTGCGATACGCCGGTGGGTTCTGCAATCCTCACATCTTTATTTCTCATTTCTTAATTTGCTCTTTTTCCTTTTTGCTTCATAGTTTCCATGTTTGTCTTTATGTTCGAACTACTTGAATCTCAGGGTTTTTAATAAGTTTTAGACACAAAATATGCATTTGAGGACACTAAATCTATAAAAATGTAGCTCTAAATTAGTCCAAATAATGGACTCATCAATAATTGAAGGTATTCCATTCATCAAGGTTCCATTATGATTTATTATGATGTATGGAAATTACTTAGGTGGAATGGCACGAAAAGGACATAGTAGACATTGTTGCTAATTATCGTAATTGCAAAAAGGTTAAGGTAGAACATCAGAAACTTGGAGGTATGAATCGGGACATTATAATTCCTAAATGGAAGATGGAAGTGATAAGTATGGACTTCATAACAGCTTTATCTCATAGGAACATACAACATGACTATTTGGGTAATAGTGAATATAGTTACTAAATCCGCTCACTTACTAATTATCAAGATTATAGATTCAACAGGAGATTGCACTAAAGTCTACATTAAAGATATATTAAGGTTGCATGGGGTTCCCTTATCTATTATATTAGATAAAGGTCCTCAGTTTACATCTTATTTCTATAGATCGTTTTGGAAAGGTCTTAGTACTCAGGTAAATCTCATCACTACATTACATCCATAGATGTTATATCACACAGAGTGTGCCATTCACAACTTAGAGGACCTGTTGAGTGCTTGTGTGATTGATTTCAAGGATAGTTGGGATTGTCACCTACCCCTGATAGCGTTCAGCAATAATAATAAATTAAATTCAAGTATTAAGATGGCCTTGTGTATGGCATTATATAGGTATAGATGAAGGTCTCTAATTTATTATTCTGAAGTAGGTGAAGCACTATTTTATGGGCAACATTCAGTTCATGAATCTATGAAAAAATTTAAGTTCATAATACATAGACTTAAGACAACCTAGGGTCGTTAGATGTCCTATGTAGATGTGAAGAAAATGAACTTAGTGTTTGAAATAGATTATTGGATTTTCCTAAAGGTGTCACCTATTATGGGGATGATGGGATTTGTCAAGAAAGGAACAATTAGACCTAGATATGTAGGTTCTTTACAGGATCATAAAAATGGTTGGCAATGTGGCTTATGAGTTAGAGTTCTCAGCAGAACTAACAACTGTCCATCCAATATTTCACATATCCTTGTTAAAGAAGAATGTAGGTGATCAAGCATGAATAGTACCGTTAGAATGTCACATACAGGGAGAACCCCCTCGACATAACGGGTATCGTCGTTCTCTTTGAGGATTAAGATTATTCTCTTAGCTTACATCATTACATTCATAGGTTAAAATGCAGAAAATTTAAAAACTTTTCTTCTGTCTATCATGAAGTTTACATGGATCTCTCGTACACACATAATATATATTCATATCGAGTATACATAGACCCTTCGTATATGAAGATTACTTAGTCTGCTACTTTTATTGCACATATATATATAAGATATAACTTAGTCTTAAAATTGGATGTCACATATCTTAACCATCTAAACAGAATAATAACAATTGGGAATAGCCCATACATAAATACCATAAAAGCCACATATAGGATATACAATATTTAGTACACAAATTAAAGGAAATGAACATATTGTGTTTAAGACTAATCAATATGATAAGCTAGAAAATGACATTGTCCTCGAAATAGTGAGGATTTACCCAACTTGGAGAGTGAGAATCCAAATCTTCCTTCGAATTTCCTCACAAGCCTTGAACGACCAAAACCTAAAATGTTGGGGGGAAAGGGAGAAAATCGGGTTAGTAGATCATTTGTACTAAGTATGAGATCACATGCAAACAAAACATTAAATCATGCTAAAAGGGACATTTCATTAAACTATACAATTTACTTTGAAAAGCCTTATGCACATTCAAGAAGACCATACAAATCAATGAGACATATTAATAAGTTAAGATCATGTACATCACAAGACCAACAATAACTAAATCTGTCAGATACACATGCATGTCGACGCAATTGAGCACATATTAAGACAACTCTCCCATAAAAGCATATAATATAAACAGGCATGGATTCAGAGTTCCTAACATCATAACCAGAAATACCGAGAATATCAAGAACCCTAATTAAGTCACCAAAGTGTAATGACTAATCAAAGCCCCATAACCATACTCAATCAAGTAAATCCAACAAAAACCATAATCCATGTCCAACTTTACATAGCATATCATTAAGACTACATATCGTCATACTTTATCAATGTAGACTAGGTACATTTTCATAAATGAAACCAATAATCACATAACATCACATAAATATCATGCACAATTATAAGCATTAAAATATATAATAATATCCTCCTAAGGCTCCACTTAAGCTAATATTGGCAATGTTTTGAGTACGAATCTCTCATACCCCAACCCAGATAATATACCCCCTTAATGTCACCTAAGTTATAGTTCATTTCTTAGTTCATTTTAAACTGATGGGAACTCTTTGCCTATGGTACAGAAGATCACAGTGAGCTAATGTGGAATCGGTCTTATGGAAACCTACAGCTTAAGGCATGTAGGACTACTTGCCAAGTTAGTCCGCAAAAAACAAATAGTATCTAGTGGGATTCATCACACTAGTATTCTATGGAGGCAACAATAGCTTCAAGACAGTAGAAACATATAGTTTGAGACCCTCTTAGCTATGCATTTTTCTCAAATCTATCACTTATCAGTACAATTGTGATCCTAACCTTCCCTCTTTTTTAATGGAAACTTGCCTCACGCTCTAGTTTACCGGCCCTATGCTAGAGTCCCTTTGAATTTCTTTACTGCCTTGTATTACTCAGTATAATAATGTAGATAATAGTTCTATCCACTTGTATAATCTCATTAATTTAGTCATATCTCAATAACGAATTTTTCAAACTATATGATCCTTGTCATTACAAGTCATACAAGTGTGGAGGTTAAGGCACATTTAATATAGTCACAAAACATTATAAGCACAGTGGTGTACGTTATTAACCCATGTCTATAACACTTTAAATTCTTATCCACCACTCACAATCCGTTTCCGACATTTCAATCAAATGTCAAACATCATACACCCTATCAATCATATATGAAGGTACACAGTCACAATATAATCATAAATTTAGTCAAGAATAGAGATCACAAGACTTACTCCATCTCCTTACCATGCCAGTCATAAACGTCATATCAGATCATCACGACCCTCCAATTCAACCCAACAATGGTATAATAGCTATCATAATATAAACAACATCATAAAGGTGCAATTGACTCATTATGCAACAATTCATCACTTTTATACCCTAGAAATTAGAGACATATAGATCAAATTTCATAATCTACTTCATACCTAGGTCAATTACTCAATAACTAGTTACAATATAATCACCATATACTTATAAATTATATAATAAAAACGGGGTTGGGAGATGGAAAACACAAGTGAGGAGGGGGGTGGGGCACACATAGGGGGGGTGGCACAGGAGGGGGGGGGGGGGGAGGGGGACAAGGGGGGGACAAGGGGGGGGGGGGGGGGGGGGAGAGGGGCGAGGGTAATGGTAAGGGGGAAAGGAACCTAAAATTTACTCACATAACAACCTGGTTTAAGTAAAGGTCATCTTCCACAAACTAGGTCATGCATCAAGAAATGAGAATAATTAACCATAATACACTTTAATATACTCACTTATAAATAGAAATCATGAAACAAAAAATTCCACAAATACATTATCGTATTCGAAGTAAACCCACTTGAATTTAATATTTTTGTAATCAATTTGGAGGAGCCCTTTGGCGAAAGAGATCTCAAAGGTAAAAGGATAATTAACTAACTTAATTATACCTCCCTTGGCCCCTGAATAATTAACTAACAACCTAATTAATTAATTGACTTACCTTTAAACATTCAGGGAAATGCAATCTTGACAGAAAACACCCCGACCCATGCCCTGTTTGTCAATCGATGGATAAGGGACCAACCGTCTTGTTGTTCCATCGTTTTGGTTAGGGAGTGTCACAAAATTGCTTCCCACGAATTATGCTAAGTTTCAATCTGCGGTGGCCAACGAAGACCCATTTATTAGACCACGCCTCATCGATGGCCTTCGTTGGTGACACTGTCCCTTTACAATGTTTAGCCACTTTTGGAAGGGTCCTCCTCAAGGTCCCTTGGTTGATCCTTGGGGAGTCTTACCCAGAAGTTTTGACTATAAAATAACTCTAAGACGTTGTAGACACCCTTCCACAAAAATTCATCATTTTTTGACTCCTAAAATTTAGACAAATAGGCTAAGGCATACTAGTAGCTCATTGAACTAGTTTCCGGACGTCATGGAGATTCCTTGACGTTTGATTCTAAAACATTCTAAATGACACTAATTCATTATAATTGACTTTAAATAGTGTTACAACTCTTAGACCCTCATGTTAAGATCTAAATTAGGCTTTATACTTATAGAGTATTACATAGAAAGTATGCTTGTGAAGGATAGTCTCCCTTATTATGAGGTTCCAGTTGAAATTATTGAGCATCGATTTTGAAGGTTGAGAAATAAAGAAGTGCTTCAGTGAAGGTTTTGGGTGATGATTCAATTTGTTGAGGGAGCTACCAGTAAGAACTACAAACCATGAAAACCAAGTATCATCATCGTTTTTCTTCTGAATCTACTTCAACTTCAGGAATAGTATCTCTGTTTATCGTGCATAAATTCAGTCCCAATATTATGTTCCTTTAGTTGTTCTTGGATTTCAGTTGAGGTTTGTGGCTTCCCTTTTCATATTTTTTTTAAATAAGCATATTGAGGTATATAGTAAGAAGGAACATGCAATTAAGAGGTTACCTAGACCCCTACCCCATTAGAATATTAGACGTTTATTATGTTTATCTAGTTATTATAGGAGGTTTGATGAAGGGTTATCTTTAGTTTCTTCTCATTTAATGGCTTTGGCTCGAAACTAATATGATATGGTCCAAATATTTTGAGTAGAGCTTTAAGGAATTTAAGGATATACTTACATTTACTTCAGTGTTGACTTTACGAGAAGGGATTGTAGGTTTTGTTGTTTAATATGACGCCTCAAGAATTAGATTAGGATTTTTTTTTATGAAAAATAGGAATGTCTTAAGATTCATGAGAAGGATTATTCTACCCAATGACCTTGAAATAACAATGTTTGTTGTTGCCTTAAATATTTGGAGACACAATTTGTGTGGTTTCAATATCAATGTTTTCACCAACCACAATAGTTTGTAATGTGAGCTTAATCATATGGATCTAAATCATCACCAAAGAAGGTGACTATATTTATTGAAAGATTATTATATAAGTGTTCTCTTTCACTCTTAAAAAACTAATGTGGCAGCGGATTCTCTTACTCGGTTATTTATCGGAAGTGTCGCTCACATTGAATAAAAGAAAGAGGAATTGGTTCTGGATTTTCATAGATTGGCCAAGATGGGTGTTGAATTAGTGTACTCTACCAAGGATGTTGTTATGATCCAAAATGCTTTAAAATCTCCTTTTGTGGCAAATGTGAAATCCAAGCAACATATTCATAAAAATTAGGTTTAATTAAAGGAACTGATACTTAAGAAATATATCAAGGCTTTCAATTAGGGGGGAATGGTGTACTTACATACAAAATTACTTTCTGTGTTCTCAATGTTTATGAATTCAGGGAACAAATCATGTCATAAACCCATATTTCGTGGTATTCCATTCACCTAGAAGCCACAAAGATGTATCGTAATTTGTGAGGGGTGTATTGGTGAATGGGATGAAGATGGACTTTGCGGATTTGTGGCTAAATTTCCTAAATGTCAACAAGTGAAAGTTAAGCATCATAAATCAAGAGGTTTATCCCAAAACATTAGCATTTCTACTTGGAAGTGGACGAATTTTAATATGCACTTAAATAATGGTTTTACTTGGACGGGACGAAAACATGACTCGATTTGGGTCATAGTATATTGAATGACGAAATTGGCTCATTTTATTCCCTTCAAGGTTGCCTATTCGGCATAGTATTATGCAATGTGTACAATAGAGAAACGGTAAAGTTACGTGGTGTGACCTTGTCCATTTATTTCCTATTATAGTACCCAATTGACTTTTTAGTTTGGGAGATCTTTTAAAAAGGGTCTTGGCACTTGTCTTAAGCTTGGCTTGAGCTTTTATCTAGAAAACAATGGAAAAGAGGAGCGTACTATTCAAACATTGGAAAAATATATGAGAAGCTCTATTGATGGTTTTCAAGGTATTGGGAATAACTATTTGCCATGGATTTGATGTTGCTTATAACAACGTTTCGCTTACGTGATTGGTATGGCTCCTTTTGAGAACCTATATGATAGAAGGTGTAGATATATTATAGGTGTGTGAAGTTTCCCTAAAAGGACTCGAGTCTATAGAAAAGGCTATGGAAAATATTTGACTTATTAGAGAAATGTTTAAAATGTCTCAAATTCGGACAAAGTTGAATGTCGATGTAAGAAAAAGAGATCTTGAGTGTTATGTTCATGATTGGGTTTACCTTATCACCCATGAGGGGTGTAATGAATTTTTTAAGAAATAGAAGCTTAGTCCCTTATATTTAGGCCGATAGAAGATTTTGAGGCATGTTGTTAAGGTTTCTTATGAACCTGAATTTCCTAATTAATTGGCATCGATGCATCCGTTTTTTCATGTCTCGATGTTCAAGATATGTGTTGGTCATTCGACATCCATAGTAACCATAGGAAGTTTGGGATTTAAAGAGAATCATTCGTGTGAGGAAGCTCCTGTTGAGATTTTAGAACAGAAAGAAAAGTAGTTGATAAATAAAGAAGGTTCTTCTCTGAAAGTGTTGTGGAGGAATCAGTTTTTTGATGGGTCTACTTGGGAGGCCGAGGCAAATATGATTTCCCAATATCCTCATATATTTAGTTCTACCCCTACTCTAGCTTGATGTAAATATTTCCTCATATCTTACTCATTATTTTGGGTATGGCTTACTCATTGTTTTGGGTATGTGTCATAGGTATCCCATGATTTTCTCATTTACGCATATTTATGAAAAAAATTGAGTTTTGAGAAAATGAGTTTGTTCAATTATTTCTAAATATTTATGTACATTTGAGTATGAGTTGAATATAGACTTCATGATGTGATGTTCTCAACATATTTTAGCCTGGAGTTGATATTGCCTACTCGAATATGTGCATTGCATGCATGATGAACTGTTAGATTTAGTTCGCACCCCTCTAATAATATCTTGAATCTTATCAGAGTACGAATGATCCCAAGGGGTATATAATGTAATACTTTGGATTTAAGAAAAGGAAAAATTTCATTTTTTAAAAATATTTGGATCCATCGGACGAAGGCCAACCACGACCCGTGAACTGCACCATAGATTGTAGGTTTCGTTCAGCGATTGGATGACCAATGTGGCATAGAAATTAAAGAATAATGGAGAAGACCAATGGACCATCATATTTTCCATGGTTCGTGAATGAGGTAAGTTGGTAACGACACCAAAGTCCACCTCTAACATTAGACGACATAGAAACAGGACGGACCCTCGGTTAAACCACGGTGCGCTGGTTCGGCTGTTGTTTGGGGTCAAAAATTATTTCCCTAGGGTCAATCATATATTTTCCTTATTATTCTAGTCTAATACTATATAAGTGTTTTAACTCTATAATTTCCAATGAAAATCTCTCTCAAATTTAAGAAAGAAGAACACGTCTTCCTTAAAAATTAATATCTCTCTCTGTCTAGAAACTTGAAGAGGGTCCAAAGCTAAGGGTTTCCAAGGGCATTCTCCAATTCATCCAATTGAATAACATTTTTGTAAGTGAATAAGATATTTTTCATTCATGGAAATCCCAAATTCTTATAATTTTAAAGATTGGATTCCCAAAATGAGTTAGGTTTTATTACATGTCATGGGTTCTCTTAATTGTTTATTTAATTTATTTCTTTTTTATATTTGAAACATGAATTGATATATTTATATGATGAGAAAAGACATAAAATCAACACTTATGTTTTCCTGAACTTTCAAAAAGACACCTTAACTTTGTGACTGTTCTATTACCCCAATAAATAATTTTGAATAGATAAAATTATATCATTTTTCGTCACTTTACATAGGCGATTGGTGTGCACTCTCCAAGAGCTGAGCAACCTATATAGTCACTAGATTTTTATTTTTAATAAGAGTACTTTAATTAGAATAATTTTCTTCTTTTTTCTGTGTTATTTTACTCATTTTTTTACTTTTTCTTTTTTGTTTATCTCGTTCTTCTTTTTTCTTAAAAACCCATTAGCAATCTCCATCCATTAAAGTTTCTTACTTTCAATATCATCATTTTTATCACAACTTAACCTTCTTTTTTTATTACTATTAATTTTACTCTCTTTACTTTTAAAATGTCATTTAAATATTTTCTTAAATTTTGAACAATTTGATAAGCCCATTTGATTTCAAGATTATTAGGAAGTATCATATAGCTTTTTTAATTCAATTTTAATTAAGTTCTTTCAATTTTTTGGGAATTCTTGATTCTTCTAAAATTAATCAGGGCGCAAGGGAATTACCACTAAAGCAAAGCCACTGTGGGGCGAGTGCACGTACCCTAGGAGACCGGCGGGACAAGTGGAGTACGAAATACAGTGACATTTTGTCGAGAAAGGGGTCGTGGAAAAGTGCTAAAAACATGAATGCTTTAAGAAATTAATAAGACCAGAAGGAACAAACGAAGAGAGCTGGGCTGGAAGAAAAACACCACCTGGGGGGGGGGGGCGGTAGGGGGCCGGGCCAGGGGAACAGGGGGGGAATGGTAGGAAGGTGAAATAAAAAGCTGCGTTACAAAAAATACCGATGGACTGAAGGAGAGTGGAAAGAATCCGTGGAAGTGGGTGGAGAGGAAGGGAAGTGAAATAAATCAAAATTAGAAGGCCATAGAGCGAAAAAATAAAGAGTAATAAAACGTAAGGAAAACATAAGCTAAAAAATACCTTTTTAATGTTAAATTAAACCTTTTGGCATAGATGAGTGGTGGTGACACACTTGTTCCGAAAACTGGGGTGAGGAACGATCACACATTAGACCCCAGACGAGACCCCAGCGGCATTGACCTCTCAAAGGTCACACCCACTAATACGTCATCTTACTTCATCAGGGGATTGAAAAGCGGAAAATTTAAACTTTTTAGGTTCCTATGTCATGGGCAACACATTTTTCCACTTAAAATCGTAGGCGTTCACAAATCGACAATCTATGATAGATTAATAAACAATTAAAGAAAACAGTTCATAATCGCTTAAACTATTCTCGTTGCCATCAACGGCACCAATACAAAGTCCTGAAATTAAAGTTTGAAAGAAACACTAGTGGAACATGCTCCACTAATAAAATTCTACATCTAATATAGTAATAACGGAATATTGGTGGAACCATCTCTAACGCATGAGGGCCTACCAAGCCTAACTGAAGCTCCTATCTTGATCTTGCAAAACTTCAACGGGGTCGAAGATGGCGTAGCTCTTGTTTTGGTGGAAATCTTTGTGGCGATTTCTGTGCTCTCTTGCTGTGCCTGCACCGTACAAATATAGAGTTGTGTTGGCATTCAGTACATACTTGTACTAAGTATGGGTATAGCAAGCACATACCCACGACCTGCATGAGTGAAAATAGCTCTTTCCTACAATCATGATTTTGGAAAGTCAATAAGTGGTCTTGTTGCCAAATTTTTATTAGGACAGTCAGTGACTTGTAAAATTTTGGATTGAGGAGCAAGTCATGCCTGAGAGTAATATGCTACTAATACGTATATAGCACACACAACTAAGTTCTTTACACATACACATATAATAATTGCATTAGACACATAGCATATTGCATATAGCCCTTTATCTCTTTCATATCATTCATTCATATGCTATGAGACTTTGGGATCATGAAATTGACATGAAAACTTCCCGAAAATGAGAGCTCAACATATGAGACCACAACTAGGGAGACTTCTTTAGAAAACACAGAGTCTACTTCATTAATTCATACGTATTTAAATTCATACATTCATAAGCTCCGTGTAGACCCCAGTTATGACCTAAGATGTATTTTAGAGGACTTTCATTCATTCACATGTCACCGGGTCCTATGGCAATGAATCAAAATGACCTAGTGTCTTACTTAAGTCTAGGTCACCTCTTGATTATCCTTCCTAACCACCTTTGTATCATTCATTTCTTTAGTGCTTATTTGGGTTGTGCTCGTTCATTCTTTGGAAACTTTGACTTTAACCGACATAGACATGTGAGAATCATGAAATCTAGTTTCTCCCCACAGCTGAAAAGAGTGGAAATACCTGTCAAAAGACCCATAACATGCCGTGTACTGGTAATTGAACCCTGCCAGTCCCTATATTGGGAGTATAGGTTCGAAGACTCGGAATATAATGAGACCATACCCGGCAGTGTTGGATAGTCTCATCTCATGACAAGTTACTGTGAACCCCCTCCGCCCTTCACTGAAAAAGGCATCACCCACCAGCTCATCGCTAGTCTTCGGCGCTCAATATAATTTCAATTACATTACAACTCATACGCATGGAAGATGGCTTCTATATTAGGAACATAGTAGCTCAATAGATTATTTCTCATCTCATCATTAAGTATTAAGTGTGTTAATCTCAATCTGTCATTGAGTGTTGCTAGATACGGTCCTCTCCATTAACTTACACTCTCATAGGTGAGTACTTTGGTAAACACTTACATAGGTCTCAGTTGAGATTTCTTCTCATCTTTATAATTAGCCTCATATAATGTTGTCCCCAATCATTGTATGAGCTCATTTTCTCTACATAATTCTCACCCCTTTTATTGTGAATGTTCATATTCATAATATACCAATGCACAATTGGCCGTTCGGTGTGTTTTCATCAAACTCTTACTTAACTCCTTCTAGGGTTTCTTCATTTCATTGTTTATATTATCATATCATTACATATATCTTAGGTTCACTTACTTCTAACGTATTCTACACTTATGGTTCTATACATATAAGTCAAGAGGATTCAATCATAATTTGTTTAAGTGATTCATATCTTCCTAAAATTATGTGGTACAAGACTTATGCATTTTGTATGTATGTCAAGATCTTGATTCCGGTCTATGTAGGCATTATTCTTGAACATTTAATTTAGGTATGACTTATGTATCAATACGGAATTTGGGAAAGGGAACACGGTTTCGAATCCCTTGGACAACACTTACGTGTTTCATTTATTTTATTTTGGTCCACACAGCTTGCGAACCCAAGGTCAAGCCGCAAAGCCTCAATTTTCTTTTAATTTCTTTTCTTTTTCTTCCTTTAAATTTTCTCTTTCGTTGTCCCCATGGTTTTGTCTTCTCGCCCCCGCACCTCCCCATTTTTATTTCCCCCTTTTTTCCTGCCTTTTTCGCGTTGCCCCTTCTTGTTTGTGCTCGCCCTTCGCCCCCCACCCTGGCCCTTTCTCTTTTCTTTTCCTTCTCTTTTCTGCCTCGCTGTTTTTTTTTTTCATTCCCGCCTCCCACTGTCGTAAGTTTCTTATTCACTTTTTCCTTTCCGCTTTCCCATCTACTTTTTTTTTCCCTCCCCCTTTCTCCTCTTTTCTCGTTTCCTCCTTTCTTTTCCCTCCCTTCTCCCGGTTTTTTGCTTTCTTTCCTTCCCCTGCCTTGTTTCCGCCTTCTTTCTTTTTCTTTCCAACTTTTAACGTGGTGAGGTCCAACATGTTCAACCCTCAGTTAACCGTCACGTCTTTTTGATTCACTTTCATGAAATTTTACAAAGAGAACAACTTAAATTGGGCTTAAATTAAGCAACAAGTGTCTGAAATTGGGTACATTTTCAGCTTCTGATTTCCCTTTAATACAGTTAGTTCTTATGGGAATTTTATAAGTGCAATTTGAACGTTAAGGTGCATTTTGTCATGGATTCGTCAGCCAAGAGATTATCACTCAATCAATCCACATTTCATCTCATATAATATCACAACGATTTTACTAAAACATGTGTACTGAAATACAAAGAACTAACATGCCATTTCAATTCATAACCGTGACCAATAGCCAACTGCAAACAATACCCAAACGCACCGTATTTCCGTTTTGGGAAACTCACATAAGGTCACTAATGAACATACATATAAACACATAAGCATCACGAAAAAATGTTTTAATCCCTAGTTTTTTACCAGTAAACCATAACCAACCTATGATCAATGGGAGCTAAAACCTTACAGGGACATGCAACGGGGAACTCATAGTTTCGGATGTAATAACTTAACCTTAATGGGTCTCTTCAGAACGCCAGAGAGAAAGAACGCATACTTTTATGACGTTCAAACGTTGAAGTTTTCTGCCCATACCTGCTCCAGTCACTCCACTTCCAAATTCAAGCTTCACACCAAACTTGTGATTGCAATCTCCTCCTTTTCTAACTTTTTTGATTTTTTTTTTTTTGAAATTTTCGTTGTGAGTTATTCAACGTGTGAATAACTTTTGGTGATATCTTAAATGTTCCCTATACGTTTATTGTAAGACCAGTATGTGATGAGTTTGGTTTGATCGTGAAAGTGAGAGTTGAAGAGTTATCTAGGGTTAGGAATCTACTCTAGGCCTTAGTCAAATAGGGTTTAGTTAAATATTAAAAAATATATTTTCCCATTTTATTTAAAAATAAGCCAATAAACATAAATATTTCATAAAAATACATTTTTTACCACTTAAAAAAACATTTAAAATCATGGCTTCCACCCTGTTATTCGACCTGACTGGAACAGACATCACTAGCCAATTTTGTGTGCCCTCTCTCCCCAAAATGACCCTCCCCTTATTAATTAATCAAATTAATAGTATATTATAGGGTAATTAAGATCCTACCCTTCGCCTGGATAAAGAACCTTTTACCCCTAGAGCCTCAATCTTAGATATTCCCCTTTTTAATAGTCTAGTAAACCATCTGAGTAAATCTTCATCTTCGGGACCCTACATGTGCTGGACCTCAACATCTCCAGGCTTTACAAGCTCCCCAAGTTTAGTTGTCTTGGCTCGTAACGTTTCCAAGAGGTAGGGGTTCAGAGTCTTATTCTACGACAATCTACAAGCATCATCCGTGTGAACCCTATTTAATTGTAGGGCATTCACCCCTAAACAAGACCTTAGTCATTATTTAGCACAACCATTTTTAGGGTTGTTATTGTTTATCAAAAAATTGTATAATAATATATGTTCAAAATTCTTTAATGGGTTAAAAAGACACATGAAAAGTTAAAGTGTCTTTTTGAGAATCCAAGACAACATCAATGGTGACTTTATGTCTTTTCTCTTATATTATTTAATGATGATTTCCCGTGAAGTCATGTGATCCCCATGTTTTCCAAGTTATGATCATATGATGAGGGTTTAGGATTATGAAAGAGAAGTTTATAAAAATCAATCATGTTCCAATAAAATTTGTTTATATGGTTTATAGATGCTTTGAGAGTGAAGTTTTAATGATGATATTGTTGTTGTGTTGTTGAAACAGTTTCTCATATACACAGGAAAGCATGTTTATGAAAGGTTTTCTAGCATAGTAAAGCTTCTAAGGTTTAAAGGTATTTAAACCTAAATGAATCAAAGATAAGAAGACAGACTACTGAATCCTAGCTTTATTTTCAATGAATGATATTCCCTTCCAATGGTAATAATAAAGAAAAAATGAACTATTTTGTTAGGATTTAGATTACACGAGAGATATTAAGATGGAAGATCTCGTGTGAGTAGAGCCCGAGTTTCTAGAAGAGAGCACCTTATTCTCTTACCTATGTACCCACATAGGATGACTTTCTAGATAGACATTAGCTAGGGGATACACCTTAGCTAGAAGTGCATGGTCCTTATTTTGTAAAGTAGGACCCTTTTTGGTGTGGAAAAAATGAGGGCTAAATTTATAGATCACATGTCCTTATGTAATTTAATTCTAATTCCCACAATAATAATGAACGAAGGTTACTTGAAGAAGTATCTCACACGAATTTGAAGGTTTTAAAGATGTTACCTTGTATTGACCATGTTTTATGACTTGCATGTTTTAAACATTTTTCTACCATGTTTTAGCTTAGCATTTCTTGTTTGATGGAATGTCCTAGGCTGTTAGATGTTTTTAAATGTTAAATGCACTGCTAGCGACTTTTTACTACACAAAATCTTTCCTCTACATTTCTTCTGCAAGTTAGGCTGTTAGTCTTGTTCGCATTTTGTTGCTAAAAGTTGATTAGTAAGATTTCGAGCTTTGGTGGTTCCTCATGCTTCGAGGAAAATTTTCGTTGTCTGCAGTTTTGTTTGTTACTTTAAGTTATGGACATTATGTATGAGATACACCCAATTTCATTCTTATGTACTAGATGGCTTACGCGATAACGTTTAGACTTGCCGCTTTACATTATGAAAATGATTTGGACTTCATATGTTGTTCTTTATCTTTTTTGTACTATTCTTATGTTATGAATGCTGAGTGACTTATACGAGGCCTCTCGGAGTCCTATACTCCATGTTACGTCTAGGGGGTAACTTAGGTAGTGAAACTTGCTTAGATGAATAGGCTCACCAAGATACAAAAATTTGTATTAATGGAGGTAAATTTTGAATTCATCGCATGGATAGTTTTTCCTTCCTTTATACTATAATTCTCATATTTAGTTGTTAGGATTCCCACCTTATACTCCTTGCCTTGCATTCCAACATTTCTTTGGTTTTCTTGCATGTAGAAATCATGTTGTATTAATCTGACCAAATGCCATAAACCAACAATTTCCATGTTTTGTAATTCCTCTCAATTTTCTTCTTGTCTACTTCGTTGTGCTGTCTACTAGTCTTCGGAACAACCTTATATTGATATTCTTCTATCACGACCCTTGTAGGAACGTAAGTACAGTTATTAACCACATTGGAAAACTCATTGTCTTGTTCCATAATGTACTCATGCATTCTGGTCTTCCAACTTCCGTAATACTGACCATTAAAGCAAGGATGACTTCTAGTATATTTACCTTCTAGACTTGTTGGTGCCTGTTTCATCCAATGATCCTTTTTTTTTATCATTCATCAACCTCGAAGTCGCAATAATACGCAATTGTTGTAATGTAATCGCTCTAGTGTGCTATAGTACCGGGCAAAATCTATAATAAAAAAGAAGTAAAAATTAATCAATTAATATATGAGAATAAGGAGTGTTACGTGGAAACCTCCTTTCTTAATGAAGTAAAAGAACGACCTTTCACAGAGGATTTCGAAGTACTTTCACTAATCACAACAAAAAGTGAATACATAGTCCAAATACATGAAAGAGTTAATGCATACTCTCGTTTGGTCATGAGATATGGCATCATGATATGGAATTATGAGATAAAATTTAAGTTTTGTTTGGACATGCGATATGAAATTTTTTGTATTGTATATTTTCTCATAAACACAATAATCTCATAAGTTGTAAAACTATTAATATAGTCCCAATTGTTTATTCAATATTATTAAATAAACAAAAAGTTATAAGATCGTACAATAAATTATTATATGTTCTCCGCCTAAGTAATTATTTCATCTAACTCTAATATAATTTAAAAAATTGAACATAAATTGTAGTGTACTAGTCTTTAATATAATATTTCCATATAGTACGGACAACTTCCTCATGTTGAACTTGCATTTCTCGATTATGTGACCAAGAAAAAGAACCACCATTGTTACTTTGAGCTATGTTGTTGCAATACATCCCCGAAATATATCGTCATGCTCATAAACTCAAATAAAAATAAATTGCACCATCTTTAACAATTGGGTTTGGTGTGAGTTAAAGTGCTATATGTTTGTGAGAAAATAATTTTCTGTCGGTGCGACTATTAAATTTTAAAATTCATGATGTTGCGACAATTTTTTTTTATATGATATAACTGGTTAGTAGATATAAATGTGGTGATGTTTTAACTAATAAAAACTTGTGAATCAATTTTTGTATTAAAATACCACAAATCATGATATGGTATTGTCATATGATTCCATATCATGATTTTTGAAGAATTGATATGGAATCAAATCTCCTGATACGGAATTGTGGAATGGAATCAGCTTAAAATTTGCATGTCCAAACGTTGATTCCATCTCACGATACCATATCATTATATGGTTTCGCATGACCAAACGCCTACTAAGTAATACCTCTCTTACTTATTGAGTCGAAAGAATGCATCCTTTCCCGATGATATTAACTACAACTAATTAATATAGACTTCAATACCTAAGACACAATGTTAACTCTAACGATGTTGTAAATATGAAAGGAATTGCACCACAATATAGGCCTCAAAAACAACGACACTTCAAGATTGCTCTTCTTTAGTGTATCATTTCCCTTGCCATATGTTGCTCTTGATGCGTGAGTTTCCTTAAAGATCTGTCGTTCGTTTTTGAGATGAATATCTATATCTTTGTTTTTCTTGTTATATACACAATCACCCAACACATTGAATTGCACACTGAAAAAACCACCTCATCAATTCCTATTGGCGAAGTATGATGACCTTTTCACCAACTACATGACAAGACAAGCTTTATAGTAGTATAACATTTTGTACGTAGACGAGAGAGTTTTGTTAGGGATCGCTTCCCTGGGTTTGGGATGATAATCAAAATACCTAAAATACAACAAAATATAAATCTCTTTATTCAGTAAAACAAGGTTAACCCATAAACACAATAGGGAGAAAAAAGTTAATTTATATATAAAAAAAAAAGTGACTCTAATTGATACTCATAACCATTAGTAAATAAACTTAATGTCAAATTTTATAGAGATGGTTAGAGTTATCTGTTTAATATTGTTAATAATTAAATTTGTTTTGATATAATAATATCAAATTAGGGACACTAGAATTAAGCAACTGTTTGAATGACTGACACAACTAGTGTATTATAGTAGGTACGTATTGACTTACCTAGTGTATTATAGTAGGTGTCATTACAACTCGATGAATTAAGCTATGAAAAATAAATTACATAATCTCAAGATTAATCTGCACTCGACTTATTTTTAGTGTAGGTATCGATTATAGCTATAATTTAAAAATTTTTTCAGTATATAATCATTTATTATGAATATATTCTAAACGAGATTGAGTTGGGATAAAATACGCATTAGCCATTCAAAATTCCAATTATTAAAATGAATTATATTTGATTTCCGCATTAGAAAACATGTAGTAAATGCTTAAAATTAAGATGTAAATGTAAAACAAACATTCGCATGAGGATTTGGTACAGTTACTTTACTGGTATAAAATCGTTGCAAAACACATTAGCAATGCATATCATTAAATATAGTATCTTGGAATAAGTTTGTGTACAATTAACAAACATAAGAAGGCTACACTTAAAGATTAAATGATTGGTGCACTTCATTATATAAATGAAAGAACGAAATATAATCCTCCAGATCCCTTTCAATTCATTTTTTCAAATAAAGATGTGAAAATATTCACTTATTTACAAAATCAAATAAAGACTTAACAAGAATTTTTACTAAAACTACTAACATATTAAACCTGATTAAAGTAAAGTTGCAAGCTTATGTGGAATTAACATGTAGGTTGTTATCAAAAGAAAGTCATGGAGGTGGTGAATGTCTTTGATCTTACTGGGATGCAAGTTTGAAATGATGTTCACAAAAATCCTTATAATACATTCATCATTCCCATGATATCCTTTGACTAACAACTACAACTTCATGAAGATCATTCACATACCAAATGAAAGGATTGTGGCGACTCACAGAAATACAGGGTTTTGAGGATAAAGAAAGAAAAATTGAGATTTAATAGAGTATAATAGACCTTTAAATTTTTTAAAGAGTTTAATATTAACCTCTAAAAATTATATTATTTATAAATAGTCCTTTACTCTTGACTAAATACAAATTTATCCTCTTAATGTAAGCATTGAATGTCAATTTGATATCTGAACCAGTGTAATGAGTATATTGATATTTTTACATCATAGGTATGTCTTTTATAAATATCTCATGGTGATATGACAAATTATGTGTCTTATGTGTAAATAGGTTAATGTTATAAGAGAACAACAAAATAAAAATATAATTGACACAACTAACATAAAAAACTACAAATTATTAAAATATCTTAGAAACTTTATGTAGGTTAAATACACACGTGTGTGGAGGGGGAGGGTTGTAGGGTTTTATATATATTTATTTAGAAATAGTTTTGTTTCGAAACTAAGTATTAGAATAAGAAAGTCAGAAGAAGCAGAACAGTTTTCTTATCATAGTAGGATTCGTAGAATCTTTCCAACAAATCTTATTTACAATGAATGAAACTCTTATTTATGGAAAACCTTACTTGGTCGGGAGTATGATTCCTAACCTATCCTATAAGGACTTTCCCCTAATTATACATTAACTATATGCATTTGTATTATAGCCCTCCCCCTTGAATGTTCGGTAGAGTATGTTAACACCTGTTTATTAGTTGTTTTTGAGCAGCAGATTTTATTTCTGGCAAACTACGGGCTGATTCGAGACGGATCCCAGACGGACCGTCATGGGCACGACGGACCGTCAGGGAGTCTCGTTTCAAAACACTTAATTAGAAATTTGGCTACTGAGAGCCGACTCTCTGAACGTCACGACGGGGTGGCAGCAGGACGGCCGTCCTCCATCATGCTGACGGGCCCTTCACAGACTCTTTAATGAATTGGAGTCTCTACCTTGTGACGGAAGAGCAGCAAGGATGGCACCGTCGGCAAGGCACGACTGGCCCGTCACAAGCAGGCTGCGTAACCCTTACTGGGTTTCGGATTCTGTTAATATTTTAGGGGCGTTTTTGGACTATTCCTGCTTATAATTAAAGTTAGGGTTGAAAAGATGTTAATAATTAATTACTACTTGGGGGTTAAAGGATACAACCTTTCTTTTTTGGAAATAATTCGTGTGGGGTCTTTTACATCTTTATACTAAAGTATATATTATTGAGTGTAAAGAAAAGGGTTTTGGATAATAAAATAAAAAGCACAGAGAGAGAAGGGAGAAACTAACGAGAGAAAAGAGAAGAACCAGAGAAAGCAAAGACTTTGAGGAATAGCTTTCTGATCACAATTCTTCGGTGGAGGTATTATCGTTTATGCTATTTCATAGTAAAACTCTTTAATACAAAAAATGATATGAATTGGGTATATTGTAAACCTTCAAAATTTTACATGTTGTGTTTGCCATGCTATGTTTAATATTGTGAATAAATAAACATGACGCGGCTATTGAATTCTAATCGTGAAAAACTCTTTTTAATGATTATCCTTGTATAAAAGAAATGCTGAATGACTTAAAGAATGAGGATTAGGATCGGGTGTCCGTTCCGGCACCAGGATAGTACATTGGATCGGAGTGTCACGTTTCGACACCAGGATAGTATAATAGATCGGGTGTCACTTTCCCGCAATAGGATAGTAATGTGATGCGGAGTTGTCATGGAGACCTGATAGTAAATATGGATCAGAGGTACGTTTCGCATCCAGGATAGTTATGGATTGGGTTTCCTTTCCGGCACCAAGCATGTATAATGAATCGGAAGTGTCACGTTCCGACACAAGGCTAGTACTATGGATTCGGGTGGTCAATGTTTCGACCCAGATAGTAATAGGGATCGGATTGTCACGTACCGACATAGAATGGATAAAATAATGAATCTTGAATATGTTTTAATATACTCAATCCAAAGAACATGTTTCCCAAATTGCGTATGTATTGAGGCTTGAGTCCATCCTGGGTGTAACTTGACGTAACTTTATAATGATTACAATAACAATCAGTACTTGTTGTTGCTACATGTTGATTATTGCAGTGATTTTATGATATTAACTAGTAATATTGTTTTTCTATTTTTGAGTTTGCCGATGAACCTACCAGTACTCGTGTTTTGGTACTGACCCCTACTTGTATGTTTCTTTGTTTTTGTGGAGTGCAAGGCAAACGTACCCTCGTCTTCACTCGACCCGCCACTCTATCCATTCTTCATCACGTCGGGATCTCCGAGGGTGAGCTAATGCTATCGGCTTGGGCTGGATCATCTTCCTTCATGTCTTGATGCCTTTAAGTTCCGGCATGGACTATGCTTTTTACGTTATTTTAAGCTTCTTAGATTAGTATTTTGAGGATAGATGTTCTGTGGTGATGACTTCCAAGATTTTGGGGATATAAGTATTGAATTTTAGAAGTTATTTAATTGATTTCGTTAATGAGTTTCAAGTCTTCCCATATATTATGGTATTTATGGTTAAAATGTTGGGGTTTTAGATTGGTTGGTTCGCTCACTATTATGATAAGTTTGGGTAACAACTCACGACCCGTTTGGGTCGTGGACAAACTTGGTAATCAGAGCATTAGTTCATTGGTCGCATCACATAAGAACGAGTCTAGTAGAGTCAACAAAAAAAGTTAGGAATGGTAGGGGGACGCCTTTTACTTTTCTTTGAAGTTCTATAGACTTTAGGAAAATTCCCATTCTTTCTTTCTTTTCGTCTATTCTTGGATCCAATGTTGTATCTAGGTTGTACAAAAGTGTATCATACCATCTTCATTCTATTTCACAGCTGGTTAGAACTAGAGCAACAATCTGCGCCAACACCAGCACCGGCAAGACAAATACATCTGAGCCAGCCACTTGGGCTTAGCTCGAAAAGGAGCAGTGGCAGGGGTCCGTGGTAAGGTCGTGTTTGGGACGTCCTCTAGAGGACGAGGTGACAGCACGGTCACTCTTGTACTAAGGGCGGTGCCCTCCACCACTGAAGAAGTAGTAAGAGAGGGTGAGGAAGGGGAGTGAGCAAGTTGCAGCACTGAGGAATACCAACCCAGAACCTACCCTAGAGATGAGGAATTACCACCCCAACCTACCCGAGAGATGATTAATCAGGTTCTTGTGCTTATCTTAGCGGGTTTATCTGATCAAGGCCAGACACCTCCATTGTTTTTCCTGCCTAGCAAGCCTCAGGTTCAGGAAGTAGACAGGCCGCTGCAATAGGCTTCCCCGCATGGATGCTTCATTGGAAAAGCACGTTTCCTCGTTTGACTCGGGCCCTATAATGACAACGATCAGCATGAACTTGTCCTGTAAGTCATTGAAATTGAAACCGTCCAGTCTTCAAGGGTGCTGGAAATCTGAGGATGCCTAACGATTTTCCTGGTTGTTGTCATGAGTACTCATAAATACGGCATAGTGGGAACGATTTGGCGTGAGTTGGTAACCTATAGTTCACGGAAATGCAAATGTGGTGCGTCACATGTGATTGTCCAACCCGTACAAGCATCCCACCTATGACTTGGCGATCATTCTCTAGCTTATTTATTGGGACGTATATCCCCACGGACCTTTAGGGATAGGATGAGAGATGATTTCGTTGATCCTAGAGCAAGGCAAGATGCGGTGAATGGCGTATGAGTCTAAATTCCGTGCATTAATCCAGATCATGCACCACAGCTTTCTTCAGTCCACAGATGCGATTCGCCTTTTTGTGAGGGGTTGAGGTCAGATTTGCGGATTTCAGCCTTACCGGCGCGGCTACAATGAAATCCTTTCAAGAGTTGGTAGACTTCGTGATAGGGTAGAGGGAGTGAAGCCAGATGACTTCACCATGGGCATCGACATCTAAAAAGTTCGTAATGGGACGTGAGTTAATTGTTCTTACTCCAGAGGGCAGGGTTCATGAAGGGTTATTCATCCCGCCTATTCGTCTTCACTGCAGACTGTAGTTGGGGGGTCCACCGGAGACCGGGTCAACACTTCCCTCTGAGTTTTTGGAGTTATCCCCCAGACTTCGTCATTCTCACAAAACCTATGCTTGAAACAGAGAGTGTTATTGATTTGGGGATACTGGATAATCACGAGGTATTGTCCAAAACAGAGTTTAAAAAGACAGTGACCTCAAATCGTCAGAGTAGAGAGGGTGGCCGATGGAATGAGGTCGTCTTCGGAAGGGGGGGGCGTGGTGGCCGAGGTACTGGTGGTCACCAAACGGCCAGGGTGACGGGCACTGGCACACACTACTACAACAACACATGGTAGGGCAATGGGCAGACAGGTGATAGGGCCCACTGTTACCTTTCCCTCCCTGGGCGGTCGGAACGGAGACATCAGATTTTTAATCACAGGAACTTTTGTTTGTGATTGCATGGCTTCTGTATTTTTGATCCTGGTCCACCACATTTTCATATGTATCTTCTCATTTGCTACCGTCTTAATTTTCAATTGTGAATTGCTTGACATGCCTGTTTCGTGTTTTTCTACTTACTCTACTCCGGTGGGGAGTCTGTGATATTTGAAAGGTGTATAAGGGCTTGTCTTGTACTTTCGTGGGAGCAATACATCCTGTAGATTTGGTTCTCTTAGCGATGGTTGATTTCGATGTATTCTGGTATGACTTGGTTCTCTCCAATTAATGCAATCTATATTGTAATGCTAAAACTGTAACGTTGGTCCCAGCCTGGGACGATCCCGTTAGTGTGGGAGGTGACTACACTTCCACTTCAGTTCGTATCACATCTCCTTTTCTTCGTGCTAAGAGAATGGTTTAGTAGTAAAGGGTGCTTAGCATTCTTGGCACAGCTCCCTCCGGGATGATCACCCAAGTACCTTCACTTTAGTCGGTTCCGGTAGTCCGTGAGGTTTTCGACGTTTTCCAGCAGACCTTCCTGGTAAAGCCACCGAATAGAGATATGACTTTTGCATTGATCTGGGCCGGGTACTCGCCCCCATTTCCATCCTCCTTATAGACTGGCTCCAGCAAGTTAAGGGAGTTAAAGGCCGCAATTCAAGAGTTGTTAAGTAAAAGGTTTCATTAGACCAAGTGGCATCCCATTATAGGGTTGCCCGATGTATTTGTGAGAAGACGGATGGAGTTTTTTTTGATGTCATAACCTACCCGCATTGAACAAAGTAACTGTTAAGAACAATGTACCCCCGCTTCCCCCATTGATGTTTGTTCGAGTCAGTTACAAGATTGCTTTGCCTTTCTCAAAATGATTTGAGATCTGGTTCTCATCAATTGAAAATCGGGCACGAATGTTTCCCAAACTACTTTTCGTAACCAGGTATGGGCCTTTGAGTTCTTATTAATGTATTTTGGGCTGACGATGCCCTGCTTCTGCTTTCATGAGCTTGATGAACGGGATTTTAAGCCACATCTGGATCTCTTTGTGATCGTATTTTATTGATGAACAATACTGAAACTCCAAGAGTAAGAAGGAACATGAGGAGCATTTGAGAATAACGTGTTTGGAAGTATAAGGAGAAAAGCTTATTGCCAAATTTCTCCAAGTGTGAAGTTTTGGCTAGATTCAGTGTCCTTTTTGGGGGCAACGTGTTTTCTAAGGATGGAGTGATGGTGGATCCTTCTAAGATTTAAACCGTGAGTAAATTGGGTAAACCTACTATGTGTCAGAAATAAGGCAGCTTTGTTTTGTTAGCCAGCTTACTTAATCCCGTCGATTTGTCCAGAGGGATTTTTTTCTTCCATTGCCTCCCAATTATTGACACTTGACTACGCAGAACGTTCCATTTTGTATGGTCGGATGACTGTGAGGACAGCTTTCAGAAACTCAAGACCTGCTGACTACTGCACTTATCCTTACGTGCCAGTAGATGTCAAACTTCCGTTGTTTATTGTGTCATCCTATTTCTGGTTGGGTGCAGTGCTAATGCAAGAGACGAATTTGATTGCTTATGCTTTTGAGGCCAATTAAAGGTACATGAGTAACTATCCACCCATAGTTAAATTGGCTGCAGTCGTGTTTGCTAAAGCACTGAGACACTATCTATATGGGGTTAAGTGTGATGTCTATACGGATCATCGTAGCCCTACAGTATGTCTTTACTTGAAAATTTGAAAATTTTAACAGATGGAGGGGATGGAACTACCTGAGGTTATGATATTGTACCATACATTGTATCACCCAGGAAAAGCTAATGTTGTGGGCAGACGCCTTAAGAGAAAAGTAGGGAGCATGGGTGTTTAGCCACTTATCAGTTTCTAGACGCCCATTGTCTAGAAGGTTTCCTAAACCTGGCTTATTGACCTTATGAGGTTAGAAAGTAACATGAGAAGGGAGGATTTTTGGCCAGTGTGAAGGCGGATTCTTCTTTTCTGACAAGATCAAGGAAAATAGTTGATGATATAAACTAAGCCGAATTCGGGATATGGTGTTACGATAGAGGTTAAGAAGCTAATGGATGAGACAGGTGTTTTGAGAATTAAGGGAAGGGTGTGTGCCCCTGTCGAGATTTGATCCACACTAATTCTTACAGAGGCTCATAGTTTTCCGGATATTCTATCCATCCTGGTGCAACCAAGTGTACGTGACCTACAGCAACAACTTTTGGTGGAGTAGAATAAGCGGCGACAATCCTGATTTTTTTACCGAAATGTCCAAATTGTCATCCACACCCCGCAAGAACGCCTGAACACCAGAGGCCCGGAGAAACCTTCAGAGAATGCCCATATCCTGAATGGAAGTTGGAGAGATTACAATGGACTCGTGGTTGGTCTTTCAAAGACATTGGCAGTTGATTCTATTTGGGTAATTGTGGACATATTAACAAGTCTTGGAAAATCACTTCATTCCCGGCAAGGTGACTTACACTGCTAGAAGTTAGCCCACTTTATTCTCAGATATTGTTTCGATTGCATGGAGTTCCACTGTCACATCTCAGTAGAGGTATGCAGTTTACTTCTAAGTTTTGGAGACAGTGCATCTGAATTAGGTACTAAGTCTTGGACCTTCGTACTCTGCATTTCACACCCTCAGACCGTTGGGCAGAGTCAGCGACGATTAAGTATTGGAGATATGCTTTCTTCGTGCACTTTGTATAGAATTGGTGGTCATTGGGATAACTTCTTAACCCTTAGCAAGAGTTTCATACAATAATATCTTCCTCAAGTATTGATATTGCCCCGTTCGAAGCATTGTATGGGATGAGATGTAGGTCTCCCATTGGTTGGTTGATGCATTTGAGGTTCGAACCTTGGGGTAAACTGATCTTTTAGTGAATCCTTAGAAAAGTGAGTTCATTCAAGAAAGGCTTTTAACGGGCGCAAGTAGGCAAAGGAATATGCAAATCGAAAGGTTAGGACCGGGAGTCAATGGAGGGGTGAACAAGTTTTTGCTGAAAGTTTCATCACCCACTGAAGTTGTGATGCGGTCTCGTTACAAGAGGTAAAGCTAAGCCCGAGGTATTTTGGTGACCATTTGAAGTACTTAAGGAGTAGGGGAGGTGGCTTTGATTAGCCTGACTTCCAGAACTCTCTGGGTGCACCCGGTATTTTTCAAAATGTGTCCTATGTTAAAAAGATACATGGAGGATGGAAACTACATCATGTCTTGAGATTGAGTCTACTGCTTGAGAAAATTTGACTTATGAGGAGAGCCTGTTGCCATCTAGATAGAGCAATCCGCAAGTTGAGATCAAAGAGATTGCAATCCATCAAAGTTAATGGAAAATCGACCAGTGGAAGATCCCTTGGGAGAAGGATACTGATATACAAGAAATACCCGCCACCTTTCAGATCATGTACTGTACTTTCCCTTTTGGCCCTTGTTTTCTTCTTGTGACGTTCGAAGGACGAACGATGGTTAAATTGGTATCTATTGTAACGACCTGTTTAGTCGTTTGAGCACCAATGTTTAAATGTTCTGGAAAAACTGGTTGAGTCGACGGATCCCATGACGGACCGTCATGGGCACGACGGCCGTCGAGGGAGTCTCGTTTCAAAACTTTTTAGAATTTAGAAAATTTTGGGTACTGAGAGAGCTCTCTTAACTCCACGATGGGGGTGGCAGGAACGGGACCGTCTCAGGCATGAGGGCCTTCACGACTCTTTAATGAATTGGAAATCTCTGAACCTTGGACTGCAGCAGCAGTAACGGACCATCGCAGCACGAAGGGCCATCACAAGGCTACGTAAACCGGACTGGGTCGGATTTCTGTTAATATTTTAAGGGGCGTTTTGGGATATCCTGCTTATAATTAATAAAGTTCGTGGTTTAAGTTAATAATTTAATTACTTTGGGGGTTCAATGGACAACCTTGGACTAAATAGTGGTTATTTACCATCTTTACACTTATTATAGATTATTATGGTAAAAGAAAGGTTTTGAATAAGAAATATAAAGCAGAGAGTAGAAAGGGAGACACAACTAGAGAAAGAGAAGAAACGAAGAGGAGAGCAAAGACCATTAGGAATATCCTTGCTTGATCACAATTCTCGTGGAGGGTAGGTTATGTTATGCTATTTATATTAAACTCTTAATGCGAATGATATGTATTGGAGTTGTAAACCCTTCATATGCTTAACTGTTTTGTATGCATGATTGTTTATATATCCTTGTATAAAATAAACTGGATGAGGCTATTGAATTCTAAATCTTGAAAACTCTGTTAATGATGATGCTTAGTATAAAAGAAGGGCTTGATGACGTAAAATAGCGTTAGAGGAATCGGGTGTCACGTTCCGGCAACGGATGTATTGATCGGAGTTTCACGTTCCGACACCAGGATAAGTATAATGGATCGGGTCACGTTCCGGCACCAGGATAGTCCTAAATGGATCGGAGTGTCACGTTCCGACCACCAGGACGTATTTGATCGGAGTGCACGTTCCGACACCAGATAGTATAATGGATGGTGCACGTTCCGGCACCAAGCGAAGTATATGATCGAGTGGTCACGTTTCCGACACCAGGATCGTATACTGGATGTGTCACGTTCTGACACCAGATAGTAATAGTGGATCGGGTGTCACGTTCTGACACCATGATAGGTAATAGTGGGAGCGTCGTGTAACGTACCGACACGAGAGGGTTACGATAAGGATCTTTGAAATATGTTTAATATACTGCAATCCAATAAACTGTTTCCCAAATGAGTATGTTATTGAGCTTGAGGTCCTCATGGTTGTACTTGACCGTACTTTATTAATGATTACAGTACTTGTTGTTTCACAATGTTGAGTATGTAGTTGATTTTAATGCTTAACTGGTATATTACTGTTTTTCTATTTGAGTTGGCCGATGATACCTCTCAGTACTCGGGTTTTTTTAACACTGACCCCCTACTTGTAATTGTTTTTCTTGTTATTTTCGATGCAAGCAAACGTACCATCGTCTTCAACTGAACCGCAACTCTAGCTCGTCGTAATCAAGTTGGAATCTCGGTGAGCTAAAAAATGCTTAGCTTTGCCTGGATCATCTTCTTCTTCATGTCCTTGATGGCCTGGAAGTTCACGCATGGACTAGCTTTTTACTTATTTTATAGCTTCTTGATTAGTATTTTGAGAAAGATTTTCTTGTGGTGATGACTTCAGATTTTGGGGGATGATATGTATTGACTTTAAGAAGTTATTTTAATTGAGTTCGTTAATGAGTTTTTAAGTCTTTTCGCATTATATTATGTTATTTAGTTAAAATGTTGGGTGTAATTGGTTGGTTTCGCTCACATAGTAGGATAAGTGTGGGTGCCACTCGCGACCCGTTTTGGGTCGTGATATTATGTGCCTCGTTAAAACCTTACTAGATAAAAAACAGTGGAAAAAAAATCTAGTGAAGGAAAAAGAGTGCACATATCTAATAGTATGCATTATGGATGCCTCATTAAAAACCTTACAAGGAAAACCCAATGGGATAAAACCTTGTGAGGGAAAAAAGTACATCATGTATTAGCTCCTTTAATGTTAACATCAATCCAGAGAGTTGAATCTTCTTTATCAAAGCTTGCGCAACACCTTCTTGAAAGTTCTAGTTGCTAAGGACATGGTGAATAAAACAACTACAATATTACTTAACAACCTCGCTACTTTTGAATCTAACCATTATTGGTAGCTCATAGTGTGTGAAAACCTTAACAGAAGATGTTTCTTCCTATCGCTTTTATGACTCTTCTCTTTAGGATCAACAAAATTTCTACAGTTCCTTACATTAACTTCTTTAAGAGAATATTATTCTATATATCCTTTGAAAAACTCTTAAGAGTTTCATTCTAGTCATCAATTGTATATAATACTATAATGCTCTCCTGCATTTTGAATCTATTTAATCCGTATGAGGATGATAGACAAGTTTTTCAAAAACTTGTGTATGCTATAAATTTGAACACATCGTATATTTTCATAACAATTTTGTCAAGTGAAAACATCCAATATTAGTTGTATGATATAATTTAGTGCCTAGATTGCAAGTCAAATATGTTTTAGCTTACCAAGATGCATCATTCCACATTTCACTTAATAATTATTTTTACGTCAATATGTTTTAATAGACGTAGAATTCATATCCTCATAATCTTTTACTGTATTGCGCACTATTATATCAAAGATATCATCAACGATATATCATTTTTATCATTTCTCAATACGGCGTAACTTATTGAGATATCATTACTTCATTATTATTAGATAGCTACTCATCACATTATGTTTCATAAAGTGTTATGTCGTAGTCTCTCCAAGAGCATATTATCTCCTTATTATGATCATTTTTATTCTTTGATCCTTCCCCTTTTTCAAGAATTATTTTATTTAGAATTTATTAGTCTATCATGTTTTTCATGCATGTCATAGACTTTATCCTTAAGGGACATTCAATAGATGTATTTACAACTCTTGTGTTGCTTCTAGTTTCCGCCCTATGTTAGATAAACTAACATATATCTCAATCTTTTGGAGAGTATATCTTTGTGCATCATTTTATATTCGTTGATTATATACTACATATCAAAATAATCAGATGAAAATATTTTGTCCCTTACCATAAATCAATTGAAACAAAATCTGATCATAATTTATTTGTTTAATGCATGCAATTACTTTTGTATGCGCTATCATATTTCATATCAACACATGGAGCTTTATTTTCACAACCAACGATTTCACTATCTCAGACATAAAATGTCACAACATCTTGAGTATTTATCAATATTATCAAGATAAATTATCTGGATTACATATTCTGAAATTTTGCTCTTAAATCAATTATTATTGCACAAAAAATTTGTGAATGTCAAACTACAGGTTGATAACAAACTTATATGTGATTATCTTATGTATGTATATTTTTATCATGTCACATGATAGCTGAATGGACCCATATTAACCTTTTATACTTTTCAGAATTTAGAAATTTAATCTCTACATTAGTTGATCCAATCAACTTGTTAAGAGAACAAACAACAAAATAATTCTTAAAAAATCTTCTAGTTTTTCAATATTTGTCCATTACTTAGTATGCACATCTTTGGGATGACCAAATTATTCCTGCCAACTAATGAATTATTAGTACTTGTAAACTATAAATTTATTGTTTCATGTGCCTTTTTGCTTTAGTAAATTCTACATTTATTACTATTATATTATAAAAGTTAAACATTAATACTCCGAGAGTATATTTCGGATTTGTTATCCTCAATTACTCTACCTATTCTATAGGTAAGTCTTGATCTCATCACTGAATAGACTAGCCTGATTATCAAAAAATTATACATGTAATCATATTATTTGTGCTAATATTTTTTTCAAACATCAAGTTGCGAGATAATAATCGACACACATAAGACCATTAAGAAGGAACATCTATTAGGACCATTAAGTATCTAATCAATCCACTAGGTGGATGAATATGTTTACAAATATTTGTATACATTCCAACAACGCAGAGGATTCAATCTCAACTTTCCTTTATGATGGTTAGTTAGCCTTGCTAACAAGTAGTATAAAAGAATTCACCATTTAAAAGAATTTCTAATTTCTTCCATGGATGTCCATTTAAATTTCTCATAATTCGTCGAAAATTATATACTAACATATCCCGACAATCGTGTCAACTAAGACATATTAGATTAATAAACTTCTTATTTCCCACTTAGAATGTCCTCAATTTGCATTAATTCTGTCGCAATACAACCCCGAGATAAAATATGAATCTTTTCTTTATAATGTCTACTTAAGTCATTCTTGTTGATACACATCATTGAGACCAAAAGGTTGCTATCTTTATCACGTCTACATGGTGCTATCACCTCATTCACCTAAGAATTTATCTGTATTTTACCATGTTATCGAAGGCTCTCATCTTCATGAATGTAACACAATCATCTAAGTACATCGATTTTGACTAACGTAGTGCGTCAATCCATATATCCATATGCCATCATTTTAATCAAATTGTTTTCAAATTTTAGACATTTAGGCAACTGCGACATTCACTTTTGTGGGGGAATGGATCTAGCTTCAATGCGATGTATATTCATGATTAAGTTTATCAAAACCATTATTTCGCTAATGGCCTCATATAATATCATCAATATGGTCCATTAGACTCAACCCTATCCCAACGTCTTATGCCATAAATCAATGAGGGGACTTGAATCCACATCTTCATCACAAGCATCAACAATTTGATGTCCTTACACCTCTTAGTGCGGTTGGACGTAAATTAATCGTAATCTTTTTGGTGTGATATAACTTAAATTTATTGTCTACCCACGATGATGCTCAACCTCAAGCCTATTGGAAACTAATTGCCATTTTATCACTTTGAATATCATTACTATGAATATATAGTATAATACACACGATACTGAGACTAAGAATTGTCTTATAATCACACTAGCAGTTCATCCTAGCTTTGTTTAATAGCTCACGTACCTAACATATAAGATTTGAAAATATATCTTTCACTATTGTTCTTATTTAATATTAAAATAATTTAAGTAATTCTCTTCCAGTCGTTTAAATAAAATTTATAGAAGGTCGACAAGTCGCTTTAAGCACTTACTTTCGATGGGGGGGTAAGCATCCAGATCTGTTATATCAATAATTATACATAAAGAGAAATCATACCTTACAGATATAAGGACCTTAATTGCATAACTTACACAAGATATCTTTTGCACTTTCCCATCTTCTTCATATTCTTTAAGACAGAACAATCCTGTCGATAACCTGTTTTGGAACTTATAAATTAGAAGAAAATGTAAGAAGAGAAAATAAAAGATTTCTTATTCATAGTATATTCAGGATTCATAGATCTTTCACAAATCTTATTTACAATGAAGGAAAATTCTTTATTTATAGGAAAAATCTTACTTGATCTCCAAATAAGATTCCTAACCATATCCTATATGAACTCCACATAATTAGACATTCATTATAATACAAATTGTTTATAACAGTTCGTCATTTCATAGGTTGGTGTGTGTATAAACTCTCTTGAGTACATACAGTAAACATGTATAAAGTAATTCAATTTACATACCGTGAAACATGTATTTTTGTAGAATTCAGTTTCCATGTTTTCTAGTATCTTTTATGGTCTTATTAAATGTTTGAACTCAAAACAATTCAAATTTAATTTCTCACCACAAACTATGTAACTCATCAAAAAATAACTTCATTACTAAAATTCTCTCAAATAATAAAAACATACGTAACAAATATTTACAGTGAATACAAAATGTTTCTAGCTTTCAATATCACATAATTAAATTATTTCATGTATTAACATATATTTTTTTAAACTTCAATCAAATGATGGTTTTTTCATTTAAATACATCACTACAAACTTCCTTATAAGAGTCCCAAAGAATATTCAAATTGTAGAGAAAATATCTCAACTTCTTTTATTTCACTATTCTGTTAATCTCTTTACACATCAAGCTCCAGGAAAATGATGATTTTTTCAACCTATCTTTACGAAATACAAGTCACATTTAGGAGGATTTACATAAAGTAAAAATATTGATGATGCAGTATGCAATAAATTGTGTAGCTTTGAAAATAATATTGGAGAGGTAAATATCTCAATTTCTTTTATTTCACTATTCTATTGACCCCTTTACACCATGGTCCGTGAAAACCAAGCTCTTTTTAAGTTATATTTACGAATAAAAGGCAAATTTAGGAGGCTTTATCCATAATAAAATTGTTAGTGATGTAGTATGCAATAAATTGTGTAGCTTGGTAAATAAGTTTGGAGAAAAAATATCACAGCTTCTTTTGTTTCACAGTTCTATTTACCCCTTTACCTAAAAGATCCATCAATACAAAGCTCACTTCAACCTATCTTTGTGAATAAAAATCACATTTAGGAGAGGCCTTACATAGCATAACTGTATAGCTTGAAAAGTTATACTGATGAAGTAATGAAATATTTAGTCTTTTATAGTAGTACTAATATTAGTACTTATGTGCTTATCCTTTAAAAAAAGTCTATTTGGGGATAAAATAAAAATACATCATAACCAAAAGTAACTCTATTGAAAATTATCTTTTGCAGTCAAGGATGGCGAGCAGGTCTTTTACTTAAAGCATTTGTAGTTTTTAAGATAAATAAATATATTTTTATTTAGCATCATTGCTAATACAATAGTTGAATATATTTATTTCCATCTTGATTAACATTTGAATGAAATAATAAAAGGTAAGTGGCAATTATATTTAATAATATATTAACTTTTAAAAATAATTTGAGAATTCAAATCATTCATTTGACATGCTAGTCATTGACTAATAATCAACGTGTATAATATTTTGAGAGAATCATTTACTATATAAAGGTTGCACACAATGTAAAAGAGAAATATTATTTTCCAACTAATATTTTTTAATGCAGGCTATTGAAACAAAAAAAATTCTTCTTTTGAATCGTAACAAAAAGTCGTATACACCTTTAATGTGGGAATCGTTCTATTTTGCAAGTATATAATCATCATGTCCCCAACCGAACCGGAGGAGGACATAGAGGATCCATACAAGCGCCTGCTAAATATTTACCCTATGTCTTATGTTGAAAATAGTCCTACGAATCAACATAGCTAACAAGGTTTCTCTACATATATATACAGAGAATCATCTATATAAATTGTAAGACATATTATAAAATTGTATAATTGGTACAATACCTAGTATACGAAGCCTACAATGAGTTTTTATCTGCACAACTTATGAGTTGTTAGTATAGGGCAAAAAATCACCCAATTATAACATATACGCATAGAAAAATATGGGCTCTAGACATGAGACAAAGATGAAGGTAGAGCATACAAACAAATAAACTTGAAGGCAAATTGACCTACTAAGGATACATACATATACATATACACATAGAGAGAGAGAGAAAAAGAGTGTCCATATAAGCCATTAAGTAAATTGGATTTAAAAGAAGACTAATTCTGAGCATAAAAAATTGGTGTTCATATGAGGAAAATCTATGATAGAGCGTTCTGATATTGCCGATTAATAGGGATGGACTAGTTGATTCATCGTTGTGCCTTAAAAAGAATTTTTTGTCTCACCTTTCTCTTAGTTGTGAACTATGTCGTTTAATTATTTTTCCACGATTCAAGACTACCTCCTAGACATGAAATTGTACCTAGAAATCTAAGAAACTACAAAATAATCACATAGCGTATTATGACACTAGGAAAATGTATATAATTGAAATAAGATGATAAGTGGAATAAAGTCTCAAATGATAATCTTAACATTTTAAAAAGAATCTTAATGTAAAGACTCATTAGAAGGAATACTAATGTCTGACTATCCTTACTCATAAGTGATTGTTTTCGACAAAAACCTCTATTAACTCGAACATCTAAAACATAAATGAAGTTTCAAACTAAATATATAAACTCATAAGTGGGCAGTCCGCTATACCTAAAGACTTACCTAGAATTTAGTCAGAGCCTGATTATATCATTTAACTAACCGTGAGATAATGGGATGCGTCACCACTAATATTATCGAGATAATATATCTCATCAGAATGTCTGCAAACAATAGTCAGAATATACTTAATATACGGAAATGTCTAAATATGATGTAAATTGATAAATCTAAAAATATGATAATGCAATGACCGAGTAAACATAACATAGAATTGATAGTATGATTTTAAAAAATCTAATACAAGGTCAATGCAATATATTTAAAAGATCATGATAATAACAAGTGTGGGAGACACTACTAACCGACGTAAATGATGTGAGCTATAACATAGAGTTTAGTGTATTCCTCCCATATAAAAAAAATAGATTGTCCTACTTACCATGATATACACCATATTCACCAGCTAATGGTGATTCACTTGGTAAAGTAAATTAACCAAGGTGCTACAGTGTACATAGTTGTTGGACAAGGGAATTTCTGCTAAAGATCTCAAGTAGTAATGATAAGACTTTATCCCACGATCAACTCGGTACTAGATAATCTCCCAACCTGAAATATGCGTAACCGTAACAATATTCTTTGAAAGATTAAGAATTTACTAATAGCAAAAAATACATACAAATTGATAATCACCTTAAGATTACCTTACTAAAAAATCATAATTTTATTATACACTTATTTCAAACATCTAAAAAAACGATATTCATATAAAAATACTGATATTGTATCTAAAAGCATCCTTGATTCATAAAATCCTTAGTAATATATTGTGTACATAGTAATATAACGTAAATCATAATCATACAATACTTGCATAGAATGGGTTCATAAAAATAAGAATCAGTGATAATCTCAAAATTTAGGTCAAAAACAATGTGGTCGAGTAATTAAAAGTGTACGAAAATACTAAACTATCCTTGAAAAATTAGTGTCAAAAAAAATTCTACGCCTCCCTCAATGATTCATACAAGTGTTTACGGTCATCAAAGAGTTTGTGGAAGGCAAAGGAAGAATTTCATTAATTCTGAAGTTCAACTCCATGATCCCATTTACAGACCATCAACAATTACACAATCCATACTCATGCTCGTCCTTTCGAAGAAAAATATACCAATTCTCTTACCTTATTCCACGGCCCGTGGAACCTTCATAATCCTTAAAAAAATTCCATACAACAACCCTTAATCCTATTTCCGTAAGATTGAATGATATGGTCAACGCACCCATCCACGGTCCATACTACCATGCACAGGTCGTGGACCTCATCTATCTTATTATACCCAAACTTACCATTCTCTATAGGGGATCAACGACCACGACTAAGATCTGTGAATCAATTAATGAAATGTACATCTGTTCATTGTCCCTAACCTAATGTTCTAAATTCTTGGTTCCTTTTTATGGAAGGCTTCCATGGCTGGTGAAATCTATTACGACCTCTGAACGTCTTCCCTATAGGCTAAACGTTGCAGGCTTTAGATACAATGTCTATACTTTCCAACTTTATTTGAGTTAGGCATTTCAAAGTGTATATTGACATTCTCGATTGCTCCCATTTCTTCCAATCTTTTATCTATATCTATCTTTGGCCTCATATTTAGTGATATAGATAAGTTGAAACTCTTTAAACATTCATGCAAAAAAACTTATATGTAAACATATGCAGAACTTGTAAGTGAAAAAACATTAAATATAACAAAAGTCAGGATTACAATTGAAAATAAAATGCAGATATAAATCTCTTCAGGTTGAGGTGCGGATATCTCTCTCATTAAGGAGATTCAAGCGCATGCAACAAATGTTTTCACTGGTCCAGCAGTTGTCCTCTTTGACATGTCGTCTCAAGGATATAACAATCATCACAAAGTATAACTCAACAATTCTGGACAAGATTTGAGTCCAAAGCTCTACAAAAAATAACACATCTTTTGAACTAATATGATTTAACATAATCAACATTAATGGTACCATTTGTCAAATATTATATTAGATTACTGTGTTTCCTCCTTATATGTCTTGATTTACCGTTGTGATAATATTTTTTAACTCTACCAATTGCAGTGGTGCTATCACAATGTATTAAAGTAAGAGGAATTGGTTTTTTCAAAATATGATATTTGAACTAATAATCTCTTGAACATATTCTCTTCCCCACTAGCTGAAGCTAAAACAATTAATTCAACCTCCGTTGTAGAGTTAACAATTATAGTTTGTTTGTTTTTTTATTTTCCAACAAACAACATCATCACCTAAAGTAAATACATAACCAGTGGTAGAATAGGAATCACGTGAAAAAGTGGTACAATTTGCATCATAAAATTCTTCAAGTACAACATGATATTTTTTATAAAATAAACCATGATTTTTTCGTTCCAATTAAATATCTCATATCTCTTATTTTAACATGTCAATGTTCATTACCTAGCTTGCTTGTAAATCAGCTAAGTACTCCTACTGCATATGCAATATAAGGCCTAGTGCGATCATTCACATATCTCAAACTTTCGATTATACAAGCATATTCCTTTTAATTTATTAAATCATTTACACTTTCAACAAGAAATATTTGAACACTTTAATAAAAAATGAGTCGCAACATGCTTGCAATCATGAAAGTTATATTTTGTCAAAATTTTCACAATGTAATGTGATTGGTCTAGGAAATTTCTTCACATGTTCTTGTTATTTTTATTGCATACAAGTCTTTCCTCACCAAGATCTTCATACAAATGACTTTTTTATAATATTTTTTGCTTCATCAATAACATTCATGTTAGAACCATAGATCAACAAGTCATCAACATATAGGCAAATAATCACATGTGAATTATTCCAAAACTTAAGATATTATCACACTAAGTTGTTTTAAAGCAATTTTCAATTATGCAGGAATCAAACTTTCATGTAATTGCTTTGGAGCATGTTTCAAGTCATATAGAGATTTAGTAAGTTTACATACTTTGCTTTCTTCTTCTGCTTCAACAAAACACTCGGATTGATCTATCGAAATGTTATAATTTAGATCTTCATTTAGAAAAGAAGTTTTTACATCCATTTGATGAATTTTCAAATCAAAACTGTATCCATAACAACTAAAAGTCTTAGATGTAATCTGTTACGGAGATAAAAGTATAAAAACTTTAAGCCTTCTCGTTTTTAAAACCTTTTGCAGCTAGCCTAGCCTTTATTTTCTAAGAACCGATCCAGTTTAAACTTTTTTCGCTTATTAAACCCATTTAACCAATTGTTTGTACCACCACACCCGGTGGTAGTAATCACTAATTTCTCAAGTGTTATTAAAATTGTGATTCCATTTTATCCATTTACAACGAACAGCTTTTTTCCACAATATAATCCTGTGAGATAAGTTTGTTTCACAGTTAAGGTTCATCTTCAACATTCAACACCAAAAATCGGACTCAAAATCTTTTTTTACTCCAGTCTTTTTTTCTTCCATTACTAAAAATCATTTTACGTTTTTTTTATTTTTCAAAGTTGAAGTTTGAAGAACAGTTTAACAAATTTTTTTGTTTAATTCTTTGACCCACACTATTTTTAAAATCAAAAGTAAACTTATTTTAATGAAAAATAACATCACCTCATTCTATAACAATATTATCTTCAAGAGAAAAAAATATATAGGTTGTACTATCTGAAACATAATCAGGAAAAGTACAAGTAGTAACTTTCTTACCAAGCTTTGTAATCTTGGGATCCACCCTCCTCAAAAAGGCTAGACAACCCAAACTCTTAGATATCCCAAACTTGGATTGTGACCTTTCCACTATTCAAAAGGTTTCAATTTGGACTTTGTATGAGGCACATAATTCAACACACAACAATCAGTTAAGATAGTTTCACCCCAAAAATTCAAAGGTGCATGTGACTCAATAAGAATGAAATTAGTCAATACAAACCTAAATTTTATTTTTCCTTTATGCTACTCCATTAGATAAATGGGAAGTGAGGAGGACTAATTTCATGAATTATTTCCAATAATCTAACAAATGAATTAAACTCATTTGATTCATATTCACTGCCTCTTTAACTTTTAGTTCTTTTTAGTTTTCTTCCAAATTAATTTTTAACCTCATAGAGATAGGTTTTGAAATTTTTAAAAACATCACTTTTATTTATCATCAAATAAATATATGTAAACTTATAAAAATCATCGATGAAAGTGATAAAAAATCTATTATCTCCGCGACTTAAAATTTCACCTTGTTCACAAATATTAGTATGAACTAATTCTAACAAATCAGTTTTTCTTTCAACTTGCAAAAAGAAGCCTTTTAGTGATTTACGCTTTACTACAAGCCTCGATATTTTAAAATTTCTTTTTAATCACTGGAATTAATTCTAAACTACTCATGATTCCAACATAATAATCATTTATATGACCCAAATGAGCATTCCAAAAATTGGTGTACACGAAAGTATATAAACAGAAGTAGAAGTTTTATTAATCTTAACATTCAATTGAAATATCCCATCACATATATACCCCTTACCCACAAAAATACCCTTCTTCGCTATAAAAAATTTATCAGATTCAATAATCTATTTAAAGTCTTATTTATTAAGAAGAAAACTAGACATCAAATTTTTTCTCATAGAAGGAGTATAAAGTACATCTTTCAGAGTGAATACCCTTCGAGAAGTAAATCACAATTCGACATCTCCCTTTCCAAGCACTTGAGTAGTATGAGCATCACAAAGAATTATGGTTTTAGGCTCCTCAAAATGAGTACTTTTTTTTAACCAGTCTTTGTCATAACAGACATGACGGTTTCCACTAGAATCATCCCACCATCTATCAACTTTCTCAACCATGTTTATGTTGGTAATCATCATCACAAATGGTTCTTCAGTACCGTTTGTCTTAGGGTTATTACCACGTTTTCGGAATCTACAAAATCGAGCAATATGCCCACTCCTTCCATAAACAAAACATGTTTCCCTTTCTTTGAACTTGTTGATTTTGTGCTTGGTGATTTTCAATTTTTTTTTCTTAGAAGGTCTATCATTATTTTTCTTAAATATTTGCTTCTTAGTCTTTAAAGGAGCATTTTTGTGAGTTCCAGGAGTATCATTATTCGAAGTAATTAAATTAACCTTTGATATGATGTTGTTTACTTATGTTTGTAAAAGTGCATCTTGGCCCCCTTGCTTCTTCTTCTATGCGGATTTTCATTATGAAGGGTTAAAGAGAGGTTACCTTTTGTTTGTGACACATAATTTTTTAAAATTCTTTCCAAGAAGGTGAAAGTTTATCTACTATGCCACAAACAATAAGGTTATCTCAAGTTTTATACTCTTCGGACCTAAGACCTCCAACAATCATGATAAAAACCTGATATTGGTCTACCACCAATTTATTGTCCACCATTTGGGAATAAAAGATATAGTAGCCACATATTTTTTTCTCTCCCGCCTCTTCGGTATCATACTTATTCTGCAATGCTTTTCAAAGATTCTTTGGACTAGCGTTATTTCTATCATAATAATTATAAAAATTATCAGACAGACAATTAAAAATATAATACCAAAATTTATAGAAATCACCATCGTACTTTTCCACTTTCTCTAGAGGAGAAATAAATTCATCATCATTCATAGAGGTTATGTCTTTTTTATTTCGATTCTTCTTAGTTAACACATATGAAACATTGAGAAGTCTTAGATAGAAAAATATTTTACCCTTTCATATTGTAAAATAGTTACCATTGAACAAAAATGACTTGTTAAGGTCTCCTATCTTGACATCCCCAATTTTTTTAATTTTAGTCATTTTGAATCTCCTTAAATTTGTCTGTGAAAAATTTAAAATATAACAAAAGAACAAGATTTTCATTGCAAATAAAATGGAGATATAAATTTCTTCAGGTTGAGGCGCAGATATCTCACTCTTTTGAAGCAGATTCAAGCCCACAACAACAAATGTTTCAACGTCTATTCAGGATTCCTTTTGCTTGTCCCCCTCCCTTCCCAGTACAACCACCTTACAAATTTACTCAACAGACTCAAATTGAGTCCAAAGTCCCAAAAAGCCC
Source organism: Solanum habrochaites (assembly GCA_027704765.1). NCBI lineage: Eukaryota > Viridiplantae > Streptophyta > Magnoliopsida > Solanales > Solanaceae > Solanum > Solanum habrochaites. The sequence goes on along the minus strand of JAKWJA010002500.1, from coordinate 23,470,350 downwards.
TCCTCCCTTAAACTAATAAGAACTCTCTTTTTAACTAACTCTTTCACTATATATTTTTATCTTCGGTATTGTATCTTCTAAGCCTAATGAATACCGCCACTATTTATATTAGTAGAAGTCTTTCTAGCAATGAATAGAAATAGGAAGATAATGGTGTAGTAAATAGTCAAGATAACGTCCTTAGGAGTTACATATGTTACATAGGTTACAAAGAATAATGAAAGAATCAAGAGTTAAATGTTATGGAGAGATAATTGTCTTAGCTTACCATTACACACCCTTCTAAGAAAACCAATGGACACTATTACAACGTTCAGAAACGGAATGACAATTAAGTCAAATTCACTGCCAAAAAGAAGTTATACTATTTGCTAGTAATTATGCCATTATGTTTCCAATGTTTTTAACTGGGTGTCAACCTAGGAAATGGATAACCTTCAATATAAATTTCATAAAAAAAAATTAAAATGCTCTCCGTAACAATCACAAATCTTTTAATATTCCACTTCACTTTTCATTCTATATTAGTGGTCGACTTCATGCATATCATGCCAACTATCACAAACAATCCAGCTTCATCAAAATTAGATTTGTTAGTCCAGCTTAATACACCACCAATTCAAACATGGCAGCTTCACATTCAACATATTTGTAGATGGCACTGAAAGGTTGCCAGGAAAAATCTTCTAGTTATATCATTCATAATGCATTCACTAGTCTGCATTTCGAATTTCAGGCATTCAGAGTAACATTTCCCATCAAGAATCTTAGTTTCACACTAACCTATTTCCTTATGATGTTAAGTAATAGGCTATAAGGTGCATATTAAATTAAATTCTTAAAAGTCTAGTTTGAAACACTTCAAATTATTTTTTATTTCGACGTTCCTGCAGAATAAACATGAATGTTACAAACCAATCTGGAACTATTGCAAATCCAATTTGAAGATGCTAATCAATGAATAATGACAAATCTCCTATTGTATAAAATGAAAAGGCAATAGGTAATCTCTAATTGAATAAGACAGGTTAATTACGTGGTGTATTTTTTATTAAAATAAATCCTAAAACTGATAAATATTATGATCACAATAACTTATCAAGTGTAAGCTTGGTTCGTTGTATCTAATTGAAACAAAAGGATTTTCTTGAACTGTGTGGCTATGAATTCTAGAAGGCTTTGTGTGAAACAAAAGGCTTTTCTTCAACATATTTTGATAACCTTCTCTATTGGTTCCCTATGTACTTCATCTAATACATATTATTCTCTATAAATTGAAGAAGGCCCTTCCACCCTAACAAAAAGGAGTATCTAATTATATATATTTGTAGAAGTTTGAGTTCGATAAATCCTTGGAAGAGAAAATATTGGCTACTCCAATTGGTTTGAGAAATTAATTTTTGTAACAAAAATGAATATGAACATTTCAAATACAACGATAAAGTGTTAGGATTGATTTCACAGCACCACACACTAGATGATGAGAACACAAGAACTTTCGAGAGAAAAGATGAGAAGATCTAGAGAGAGAAGAGACAACTCAATATTTCGTGGTAACATCCCGTGCGGAACTTCCACTGCGGTGAGGTATATTTTAGCTTAAATAAATCATAGTATTTTTGGTTACAGATAATAAATAAGAGAATACTAGGAAGTCTAAAATACAGCTAATAGAAACTACCATAGAGAATATATTAATCAGCCTCCACTACCAAACCATTCTCCCACATGTAGACTGACTCCGCAGCCAAAAAATCCATTCTCAAAAAAAAAATCTCTCATCATCAAATCCTTTACCCCCGCACCGCACACATCTGTAGCAACCACTCCAGAAGACCACCCGAGGTTTTTACATAACCTCTGTGTTCGCAACATCAATACATTTCGTCAACATGTCTGCCAGGAGTCTTTCCACCGCTCTAGCTTCTCCATCACAGATCAACCATCCTTCCCTGCCCTGCGAGTAAAAAAAATGTATCGCCTTCAAGATTTGCTTTGTCTCGAATTATAGACTTGGGATTTTCACCAACTGTTTGCAACTCTGGCTCATCGAATAAAGAATCTTCTCGCTCTGCTTCTTGCCCAATTCCTCAAGATAATCTGCAGCCACATCACATCTCTTTCCCACTTCATCTATGCCACATACTCGCTTCATAGATGAAAGAGAAACACACTTCGGAAGCTTGGACACAACTCACTACTGTTCCACTATGGTGTAAATGTAACCGGGATGCCTCTTGCCCGAGTCACCCCCCACCAAGATCAGCATCCACCAAAACCGTGCAGAGTCACATTTCCTTTGCCAAAAACAAGTGAAGTACTTGAAATGTACTCTCAGATACTTAGAAGCCACTTCCACACCGAGCTTCCATGCTCTTCAGGTTCGCCATGTCCCTGCTAACACTCAACACTGGCTGTGCTTATCCAGGTCTAGTGCATACCATATCATATCATACTCAAACTACCACTGCTGACAGCCATATGGAACAATGGCCATGTGATCACGCTCCTCGGTATTCTTGGGTGACTGCTCCTTTGACATTTAAAGTGATTTGCCCAATGGATGAGTCCTGGGTTTAGCATCATTAACCCTACTCTTCTCAGTACCGTCTCACTGTACAACTCCTGATAGGTTTTGAAGTGGCCAAGCACATCTATCCCGAGAAATCTTCACTCCCAAATCTGCTTGCTGGCCCCAACTCTTTCATCTCAAACTGCTGCAGCAACCAACCTTTGTCTTCCAGATGGTTAATCTCCCTGATACTAGATCATGCAATCAAAATACATCCACATACAAGGTAGAACTCCTTATTAATCAAGTATTTCTTGAAGTACACCCCAATGCTCCTTTTCATGCTTTGCATAATCACCTTGGTCCTGAATGAGTCAAACTTCTTGTAACCACTGCATTGTTGCTTGCTTTAGTCCATACAATGCTCCTGGTTAGCTTGCACACCATGTGTTCCTTGACTTGAACCACAAATCCTTCCGGTTACTGGCATAAATATCTCTTTGTCCAGATCCTCTATTAAAAACACTATTTTTACCAGTCCATTTGCTCTAGATCAAATTCTCTCCGAGCAACCACAACTCACGAATTCGAATAGAAGGTTAACTTCACCCACATGACCTATATTTTAGCATAATCAATACCTTTCCTTTTGAAGATCCGTTCAGCCACTAAACTATCCTGAACCTTCTTTTGACACATCTGTTCAGTTTTTATTCTGAACACCACCTTGTTCAGCAAAGTCTCCTTCTCCCTGCAGGTAATCAGTCAACACCCTTAGTGTCGTCTTCTCAGTGACCCTCATCTCAGCATCCATGTCTTTGCTCGCCACTTGATCGAGATCCCCACCTGTAATGACTCATCAAAAGACTCTGTTCCCCCCTTACAGTCAGCAATAGATAGTTGTAATTGAAGGTTAATACTATCTGGTGCCCTGGTTGATCTGGATATCTCCTTAACACCTGCTCAAGTGTAACTTGCTCCACTTCAGATTCTTCAGTAGTTAGTTTTTGAGTATCTTCTCTTCTTCGAACTCTCACAGGGTTACTCTTCTCACAACTCAACCTCAACTCCCACTTGCTTTGTATCATCATCGCTAGACCTCTGCTCTCTTCCTTGTAGAAGACAACTAACCAAATGTCACGTCACAGTCTCAATCTTTCTGTTCTTTGTATCACAAAACCGTAACCAAACAAATCAAACCATAGCCTATGAAGTAACCTTCATAGACTTGACATCAAGTTTGTCTCTCTTTCAGATTAACCTGAACATAAGCAGTGCAACCAAAAGTCCTCAAGTGTATTACTTGTAGTTGTTGTTCTGTCCACACTCCTCTGTAAATCTGAAACCTAATTAGGAAAACTGATTGTCCCCTGTTGATCACGTAATGCAGCTGTGCTCACATATCCGCCCAAAGTGTTGTTGGGCAGCCCACAATGTATCCTCAAGACTCCTTGCACTCTCACTCCTTCAATTTTTTTCTTTTCATCCTCTCAATTCCCATTCTGCCTTGCCTTATACCAGAACTGTTTCTCAACAATATTTCCCGCTCAGCTTGCAACAGAAATTCCTTGAACTCGGATTTGTCGTACTCTCTCCATTTTCAGACCTAAGGCATTTGCTTTCAAATTCAAACCGGTCTGATTCTCACTTCAAACTTCATCTTTCCACTTCTTGAAGTTGCAAACACATCTGACTTATTCTTCAAGAAGTAAATCGCATACATTCCCAACTAAAATCAGCAAGGAATTTACATCAGATCTGGACCTCTAAATGAGGAATACTACTGGAGATGTCACCAAAACATCTGTAGGGACCATTCTCCAACCGCACGTGTCTTTGCGCTCTCGGAGTCTTTGTGAACTTTACTCTTTCTGTTTTCCCATAACACAGCTCTCACAAAGACCCATATCAAAAACTTCGACCCTCAATGCTCTCTTTGCAACCCGCATCTTCTTCATTCATTTTTTACTCATGTGTCCAAGTCTGTTGTCACAGACATAAACGTAAGCACCTTCTGCAACACAGGCGGCCATGTTTATACAGACCCTGTAGTGGTGACAGTTCCAGATTTGGTTCCACGGACCTACGCCGGTAGCACCTTTCATTCACGATTTCCACTAACCTTTCCCAAACTCTGCTGCATATCCTTGCTACTCCAACTGACCAACAAGATCAAATTTTTCTTGATCCGAGGAATATATATCCGGACATCTCCAATGTCCACTGGTTCCCCGAGGTGGTCTTTAATGCCAAACATTGACCTTCGTTCAATCTCTAAGGCTTTATGTCAGCAAGATATACTTTTTTAAATTTCCGCAGATTGAAATTTTTGAACAACCCTTTCAGGGATGAATAGAAAGATGCACCAGAATCCAAATCATAATTCATCGCGGCAGTTTCACACTAAGGATTAGAGCATCCCAAATGTTCCTCTGTTGAATTTAAGAGAATCATTTCATCTCCAAATTTCTGATTTTGTTTGTTCTTTGGCTTTGTACAGTTCGTCCGAATTGCTTTTTTCTCCACCTACAGTTCCCAACAATCAACGTTTGACTGACCGAATGAATCTCCCATTCTCTTTGGGCGAATACGTTCGCTAAGAACAACATCACGATTTCATCACACTTCAGTTTCTCTCAATCCACACGGGAACTCTATCCAGCAACAACAGTATAATACCAAGACTCGGGTCAGAGATGACATCAATCACCGCCCTTATTCATCTTCAAAATTATATCTACAAAATTGAGTTGCCTCACAATTCATTTGAATCGTTTATATATGATCCATAAACGGATCCATTCTCAACCTTTCTAATTGAACAATCTACGCATCAAATATACCTGTTCATCGCCGATGTTTTTTTTCATACATGTGGTGCAGTGCCTTAAACATCACCGGACCATTCTTTCCTTCACGTGGTTGAATGCCATGTTTTCTGACAATTCACCATAATCAACCCTAGAGCCTGGCGATCCTTGAGTTGCCACTTCTCCGCTGTCATGGATTCCGGCTTCACCCCCGCGGTAAAATGGTTCGTGAAGATCTTTCTGGTACATATAATCTTCGATCTTCATCTTCCAGAAACTGAAATCGGATCCTCACCTTTCTCGATTCCAAGCTTTGAACAATCCTTTCTTCAGTGATCGTGTTTAATCTCCTTAGCTCTGATAACCATGGTTGTTAGGATCAAATTCACGCACACACACTATATGAATAAGACCAAAGAACTTTCAAGAGAAAGAGATGAGAGATCTATAGAGAGAAAGAGAAACCCAATATTTCATTGTAACACCCCGTGATAAACATCCACGACCTGTGATGTAATAATTTATATTATAAATCAGAGTAATTTTGGTTACAGAGAATAAATAGAGAATAAATAGGAAAGCCTAAAATAGAGAATAAATGGGAAAGCCTAAAATAGAGAATATATATTAATCAGGCTCCACTACCTAACATAATGATCATTACAACTATAACCAGATATGGGTCCGTTGTTAAAACAGTAACAAATCTTATGAATCCTCATACCTCAATGAACATTCCTTCTGATTCAGTAAATTAACAAGAATTTTCTTTATTGATATTCTCCCAATAACCATATTATATAGGTGAAATGGTAATTGTATTCATTCATTTATTGCATCTGTGTGTTGCATGCTCAGAGTTATTCACCAAACTCAGATGCTTAGCTAGAAAAATATAGTGTAGTTGTGAAATGTACGGTTTTTCCAACAATCTAGTGTAATTGGACTATATGAATTTTTCCAACTCTCTAACTTGATTAGGCTACGGATGATGTGCCAGGTTGTTGGAGAAGTTTTGAAATCAAATAGATAAGGGAAATTACTTTCTTTCCTTTTACAAATAGCCCATCTTAAATCTTTTTATTTGAAAACATTTAATCTCAAAGATCTATATAACCTCTTTGAAGATATGACACTCAAATCGTATGCATAAATCACTTATACAAGCATGAAAGGGAATATACATTGTATGTTGTCTAGACTTCCACTGGAATAACTATAATTTCATCCTTATTAATAAACAAAACTTTCATTACATATATGTAATAACACACCAGATAGTTTCCTTTGTTTTCCAATATTTTTTTTGGATATTGAGCTTTACTTTAACGACTACAAGTCATTATCTCCATGTTGTTCATTTCAGTGAGAAAAGATTCTGTGATTCAAAATTTCTTGAATTTTTACTCAAAATTTCTATTACGTATCTAGGAAGAATGCATTTTTTCACGGTTTTGTTATTTTTTAAATGTCATGTTTTGTCGAGAATTATCTATCGTGTGGATCCCAAAGTTATAATCTCATTCCGAGACCTGTTTTTTGGTTTAAAATTGAGATTGGATGTAGGACCCACTTTTCATTTAGACAACTTCATCTGTAAGTTTTGATTGTTATGTATTGTCTTGAATGTCAAATTTAGTGGTGTAACACTCTTGAAGTTCATGACTTAGACTAGAGACTCACATGATGAACAAAGCCGTAAAACAATGTTATAAAGCCTAAATTAATGTATTGAAACTAAGTAGGAAGTGTTAGAGTGAAAATATAAAGAAACAACCAAAACGTCTGGAGACTTAGTGAAATTGAGGCTAGCGTGCCTCACATTATTCAATGGGTTAAAAGAGTCGGAATTTAGTCAAATTTGGTATAAAAGTTTTAACATGTATTATACTGCGTTTAAGGTCGAAACATCCAGGTACGACTCCCCAAGGACCAAATAAGGGTCATCGGAGAGGACCCTAACATTTGACTCCAAAACTTTCAAACTGATAGTGGCTAACAACGGACCAAATGATGAGTCGTTTATGAATCAGCCACCAATCAATGGTGGTCGTAGGTCCATACTTAGACATTTGGAAAATGTCTTTCAAATCCCTCTCTCTATTACAGACGATGGAATGCCAGTATGGTGCCATCAATTGGTCTACAAACCATAAACGGGCCGTTGTGGTTTGACACACGAGTACACTACCTAGTTTTAGTTAAGTTGGGTTAATAAGTCAGTTAGTTAATGAATTAATTAAGGGGTGGGTTAATTAAGTTAGTTTGGGGATCATATAAAAGTTAACCCTCATTAATCTAACCCAACACTGATTATTCCCAAACCCAATTCTCTCCAACTTCTCTCTAGTTTCACTCTCCTCAAACTCAAACTTCCATTGAAGGAACACTGGAGATCTAAAATAAGAAGGGATTCACCAAAGAATCCATCTAAAATTCGTGGAAAATCATCCCTAAGGTATGCTCTCTTTCACTGTTGGGATTCTCTACCGAAGAGGTCCTTCCAAAAGATTATTTACAAATCCCCCAAGACTAGAGTTTCAATCTATACATGGGTTCGCTTTTCAAAATGAAAATTTTATTCTACTGTGATGAATTATGATCTTTTATTGTTGATTAACTATGTTATCACGGCTAATTCTTGATAATCAGATGAGATTTTCCCTTTAACCCATGTGTTTCCCTAAACTAATAATAACTTGAAAGTTCTTTGTAAATAGTGGAAGATGATGAGTATATAGATTATATATAATGACAATTACTATGTAATACTCATTCATTTTACCTTATATATATATTTAGTTATGGATTCTTGGTAAATGGAAGTATGAAGGTCATGAAAAGGCAAAGAGGTATGTTGGTTGATGCTTCTTGAATTCAATTATGGCATATGAGTTACTTAGATAGTAATGCTCCTATATCTAATGTTTGTTGTGATGTTGATAATAAGTATTCCTCATCCTTAAATCTATACATATGTCTTAGCTATGAAGGAGACATATATGTTATGATATGATTATTATATGATTGAAAATAGTTTCTCATGATTAAAATAAAGGCCTAAGTAAAGGGTTTACTCACTTGTTATTGGTTTCTAAAGTGACAGAATTGTTCTTAGTTATGATGACCTATGAGCTACGATGATAAGATTTTTACATAGGGGTCTAGTAGAGACTAATGTGAACTTGTATGATGAAATAAGATGATTACAAAAAGGGAATAAATTCTTAGCACCAAAAGGGATTTATAATGATATGGAGGTCTCATGTTTAGTTAGTCCGGCCTCCCACATGGATTTCTTTCGGTTTAGCAAGTCTGGATTCCCTAGATACGTCTTATCTCAGGTTTCTAGTAAGAATATCCTTGACGCTTAGTTATGTGCCCACATAAGACTCTACTTAGTGGTTCCACCTAGATAGCTATGTACGGATGGATACACCCTAAGCAAGTGTTAACCCTCTCTTTTTGTGTGGGAGTAAAACACCGGATTCCATATAGCTCACATGTTCTAATGTGGGTTATTGAACTTCTTCCCCAAATGTAAAGGTAAATGAATAAGTTGAGTATATGAACTCTTATTAGGGCTTTTTTAAAAAAATTTCTACATAGTGTGAGGGAGGGAATGATATTTCTCTCGTAGATTGCACATGTGGGGATCTTAAGGGATTATCTTAGTAGTGTTATTATGTGAATATGTTGGTTATATATTATGCATACCAAGTTATATATGATCTTGTAAATAAAACATGTCATAATAAAATATGAAGTTATGTTGTAAGTACAAAATAGGTGACTTAATGTGATACTTAGCTTTGGATAGGGTTATAGGGTTCTATTCTTAATATTGCTCAAGTACTTCTTGGGATCCTTATATGTTGGGTTAATATCATGTTTGGGTTGACTTATGATGTTCTATATATGAGCATGTTAAGGTTGTTTGATACTAAACATGGTTTTGAAATATTGTGTCCTTTCATGCATTGGTGATTTTATGCATAGAGGCCATACATAGTACATGTGATTTGTACTAACCCATAGTTCTTTCCCTTTTCCCAATCAATGTAGGTTCGGGCCATTGAAGTGTAGTGAGCCATTTTGAAGGAAGACTTGGAACATTTCCCAAGTTATTGATGAGTCCTCAAGTTCGGCTATGTTTCCATTATTCTACTCTAGCCATGATGTTGCTTATGTCTAAAGACACTAATTCTTTCCTTTATCATTTAAGACTATTGTTTTTAGCCCATATGTGGCATAATGTACTTGTATAAGGGCTATGTTCAACTGTTGTAATTCTCTTTAGATAATTTATGTGTGAGATAAAGATATTAGACTCTCAAATGAATTGCCTATGCTAAATGAAAAGTCTATGTAATCTTTATAAGCGAGAAGTCTATGTAAACTCCATATATGATATGTAAGAAGTCTAAGTATACTTCATCATTATGTAAAAGTTTTAGATTTTTCTGCATTATTGGCCTATGATATGTAATGATGAATGCTAAGGGCTAGCCTAATTCCTCTTCGAGTATGAAGAAGCTGGTTACGTCTACGGGGTGCTCCCCGGTCATGAAAAATGGGATATCCTTTCTAGTTTTTTTATCAGGTCCCAAAAGAATCTCGAGGGTCTATTGACAGACTTTGAAAAATAGCAAAATCTTGTTCATATAGTGTAGATGTTTAGCTATGGAACAATAGGCTATAAGTGTTTGGAAATGTATTTTAGGGACGAGATTATTGAGTTATAAAATCCCAATCTTTAGAATTTCCCCTAATTTAAAACGCGAATATGAGATATCTAGACCTTTTTTTTTGAAAATTCAAGATACATATTCTCCATAATTAGTGTTTCTAAATGTTTGAGTGATTGGGAATCATGTAAGTCAAAATATAGAGGTAATTTCTACACTAAATGCTCTATTTGCGATTGATTTTAAAGCTTTGTTGTTTTATTGCTTGGGTAGTTTTAGCCCATTTTTAAGCTCGAATTGTGCATGATAGGGCGCAAGTTGTTTCTGGTATTTTTGACCTTTTTCCTATTTTAGGATTTCCAATGTTGATCTCATTCTCAGTTAGATTCAAGTTTTGTCCTTATTCAAATATTATAATTTCGAAGTATTTAATAGATGTATTGATGATGAGATCAATAATTTGGTACATTGGTAGGTTTCAGATATGTTTCAAAAATTTATAGCACTTGCGTGGTGGGTTTAAATTGTGTGTGAGCTATTAGAGGTAGGCTATGATCTAGTTTCTTTATTGGTCTTTATTAGATGATGTTTTGTATGAATTGCATGTAATTAACGTTGGTAATTGTAAATTATTGAAGTCTTTCATTTATTCTATAGTTCCTTAATTCACGTTGAAGTTTTGGGCTTATCGTCGATAACAAGCTCAAAAGTTTAGGCTAGTAGCCTTGCATTTCTCAGTGTGATTATCCTTATGATTATTGATAATGATGACCTTAGGGTATTATTTAGCCTTAATGTAAGACCCCAAAAATGACTTAGGTGAAGCTAGAGCCTAACATTGTTGTTGTGATAGTCTAAGGATCTAAAATGGTTTATAATATGGGTTTGAGACAGTGTGTAAGAGTTTAGGTGCATTGGAAGTCAAACCTCAAGGGACGACCAAGACGTTCGATGACTAAGTGACCTATATGCCTTATATGTGGTTTTATGTGTTTACTATGATGCATGAGATCATACGGTCCCTAAATTAGTTACTATAGTGTATGTAGGAAGTATGTCAAGTTTCGTGAAGCTAGGAGGTCAAACGTCCAAGAACGTCGACGACGTTCGAAAGGTTTGCCTTGAAATGACCTTGTGATTCTATGTATGTTTTGTGGAGTTTTACGTGTTAGTTCTCGATGAAATCATGTGATAGGTCCTAAACTCGCATGCAAACATATTTGGGTTGAATACATCATGGTACGACTCCATGTAGGACCCAAAAGGGGCGCTAAAAGAGGACCCCAACTAGGAGCTCAACACTGCCAGACAGTGGTAGTCGACTCACCCAAATGACCGCCAGTCGAACAGGCAACGAACATCAATGGGTCTTGTCGGTGGATCCACATGACCTTTAGGTTGAAAATTTGTAGCTGCAACCCACGAAACACTATACAGGGGGCGTGGGTGAGACGACAAACCGACGATGGTGCTGCTAGTTTTCCTTCCAGCTTTCTGTTAAGTTGAGAGGTGAAGTTGTAAATTCACCCCAAGTATTATAAAGTGTGAGGACGGTTGTTTTGAGTGTTTATGAGTATTTTAAGAGTATAAAAGTCATTAAACTCTCATTATAACCCTAACATCCAAATGAAAACACATTCCCTCCAAAAGATCCATCAAAAACCTCCATGAGTGTTCAAAGTGAAGACGTAGCTTGAAGATGGTTCTTCAATGGAGTTTCTTCTTCAATATTCATTGGTTTCCTCAAACAATGTATGTGAGTTCTTCATCTAAGTCTTGCTATCACCTTAGATCCAATTTCAAAGTTGATTTTCAAGGATTTCAAAAAGATTAAAAGTCCAATTTGTACTCGAAGTCTTGGGTTCTTGCATAAATGGGTTTAAAATATTATGATATGATGTTATTGATATTTAATTTATGTTTTCCAATGAAATTCTCTATGAACCCTTGACCTTCACAAATCTCTCAATTTGACTAAAATATGGGTTATGTGATCATGCTTTGAGATTGATGAATTCATGTGTAGATTGTTATGGTCTTTTAATTCATGTATAGTTCATGTTTAATTGGATTATAGGATGTTTCAGTTTGTTCAATTGAGTATTTAATATTCTTAGATCTATTGAATGTTAGAATTATTGAATTGATATTGACTTAAGACTTATGAATTCTAATGTAGTTTCCTATGGTCTATCTAATGATGAAATATTTGTATTCAATTGATATCTAGGTTGTATTATATTGATTAGTATGTAATGCATTGAACTAGTTTCATTGATTATCAGTATAATTGTATTGAATTGTTTGTTATGACCATGGTAAGGGCCTTATGATATCGAATTGGATGTTTTAAATTTTAAATCGAAGTGGTAAGATGGAGTGGGGGTATGCTGCCTTAATTTCTTCATTTTGGATGTTAATTTGATTTCAATAAGATGTTATTGGTATGGCCCACTTATGGTGGCAGTGCAATGTGAATTTATGTGGCCTTGTCGATGTTACTTTATACAATATGATGATCATGGCCTTGTCGGCACTACTAGAATTTGCATGATGATTTTTATAGTTGATATTATGTGAAGTATGATGATATCTATCTATATGTGAAGGATTAAGAACGTATGTGTTCTTGCTATGTTCTTTAGGAAATCATGTAGACCATGACTATGTGCTTGTATTTGTAGGCTAGGGTTGAAGTATGGTTGTTCCTACTTGACTATATAAGTCTATTATGGTTATATTTATGATGATATGGTAGTATATAGGATGAATTAAAGATAGTAAATGGTTATTCCTAAATGACTTAAGAATAACATGTAATATGTGTTAAAGTGAAGTATGTGGTGTCTTATCTTAGTTGACTTGTGTCCCTTGCTTGATGATTGTATGAAAGTTAATATGTGATGTATTGAATTAAGGTGCTAAAGTCTCTTAGTATTGAATATATGAATGGTATGTGCCAGTGAATAAAGTTAATAGGGTCTTTATGTTAAACCTTAAGCATAGTGGTAAGTTTATGTATGTTAAAGTCGAAAGCCGTGACGGTATCATTCAAGTTAAGGAATGATGGACTTAAGGTTAATTGTCTGGAACAACATCATATTAATCCTTAGGAAAGTCATCATGAGCTTCTTGTCGACATTGGAAGGTCGCTTTAAGAAGACCTCTTTTGTAGGGTAAATGTGATTGGGTTATGAACTAGATATGGATCCCAATTGTATGAACCTTTAATGTGAATTACTCAATGAGAACGAAGGCTAGCACCGAGTGATTATGTTAAGGGAAGTATTTATAGTTAAGCATGGGACTAGAATACAAAACACACCCTTCATATTCCTTAACCATGTGCCTACATGGGATGTGTCAGAATTCTACACTTGGCAAGTACAACACCTTCATCGGAGTAGTTTAGAACTCCGGGTCCATGTCTAGCTACCACGGTCTGCGTCGATTATTTCCTATTCTCACCATGTGGGATACTTACTAGCATTAGAGAAGTTCTATAATGTTTAAGTAGTGGTATGGGATGCTATCAAGACATTGCATAATAAAATTTAAAGGTGTTAGTTGGAGTCCCTAGGTCTTGTCTAAGACCATAACTTGAATTTCCTTTATGTGATGTATGTGTCTTAAATGAACTAATGAATGTAATATCTTAAGTGAAGAAAGTATGTTAAATAAAGTAGTCCTTATCTAGAGTAGTTTAGGGTTGTCTGGTTAAGATGTGAAGGGGACATAGGAATGGTCATTACTTATCTTACCTAGATAATTCTTAAGAATGACTATAGTTGGTGAAGTTGATTGATTATGTAGACATGATCTAAGCCTTAAGTAGTCTTAAGTATTACTTAGGAAATCATGAAAAGGTCAATCATGGACGTTATCATCTTGACTTACTTAAGTAAATCTTTTGATAGCCTTTGGAAGGAGAATGTCCTATCATATATGTGTTGATATATTATGTGACCATGATTCTATCCTAGGAAGTCTATTGAATATCTTGATGGTGTGTGTGTAAGGGATTGTATGGGCGAAATCTTCACAACTCACTCAAGTGAAACTTAGAATTACCTTTGGTAGGAAAAGCTCATATTCTTATGTTGATTTCTTGCAAGTGCGTATGTGACTCATCATAAGTAGTCTTGAGGATCATTTAGTCATGCCTGGGGAGGTTGTATGGGCGGTCTGCCTTTGTGTGACTTAAATGAGTGTTAGGATAGCTTTAAGTGGAATAATTACTTCTAGAAGATGTCTAATGTGAAGTGGAACAATTTCAGTGTAATAGTGAATTGAGTTCATTGGAAAGTGTTCCTAACATGTGGGTTTTTGATTAAATTATTTGTTATGTGTTTCTCTAAGTTATTAAATGTTGTTATTATGAATATACTGTAATGTTTTAATAGGAATTCATGAAAAGCATGCTATTTACTAAATGTCCCTTTTTTCATGATTTTTGCATGGCTTCAACACTTAGTACATCTAATGTTATAACCCCTTTTTTCCCTTTTTAAATAAAGTGTACGGAATTAGAAGTCTTCATGTGCCATGGAGAAATGATAGGTTTCTAAGGCTTGCAGTTGAAGTATTGGTGAGTCCTCATCGATTCGAGGACAATATCCACATGTCCTTTATGTCATAGTCTTTATTTTATTGTCTTGAATGGGATTAGTCACAATTGATGTATGCTCTAAAGTTTAGATGTTTCAAGGATGCTCTAACTTCTATGGTGTACTTGCGGGTCGTGACATATGCCTTTTCAATGTGTTTATGTTATTCTTGCAAGGCTTTCTTTAGGTTGATTATTAATGGTAGTGCTTCAGACTGTAGAGTCTCGTCATGGCCATTTATTTTAATTACTTGTGCTCGGTTATAATCTTGAGAAATGTCTTTGAAGGTAAGTCCTCAATCCTTTATTCATCTCTTCCTTTATTTCATTCTGAACTTTCTTTGCTCTTTCTTTAATGATTAGCGATAGATTGGTTATGCATTATTAACTTGTTGTTGTATTGTTGGTTCTCTGTGGTTGAGGACTAAGTTCATCAAGTTAGCTCTCTCCATCTTGGTAGCATGGTTCTGTAGGTATTATAGTTTTGATGTCATGTAAATTTTTTAGATGCTTGTGATGAAAGTATTGCATTGACTGCTAGTTGTCTTATGTTTTGTGGTATCTTTGTTCATGAATTGATATTCACAAGTTTTTTTAGAACCAGTGTTTTGACTTTGTTATTATTCTATATTTATTTTAACGTGACTCGTATAACATGGATTAATTTTATAAAGTTCTTTTCTGAATTCACGAGGGATCGAGGAATCTCTTATTTTCTAGTAGAAACATTAGGGGAATCTATGATGTGGTCAGTTTTTACTTGACACGCTTGCGTGTTGACGCCCCTTCCTGCATTGATTTGGGTACTTGTACCTCTAGTACAATAATAAAGATTATATGTAAGTCTTGGTTTAGGTCAAAGTAATATATATGGCCTTCTGATGTCTTCTATGAGTCCTTCTGGCTATGCGTTTCATTAAGCATAAAGAGGAATATGCTATACCCTGATTGATTAAGAAAAAGGCAGGTGTACAGACTTCGTTAATAATGGTTTATTTAATTATGCTATATCTCCTTCATATATATGCATTGCCTATGATATTTTAATTGATTACTTTTTGCATCCTCTAGTTTTATGGAAGCAGGTGATTTATATTTATTGTATCTATCTTCCGGGCTTATGGGATATGGTTAGGTTTCTTTTTAGCAAATTATGTATTATTGTGAAATTGATATGAAAGTTAATAGGTTGCGGATCATATTTTTAAGATGTTAGTAATACCTGATCATAGGTTGTTGACTTCTCTAAAATAACTTAGTTTGTGATAAGATGGTGGGATTGCGCCTCCACATATGTTGTTGGAGTCATTTACTTACCTATTGTTTATACTTGCATTTTATTTGAAGCTTAGTCAACAAATAAATATTGAGTATCACTTTGTTTTACTAATGTTATAGTTCTACACCCTTCAGATCGTAGTATGAGTTCTAATTATTTGATTGGATCTCTAGCATATCAACCTTTGAGTTTAGGAGATTAGGGTAAGCCTTTGACATTTTAAGTTACCGGTTTTCATCTATTTGGGATACTCTAGCCTTTATCTTGTAATTAGAAACAATTTGTACTTATATTGTCTCTATGAAACCTTTGTATTCAGAACTTGATTAGATGCTCGATTACAAACTAATGGAAGGTCTTATAGATTGTTTTTTTTACATTTCATGAGAAAACCTTTTGCTTCTCTTTTTAGGCTATGTGTTAGTCTTATTTACTGGTTAGTTGTAGTAGGTGACATCATGAATTTAGAAATTAGGTTGTGACAAGTTTGAATCACATCTCTATGTTGAAAGACTTTTTTGGTGTTAGAGAAAACGCCTAGTAGAATCATGTGAATTGGTGTAGAGAAGTAATTCTATATCTTATCTTCGAGATACTATAGGGAATCAAAATAAAATTCTCCTTTTGACCCCTTATAATATGATTTATTTTGATGAACTCTAAAACCATTTCTTTGGCAGTAACACTGTCTTAGACGGATAACATAAGTTATTTGATAGACTTTGACAAAGTAGCAACATATTGTACTAGAGTTTCAACACTTTTTCTAGCTACAGGGACATAGTTAGGAACTTACACAATCAAAGATACCCCTTAGGTGTTTCATGACGCAAAGAACCCCCGAGAGAGACCACACAAGAAACCTTGCATACATTATACATGATAAATAGAATATAGATTTAAAGGACAATTTTCCTATCATAAAATAGTTTTTCATAATAGCAAGTATACTTGTAATATAAAGCCATCTACTACAATGCAAGGGTGGTTTAGATGTAACCCACTGTAACGGTACGAGGGTACCTCTAGACGCGGACATGTGACCTAGGATAACGAGTGACCCCAAGCAAACCTTGCTCGCATATCATAAGCATAATAAAACAAACTAAATTAATAAATACGGGTGGAATCTAACTCATATGAATGACATGCTCAACTTATTCGCAATACCCAATACTTCTGACTCCCTGACAATGCGCGTTTTGATACATGAAACGTCACGTCTAATCCTCTCGATGAATCTAACTATGGCTGAAATAAGCCTCTTAAATGAGTAGAAATGCTGAGATATGCCCTAACTAAATCTAGCAAAAACCTGGAACTAAAATTGAATGTAAAGAAAAACAATCATGTCAACCATCCTCGAAGAATGAGGACACACCTGTGATGCTGCTGAACTAAAGATCCAGAATTGATCAAAGCATGATCTTGAAGATGAGAACCAAAAAATACATTACAAGAAGATGTAGAAAAGAGTATGTGTCATTACTTGGAAGGTAAGTATGAAGGATAGAGTAATGTTGGATGAGCATATATATTTGCACAAAGCATACAATGAGCAATGATATGGTATGAGCAAGATACTATACTGAATATATTGAAAATGATCTAACTAAATTCAATAACCATGTTTTTATAAAACATGCCTAAATACAATGATATTGAAACATAACGGATAAGTATGGTCAAGCACTAGAATCTCTAATTCAAAGGAGAAGATTAGATACTAATAACCGACGTAAATCCACATGAGATAAATGTGGAGTCCGATGAATACTCCCCATCGAGAGGACCCTACAAACCCAAACATAGTTATAAAGGCATGCAAGCATAATCACTAAAATGATGCCCATAGAGGAGACATAGAAACTATGGGGCATGTAGTTTTTGAACTTGATGGTGACTGACGCAACTTAACTCGGTATTAAGCTTATCCCAATTGATTAAGTATTTAACAATTTATAGCTGAAGTTTGGTAATACTTGATAGCTCAAAACATTAAAATGCTAACTGAAAATGGAACATTAATGTGCTGATAAGAAACATTTAATTTTGCGACATGTGCGGCTGAGATATGTTACCTAGCATGTGCAATTCATTAATTAAAAGAACTACAAAGATAGGATTCCGAGTTTATCCATGAATATGAGCAAAACGATACCATAACATGATAATTTGATTAGGAACATTAAAGTAAGAAATCCATGATAATCTAATGAAGTTCTAGAAACTCTAGTTCTAGATAATATTGATGAAATCAAGAATCTGACTGAAATCTAGAGACCTAATGGGTGAAAGGAACCTTCTAGTGAAATACCACATACCAAGTGATGAATTCCACCAAGAAATCTTTTGATTTTGATCTAGAATTAAAGAAAACCTATTGCACTCTTTGTCTAGTGTTTGGTTGAATCTTCCTCCTTCTATGTTATAATTTTCTATATTTTTGTGAACAATTTGCTTAGGGTTGATTCTAATTGAGTGTCCAAGCCTAAACTGACAAAAACTACGTAGTTTAGAGTTAAATCTAAGTTATATAGGGTTTAAATGGCGTAGTTTAGAGTTCCAATGCATAAGGAAAAGACTGAACAACTTGTGATTTAATTGTTGTCGGCGAGAAACTATGGACTTGATCCACATATCATGGATAGATAGATGGTTCATGCTGGGCAACCATTGATCGACGATTACGACTCAGATCGGGCCTCTATCCATGAACAAGGACCACAAGCTATGTCCAGTAGTACATCCCATAAGTTTTGTCGTGGATCAACACTTGGCAAAAATTTTGTAGGTTTCTGCGGAAGGGTCGCATGTGACCATCCACAAAAAACCCGCACGGGTTGTGGGTAACCCTACGGTCCCCCTTTGGAAAATTCTTCCTCGAATTAATATTAAACTAGCTGAATTGGGAGGGAATTCTAAGCCCCCGGAAGTAATGAACTACACTAGAGAGTTTTAGAGATTTTATAAGTATTTTATTATTTGGTTAGAAGGTTCAATTCGTCCAAATGATTTCCAAAATTAGAATAAGATTTTTAGTGTAACGGTGTTTAGTTACGACCCCCCAAGAACCACCCAAGTGGTCCTTGAGGTTTACCCTAAAGACAATCCCTAAAGTTGTATTATTAGAGACCTACAAATTCCACCTATGGGGCGTCGGTCCATCCACACTACGCAGAACTTTATCGTGGGTCAGGGCTCTTGTTTTATTGTATTTATGAGGTGCAGGTCATGACCTAAGGACCTGTAGTACATATAGTATAACAACATACGGAACATAGATCATGGGCGTGAGTTAGGGTCTGGCAATCTGCATAGTTATAGTTAAGGAGAGGGTTAATTTAGTTGATTCCTATTTTGGTTATTTTAACATAGGGTCTCATTATATTGTTTTAGTAGGTCTATATAACGGTTATTATGTTTCTAAACAATTGTTAACACTTCATACAAATATCCAATCCAAATCATAACTATTTTCCCGTGTTTAAAATCCTCTCTCTAAAACTTACAAAGAAGAAGGAGGGAAGCAACCAAGGTCAAAATTCCTCCATAGTTCCAATATTTTGATAGTCTTTGAATAAGGTATGTTATCTTAATTATGAATGGATTCTTCAACACTCAATGCCCCCAAGTTTATACCACAATTGTGAAGTCAAAAACCCAATTCATGCAAAGGTTTCCTCTACACCGTGCGTAGGATTTAGTTATGATGAATTCATGTGATTTCTATTTTTGGCCCTAGTCTAATTGATGAATATAATATTGTGTGGGTTTATTCCATGAATGGTGAAATTTATGCATAATAATTGATCTTCTAAATCCATCTCATGTATTGTATTTGTCCAAGGTTGGGAACATAAAATCATGAATTCAACTAGACATTATTATGTATGATGGATATAGACTTGTAGAGCATAAAAGTTGAACCTTTTGATGCATTATTACCAAAATTACTTGATAGTAAAAATATGTGATTGGATTGATTATAATCTAGGGTATTGATGATTGTTAGATTTGAGAGTAAGGTTTGTAGTAAAAAATGTTTAATAACAAGAGCTTTCAGAGTAAAGCAAGGATGATGAATAAAAGTCTAATAGGTAGAATTATTGTTACATCCCTAAAATGAGGTAGGTGAAACTAGAGCCTAACATGTGTGTAATGACTTTATAAAGTCTAAAAATGGTTAATATTAGCATGATAAGTCCGTTTGAGGAGTTTAGAAAAGTTTGGAAGTGAAAAATCAAAGATGTTCAGAAACTTGTCTAAGTTAATCTAGTGTGTTAATGTTTGGTAGTGGAGTTTAGTTGTACGGTAAATATGGTTCCTACACATATAATTACATGTAAAGGGTCTAAAATTCTGAGAAAGGCACTCCAAGGACCAGCCAAAGGGTCCTTCAAGAGGACCCAAACATGGGCCAAGAAAGCTGCCAAGGCAGCCATGATTTGAGGTCCAAGGCACGTCACACCAGCTACACTCAAAAGGAAATTCTTTACTTGCGGACTGGGGCCAACGCGAACCATTCTTTCCTAATTAAAATTCAAGAACCAAGAATCATAGGTTACCCCGCGATGCGCAGTGACTTCCGTGATTTTGTCGCATCGTTTTTAAGTCAAATTTTAATTTGTTAAATGATCCATTAAGTGCATGAGTCTTTTAGGTACTTTGGGGATTACTTATTGATGATTATTGAGTATTTTTAAACCCCATTACACAAAAGTCAAAGATATACCCTCAACTCAAAACAAAACTCTCCATTCTTTTTCTCAAAAACCTCCATTGATAAAGCTTTGAAGCTCCAAGGTAGAAGACTTATTATCCAAGTTTCAATCCATCAATTTTGTGGGATTTTATTCAATATAGATATGGTGTTTCATTTTTGAATCTTCTTTCTTTCAATTAGTCAATTCCAATGGTTTCTCAAAATAATAAAAAACGTTAGTTCTTTTATTTGAATTCCATCCACGGGTTCTTACATAAAATTATTTGGAACAATGAATTTTGATTGAATTTATATTAATTGGATGATTTTAGATAATAAAAAACTCTATGAAGCCATGAAAATCATGATTTCATGTTTTGACTCTAAATGGATGATTTGATCATGACTTAATAGTTATGAATTCTTATGTAGATTTTATTGGGTTATTAATATATGTACGAATTATGGAAGAATTGTATATAGGCTTCCTTAATTTGATGATTTTCATATTAGATTTTTTTGAATCTATTGTATGGTTTGATAAATTGTTCGGATTGGTGTATGTGGCTATTGGTAAGAGCCGTTGGGAATTGAATTATTTGGAATTCCTATGTATTGGTGGTTTTGATGATGGAATGGTGGTAAGATTACATAATATCCTTACATTTTTTAGTATAAGTATTGAATTGCGTTGATTGGTATTGTCCACTTA
Source organism: Solanum habrochaites (assembly GCA_027704765.1). Classification (NCBI taxonomy): domain Eukaryota; kingdom Viridiplantae; phylum Streptophyta; class Magnoliopsida; order Solanales; family Solanaceae; genus Solanum; species Solanum habrochaites. Next base: position 23,449,038 of record JAKWJA010002500.1, on the reverse strand, counting down.
TGGTGTCAGTGTTGATGTTATATAATTGTGATGAACATGGCCTTGTCGGCATCATGTTAGGACCTATATAGTTGATCAATGTGAAGTAGTATTATGTGTATATGTATATGTGAGGTCAAAGTATGAGGTCTTCTAATTGGTTATATGTGATCATAATAGAGTAAGGTTATGTCTCTAGTTGTATTGCTAGTGTATCTTGCTAGGTTTACTTAGTCGTTCCTACCCGATAGTTAAATATTGTTATATAGTTGATATGATGATCATGTACGTGTATTGATTGGTAGTCTATGTCCCTCTACTTTATACATTATATGTATGTTAATATGATCATATTGACTTAGTATGCTTAAGCACCTTTGTCTTTTATGTGAATGAATGATGAATGAAAGTCTAGGACCGGTAGTTTCAAGAAGGTCCCCTTCTACGTATGACTAATACATGACCTTGAACATGTAAAGAATGTCCAATATGTGGAACCTTCAATATAGAGAGAAGTTTGATATATCCTTGAAGTTGAAAGTTTTAATGGTATCCCTTTTGTATGAATGGTGGACTTATGGATAGTGTCACATCAGGGAACACCCCCTAGACATAACTAGTATCATCGTCCTTGAAGAGGACTAAAACTTGCCTCTTATCGTTCGTCATAACATATCATTGATCAAAATTCAGAACATTTAAAAGTTCTCATTTACTTCTACATCATGAAGTCTATATAGACCACTCGCTTACACATCATATATACTAAGAGAGTTTACTTAGACTACTCGTAATAGAAAGCTTACATAGGCTTCTACTTTTATTTCACATACATAATAGAGTAACATAAACTCATAGGAAGTCTAGGATAACTCTCATATTAAATAATCTAGATCAATAACAACATTAGCCATGTCCCATACTTCATTACAACAATAGCCACATATCGACTTATAAAACAATCCTCCTCAAATGAAAAGAGAACGAACAAAGTGTCTTAAAACTAGAACAAAAACAATACCTTGGTAGTGGCATGGTCTTCAGAATGTGAGGCCCTACAAAACATCGAGAATGAGGATCCAAGTCTTCTTCAATGGACCTCAAAATGCTCAACGGCCAGAACCTACAAATAGTAGAAAACATAGAAATATCAGTTAGTACACCACTTGTACTAAGAATGGAAACATGTACATAAAACATTTGAAAGAAAGCATGAGAAAAGCAGTTTACATTAGAAAACATGTCAAGTCATTTGAAAGACTTTAATGCACATTAAGAGATCATATAACATATAAGGATCATAGTAACTCAAGTCATGTTCATGATCGATATATCTCAACATAAGAAGCATATCAATTTCAACATAAGAACTATATCAACTTTACATAAGAGCTATATCAATCTACCAATTCCAATTATTCGCACCACCATAAGAATACAAGAACTTAAATACAATCCCATACCAAGCCTACAATTTCAATTCTTATGCGATGTCCCATAACCCCACCAACCAAGTAAACAACACAAGAGATCAGAAGTAATGCTTTGTTACATAAGACATATCATATTATACAGTCATGACTATATGTTGAAACTTAGACCAACATCATGTTCATCAACATAGTCATCATCATGTTAGAGTATCATCATATAGAGTTAACATTATACATTTCATAATAGCATCATACATAAGACCATCTCCTAGGACTCCCTTTAGAGTTAACTTGCTGCACTATCTTAAAATTAGGGCTCGAGCCCTACCATGCTAGTAGACCCTCATAGTATCCTAATCAATGTCTCTATTCATTTACCTTTAGTCATTCACTTTACTTTTGGGAACCATCGCCTTAACCGACATAGACTATAAGAGCTAAATTTTGTATCCGGTGTAGGAAACCCTACACCGAAAGAAAGTGGACTATTTGCCAAGGTAGTACAAAAACATGATCATACAATTCTAGGTTGATCTACTAGCTAGTATTCCTATAGGGGAAACATAGTTCAAGAACTAGGAGATATGCATGGGACCCTCTTTATGAATATTGTATTATAGTCTCCAATCTCATGATTAAAATAGTGAACCTACTTTCCACACATGGGAACGGACATTCCTCACTACTAGTTCACTCGGTGATAAGCTAGAGTCCCTTTTTTAAATGTATTTAAACCTTTATTATTTATGATAGATTAATTTATGTCATAGGATACTAACCCCTTGTGTATCATAACTCAACGACCATAACCTTCATAATAGTAGAAAACATAAAAATATGGGTATGACACTCACTGGCTACTAGAACTAGGAAAGATTCACAAAAAATTTGAAAGATAGTGCATGCATGAATTAAAGGACATTTCACTTTAAGAAACATGTAAGTCATTTTGAAATCGTTAAGGCCACATACAAGAGAGAAGTAAACAAAGGTCACAATAACTAAAGTCATGTCATGAATCGATCATATATCAACTAAGAACAATATAATTTCAACAAAAACAACTCTACCAATTCAAAATAGAATAATCCATGAACAAGTCCAATAGTTAACATAAACATAATAATACAATCCCTTACCAACAATCCATCCCAAGCGTACAAGTGCAATGCTTATGTGAAGTCCCATAACGCCATACAACCAAGTAAACACGACAAGAGATCACAAGTAATGCTTTGTTACATAATACATATTATCTTGAATAGTCATCACTATACATAACAATCTAGACTAACATCATGTTCATAAATATAGTCATCATCATGTAAAAGTATCATCATTTAAAGTTAACATCATACATTTCTTAATGGCATCATACATAAGAGCATATCCTAGGACTCCCTTTAGAGTTAACTTGTGCAATGTCTAGATAGGGTTCGTTACCCCTACCTATCCGAAGTAGACCCCTCAAGTAATCCTAATCAATGTCTCTATTCATTTTACCTTAAGTCATTCACTTTAAATTTGGGAAATCTTTCCTTAATCGAATAGACGAATCCGGTGTTATGAAACCCTATAACCAAAAAAGGTGGACTACTTGCCAAAGTAGTAGAAAAACATGAGCATATCATTCTTGGTGGATCCACTATATAGTATTTCTCATAGGGGAAACATATTTCAAGAATTATGAGATATGTTCGGGACCCCTTTTATGCAAATTACATTAAAGTCTGCAATCTCATGAGTACAACAGTGAACCTACCTTCCCTACTTGGGAAGGGACACTACTCACTGCTAGTTCACTTGGTTCTAAGCTAGAGTCCCTTTTTTGAAATGTCTTTAAGAATTTATTATTTATCATAACTTGATTTAGGTCATAGTAGAATAACTCCTTGTATATCATCATCATAAGCTCAATAGGAATTGTACGAGAACATCCTTTCAATACAACCCTCATATGTGAGATTAGCACATCATCATCACTATTTCATACTAAGGTACATAAGAAATTTGAAACCGACATTATATAATTACATATTAACAATAACATCACAATAACATAATGAATACATTTCAATTTAATTATCATATCAACACCTATCAAATTCAATCAGAAGACGTGTTTCAATTGAACTTCATCACCAAGCAAAAGCCATCACAATTAATGTAAGACCCCCAAAATGAGTTAGGGTGTGTAGATCCTAACATATTCTTCAAAATTTTATAAGGTCCTAAAAATTATTATAATAAGTTTTTGATGTAGTGTGTAAAGTTTGTGGTGATTTGTAAATCAAACGGTAAGGGGCGACCAAGACGTTCGACGACTAGTCACCTATGTGTCTGATGTGTCTATATGTGATTATATTTGTATGTTATTATATTATAAAGTCTTAAATTAATTTATAATGATTTTTATAGTAAATATATGAAGTTTCATGAAGTTTGGAGGTAAAACATCCATGAATGTCTAAGACGTTCAAAAGTTAGCCCTTGAGACGTTTAAGTATCTCTTGATAGGGCCTAGCATGTTCTGAGGTGTTTTATGAGTAAATTTTGGGTGAAACTTGAATTGAATGTTCTTGACTTGTATATATACATATTTATGATGGAAACTTCTAGGTCGATGTTTCAAGGATTCGACAAAACAGGGCCAAAGAAGACCAAAGGGACAGTCGAATACTATCTTGAGTGTTAAACGACGGTCGATATGGCACCCGATGTTGGACGGAGCCTCGTACATGGGGAGGGGTCGATGGGAACTTATCCTGGATAAATATTGGAACCATGACATCCTCAAACCCAATTGACGGAGGGCACATAATGTCCCGTCGATTGACCAACGCCCCGTCGTTAGGTCCATTGATACAGGTTGGTGCATCACTGCCTAGCGATTGGTCATTAAAGGGGTGAATGGGAAATTCACCCCACGTCCTAACCTAACCCTAGTTGATTTATTTAGATATTTTGGGTGTAGATAAGTGATCAAAAACGTGATCAACCCATTCCAATCCAATTTACACCAAATAAACTTTCCCTCTAAAACCAATTCTTCCTAGAGACCTCCATTGAAGGTGATACTCAACAACAACTTGGAACTTGGATTTCCATGGATTATTAATCAAGTGTTTGAGGTTTTCAACTATAAACATAGTCATGGTGATACTTCATCTCTAAGTAACATTTCACATGGAGAGTTCTTCTTAATGTTTTCAAAGAGATTTCATGATCAAATTTTAAATCTTTTGATCTAGCCATTGGTTCTTTCTAAAAACGTTTTAAATGGCTTAATAATGATGAATTGATAAAAATGGATGATTTTAACGTGAAAAAAAAAATCCAATTATATTGTGAACCCATGTCCCTTCCCAAACTCGATTTAGCCCTTTCATGGTATTGTGATCATGGCTTGTTATCGATTAAATTATGATTCTATTATGTTGAATTGCCTATGTATACTCTTATTTACTGTATTTATTATGATTTAATGATGAATTATCCATGTGGATCAACGTATAAAGATTTGAACATGCCTAGCTTAGATTCCCATAGTTTACAATAACATTTATTTTGTAATGTATAAAATTGGAATTCGATTATGTTAAATTGATTTTTAACTACTTCCTATCATGAATAAATATTAATAATCATATGTAATTTATAAAATGTGGATACATGCTTGAGTATTAGGTAGTATTGATTCATGTTCTCCTATCTTGTATAAAGTGCTAATGTAGTTTTATGTATCTAGATTCCATGTTAAGTGGATCATTATTTTGTAAGGTTTAATTGTTCCTTAGATACTGCCTATAATATGTTATAATAATGAATTATGTGTTGTTATCCAATTGGATTTATTGTTGAAGACTTGATCTCTATTTCCTTCTCTATTGTAAGTCTAGGATGCTCACTATAATCTAGAATGTTTGTCAATTGTAGCAGGATATCGTTTAAGTTAAGGTCTATTTAACTACTGCCTTCTGATTGTATTGTTTATTAATAGTAAGAATGAATAATTTATGATCAAAATGAGAAGGAGATCAACTTCACTTCACATTCTATAAATTGATGATGTAGTTGACCTAATATGATCTCCATCTTGTTATGATTAATGTATGACTTGCGATTATGTTATATTTCCTTTATATACAACCTTACATATAAATTGTTGATGAAAAATATTAAAGATCAATGATAATAAATGATTGATGAATTGGTAAAAAGTGCTTATTTGTCTACTTTTTAATATTATTGTAGTTGATGAAGCCTTGTATGGAATTGTGTGGTATGGTCCACTTATGGTGGCGTTGTTTACTTTATTGTCATTATATACGTGTTGACCATGACCTTAAAGGCAAATTGATGAATAAGTGAATGAAAGGTTATGATGATCATACTAGGTGAAGCTTATGCCTACCTTCCTATTATAGTTGTGATCTAGGTTGTATGGCTATTATATATTCATATGTATATCTAAGTAAGTGTAAAGTGTAGGTGCTACCATTGATTATTTACAATTGTAACTAGTTCCTTACCCATGTACACCAATGTGAATGTGGGAATAACTAAGGTTAGGAGTCTCGAATGAATGTGAAGATCTTCGTGCCTGTAGGATAAATGGTGTTGTATGGTCTAGGCTTGGTTGTGTATTGTGTTCTTAAGAGGGTTTCTGACTCAAGGTGTTATTTATAGCCATTATGTTATCATGTTGACCAATGTACACACACACTCACACATTATGCATGCTTACATTATAGTAAAGGGTCATTGTGTGTAATGAAAGGTATTAGATGCCCTACATATGCTGAAAGTGTGAATAGGTATATGAGTGAAGTATGGTTAGGTATTCCATCAACTAGGTGATTGATAGGTTCATAGTAGTGGCCAATGGTCTGGGACCATTGTTATCATTGCAGATGTGTCCTTAATATGGATAGTTTCTACGTTGTGGTTTCTATGTACATGAAATAACTGATGTTCAGGGATGAATGTCGTTTACATGCTTTAATGTGAAGTAGTTTGTCACGACCCAAAACCGAGCCGCGACTGGCCCCAATTACCATCTATGTGAGCGGAACCAACCAATCTAAACCGTAACATTTCAATTTAATATCAAATAAAGCAATGCGGAAAAAGATCTTAAACACCTAAATAAAGGACAATTCCATAAAAAACTTTAAAATTCAATCTATAATTCCCCAAAATCTGAAGGGCAATCACCACAAGAACATGCTATGATCAATTACTAATAAGAGTATTTAACGAAGCTTTTTTAAAACAAATAAATGCTGTCCATGCCGAAACTTCAAGGCATTAAAGACATGAGGAAGGAGATCCAGTCCAAGCTAGAAGCCAGTAGCTCACCCTGAAGATCGGTGTGACGAATAAGACTGGTAAATTACTGTTGAGTCGAAAAGGATGAGGACGTTTTTGCTGCATGACAACAAGATACAAAAGAAAAAATAAAAGTAGGGGGTCAGTACAACCACAAGTCTGAGTAGATATCATCGGCCAACTCATAAATATAAAGGAATATATCTAGATAATATCATAAAATCAACTACTATTCTTAACATGTGATAGCGACAAGTACAAACATTCATTTTATAATAGCACGATCATATCTATGAGACTCAAAGCCTCCAAACCATAATCTTTTGGGATACCATGTTCTTAGATTGAGTATCTTAGCATCTTTCAAGAGTCTATCTTTCTTCCTCTTGGTGTGTCGGTAGCGTGACCACGCAGATCCCCTTACTACTAGTGTCGGAACGTGACACGCGATCCCCTAAGTCAATGTGGCGGTCGGCGACACTAACGATCCCCTTCATATACGTGCGGTTCGTGACACCGGCCCACAATTCATGATGTCGGTACGTGACACTCCGATCCCCTACATCACGTGTCGGTTCGTGACACCCGTCCCACTTTTTTTTACTATTCTAGGTGTCGGGAGTGCCACTCGATCCCCTAATATCGTTCTATTATTCATCAAGCCTTCTTTATTACAAGGGTCATCATCTATCACTTAGTTCATCAAAGCCTCTTTATACAAAGGCCTCATCATTAAAACAAGAGATTAGGTTATATCCAGATTTGGATTCAATAGCTTCATCATGCTTGTTTTATCACAGTCATATATAAAAATCACATCATGCATACACCAATTAAGCATAAGAAGACTCCTAGAATACTGACCCAAACATATCATTCGCTATTAAAGGTTACGTACGAGAGTTGTAAAAGAAACCATAACCTACCTTCAAGAGAATTGCGATCAAAAGCTATCTTCTCAAAATCCTTGTATCTCTTCTGTCTCGCTCTTTCTCTACTCGTTCTCTCTTCTTTTTCTGTCGTCTCTTGTTCTTTCTATTTCTTATTCAAAACCCTTTTCTTTTACCTAATTAACATCTACATTACGAATAAAAGAGTGGCAATAATAACCCACTAAAGTAAACTTAGGTTACCTCTTTTTAACCCCCAAGTAATTAGACTTATTAACTATTAACCCTTCGAATTTATTAATTATAGCAGGAATAGTCAAAAATGTCCCTTTTAAAACGTTGGAAAGAAATCCGACAAGACTGGGATTTACGCAGACCTGACGGGCCCGTCGTGCTGCGAAGGTCCGTACTGCTGTCCGTCGCCAGGGTCAGGGATATAGATTTCCACGAACGACTCGGACGGTCGTCACACATTGTGGACGGTCCTGTGCTTTCCATTTGTTACGAAGGTAAGAGCGTCGATTTTTCACGTACCCAATTCAGGATTTTTCAAAGGTTTTGAACGAGGACCCTTGGGACGTCTGCGTGCCCATGGGAGCGGTGTCGTTGGGTTCCGTCGCACTCAGCATAGTTTTGTTCCAGAAAGAAATAAAATTTGTTGCTCAAAACGATCTCTAAAAGTCGTTACAATAAGACGAATTTACCCATGTTTCCGCACGAACGATCATAAGACAGAGAAAACAAGAGTAAAGGGAGTACTGAGTCTGTAACAGATGTGGGTATACTTTCTTTGGAATCTCTGCCTCCTTCTCCCAAGTGGCTTCTTCAACCGGTCGATTCGTCCATGCACCTTGATGGATGCAATCTCCCTGACCTCAACTTGCGAATTTCGTCTATCTAAAATGGGCAACCGGCTCCTCCTCATAGAGACAACTGCTAATCAAAGCAAAACTGAATCCAACGGATAATGTTAGTTTCCATCCCCATGACATTTTTCAACATGGGGAAACATGGAATACCGGGCATGGCACACTAGGACAGCCCTGGAGTCAAGGCTAAATCATAAGCCACTCCCCTACATACTTTAAGTACTTCAATGGGAACAATGTTTACCTTGGGCTTAGATATCTTTTACCAAAACCGCATCACCCTTTCATTGGTGAAAGTTTCAACAAGACTGGTTCACCCCTCCATGAACTCTAAGTCTTCTAACCTTTCGATCTGCCTTATTCTTTTGTCTACTTTGCGCGCTAGAAGCTTCTCTGAATAGATTCTTCATTTCTCTATCGATCCTCTCAAAGACAGTACAAAGGTCTAACACTCAAAAGGCATTAAAACCAACCAATGGGGGGACCTACATCTCCTACCATACAATGCTTTGACAAAGGGAGCCATATCAAGCTAGTGATATCTATTATTGTATGATATGAAACCTACGCTAAGGGTAAGAAGTATCCCAATGGCCCACCGAATTCTATCACACATGACGAAGCAACCTCCAACACTTGTAATCGTCGCTCAGACGACCGTGGTCTGAGGATGGAACGCTGAGTATAGATCCAAACCTATTACCCCAAGTCGCATGCAATGTTTTCGAAAAACTTACGAAAGTAAACGAGTACCGCTATCTGATATGAGGATAATGGAACTCCATGCAATCGACAAACTTATGAGATGTAAAGTTGGCTAACTTCTCTGGCGTTTGTAAGTCACCTTAACGGAATGAACTGAGCAGACTTAGTATCTTTCCACGAATCACCCAAATGGGTCGGAACTTGGCCCACTGTCTTTGAAGCCAACCACAATAGTCCATTGCCAATTCTCCCTCCCCCAATCCGATTCCATTTCGGAATGGGCAGTCATGAAGTTTTCCGCGGGGCCTTGGGTTCATACTTACGTGGTTTGACCGTTTGGAAATTTGGCACTAAAATCCATAATATCACGCTTCATTCTACTCCACCCCAAAAAGTGTTGCTTTAGGTCACGGTTACATAGTGGTTGCACAGATGTTCGAATACCTTGAATGTGTGAAGCCTCTGTCAGAATGGTGTTGATCAAATCATCGACACGGGTACACATACCCTTCCTGTTAATCCTCAAAACACCTTCATCATCGATTTTCGCTGGGTAGCTATCCTTGACAAAACTTATCTCGGATCCGGACAATTTTTCATCATTAAAACTGCTTTCCCTTGAAATTGTCAAGGAAGGAAGATGCTTGCCTCAACACAAGCTAAAATCACTCCCTTCTCATTTACTTCTAGTCTCATAAAGTCATAGTCCAGTGGAGTCTGAACCCTCCAATCGGCAATGGGCGTCTAGACGTTGCAAGTGATGCCGCCTAAGACTTCCACATGCTTCCTGCCTTTCTACTTAAAGCATCCGCTACAACAGGTCGCTTCCCGGGTTGATACAAAAAGTGAGTCGTATCCTTCAGTAGTTCCATCCATCTCCTCTGTCTCAAAATTCAATCTCTCTGAGGTAAAGACATACTGTAGGCTACGATGAATCCGTGTATAGACCTCACACTTAACCCAATTGTATAAATAGTGTCTCCAATGGCTTAATGCAAAACACTACCGAGGCCAATCCAAATCATGAGTTGGAGATAGTTACGTCTATGCACCTTTAATTTTTTGAAGCAAAGCAATCAAATGTCTTATCTTGCATTAGCACTGCACCCAACCCGAATAGGATGCATTCAAAAGAGACAATGAAAGTCTGCCTTCCACTGGCAAGGTGAGAATTGGTGCAGTAGTCAACAGAGTGCTTGAGGCTCTGAAGCTTTCCTCACACTTATCCGACAACAAATGGAAACATTTTGCGTAGTGCAAGTTCGTCAGTTGGGAAGCAAAGAAGAGAATTCCTGACACATCGGCAATAGTCGATAGCTTTAACACCAACAAATGCTCTTATTTTGACACATAGTAGGGTCTGGTCTGACCACAATTTTCACTTATTCGCATCTTAGAAGATCCCACCATCCACACCCACCGTAGAAAACCAAGTGCCCCAAGAAGGACATCTGCATCTAGCCCAAAACTCACACTTGAGAGACTTGGCATAAAGCTTTTTCTCCTACACATTTGTCCAATACCATTCTCAAATGCTCCTCATGTTCCTCCTTATTTTAGAGTATACAGTATATAATCATAAATACGATCACAAAGAGATCAACTATGGACTTAACAATCCCGTTCATCAAACTCAGAACGTAGCAGGGGCATCTCGTAAGACAAACAATCACTCGAATTCGTATGCCCACCTGGTTCTAAAAGCAGTCTTTGGCACATGTTGCCGTCTTTTCAATTGATGATAACCGGATCTCACGTCAATTTAGAGAAGACACAAGCACCTTGTAACTGATCAAACAAGTCATCAATGCGAGGAAGAGGATTACTTGTTCTTTATGGTCACCCTTGTTCAACTGCCGGTAGTTATGCACATCCAAAAAACTCCATCCTTCTCTCACCAAATAAAAAACCGGAGCACCCCAAGGAGAAGATGCACTTGTGTCAATGAAGTTGCTCAACAACTCTTGAGTGGGTTTTAACTCTCTTAACTCGCGGGAGACATTCTATAAGGGGGTATAGAAATGGGGGAGTAACAGGGTTCAAGATCAATACAGAAGTTCAAATACTATCTGGTGGCATTACCCGGAAGATATGCAGAAACACATCAGACAACTACGGACCACCGAAAACCGCCTCAATCGAAGGTACTTGGGTAGTTGTCATCTTGAGATGTGCCAGAAGATAAACATCCTTTACTAACCATTGCTTAGCACGAAAGAAGAAGAAAGGAGATTATACCCACACCGGAGGAAGTGTAGTCACCCCTCCAACCACTAACGGATCTGTCCCAGGCCTTGGCTAACGTCACCGTTTTTTTTAGCATACACATCCAAGACGCAAAAATTGAGGAGAAAGCCAAGTAATACCCAGAATTACATTCAAAATAAACCATAGTGAAGATAACCAAATCTACATAAGTGTACTCCCCACAAGTTCACCAAAACAGACCCTATAGACCTTTTCAACTACCACAGACTCACCCACCGGAGTAGAACACGGAATGCATATCAAGTAATTCAAAATGTAAAATTTAGACCTTAGGCAAAAATAAGGAAGATACATAAGAAAATGTGGATCAGGAAAACATAACAGAAAGACAATGCAATCAAAAACAGAAAGATTAACTATGATGAAGCATAGAGTCTCCGCATCCGATCTCCCAGGGACAGCATAACAATGGGGACCTTTCGTTTTGTATTGTACGTTGGCCACTACCAGTTCGTGATGTAGCGGCTCCCGTTTTGCCCATCATCCGCTTTTTTTTTTTCCGTTTTGGTGACCCACCATTACCTGGCACCCACGGGCCCTCAAGAACTACGGCATTGCCATGACCAACCTCTTACTAGAGCATTGGGGGTCTATTACTCTGTTTTGGAGCAATTCCTCATAATTATGTCCAGTCTCCCCAGATCCATAACCACTCTCTAGATTCAGCTATGGGTCTCTCAAAGAAATGTTGACCGGTTGAGGTTAACCCCCACTACAGTCTGTCGTAAGGCACTGAAGGGGTCGAACTGAGTAACCTAGGAAATCTGTCCTATAGAGTCAAGAACCAGTAAAAACTCACCCCCCTTTCGAAAACCTCTTTGATGTCGATGCCATGCGTGCATGAATCATCTGGTGCACTCCTTCCACCTCCTTAACCTACGAAGTCTACTACCTCTTGAAAGATTTCGTGTGGCCGCTACCTGTAAAGCTGAAATTGCAAACTCTGATCTCACCTTCACAAAAACGGGCGAATCCGCTCTTTGTTGGACTGAAACACAGTTGGTGGGCATATCTGGATAGTGAAGAAACTTAGACTTCATATGCATTGACCGACAATCCTAACCGTGCACTCTAGGCTCTTGAAGAAACTCATCCCTTTCCTATCCCTCAAGTCCGGGGATATACTTCTCCATTAAACAAGCTAGAGAATTGAGGCCCAAGTCAAGGGTGTGCCTCTGTTGGTTGAACCCAACATGTTCACGCACCACATGTTGGCGTTCCTTGAAATTGTACTCACGGAACTCAACCACCAAAACGTTCTTGCTACTATAACCATCGTTGTGTGTATCACTGATAGTCAAAAACCCAGAAAAATCCGTAAGCCATCCGCAGATTCTGCACCCTTGAAGAATGGAGGTTTCAATTTCAAGAACGTACTGATAAAGTTCAGGTGAGTCATTGTCATTTAGGCCCAGTAGTCAGGGAGTTTGGGAAACGTGCCTATGTCCAATGAGGAACCATACGAGGAGCCATAGTGGCTGCCAGGTTTGTACCTCTGTAAATACTGGAGGGGGTTGGTGCAGAAAACACTGGAGGGAATTGACCCTGATCAGACAACCCACTAAGATAAGCGAGAAATGATTGCTTCATTTCCGGGGTGGTTGGGTGGGCATTTCCCATTCTGTACTTTTCCATTCTCCCCATCACCCTCTCATTACTACTTCAGTCAGTGGTGGAGGATTAACGCTTTGCTGAGCACAGTGAATGGTTTATCGTCCTCTCCCTATAGAGGAGTCCTCACGACCTCTACCGCGGCTTTGCCACTGTTCCACTTCGGGCACAGCCCCAGTGGCTGGCTCAGACGCATGCTTGTCTGCTTGATGTTGATGTTGGCGTAGTCGTAAGCTCTAGTCTAACCATCGTGATAATAGAGTGACGATGGTCAGATACAAATTTGTATACCTAGATTACCAATTGGATTCCAAGTAATAGAAATAACACGAATAAGAAAGAAAGAATGGAATTTCCTAAAGTCCTATAGCCTCTCAAACGAAAAGTAAAGAGTCACCCTACCATTCTTTAAGACTCTACGTAGACTGTTATTGTGTGATGAGACCAACGAACCAATGCTTGATACCAAGTTTGTACGACCCAAAAACACGACGACGCCGCGACTGGCACCACACATTTACCCTCCTATGTGAGCGAACCAACAATCTAAACCTTTTCACCATTCAATTTAATATCAACGATCTTAAGCAATGCGGTAAACTTACCTTAAAAACATATAAATGAAAAGCCAATCAAATAATTCTAAAATTCAACTCTGATTAATTCACCAAAATCTGGAAGTCATCACCCCACAAGAACATTATGATCAATTACTAACTGAAGAGTATTCTAAGAAGCTTTAAAAACAAATAATGCTAGGCTATGCCGAATTCAAGGGCATTAAGGACATGAGGAAGGAGATCCAGTCCAAGATCGAAGAATTTAGCTCACCCTGAGCATCGGTAGTATTCTTTTTATGAAGTGACGAAAGACTGGCTAGATTACTGTTGAGTCGAAAGATGACGGGACAGTTGTGATACCAAAATATACAAAAAGAAAACATAAAAGTAGGGGGTAGTCAACACAAGTACTGAGTCGGATATCATCGGCCAACTCAAAATAGAAAGCAATATATCGCAGATAATATTCATTAAAATCAACTATAATATTTTAAATTGTGATAGCGAACAAGGTTACAAACAATCATTATATAATACAGCATCAACAATCTATGAGGACTCAAGCCCTCCACAACCATACTCTTTGCGGGCATACATGTTCTTTAGATTGAGTATATTAGCAGCTGTCAAGCTCATTATCTTTATTCTCTTGTGTCGGGAAGTGACACTCCGATCCCCTACTACTATGGTGTCGGAACGTGACACTCCGATTCCCATAATTCAATGTGTCGGTACGTGACACTCCATCCCCTACATCTACGTGTCGGTCGTGACCCACCCGTACCACTAATTCTATGATGTGGGTAAGTGGACACTCCGATCCCTACATGACGCGGCGGTTCGTGACACACGTCCCACGAATTCTATTGGCGGTACGTGACCTCTGATCCCCTAATCGCGTTTTATTAATTCATTTAAGCCTTCTTTTATACCAAGGCGTATCATCTCATCACTTTAGTTAATTCAAGCCTTCTTTTATACCAAGGCTATCATCATTAACAAGAGGATTAGGTTTATATCAAGATTTGGGATTCAATAGCTTCATCATGCTGTGTCACACACTCATATATATAAATACCATGCATAACACACAATTAAGCATGAAAGAAGACTCTATAATATACCATAACATATCCTTCACTATTACAGAGTTTACTCAGAATAGTGTATAAAAGAAACCATAACCTACCTCCACCGAAGAATTGCGATCAACAAGGCTCTTCTAAAAATCTTGTGCTATCCTCTTCGGCTTCTTCTCTCTATCTACTCGTTCCTCTTCTTTTGATGTCTCTCTTGTTCTTTCTATTTTTCTTATTCCAACCTCTTTCTTTTCCTAATGACATATAATTAATGAATAAAAAGCTGCAATCTACCCCACTAATTACTTTAGGGTCCTTTTAGACCCCCAAGTAATTAGGACTTTTAACATTAACCCTCTAACTTATAATTAAGAAGGGAATAGTCAAAACGTCCCTTAAAACAGTGTAAGAAATCCGACCCAGATTGGATTACGCCCGTGATGGGCGTCGTGCCTTGGCGCGGTCCGTCCTGCTGTCCGTCGCAAGGAGCAGGGCACTGGATTTCCATGAAGACTCTGGACGGTACGTCAGACTGTTGTGACGGTCCGTCATGCCATTTCGTTACGAAGTTCAGAGGAGTCGAATTTCAGTACCCATTTCAGATTTTTCCAAGTGTTGTGAAACGAGACCCTGCCGACGGTCCGCTGTGCCAGACGGTCCGTCGGGGGGTCCGTCGCCTCAGCATATTTCCAGAAATAAAATCTGTTGCTCAAAACGACTAAACAGGGGGTCGTTACAAAGATACGATTTACCATCGTGTCCCGCCGAAAAGATCAGAAGAAGGAAAACAAGGATGTGCAAAGGGAAGCCTGAGTCTGTAAAACAGATGTGGGTTTATCTTTGTTGGCATCTCTGCTCTTCTCCCAAAGTGGCTTCTTCAACCGGGTCGATTCTTCCATTGCACCTGATGGATTGCAATCTCCCTTGACCTCAACTGCGAATTTCTTCTATCTAAAATGGCAACAGCTCCTCCTATAAGACAAATTCTCATCAACAAAACTGAAAGCCCACGGATAATGTAGTTTCATCCCATGAACCTTCAACATGGAAACATGAATGAACCGGAGCAACTCCGGAAGCCCTGGAGCAAGGCATAACTCATAAGCCACCTCCCCTATCGCTTAAGTACTTCAAAGGGACCAATGTACTTTGGGGCTTAGCTGCCTCTTTTACCAAAACCGCATCACCCATTTCATTGGGAAAAATTAAACACGAGTGTTCACCATCATGAACCTAAGCTCTAAACCTTTCGATCTGCATATTCATTTTTGTCTACTTTGCGCCGCTAGAGCTTTCTCTTGAAGAGTTTCACTTTACTCGATCGAATCCCTCAAAAGGACAGTACCCCCAGGTCTAAATACGCAAGGCATAAAACCAACCCAATGGGGGACCTAACATCTTCCCACCATCACAATGTTCAAAGGGAGCACATATCAATGCTGGAGTGGATAATCTATGATGTATTGAAAACCTACCGCTAAGGTAAGAAGCATCCAATGGCCACCGATTCTATTCACACATGCACGAAGCATATCCTCCGACACTTGAATGTTTCGAATCAGATCTGACGTCTGTATGAGGAGGACCCAGTACTAAGATCAAACCTAGGACCCAATCCGGCATGCCAATGTTTTCCAACTAGAAGTTAAATGCATTACCTCTATCTGATATGATGGATAGTGGAAACTCCATGCAATCGAACAACTTTGAGATGTAAAAGTTTGGCTAAATTCTCTGCATTGTAAGTCACCTTAACGGAATGAAATGAGCAGACTTTAGTTAATCTTGTACACAATACCCAATGGAGTCGAACTTGCCCAAATCGATCTTTGGAAGACCAACCACAAGGTCCATTGCAATTCTCTCCCATTTCCATTCCGGGAATGGGCATTCTCTGAAGTGTTCCTCGGGGCCTTGGGGTTCATACTTACGTGTTTACAGTTTGGACCATTTTGGCAATAAAATCCACAATATCACGGCTTCAATTTACTCACCAAAATGTTGCTTAGAGTTCACGGGTTAAATATTGGTTGACACGGAGGTATCAAATACTTGAATGTGAGACTCTGTCAGAATAGTGTGATTCAAATCATCGACACGGGGTACACATACCCTTCCCTTAATCGCAAAAACACCTTCCTCATCGATTTTAATTGTTTAGCCTCTCCTTGCAACACTTTATTCGGACCGGATCCAATTTTTCATCATTAATAAACTTCTTCCCTTGATCTTGTCAAGGAAGGAAGATCTGGCCTCCAACAAGCTAAAAATCCCTCCCTTCATTACTTCTAGTCTCATAAAGTCATTAGCCAGAGTCTGAACTCCCTAGCCAATGGGGCGTCTAAGGACGCTTGCAAGTGAGCTAGACTTCCCATGCTTACCGCCTTTCTACTTAAGCATCCGTAACAACATTCGCCTTCCCCGGATGATAAAAATAGTGATGTCGTCGTCCGTCAGGAGTTTCATCCATCTCATCTGTCTCAAATTTCAATCTCTAGAGTATAGACATACGAGGCTACGATGATCGTATATAGACCTCAATCTGCATACACACAATTTACGCTAAAGAAGACTCTAGAATACTAACCAACACATATCAGTCGCTATGAGAGTTTACTAAGAATAGTGTAAAAGAAACCATAAACTACCTCCACCGAAGAAGAATTGCGCTCACCATAGCTATCTTCTCACATCCTTGCTATCCTCTGCGTCTCCTCTCTCTCTACCCTTCGTTATCTCTTCTTTTTTCCTGTCTCTCTTTGTTCTTTCTATTTTTCTGATTCCAAACCTCTTTCTTTACCATAATTAACATAAATTAAAAGAATAAAAGATGGCAATAATAACCCACTAATTTAAATTAAGGTTACCCCCCCCCCCTCTTTTAACCACCCAAGTAATTAGACTTATTAACATTAACCCTCTAACTTTATAATTAAAGCAGGCATAGTTAAAAACGTCCTTAAAAACGTGTAAAGAAATCCGACTCAGACTGGGATGATAGGCAGCGTGACGGGCCGTCGTGCATGCGACGGTCCGTCCGGCTGTCCGTGCAAGGGTATAGGTCATGGATTTCCATGAAGACTCTGTGACGGTCCGTCACCACTGTGACGGTCCGTCCTGCCCTTTCGTTACGAAGTTAAGAGAGTCGATTGTTCGTACCCAATTTAAATTTTTCAAGTGTTTGAAACGAGCACCTGTGAGGTCCGTCGTTGCCCATGACGGTCCGTCGTGGGGGTGGGGGTCGTCGCCTCAGATATTTTTCAGAAATAAAATCGCTGCTCAAACAACGGACTAAACAGGTCGTTAAAACAAATTTTTTTTTTGTGTTGTATGCTGAGTATAATTATACCTAGTGTCTAAAATATTTTTAAATAATAGTATGTCTCATATAGTTACAATTGTACACTTATGCATGAATGAAGTACAATATGAATATGTGTTGTGTAAAGGTGTTATGTGAAAGGTTTGCTCACATGTATGTTCACACAAACACATGAATAATTATCTAGTCAATAGAGGGTCTCTTGAAAGGTTTTCTCAAAAGTACCCTAAACTAGATAAATGCTTACATATGGTATGTCCATGTTAAAGGGTTTCTCACATGATTTAGGTTGATGAAAGGGCTTCTCATATATAACCTTTGAGCTAAGCATATGGGGAGTGAATCTCCTAAATCCTATGTTTTATAAGGTAAACTAATAAAGATTTTTAATAAATGGAACATAGCTTAACACCGAGTGAACTTGAAGATTAGGGTTGTCCCTTCCTATTGTAGGAAGGTAGGTAACCATAGAATTCATGGGGTGGATAGCCTCATGTCTCAAAAAGGGTGTTAGAGAGATGTTTCCATGATCTAAGTTCCATAACTATGTTGCCCCATAGTATATAACAAGTGATATCACCTTATATGCTAGCATGATACTCAAGTCTTACCTTGGCAAGTAAGACACCCTCTTTTTATGTTTGGGGATTACATCAAATTCCATGTTTTGTTTACATGTTCTTATTGTTGTTTAATGCTATAGTTTCCCTAAAGTTAAAGGACAATGGAAGTAAATGACTAGGACCCTAACTAGAATGACATAAGCGAGGTTACTTAGGATAGGTGGAAGTAATGAACCAATCTAGATATTTATCAAGTAGCTCCTTAGGAAGTCCAGGGAGGTGACCTAATATGTATGATAATGCTTAGGTCTTCATGCATGACATTATAGTAATTTATACTTGGGTGAATATGTGGAGGTATATGTCTGATATGATGTGTGTGAACTTGTCCCATTATGAATTGGTAGACTCTTCTCTTATTGTGTTGTGTTTACAGCTAGTTTTCGTTCGCTGCCCTTCTGCCGCGCTAATTCTTTTTACACTCCCTACACCACCCCTTCCGTTTCTCTCGCTTCTTATCCTAATTCTCCTCCCCTCTTTCTCTCTTATTCTCTTCAACCCATCCTGTCCGCGTAATTTTTCCCCCTCACTGCTCCCTTTTGCCATTGCCTTATCTATGCTGTTCTCTCGGAATCCCCTTTAGCTTATTCCTTTTTTCCACTCATCTTTATCAGTCCCCCTCACTACCCTCCCCCATCTTTTTTTTGATTTCTTCCCTTTCTTAGGGTATCTTAGTTTCTCTCTTCACTCACGTACTCCTCCCTCCTCCGCTCTCGGCTTTCTCCTCTCCTCCCACTCCCCCCATTTTCGCTGTTTAACATCTCCCTCTCTCTTCACCTTATCCCCTTTCACCTATCCTAAGATTTTTCGCTCACTCGGCCTCCGCCTTCTCTTCTACTGCATGCTGTGCTCGTTCTTCCTTCGTTGCCCCCGCCCCCGTGGTCGTTCCTGCTCCCCCCTCCTCCTCTCTCGTTTAATCGCGCATTAGCTTCTCCCGCGATTTTCTTTACTCTTTGTCATCCCCAACGTCCGTTTCTCCTTCCCCTCTTGCCCTCAAGCTTCCATTTTTCATTTCTACTGTAGCAATCTTTTCCGTGCCGTCGTAATTCTTTCTCCCTTTTCCCTCCATCCATAATGACTATATGAGTGAAGGGCTTGGCTAGCTCGTTGATAATTGTTTCACTGTATGTGATGTATGAAGTGGTTAAGGGTTGGTCTCATGATAGGTTTTTTTACTTTAAGTAGTGTGAGCTTTTTGGGTTTCTCAAGTACATCACTAGGATAAGATTGAAGTTTAATGAGTAAGATCTTAAAATGATTTATGTTTAATGAATTGAATATATGTGCAAATGGATGTAACTTACTGTAAAGCCAATGAAGTCTTAACTTAAATGTGTCTATGAGATATTATGCTTATATGATGATATGTGTTGGCTTATGTAGGTTGTATGTATGTTATTTGTGGCCCTAAGGTGATCCAATGCCCAAGTGTCACCATAGGGGTACTTGGGAGGTTGACGAGTAAAAGAGAAGGTAGATAACTGTAGAGAAGAAAATAACTTACTGTATTGTGACTCAAAAATCCCTTAAATTCTATATCTGATTTTATATTGTGTTTTGCGTTTGAGTATGTCTATATGAAGTATGTGAATTATATAAATGCTATTATATAAATATTTAATAAGTATTTACTCAAAAAGGCATGAAGTATGATTTGAAGAAAATGTCCTTATTAAATGCATATTTTTGCATGGTTTCCATACTTAGTGCATTCTTGTACTAACTACATTATTCTCTACTTCTTTTACAAACTGTAGGATATGGATGCTTAAAGGATGTTTATATGATTGAGGATCTTGATATGTGATTCCCAAGATGATGGAAAGGAATCCTTAAGTTCAAGGATTCATAAGTCATGTCTTTATTGTAATAAAATTACTTATTGATTATGTTTTAAGGGCCATGTCCCTAATGTACTCTCATGATGTTGTGTCTAGGATGGAAAAGAAAATTAAGGCATAAATATTACTTATATTTTAACATTTTTTTTTTTTATATATATAGATATATTATATATATATATATATATGAGGTAATTTTCTAAGCAAGGAAGTGCTATGCATTGTTTTACATTTTTTGCTAAATTTACTATGAAAAATGCGATGAATTATAAGTATGAGCTTGTATAAGACCTCCAAGAAGTAAATTACACCATTTTACTTCTAGGGGTTGCTCCCCGGAAGTGACAAATGTGGTATCAAAGTATGAGGTATATAAAAATGGTTTTAGGTTCAAAAAGTCTCAAATTGCCATGTGTAGTAGAGTCTCGTATCATTGGTGGTGAGTCGCGACACATCAAATGGTATGAGAGGCTATAAGACGATAGAGTTTCCATTTTTCATCATTCTCATGTCGTGCCATAGAACTTAAATCTATAAGATATCTCTCCCTCTCTTATGTTTTATCGTCTGGTTGTCTTTTAGATGTGATTGCTTGGATGATATGGTATCTTATATGCTTGAGGAAGAAAAGGTGAGTATTATTTTTTGTTTTATGGTTTCATGAGAATGTA
Source organism: Solanum habrochaites (assembly GCA_027704765.1). Lineage (NCBI taxonomy): Eukaryota > Viridiplantae > Streptophyta > Magnoliopsida > Solanales > Solanaceae > Solanum > Solanum habrochaites. The sequence continues at coordinate 23,427,856 of JAKWJA010002500.1, read as the reverse complement.
TGAAAGTTACTTTTGGACTATTTTGAAGATATGATGCCATTTGTTGCTATATATGAATTTTATGTGAAATAGCATGTTATGTTGAGAAATGTATGTCATGATATAGTAAAAGCATTTTAGAAGTTGTTATGACTAATATGAGTCTCTTTTGGGAATGATGTGTTACTATATGATTTTACATGATAGTAGCCTAATATCATGATACAAACTTGAAATTCTTACTTACTACCTAAGGAAGCATGCTACCCTAAGAATATGTGTTTAAAAGTGTTAAATGTTTCCCTTTGTATATATGTGTTCCTTGTAAGTTTTGTGCATTGACTTCTATGCGATGAGATTATGAATGTGATGAACTTCTCTATGATGCACTGAAGTTCTTGTTGTTATTAAAGTGTCCAAAGTGTAATTCGAGGACGAATGTTCCCAAGTGGGGGATATTGTAAGACCCCCAAAATGAGTTAGGGATTATAGATCCTAACATGTTTTTCATAAGGGTATAATGTCCTAAAAAGGATTATCATATGGTTTTGAGTCAGTGTGTAAAGTTAAAGATAATTTGGAAGACAAACGTCAAGGGACAACCAAGACATTAAACAACTAATTACCTATGTGTCTATATGGGATTATATTAGTATTTCATGAGCATTTGGACTCTTTAAATGAGTTATAATTATGTTTATAGGTATTATATAAAGTTTCATGAAGTTTGGAGGTGAAACGTCCAAGAACGTCTAAGACATTTGAAAGTTAGCCCTTGAGATGTTTATGTATGTCTTGATGGGGCCTATCATATTTTGACGAGTTTTATGTGTAAATTTTGGGTGAAATTTGCATGGAAGGTTCTTCACTTGTCAATGTGTATATTTTCGTTGGAAACGTCTAGGTACGAATTCTCAAGGGCCCTGCAAAATGTCTACATAGAAGGACCCAAGGGCTGTCGAGAAACTGTTTTAGCAGTGTCAATCAACGAGCCAAACGACGACCCATTGGTGGACTGACACCCCTTCGATGGGAAGGAGTCGAATGGAACTTAGCCTGGAGAAGGCTTCACCACATAAAAGCGTCTGACCTAATCGACAGAGGGCACAGAATGGCCCATCGATGGACCAACTCCCCGTCGTTGGGTCCGTCGATGCCGGCTGGTGCATCACTGCCTAGTGACTGGTTATTGAAGGGGTGAATGGGAAATTCACCGCACTTCCTAAACTGACCCTAATTTATTTATTTAGATATTTTTGGGTGTATATAAGTGATCAAAAACGTGATCAACCCAACCCATTCCCAATCAAAATCACACAAAAAAACATTCCCTCCAAAACAAATTCTCCCTAGAAACCTTCATTGAAGGTGAAGCAGAAGAACATCTTGGACATTGATTTCCATGGATTACATCAAGTTTTACAGGTATTCAAATATACAAAGGTATGGTGATCCTTCATCTCTAAGTAACCTTTCACTTGGAGAGCTCTTCTCAAAGGTTTCAAAGAGATTTTGTTATCAAATTTTCATTCTTTCGATCTATCCATGAATTCTTTATAAAAATGTTTTTATGGATTAATGATGATGAATTGATGATAATGTTATGGTTTTAACGTGAAATACAATCCAATTGCATTGTGAACCCATGTCCTTTCCCAAACTCAATTTGGCCCTTACATGGGACTGTGATGATGGTTTGTTATCAATTGAATTGAGATTCTATTACGTTGAATTGTCTATGTCTACTCTTATTTACGTGTATTTATGATTAATTGATGATGAAGGATCCATGTGGACCAATGTATGAAGTTTTGGACATGCCTAGTTTATATTTCCATGATTCACTTTAACATTGATCTTGTAATGTATAAAATTGGACTTGGATTATGTTAAATTGATTGTTAACTATTGTGTATCATGTACAAAGATTAATTATCATATGTAAATGACCCAATGTGGATCAAGTATTGATTATTAGGTAGTATCCATTCATGTTCTCCTATATTCCATAAAGTGCTAATGTAGTTCTATCTATCTCGATTCCATGGTAATTGTTCATAATTATGTAAGGGTTAGTTGTACCTTAGATACTTCCTATACTATGTTATAATAATTAGTTATGTGTTTTTATCCAATGTTGATTGATTTTTGAAGGCTTGATAACTATTTCCTCTCTATTTTAAGTCTAGGATGCTCACTTTAATCTCGAATGTTTGGCAATAGTAGTAGGATCTCGTTTAACTTATGTTGTTTTTAACTACTTCTTTCTATGTGTATTGTTGATTAATTGTGAGAATGAATAATTGATGATTAAAGTGAGAAACAATTGGTAGGAGATCAACTTTCCTTCACATTCTATAAATTGATCATGTAGTGGACCTAATATGATCTCCATCTTGTTATGATTCATATATGAGTTACGATTATGTTAGATTACCTTTATATAATGCCTTATATCTGAATTATTTATGCAATAATATTTATGGTCAATGATGAACAAAGATTGACGAATTGGTAAGAATGGCTCATCCCTCTACTTTTCTATATTATTGTAGTTGATGAAGCCTTGTATGGTATTGTGTGCTATGGTCCACTTATGGTGGTGGTGTTTACTTTATTGTAATTTTATATGTGTTGACCAAGGGCTTGAAGGTAAATTGATGAATAAATGAATGAATGGTTATGATGATTATAATAGGTGAAGTTTATGCCTAATATACTATTCTAGTTGTGATCTAGGTTGTATGGCTATTATATAAGCATGTGTATATGTAAGATAGGGTAAAGTAAAGATACTTCTATTTTATGATTTAAAATGGTTAATAGTCCCTTACCAATGTACCCTAAGGTTAGGAGTCTCGACTGTAAAGTGAAGATCTTCTTGCCTACTTGGCTAAATGGTGTTGTGTGGTTTGTTGTGTATTGTGGTATTAAGAAGGCGGAGGCCTTTACATCTTATTGATATCCATTATGTGATCATATTTACCATTGTACATACACACTCACACATTATGCATGCTTACATTGTAGTGAAGGGTCATGGTGTCTAATTAAAGGTTGATCTCATATTCACTAGATGTCTACTACTATGCTTCAAAGGTAAATGTATGTGAAGTATGTTATGTATTCCATCTAACTAGTATGTCTTGATAGGTGCACTAGTATGGCCAAGGGTATGAGACCTTGTTTATGCGTTGCACATGTGTACCTTGATAGGAAAGTTCCTAGGTTTGAATTCTATGCACATGAAAGTGAATGTATAAACATGTTATGAATGTGTCTACATGCTATAATGTGAACTATGTGGTATGGTGAAGTATGATTATACCTAGTGTCTAAATGTGTTTATATGAAAGTATGGCTCATATAGTTACACTGGTACACATGAATTAATGAAGTAAAGTATGAATATGTGTGGTCTAAAGGTGTTATTTTAAAGGTTTGCTCACATATATACACACACACACATGAATGATCATCTAGTCAATAGAGGGGATCATGAAAAGTCTTCTCAAGAGTATCCTAAACTAGATAAAAGCTTACATATTCTATGTCCACGTGAAAGGTTTTCTCAAATGATATAGGTTGATGAAAGAACTTCTCATCTATAACCTATGAGCTAAGCATATGTGGAGAGAATATCCTAATGACAATCTTATATAAAGTAAAGTAATAAAGACTTTTAATAGAGCGAACTTAGCTTAGCATCGAGTGAACTTGAAGATTATGGATTTCCCTTCCCATTGTAGGAAGGTATGTCACCACAAACATGACAGGGTGGATAGTATCATAACCCAAAAAGGGTGTTAGAGAGATGTTTCCATGATGCCTCCAAGTTCCATAACTATGTTGCCCTATAGGATTTAGCAAATGATATTACCTTATATTCTAGCATGATACTCATGTCTTACCTTGGCAAGTAAGACACCCTTTTTTTATGTGAGGAGATGACATCAAATTCCATGTTTGGATAACATGGTATTATTGTCTATTAAGGCTATAGTTCCCCTAATGAAAAATTGAAAATGGAAGTAAATGACAAGGACCCTAACTAGGATGACTTAAGGGAGGTTACTTTCTATAGGTGGAAGTAATGAACCCATCTAGACATTGCACAAGTAGCTCCTTAGGAAGTCCTAGGGATGTGGCCTAATTTGTATATTATGCTTATGTCTTTATGCATGACATTATAGTAATTGTGTACTTGTCATTAATATTTGCATGGTATGAGTCTATATGATGTGAACTTGTCCCTATATGCATGATGGTGGTCATAATGACTATATGGTGAAGGTTTTGCCTAGCTTAGATGAAATTGCCTTTACTTGCTATGTTGATGTATGAAGTGTTAAGGTTGTTGTCTCATGATAGGCTTACTATGTATGTGTGAGGTTATGGATATTCACATGTACATTGCACTAGTAGACTAAGATTTAGTTCATGAGTAAGATTTTAAAATGATTTATGTGAAGTGAAGTTAATATATGTGCAAATGGATGTAACTTTTTGTATAGCCAATCAAGTCTTGTCATAAATGTGTTTATGATATATTATTCTTATATGATGATATTTTTGCTTATGTAGGTTGTATGTATTCATTTTTTGTGTCCCTAATATGAGGAAATGCACCAAGTATGACAAGAGGGGAACTCTGGAGATTAATGAGTAAAATAAAAGATAGCAGCTCACTGTAGAGAAGAAAATAACTTAATGTAGTGTGACTCAAAAATGCCTTGAATTCTATGTCATTTAATATGTTTTTTAGCCTTGGAATATGTAAATATGAAGTACATGAATGATATAAATGCTATTATATAAAGATTTTATTAAGATTTACTCAAAAAGGCATGAAGTCTCTTTTAAATACATGTTTTCCATGGTTGTCATTCTTAGTGCATTCTTGTACCAACTCCATTCTTCTCTACTTTTTACACAAAGCGTAGTTTATGGATTCTTAAAGGATGTCTATATTATTGAGGAGCTTTATATGTGATTCCCAAGATCAAAGAAAGTTTTCCTTATGTTCGAGGATTCCTAAGTCATGTCTTTATTTAAAGTGTATACGTTTACATATGTATTATGTTTTAAGGGTCGTGTCACTAATGTACTGTTATCATGTTGTCTCTAGGACGGAAAAGAGGCTTATGATATAAATATGTAATTATGATTTTTTAGATATATAAGGTAAAGTGTCTACCATATGATGTGTTATGAAAAGTTTTAAATTTTAAGCTAAATTAACTATGGCAAATGCTATTAATAATAACTATGGGATTGTATAAGAACTTCAATAGGTCAAGTACGCCATGCTACTTATAAGGGGTGTTCCCCGGATGTGACAATTTAGTAATGGTTTAAGATCACGAAGTCTGACAAATTCTCCTTCAAAAACTATCATCATTGGTCTTACCCTCAACCAATCAAATTTCATCCACCAATGTGTTTAACAACATCATTCAATAATAACTAATACAATAACAAACTCAATTGCATCAATACTAATCAATAATCCATGAGCTCATCACCTAGGGTTAGGGAATTTGGGTAGATTCATGATCTATTGCACATATTAGGTTAGTTTATCAAGAACCAATGTAATTGAATAATAATACAACTTAATATCATCATAGTAACCAAAGAAAACCATAAACAACCAAACTTAGAAGATCAAATTCATATTAGGAAAGAAGCCGTATAAAAATCATCTTTTTGGAACCAATTTTTGACGAACCCTTTGGGGAAAGTAATCACAAAGATGGAAGGTTACCATACCTTGATTTTCGGTAAAAATTGATGGAGAAAAGAGAGAATCTTGGTCTTCTATAGAGTCTTCTTTGGGAGAGAAAACGTAGAGAAGGAAGAATAATTTTAGTTGGGGAAAAGTGAAGTGTTCAGTTGAGTTTAGGATTAGGGTAGTTTATATAGTCGTTTAAATAATTTAATTAACCATCCCTTCGCCCTTAATTAACCCCCTCACTAATTAACTAATTAATTGAACCATTGAAAACATCATAGTTAAATGTAGTATTAACAAACGAGACCCCAATCTACAGCCCATAGGTCAGTCGACGACCACCCTTGCCCCCATACTGCATATCGTCATTTTGATCAGATACCATGTTTTTCGCTAATTTTGGAAAAGTGGATAAGTGTTGGTATACATAGGCATCGATGCCCCATCACCCTAGGCGATGCCCCGTAGTTTGGCAGGTGTAGGTGGTGCTGTCTTTGACAACTTTTTGGTCATTCGAAGGGTCCTTTTTAAAGACCCTTATAAGGGTCTTTCGGGAGTTGTATGTCACACCCGAAACCTAGACCCTAGATGAGACCAACATTGTTAAACTCTTAGAAGTCGCAAACAAGCCTCTTCTAAGGATTCTTCACAATCATAGAGAGTTTGATGTACCGTGGTTTCATGGTGTAATGCTTTTTCCTTAAGTTAAGTGTGTGTCTAAGGACTTTTTGTATTAGTTTTAATGTATTTTTCTCTTTGTTTGCAGTAAATCTGTTCAAGATAAAAACGTGGAAGAATTGTGCTAAAATAGCAAAAGTGATAACCTACTGACCATCGATGATCCGTCGACCCCACAACGATCCGTAGGTTGACACCCTCGTTGAAGGAAATGCTGATGAAGGAAGAACGGGGATACGGAGGCTATCGACGAATCGTCACCTCAACGACGGACCGTCTTGCACATCCGGCTTTGCTAATAGAGAGTAGACCCAATACCCATCTTAAGAAGATTAAAAGTGTGGAGAAACAGAAGCCATAGACAGACCGTTGTGCTCTCAATGGACCGTCATACTTTCCATTTATGGTAACAGTGAGTTGGAGAAGAAATAGCTGAAAAAGAAGCTAAGTGTGGAACGACGGGGGGCCTCGACGGTCCGTAGATTCGAAACGCATTTTTTAGGCAGAGTTTCTTTAAATAGATTTCCTTTTTATGTTAGAACTTCTTTATTATAAATACTGGTCAAAACCTCATTTTTGAGGTTAGACTTTTGGTTATTTTTCTGATTTGTAATATTTGCCTTTGAATATTAGTTTTTGGAAAATACTTAATTTTCCCAAAATCATTTACTGCATTATTTTCTCGAATAAAAAAGATTTTATGGATTTTCTTCAATCTCAATAAAATAAGTACATGAATTCATGTCTAATCAATATAAATTGTGTAGATAGGAGCATGGGTAACTAAATCCATAGCTAGGGTTGTGGGAACCATGGGTAATTAACAAGGTAAAAACTAGCTAAAATAATAATCCTAGAATATTGTCTTGCATGTATTTATAATTCTTTCGTTTAAAAGTCTTTTTCATGACTGCAAGCATTAGAACTCGCCTTTTTGTTACTTGACAGACCAAGGAGGTAGATAATAAGAAAATAATTATCAACGTAGATTTAGTTTACACTATCTAGTAGGCTAGTGTCTACTTGTTTGAAGTAACAATTAAGGCATACATCGATAATGATGCTTAATACGAGGTAAAGGTAAGTTTTAGTAGAGGATACACACGTAGCCAGACCAAGGTGCAGAGTAAAACTCCCTAGTTATCAGACAAAGATATTAGGAATACATAACTTACTACTTTGCATGCAAGATACAAGGAAAGGATTGTTATAGCTAGAATAACCGCGTTATGAACCTGTGGGGAACACGTAAGGCCTAGTTACTTTCATTACTTGATAAAAATCAAATCTTTGAACTTGAAACTTGTTTATTTAGACATATCTAAATACATTAATTACTGAAAACCCTCTCTTTGTTACCTATTTTTGGAAAGGACTTGACTAAATTGAAGTAATAGTAGGTTAAAGTTATGTTTAAGTCATTTTCCTCGTGGGATCACCCCAACTTCATACTTGGGTTATTTACTTGATATGAACTATAATACTTCTTTTCGAAAAGTAAATTTGAGCGTATCAAATTTTGGCGCCGCTGCTAAGGAAAGTGGCTCTTAGGTTAACTTTAAGCTTAGTATAAAATTTTATTTAATGTTTTGCTAATTTTAGTTTTTGTCTTTGTATTTATCTCTTGCAGATCTAACTTCTGTGTATGTAAAGTACGAGAAGTAGAGGAGAACCCATACTCTCTCTCTACCCCAAACTAGACCGTACACCATACAGAATGAACCAAAATTTGGATAGGATATGATGATCACAACTTGGAAATTCCACCACCGGTTGATGCTCATCATCAATTATTACCTGAAAATCATTGGGAAGTTCAAATATGGAAGCAACCTCTCACTCCACGCCCTCAAAAGTATTATAGGGTATATGATAATATTACTTACTCTGACGGGCCACTTGTCTTGCCTCCTCTACCACACAGCCATACATTCGTGGTAACTAGTAGTCTAATGCAAATTGTCACCGCTAGAGGTTTGTTTTCAGGGATACCTTCTTAGGATACACATTATGACATATCTAAGGTGAGGTTGATGTGTAAGAGTTATGTAGGGATGCCTGAGTTGAATATGGACCTACTTTGGTTGAATGTGTTTTCTCTCTCATTGACGGGGGAGGCCGCTATATGGTTTACCGAGCTCGCCTATAACTCAATCTACACTTCGAATAAATTGAGGGATGTGTTCTTAGCATGTTACTACATTGTGTATAAAAAGCTAAACCACAAAGAAAGGGTTAGTAATTTTGTGACACTACCAGTAGAACCAATCAGTAGTTGATGGGATAGGTTCACTTCGTTCTTGAGAAGTGTACCCAATCACCAAATCGATTATGAGTCATTGAAAGAGTACTTCTAACGGGGACAATATTATAATAATAAAGAAGTATTTGATACGATGGCGGGTGGTTCTTATGGGTAGTATCCTAATGCTGAGAATGTTGAGAAGTTGGAGAAATTATCAAAAAATAATAAAGCTTGGAGAAGTAGGATGTAAGATACTGGGAGAAACACTTTTGGTGTATAATCAGCACACAACCTATCCACAAATGAGATTCGTGAAGAAATGACTCAAATGAGAACTGAGCTTAGTTTGGTGTTAAAACACGTCATCGGGGGTGCATAAAAGGTAAATGTGGTGAATTACTTGTCTAAAACACAACTACTGATTGATGAGTATTACTATGAGGAGAACTCTTATGCGGTATGTAACAACCCTAAAAATAGATATGCCAAGTAATGCTTAATGTGTCTAAAATGCCAAGGATTAGACCGGGTTCACACGTATTGATGCGCATAGGAACGACCTTGAAACCCTTTCTACATCCATTCCAACTAACTTGTGGAGTTATTTGATCTAGGATAGGTTAGGTCAAACCATGTAGGGCTCTTGAATATGAAGATTTACTCGAACGAGTCCTTACCGGACTAAAAAAGAGGAAATCTTAGGTTTGGAGGGTCTAGGGGTAAAATAGTTTTTTCCAGGATAAGGATAGTATTGTAATTAACCTAGATATATAATTAATAAGGTGGATGGGCATTTTGGGGAGAGAGGGCCGAAATTGGGCTCTTGAAGTGAAATCGTGCTCCTCTCGGGTTCGAACCTACGTTGAAGCAATGAATTAAATTTTTTTAATTTAAGTTGGTAAATTAATATAATTAATTTATATTACTAGTTATTATCTGATCTAAAATAAAAGGAAATCAGATTTTTAATAATTAAATAAAACCTTATTTGACTAAGTCCTAAACTAGACTCCTAAGCCTAGGAAAACTCCTCTCCCACGCTCATCTCTCTCTCAAACATCTCTATCACTCTCAATCACGTTTTCTCTGCCAAATAACGTACAAAAACAGTAGGTAAACCAATGTTCTTCACACTTGAAGAACTTACAACGAAAATTATAAACAAACAACTAATCAAACAAGTTAGGCAAAGAGAGGATTTTTCCTTCAAGTTGGTGTTGAAGCTCTTGGATTTGGACGTGTGTTTGGAAGGGTTCTTTGGGAAGAAATTCAAGATTTGAACATAATAAAGGTATGGTTTCTCTTCTCTCTTGGTCCTTTTCCTAAGAGACCCCTTAAGGTTTCAGAATATTCAATTTTTAAAATTAGAATAGTTCCCCGTTGCATATCCTTGTAACTAACTCCTATTGAATCATAGGTTGGTTATGTTTTCTTGTAGAAAACTAGGGATGAAACGTGTTTTCGTGATGGTTATGTGTTTATATGTATGTATTGAATTATGTGACTTATGTTGATGTTTCAAAAAATGTAACTATGTAGGTATGTGTGTATTGTCGTGGCTATTGTTTATGGTTTAGGACATGAAATGACATGATAGTTCTTTATATTTCATGTACACATGTTCATGTAAATGTGATGTTAATATGAGTTGAAATGTGACTAATTTGAGCGATTATCTCTTGGCTAAACGAATCCATGAAAACGCACCTAAGACATTCTAAATGCACTACGAAATTCCCCTAAGAACTACGGTGTAACTTGATAAAAGGATACTAAAAAATTAAAATAAAATTTCCAGCTTCTAATGATGAATTTCGGTCAGCAAACAGGGTTCAAAATGTTGAAAAAATGAATCAAAACAAGTGACATCATGGAGTATTGAACCCGTGACCTCACCATGTTAAAAATAATGAAAATAAAGAAGTAAAAAGAATGTGGTGAAGGGGATTCGAACCATGGTATTTTCTAGAAAATCTAACTTAAAAAAATTTAGATATGAGAGGAGTTGGTTTCAAACCCACCACCTCTCAATCAGATTTAAGACAGAGTAAACTAATAAAAAAAATGTGTGGCGTGGGAATCGAACCCACGACCTCTAGGAAGTGAAGGAGAGTAAAGAAAAAGAGGCATGGAAATCGAACCCACGACCTCTAGGCAGTGAAGGATAGTCAAAGAAAATGAAAGAAAAGAGATGTGAGTTGTGGGGATCGAACCAATTACCTTCTAGGCAGATTCAAGGAGAAAATTAAAAGAAATTAAAGAGGAGTCGTGGGGGTTCGAACCCACAATCGCTTGGCCAAAGGAGAGAAAATCAAAGTAAATGAAAAAAAAAAGTAAATGAGATTTTGGGAGTTTGATCCCACATTCTCGAAGTTCCATTAAGTGAAAAATCAAGAGAGAAATGAAGGGAAAAATAAAATGAAGTCATTAGGGCTCGAACTTGGGTCTCCAAGTTGTATTCATCAAACAAAAATGAATAAAAAAAATGTAAGTGTTGTTCAAGAGATTTGAAAACCGCGTTCCCTTACCCAAATTCTGTGTAAATGCATAAGTCATACCTGAGTTAAATCTTCAAGAATAATGTTGTCACGTAGATCAAAATCGAGATCTTATCATACATACAAGATGCATAAGTCTTGTACTACATAATATTAGGAAGATATGAATCACTTAAACGAACTATGGATGAATCCTCATGTCTTCTATGTATAGACCCATAAGTCTAAGATACGCCTAAAAATAAGTGAACCTAAGATTTATGTAATGAAATGATGTAACCCTAGAAGGGTTAAGTACAAGTGTAAAACAGACTAAATGGCCAAGTGCATTGGCATAGAAATAAATGATTATTATGTGATGAAATGATGAAACCCTAGAAGGGTTAAGTAAAAGTGTGAAACACACAAATGACCAAGTGCTTTGTCATATAATGAAATGAACATTCACATAAAAAGGGGTGAGTAATTATTAATAGCGAATGTGCTAATGTTGATTAATGCGGTGACAACATGATATGAGGCTAATATAAAAGATGAGAGCAATCTCAAATGAGCCGAAGTAAATGTTACCAAAACATACTCACCTATGAGAGTGTAAAGTTAATGAAGAGACCAATCATGTTGCTAGGAAAGAGCTATTCTTACCCATGCATGTCGTTGGTGTGTGCTTTAATATACACATACTTAGTACAAGTGTGTACTAACCCTATATAACTCCAAACTTTTAGGTGCATACATAGGTGGATGCGAGATACAGGATCACGCTGCAGCTATCCGGACGTCGAGCATTCATCAAGACTTGGTAGGCCCTCATGCTTTCAAGGATTCTTTCACATTTACATTCTGGCTTAGTTGTAGGATTTATCTAGTGGAGTATGTTCCACTAGCGTTTCTTTCCCGTTATTGTTCAAACTTTGTATTGGTGCATTTTTGCAAGTACATCTTTATCATTATAATAAACAACTTCTTTCATTTGATTATTTCAATGTTATATGGTTGATGGTGCACAATTATATATATAATAGAATGTTTATTAAGCATGTTAGGAAACAAAAAGTTTAAAATTTTCTACTTAAATTAACTTAGTTGAAGTACGAATGACGTATGTAGGCTTGTCTGCGACCTCTCAGAGGTCAACGACGCCGGTCTCGTCTTGGGTTTAGATTACAATCGTGATATGATAAATGAGAAGACAAGGAGTTTTTGACCAAACGCCCAAGGCTCCATTAAGGAGAATTGTCGCCAAGGTCAAGGAAATAAACGTCAGAACTATGGTAATTACAACCGAGAGGGTCATTACATACGATATGGGAATTACAACCGTGACAACAACTTCAACCGTGGTAACTATGGTTATAGAAATGATTGGATTGGGCCCTATGTTCCACCTCTAAAATTTTGAAGTTGCTCCCAGGGATGCTGGAGGTAGTATGGCGCGAGTTGAGGATATGTTGCACAAAAATTATGATGAGGCTTGATGCTAGTGATGAGAACACTAAAGAGTTGAGGAGTGACTTAGTGAGTATTGGGAAAAAAGTTGATGCACATGCAATCTTGATCAAGCATGTTGAGTTGCAAATGACCCAATTTTCTTTGACTATTAACACATGCCAATCGGTCACTCTTCCTAGCAATACTATCCAAAATATAAAAAATGATGGACATTGTATGGTAGTCACAACTCTAGGTGGTAAGAAAACCATTGATCCACCGATGTCGTCTGGTGTAGAAAATGTGATAAGAGGCGTTGGTGAGGTAGTGGAGGTTATTGGTGAGTTAGGAGAAAAAATGGGGAAAAAAGTTGAGGTACCCCAAAAGGTGATCCCCATGCCTAGACAAGCACCTCCATTCCCGCAAAGGTTAGTGAAAAATACCGAGGTTTGTAAATACTTGCGTCTTATCATACACTCAAACAACTTTCCATCAATGTCCTTTTGTAAGAAGCTCTTGAAAAAATGCTTGGTTATGCCAAGTTTATGAATGATATGGTCGTTAAGAAAAGATGAGTTAATTTTGAGGACGATGATAGAATGCAACATTGTAGTGCTATTTCTACAATGTCTCTAGTGCAAAAGATAGAAGTTCCGGGTGCCTTTACTATTCAATGTACAATCGGGTTATTACAATTTTCAAAAGCATTATGTGATCTTGGGTCAAGAATAAATCTCATGCCTCTCTCTATTTACAAGAAGTTGGGTTTGGGTGACCCTAAGCCCACTATGAGGCGGCTACTAATGGAGGATCGAACGGTGAAGAGGCCTATTGGGATACTCCCTGATGTGTTAGTAAAGATGGAGCCATTCATATTTCCGGCTGATTTTGTGATTCTGGATTATGAGGTTGATTGTGAGATACCTATTATTGTTGGAAGACATTCCTTTCTACGGGTAGATCCTTTGTTTATATGTAGAAAGGGAAAATAAAATTTTAGTTGAACAGTGAAAAAGTAACTTTCAACATTTGTAGGTCCACGAGGCCAACTTATGAGATTCAATCGGTATCTGCCATATCTTACAGGGTTGAAAAGTCATCTAAGGTACAAATAGAAGAGCGTCTGAGTGTAGAAGAACTAGAGGAAGTGATCATGAATTTTGATAGTGAATGCATTAAAGAGTATGGGTCATTGGTCGAAGAACTTGATCGAGGTGCTGTTCGATTTAAATTAAAGAAGTTGGAGTTAGATATGAAGCATTGCGAGTCTCAACCCGCGAAATCATCTATAGAGGAGGCTCCAACAGTAGAACTTAAGGCTCTACCACTTCATTTGAGGTTTGTATTCTTGGGAAAAGGTGACATTTTGATAGTAAATATTGCATCAGATTTGAATGTTCATCAAGTTGAGAGTTTAGTGTAGGTGTTAAAATGGTTCAAAAGAGCTATTGGGTGGACTATTGCGAATATTATTGGGATCACTCCCGGGATTTGTTCACAAAAAATCCAAGTAATTCCCGATCATAGGCCAAGTATTGAGCACCAGAGACGTTTAAATCCACCTGTGCAAGACGTGGTGAAGAAGGAAATCATTAAGTGGATGGATGCTGGATTTATATATCCAATCGCCGATAGTAGTTGGGTATGCCGTGTTCAGTGTGTACCTAAGAAAGGGTGAATAATTGTGGTCCCAATGAAAAAGATGAGCTTATTCCGATGACGCCGGTGACTAATTTGAGGGTATGTATGGATTACCGGAAATTAAATGCATGGATAGAGAAGGAACATTTTCATATGCCCTTCATGGATCAGACGTTGGATAGACTTGCAGGAAAGGGGTGGTACTATCCTCTTTATGGGTATTCTAGTTATAATAAATTTTTTATTGCATTGGAAGATCAAGAGAAAACCACCTTTACTTATCATTATGGGTCATTTGTGTTCAAGAGAATGTCATTTGGTTTACGTAATACACCAGCCACGTTTCAAAGATGTATGATGTCAATATTCTCTGATATGGTGGAGGACACTATTAAGGTGTTTATTGATGATTTTTCAATGGTTGGTGACTCCTTTGAGCGGTGTTTGAGTCATTTGTCTGAGGTTCTTAAGAGGTGTGAAGATTGTAACCTTGTGCTAAATTAGAAAAAAATTCACTTCATGGTGAAAGAAGGTATTGTATTGGGTCATCGCATTTTAGAGAAAGGTATAGAGGTTGATCGAGTTAAAGTTGAGGTAATAGAGAGACTTCGTCCATCCATCTCTATAAAAGGTGTAAGGAGTTTTTTTGGGCATGCAGGCTTTTTCCGGAGGTTCATCAAGGATTTTTCAAAGATTACACATCCTTTGTTCAACGCTTTAGAAAGAGTGTAAGTTTTATTTTGATGAATATTGTCTTAAGGAATTTTGTGTGTTGATGGTTCCTCCAACTATCATCATTTTTCCGAATCGGAGTAAGCCATTTGAGGTGATGTGTGATGCGAGTAGGTTGCTCGTGGTGTAGTATTGGCACAAATAAGGGACAAAATTATTCATCCCATTTACTATTCTATTAACGCCCTTAATAAAGCCCAAAAGAACTACACGGTGACTGAATAAGAGCTCCTTACAGTAGTTTTTACTTCCGAGAAATTTTTCTCCTATTTGCTGGAAAGAGGGTTATAGTACATACTGATAATTATGCTTTGAGATATTTGGTGTCAAAGAAGGATGCCAAACCGAAGTTGATTCATTGGGTTTACTATTGCAGGAACATAACTTTGGGTGAAAGATAGAAAATGGACCAAAACTTAAGTTGCTGATCACTTGTCCTCATTAGAAGATGAAGCAATGAAGGTGTTAGGTGAAAAGGCTGAAATTGATGATAATTTCCCTGATGATTATGTACTGGCTGCCTCCCATGACTTGATTCCATGGTTCGCAGATTTTGCAAATTATCTGGCTAGTGATATTGTCCCACTGGACTTGTCCTTTCATCAAAGGAAAAAGTTCATGCATAATCTTAATTTTTTTTGATAAGATATACTTATATAGGAGTTGTGCCAATGGGCTTATTCGGCGTTGTGTGCCAGAAGTAGAGATTTTGAGTGTTTTTGAGTCATGCAATTATTTGCCTATAGGTGGGCATCATAGCGGTATCCGTACTGCTCACAAGATCTTGCAATGTGGCTACTATTTGTCAACTATCCACCAAGATGCTCATGAGTTTGCAAAGGCATGTGATAGATACCAAAGATATGGTGGCATTTCGAGAAAGCAAGAGCTCCCTTTAAACCACATTCTTGTGATTGAATTATTTGATGTGTTCTTGTGGCAGTCGATTATGTGTCAAAATGGGTAGAAGAGATCACACTTGCGAATAATTAAGGGAAGAGTGTAACCCCGTTCTTGAAAAAGAACATATTTTCTAGATTTGGCACCCCAAGGGCTTATTATAAGTGATGGGGGGTCGCACTTTTGCAACAAGTTGTTTAACAGTTTATTTGAAAAATATGGGGTTCGCGATAATGTGGCCACTCTTTACCATCCTCAAACTAGTGGGCAAGTTGAGGTGTCAAAGAGGGAGATTAAGCAGTTTTTTGCAAAAACGGTGAATGCTAGTAGAATGGATTGTTCAAGGAGGCTTGATGATGCTCTTTGGGTCTACCGGACAACATAAAAGACTCCCATAGGTATGTCCCCGTACAAACTTTTATATGGGAAGGCTTGTCACTTACCGGTTGAATTAGAGAATAAGTTCACGTGGGCAATGAAGAAGTTTAAAATGGATTGGAATGAGGCTGCAGAACAGAGGTTAAACGGGTTTAATGAGCTTTATGAATTTATCTTGAAAGCATATGAAAGTTCATCCCTCTAGAAAGAAAAGATGAAGAAGTACCATGACCAAAAGATTGAGAAGCGTGATTTTTTGCTTGGGATTTGGCACTTTTGTTCTATTCGAGGTTGAGCTTGGTTTTGGGTACACTCAAGTCCAAATGGACTGGTCGCTATTTGCTCAACCAATTATTCCCTCATGGTGCGGTTTAGTTGGAGAACAAGGAGGATTTGAGGCTCAAGGTGAACGGGCAGCGAAACAAAATCTATCAAAGGCATACTGAAACGGCGAATGAAGTGATCGAGGCATACCATCTTAATTAATTCTGAGTAATCAAGAGTCCTCCATCGTGTTGCGACATAAAATTATGTGCAGATTGAGAGGCAACCAAATATGTATCCTCTAGCGAACTATAGGTTTTTCATGATTTTCTAGGCATAGTTGAATTATTTTTTCTTTTATTACTTATGTCATGTCTGAATGTTCCTACATTTTTCTTTAGAAGTTTTGGCTAGAGCGTAGAGTAGGGTCCATGTACGAAAAGTGTCAAGTAAACACAAAAAGATTGGCTTAATGGGTGTTAAATGTGCAGGGACCAAATCACAAGAAATCTGGAGAAAATTTGTCTGGTGCACCTATCGACAGGTCGTTGTCCTTTCGACAGACTATCGGTAGGATCCGTCATGCCCAGTTATTTTCTTTAAATTTTTCTAAGTTAGGGAACTATCGACGGAAGGGTCGATGGGGAATCATCGATCCCTCACCCACCAACCCTACCCGACCCATCCAGCTACATATTAAAAGTTTTTAAACTCTTCAGTTACCCACCTCTTGACATAACCCCTATAACCGTTTCCCAACCCTTTTTCCTTTAATTTTCCCTCACTTCCGGACCCATTCACTCACATTCATTCATCAGATTCCCACACTTCCCCCACTTCCAAAAAATTCCTTCTCTACGAAAATCTCCAATTTTCTTCAATTCTTTTGTCGGTCGGTGTTCGTGGTGGTTGTTGCTTTTGTTCAACAACTAGTGTTCATACTCTTTCTCATCTACTACAGTTGTTAGGTATGTTTTCTAAGCTGCAAGAAGAACTTCTGTAAATATTCCTTATTACCGTGATGTCAAACTGTTTGGGTACTTAATTTTAGACCATTTTGCATGCTAAAACTTACATACAAAATTCCTAAGTCCCTTAGAACACTAAAATTTAAAGGGATGGGGGTGTATTTTTAAAAAATAGCGTGTGCTTTCATGATTGTGTTCCTGGCCTAGGGTTTGATAAGCTATCGAAAATACATGTTAAATCTAGGAAAATTCATTCCCTACAAATGATGGGATGCTGGGTAAATGTTTAGTAAATTTAGTCTTCTAAGAATACTTCTAATTTGTATGATAGGTTACCAAATTGGTTGGAAAACTCTGTTCTCTAAAGTTCAGTACAAGACTCCGTTGACGGACCATCGATCTCCCGATGGACCATTATTGGGATCCGTCAACCCTAACTTTCCATGTTTACTCTAAGTATCCATCGACGAACCCTTATGACGGACCTTCGTCCCTTCGACAGTACGTCCTACACAACCGTCGATGGTTTCATAACCTTTGCTTCTGATTTTTTATAAAATTAATTTAAGTGTCTGTCGACGGACCCTTATGGACAGTCGTCCCTTCGACGTTCAATCCTGTACAATCGTCAACTGTGTTAGAATCTTTGTTACTAATGTTTTTATAATTTCATTCCAGTATCCCGCAGTGGACCCTTATGATAGACCATCTTCCCTAAGACGGACCGTCTTGCACTACCACCGACGGTGTCAGAACCTTTTTTTTTGACGTTTTTCTAATTTCTTCTAAGTTTCCCGGGATGAAACTTCATGACGAACCATCACGCCTTCGACGGTCCGTCCTACACAACTGTCGACACTGTCAAAACCTTTGTTTCTGATGTTTTCAAAATTGTTTCTAACTGTCACTCGATGGACCGCCATGACACTCTCGTGCCTTTGACGCACTGTCGATGGGTCCGTCCTACACTCTGTACTTGTGCATTGTAATTCCTTTTCTATATTTTTCTACTTCAAGTGGTACTAACTATTTCTCTCCGCATACAAATGGCACCAAAAAATGACCATGTCTACTCACGAGGGCTTTTCAAGTCAGTCGCCCCGTTTAACTGGATTATCATAGGCACAAAAGATGAGTGACCAATAGTACGTGCCAGCAGGCATCCACACTCCTACCCATGTTGCTTGACCCACACCCACGAGGGTGGCATCAAGCGTAGTCACTGCCTCCTAGTATGAAAAGGAGCGCATACTCACTGACACACCTTCTAGGTCGGCTGCACAGTACGAGGGAGCGTCTGGCTTCGTGTAGGAATTCAGTTCTGAGTAAGCTTCTGACTTTATAGAGGCTTCGAGTCCGCGGCAAACGGATTGGCATTTACTTGCAGGACATCCACATATTTCTCTATGGCGTGGATTATGATGCCACCCAAACTCGTCTCACTAACGAGTTTGACTATCGGTTCAAATTGATCAAAGATGAAAGGTTACAACGTGAGCCAGAGGTGAGAGAGAACAAGGGGTGGTAGCATAGTACCTCTCCATAGATGATGAGGCTGAAAACTGTGTGTGGGAGCCCAAGGGGAGTATTAAGAAGACCAACCTCACCTTCACAAACAACTTCCAATGGTTATTAGTCTGACACTTCCTTTCCTCCACTGCTGCTAATGATATTTTCACCTGGGATTCTGTATTGCTGATGGATGCAATAATTGCTAGGTTCGAGCTGGACTTTGCATGGCTATTACAATCTGTGATGCACGAGAGGGACTTTAAGGCCACTACTACATACCCATTCTCGTGCATGGTTTTTGCATTGTGAAGGTCTGCAAAAGTTCCCGTGTGGCAAATTGATGTGATCAAGACCCCGCCTGTTTAGGTTGATATCGGTCTTATCCGGGATGAGGCCGAGTTGGCTCCCACCAAAGAGCCTCGTATAGAAGTGCATTCGCTAGGTGAGAACCTTGTCTCTACATGGTAGAGCAGGCCCAACGGGCTAATCCGCTACATCTTAGCCTACCGACACAATTCCGATCGAGTCTATCTCGGGTGGTGGAACCGCTCAAAGATCCTCCTGCTCTATCCCATCTGCAACACTCACTTGCTAGGGTCAGGAAACTAGAGGCCCAAATTGCCACACTTCTTCATCACATCCATCCTTGGATGCAGAGGTCCATTGCTGAGGCAGAATAGCTTATAGCGAAGAAGATGGCCCAGCATAGTGAGCGGAAGATCATGGTTGTCAACCATCGTTTGAATGCATTTGACCTACGGGTTCTCACTAGGCAAGCCCCTATAGTGGATCTGACAACTCTCCATGCTTCTCTAGGGATTCTTAGAGCCGACTTGGACATTATACTGGAAGCTCGGATCTTGAGTTTGAGGCCCCTTCTACAGAGTCTGTTGAGGACACGGTGATGGATTCCCTGTTTGCCACTACTGATGTGCCACCACCTCCACCACGAGAGCGTTCCATGTGAAACCGGACTAGATACGAGGATATGTACCGGGCTCGGAAGAAGGAGCGCCATGAGTTAGAGGTTGCGAGGAGAGCCTCGCTAATTGATGAGGAGGTCCTCCAGTTGAGGGTTATCGAGGTGGCTGCTGGGGCGTCTAGTTCCATAGTTGAGGAGGCTAAGAGGAGCACTACCGATGATGCTGTAATTGCTTAGGACACTACTTATTGTGTCCCAACTTCAGAGGGAGCGTGCTCCGAGAAACCGAACCCGCCAACTTGTTCATCACCGGCTCTTTGCACCTAAGGTTTGCTTCACCTACCATTCTATCTTATATACTTTTATGCATTGGGTACAATTGAATTTTTTTTGTTTGGGGTGGGTTAAATGGAAAGTGAGTGCTAGGGTGAAGTCTGAGCAGACCAACTAATAATCCTCTCTTGGAATTTTCTTTCCTGTGTTCTTTTTCCTCAAGAGACTGGTTACTTTATTGTTAGACCAGCATATTCGTATCTTTAGTACATAGTATAGAAAGGGACTCTGAAACATGATGGCTAAACAAAATGATATCTTGATTTAAAGAAAATGCTACATAACTAGGCACAATAACTGATAGATGCGTAGCTCTAAGCATGACATAGAGATAAACCACTACATAACCGTAAATGTAAAACTCGATCTAGGTTTCAGATAATTTGGTAGAGTAGTGAGATGTCAAGTGAGTGTAAGGAAAATTTGAATATTCCACCATTGGTACTGATGTAGAACTTGTCTAGTTAGTCCTGCTAAAAGTACGGCTTAATAGACAATTACGAATGGATCATAGTCCCTTGTTCAATATAGCAAATCTTTAGCCTAAATAACAGAAAACCAAATGAAATTAATCCTTTCTTGATCTAAATGATTTGAGCTTAAAATAGACTTTTGTTTTTCACCCCAACTGATCTTTTATGGCAACAATATGTTGGCCCTAGTCCCTCCTTGAACATGTGCACCTCAGCTTATGCCAAAAACATAAGTTTAGGGCGGCTAATGCAGAAAACAACCTTGTTCTGGTCCTGACAACACTTTCTGTATTGTGTACCTTGAGTCATGGTGAAGCCATGAGTTAAGGGTGGCTATTATGAGGAATGATCTGGAAAGTGGTGTTGAAAGAACAAAGAGAGAGAAAGAACAAAAGAAATGTTACTCAAGAAAAGTTGGAAAAAAGCGAAAAAAATTAAATAAAAAATATTTGAAAATATTAAAATACAATCAAGCAAAGAAAAGTGTTAGTTACACAAAACAAGAAAGAGGAAGAATATCAAGGTGTAAGAATACAAGAAAATTAAGAAATAGGGCGGAATAAAACCATGAAAACGTAGGACGCTTAGCCATTATGTCAAGAAGGGCAAGAAGTTACTAAAATATATCTAAATGTACCCTACTTGACCCCAGCCTAAGTTACAAGATAAAAATTCCCATCGTGATCCTAAGAGTCTATTATAGTTAACTTAAAGTAGTGAAAATAAGGTTTAGCCTATGGCAATAAGTATAAATGAATTGTGAAGTTTTTCTGAGAGTGAGTGTTTAAAAAATAATTCTTATACTCAAACTGAAATCACTGTGTGAAAAATTAGGATCTTGTTTTGAAGTGAGGACACTAGTTGCAATACAAGAAAATAGGTACCTTAGTGAGAGATCAAAGAAGATAGGTGTCAGTGTGTTGTAAGTCTGTGTCATGGTCTGATCAACGTGAGCGATCCTAATAGTGATAGCTTGCATAAACATAATGAATATAACCTGGATTGATAGCCAGATGATTGCGAAAGCTCAAATATGGATACTCTTATACAAAGGTTTTGTGGTGAGTTATGGTGCATCGCTTTAGGACAAACAACAAATTTAAGTTTAGGGTGTTAATATACCGTGGTTTGACGGTACATTCAATGCTTTTTACTAAGTTTAGTGTGTGTCTAAGGACATTTTGTATTAGTCTTAATGTATTTTTCTCTTTGTTTTTAGGAAATCGGTCTATGATGAAAACGTGGAAGAATTGTGCTGAAATAGCAGAAGTGACAACCTACGTAGCCAATGACGGTCCGTAGGTGGCCACCTTCGTATGAAGGAAATGCTGCTAAAGGAAGATCGGGTAATTCTTACTAAGTGTGGGGCTATAGATGCTATCGAGAGACCGTCACCACCAGGACAGACCGTCGTGCATATCCATTATTGCTAACAGAGACTAGCCCCAATACCCATCTTGAGAATATTCTAAGAGTGGAGAAAAACGCAAACCATCGATGGACCCTCTTGCTATCAATGGACCGTCATCCTTGTTTATTGATGGTAACTGTAAGTAGGAGAAGGAAGAAGATGAAAAATAATCTAAGTGTGGAACGACGGGGGGCCTCGATGGTCCGTCGGTTCGGTCATCCACTCCGATGCATTTTTTTTGTCAGATTTTCCTTAAATAGATTTCTTTTTTATGTTACGACTTCTTTATTATAAATACTGGTAATAAAGTAGTTTTTGAGGTTAGAATATTGGTAATTTTTCTGATTTGTAATATTGGTGTTTGAATATTGGGTTTTGGAAAATACTTCATTCTTCCTGAATAGTTTATTGTATTATTTCATGAATACAAGTGATTTTCTGGATTTTTTTCAATCTCATCAGAGTAAGTACATGAATTCTTGTCTAATCAATATGAATTGTGTAATTATGAACATGGGTAACTAAATCCATAGGTAGGGTTGTGGGAACCATGGGTTATTAACAAGGTAAAAACTAGCTAAAATAATATTCCTAGAATAGTATTTTGCATGTATTGTATAATTCTTTCGTTTAGAAATCTATTTAATGAATGAATGTGTTAGAACTCGCCTCCTTGCTACTTTCCTATCAAAGGATATAGATAATAAAAAAAGAATTATCAACATTGATTTAGTATTCAATATCTAATAGGCTAGTGTCGATTGATGCGAAGTAACAACTAAGTCATACATCGATTATGATGCTTAATATGAGGTAAAGTTAAGGTTTAGTAAAGCATACACACATAGTCGGACCAAGGTGCAGAGTGAAATTCCCTAGTTGCATGACCAAGGAATTAGGGATACATAACATACCACTTTGCATGCAAAATACTAGGAAATTTTTTTTATAGCTAGAAGCACAACGTTATGAACCTGTGGGGAACACGTAATGCCTAGTTACTTTCATTACTTGCTAAAAATCAAATCTCTGAACTTGTAACTTGTTTACTTAGACATAGCTTATTACATTCATTATTTAAAACCCCCTCTTTGTTACTTGTTTTTGGAAATGACTTGATTAAATAAAAGTAATAGTAGGTAAAAATTAAGTCCAAATCATTTTCCTCGTGGGATCAATCCAAACCTCATTCTTGGGTTCTTTATTTGATACGATCGCTTATACTTCTTTTTGAGAAGTAAATTTGAGCATATCACAATTAAATTTAGTGGAAATTTAGAACTTTTTAACTTTTATTTAGTGTAATTAGACTTCATATAATTTCTGCATAAGAGTGATATACTAACAACTCAAAATAAACAACCATCTTTTAATAGATTGAACTATTTAAATGAAGAATTAATAATATCATTAATAATTTCCAAAAAGGCCTTAATACGAAAGCTTGAACAAATGATTGAAAGGAAAAACTAGGGACAACATCCACTGGCTATGTCTAATCTACATCCTCGAACTCAAGAGGACCTACCAAAGTTTTGCGGTACTAGTTCAAACAGCGTCAACTGATCATCAATCTTCTTCAAGGACCTGCACCTATATAAATATTAATTTTATATGGGTTAGTACACACTTGAACTAAGTATGGGTATATGCACATAAACACATATTGACTATGTATGATCAAGGAATGATCGTCCTATAACAACACGTCATTTTTTGAAAGTGAAGTCAATTCACTTTCCTAATACGTTATTATGAATCATGTTATGAATATGACATAGTTTCATCAGTTTAAAGAAAACAACTCATTCTCTATATCAACATAAGATCTTGGAATCATGAACATAATATTAGAACAACACGACCATGACTACCCTACTTACAAATTATTCTTTTCATTCTTGTTAAATTGGGCATGAAGTCTTTATAAGAAAATCCTTATTAGCTATGCCCATTATTTTATCATTTGCATAAAATAAAGATGCTGGGGAATATATTTATTAGCTATGACCATTATTTTATCATTTTCATAATATAAAAATGTTGAGGCACATATTTATTTGCTATGCTCATTGATGAGTCATTATGTTTTGTTCCCTTTATTGTCATAAGGAAAAAACCGTTAAAACTTCATTCTTAACAAACATTGATGATTTCATATACTTATGATTTTTCTTACTTAGTTCCCTTTGAACTTACATTTCTTGTTCTTTGATCTCATGTTTATTTTGAACATTCTAGGTTAACTTAGGATATTCTTTTAAGACTTCTATTGGTATCTCTATGTGGAATGACTAAGAATGACTCACATCATTACTTATTCTAACCTCACCCTTTGTTCATCCTATCCGAAACACCCTCCATCTTCCTAGTTTATTCTTTCTTTCTTTCTTAATTACTTAAAGAAATCTTTAGCATTTAACTGACATATATCATGTGAGATAACATGAAATCCAGTGTCTTTCCCACACTGAAAAGAGTTGGTTCACCGGTCAAAGATAAACCGAGTACATGATCACTTAGTTTAGTTTAAACTTCTTCTTAGTTTACTTCAACTGTTAGCCCAACTTCTCGGTAGATATCCATGATCCCAATATTCTAGATACCTTGACGCTTAACGTCAAAACCAAGCATATGAATAGTAAGGTTGACACCATAGAAATATTTGTGATATACTGAGTATATTACAAGATCATGAAAACCACGATAGCCCCAAAGGCTATCAACTCTAGTGCCAAGGGAGTTACTATGCTCATGGAGGCAAACCAAGAACACAGTACCACCTTCGTTCGTAGATTATTAAACTGGGACGAGATTCTCTCTGATGAAGATAGGAAATTTGAATCTATTACCGAACCCCTTCCTATCCAACCTGCTACATGTTCTCTATAAAGGGTCATCCAATTCTCTGATGGATCGATTAACCTTAAATTTTTAAAATCCAATTTTTCAGCAAAGCTTTTTCAGGTAGAAGAATG
The DNA here is from genome assembly GCA_027704765.1 of Solanum habrochaites. Taxonomy (NCBI): domain Eukaryota; kingdom Viridiplantae; phylum Streptophyta; class Magnoliopsida; order Solanales; family Solanaceae; genus Solanum; species Solanum habrochaites. Next base: position 23,402,779 of record JAKWJA010002500.1, on the reverse strand, counting down.
TCATCGCCTAGACCTTCTTCTTCAAAAACCTGAGACATGATGATGCTATTGAAGCTAATGAATCTTTAGAGTACGGGAAAGTCAGTGCAAATTTATTTTTCCAAATTTTTGTATAAGTGGGAGATTTAGTAACAATTCTTGGGTTTTTTAAAAATAGCTCAAATCTATTTTCTCAAACAGGAAATTAAAATAAAAGGATTGAGCAAATTTTAAAAACCCCATGAATTGTTACTAAAATCACCCACTTACACAAAAAATATTAAAAAGAAATTTTCTCTTACTTTCCTAATACCTTCTTGAATAGGAAAACCCATACTGTTGATTTAACTTATATTGACGGATTCAATGAACAGGAGGACATTTCTACGAAATCTAGGCTCATTCAGATGAACCACATTTTAATGGAAATTTGTAAGAAAGAAAGAAATTCTTTGTTGATTAATTAAATCATTCGTCCCTTAACTCTATTTTAAAATGGATACGTTATCGGATCCCCAAAAAGAGAAATCTCTCAAAACATACTTTCAAAGCCAATATTTATAGAAAATTCTACAAGAAGTCAGTATTTCGGAGATTATAGATTTCTGAAAAGGATAACTATAAAATTGCTTTTAATTCCCCATTTGGGCAATACGAGTGGAACGTTATGCCTTTTGGGCTTAAGGATGCCCCTTCCGAATTTCAGAATATTATGAATTCAATCTTTATGCATATTACCCATATGTCAATTATTTATATTGATGATGTGCTAATATTTTCTGAGGACATTGACTCTCACTTTAAACACCTTGATGTTTTCCTTAAAATTGTCAAGCATAATGGTCTTGTAGTTAGCACTAAGAAAATGTTTTTTTTCAAACAAAGATCAATTTTTTAGGACATGACTTGTTTCAAGGTACTTACAAACCTATTTGCTGGGCCATTGAGTTCTCTGATAAGTTTGCTGACATAGTTATTGATGAAAATTAGTTACAAAAGATTTAAGAATCCTTAACTATAAATGATTTCCCTAAAATTAGATAGGTTTGTAAACCCTTGTATCTAACGGTTAAAAAGAACCTAGTTCCTTGAGGAATTGAATAGACTGACGCAGTCAAAAAAATCAAAATCATTGTTAAAAACCTCCCTTGTATATGTATCCCTAACCCTGACTATTTTATGATTGTAGAAACTGATGTCTATGATAAAGGCTACTATAGTATCATGAAAAAAGGAAAGCCCCAGGCTCATCAGAAAAATTAGTTCATTTTATCTCTGGTATTTGGAATCTCGACCAATCAAACTATAGCACTGTTAAAAAGGAAGTCGTATCAATAGTTCTTTATATTTTAAAATTTCTAAATCATTTAGTTAATAAATAATTCTTTCTCAGGGTTGATTGCAAATCAGCCAAAGAAATCCTTCAAAAGGATGTTAAGAATCTTGTAGAAAAATTAATATTTTCTAGATGGCAAGCCCTATTATCCAATTTTGATTTCCAAATCGAATGCGTTATATGAGAAAATAATTCTCTCCCTGACTTTCATAACAGAGAATTTTGCTGGGAAAAACATCATCAGGCCTTCAGTATGAAGCAATACAAGGAGCTCTTTCAATGAAAGGGAAAAGGCCCCAAAGGAAAACCTTTGGCCAAACCAATTGCAATCTGTCCATCTCCGAATGACCAAAAAAAAATTTCTTCTCTAGCTATTCTACCATCTACAGGCCCTTTTGATATCTCCTTTTCCTCTTTTTCCTCTAAGATCTTCGTCAAAAAAACCCTACAAGCAAAAAGAAGAACGTTGCTCGCATTCGCCTTCAGGAGTACCTAAATACTCTTATCCTTAAACAAAAGATTCTTACACCATGAAAACTCCAGAAAGGTTCAAAGAAGTAGTTGTTCCTACAGCCGCCTCAACAATGGTATGCTTTCAAAAAGAAAAAGAAATCTTTGAAGTAATCTATTTACAGGTCATTCCCATATTGGCCTTTGATAAAGAGTACGAAAACTATGAGGTAAACATCTTGTTAAACTTATGTTCTCTAATAGAAATTAGGTGGATACTGATAATCCATTAAGAAACAGAAAATACTATGAGTTCATTCTCGTAGACACAGGCTCTATCGAAATTGAGCACAACGCTCAGTGATGATTCCGATCCTGATAGTATTGCTTATTCTAAGTTTACTATCAAGAAAATATTATGTCCTTTTGAGTGGCAGGTTGATTACTTGCATACTCTTATTAATTTAATGAGGGAACCGACACCTCATATATACAATTTGTATGACTACAGATCGGCGTAGTTTAATTTCATCTACTTCTTACCAACTAATCATACGTGGTTTGTTAAGTATAGTCCATAAGTGGCCAAAAAGGTAATTCCTAGGTGGTTCTACGCGTGGTGGAGCTGCTTTGGCGGTAACAAATAGGTTTTACCTAAAAATTTTGCTGACAAATACAGTCAGTTCAAGCAAGAGAAGTACATATCTACTCTCCAAAAGAACATTAAATTATGTAAATATTTTATTCAAAAACTAATTTCATATATTATTAGTTGGACTTTTTGTATTGCAGAATTTGACAGGATCAAATATCTGTCAAATGAAGTTTTGATCAAAGGATGGTCTCCGGCTCCAAAAGAAGTTGTGGTAATGAATCACCCAATCTCCATAAGATCTCCACAAATATCATTATCCAAAAATGATCTAAATAAAAGACTACAAAAGGCATTGTGTGTTCGCAATTCTAATAATGATGAGAAGTCAAGAATGAAGATCATTTATGAAGCTCAGTCATCTCAAAGTGACGATAATGGTGTCATGTTAAAGACTAAAGATTTAGCATAATCTTATGTATATCCCTTCTACGATTAATCCAAGTTGTGGATATTAAAATCCAGAATATCTTATCTTTTTGTAGAGGTTCAAAGATCCAAAATTACCTATAAAGAAACGAAGAGTCTCAAAGAGACGGAATTTCTTTTGATTAACAAAAAGGGTAAGATGTAGTAGCTACAAACTCAAGTGGCCGTCAACAAGATTAAATCAAAGACTTTAATAAAAGAAAGATCCCCACAAACGTGGCGACAACTTTGTTAAAGCAAAGTCTTTAATAAAATCTAGATCCCCACAAGTGTGGCCGACAACTTTATTAAAGCAAAGACTTTAATAAAAGGAAAAGGAACGGACCTTAACTAATGGAAGACCAACCAATTATAAAGAGGGACGCGTCTTTTATCTGTCTATGTAAGACATTGTTTTTAACCAAGGGTTGCGTTTAGACTACTTGGTGGTCCGTCCAACAATATGACTTTATTATTTGCATAATATCCATAGATTTAAACCTCCGTCCAAAAAGATGACTTTCCCATTTGCATAATATCCACATATTTTAACCTCTTGCATGTAATATCCAATTTCTTCATACATCTATTTTAACTATTGATTCACTTATTTTTGAAATTTCCAAATTATCTTTCTTGAGTTAATAAATATTAGAAATTCTGCATGCCTAAGACAGTCCTCTTCTATATGAATAATAACATTATTAACTCTGCGAATGTATCTATCTCTAAGGTAGAAAATTATTTGCAAAATTGGTCTATCCCAAGAGAACCTTTTAAAAAAATTTACCAGGTAATTTTAATTTGTTAAAAAAATACAATATCAAGACTTATGAATCTAATTCTGCTATTAATAATTCCTTAGAAACTATGAATGTATTTAATGCTAGAGATATCGATAAATATAGAAGAGAATTTAAATTTCTTCATATTGGTTTTGTTAAAGTAGTTGTCAAACCTCTTTTCCGTTAACGCTTGAACATTCATTTTTTTTGCTCCTTAGAGATGTGCGTCGGATTAACTTTGATGATTCACTGTTAGGTAATTAAAAAGTCTAACTAATAATATATGAAATTCGTTTCTGATTAAATATTTACGTAATTTAATGTTCTCTGGAAGAGTAGAGTCTGAGATCTTAGAGTCTCTTGCTGTATAGATTGTTCACGATTTCCAAACTCCTATTTGTGAAAATTCGTTGTTCTCCCACGAAATGTTTAGTAATCCTATAAATAAGTGTTGCTTCAGCATCTTCTACAATATCTTCAGAGGAGGTAGAGATGCCATTCTCAGTTTTAACTATTGTCCGTTTACAGACAACATTTTGAATGTCTGCTTTATTTTGTTCGATGAGGTAATTATCTCACAAATTCTTGAGAGTGCCCACAAACCCTGCGATTAATATTTGAGATGCTTTTTTTATCAGTGTCATTCTTCCATTTATAAACAGTGACATTCATCCCCATTTCTTGGAGCTTGTTGAATATCTGGCCTTTTGCCATTCCATCAATGTTCCATTATGTTATGCCGGTTTCGTTTGCTACAAATTGAAGATGAAGATTATTTTCTTCAAACTCAACATTACGTAACGATGGCCTAGGATAATAATTATTTGAATAGGGGAACCTATTCTTTAATGTACTAACATTATTACCTTGGGTAATCTTTATCATAGAAAGTTGATCAATAATCCTTTCCAGGATATCTTTTGAGTTATTAAATTCAGTAGAGAGCTTCGGGAAAGCTTTAGGATAAAATTCAGGGATCATAAAAATAGGGCTTGTCTCTATTTGGAGGCTTCCTTTGGATGAACTTGGCTTGCAACCAATTTGACTTCCATAAATTTTGTTGGATTGTTTGATTTGCTGTGAAAGCATATGAAGAAGTTTATTAATGTAATTGTTCTGTTCAAGAACTTTGTGTATGTCACCTTCCGTCACTAACACCAATTCCTTTTCGATGGGTTGCTTAAAAAGAGTAGCTCTAAGGATTTCTTTTCCATAAGGAATGCTTAATACTTCTAAAAGGCAGGTAATATTGTCGATAGAGTCCTTTTTACTGTACAACCTATTTACCAAAACATGAAGGGATGACTGAGTGTCATCAATTTGTCCTGAGTGTTCAAACCATTTGAAGAATTCTATTTCAGGGCCAAATCTTTTCATATTTGCATACCTGTTATGTATGAAAGAGATTCTTTGTTCTAATGTGTAGAAATCCTTATACCATTCCTTTTCTCTTTTATGTTTAGGATCATTCCACCACTTTTTGGCGATCCTTTTGTCAGGGGTAAAATCCTTTTTATTTTTGAGGACTCCAATGGAATCCTATTTCTTATTTTTTTTTAGACAATTACAAGATTTGTGATCTTTTTTTCCTCATGTCCAACATTTCATTGTTGATGAAATCTTATGTGAAGTTTTTCCTTTAAACTTTTTCTTAGTTTTGTAGTAAGCCTTGTTTTTCGTTGGTTTTCTTCTAACTAACCCTTTACTTTGTCCTAACTTTGTGCACAAAAACTTCATGAGATGCACATATACCTCATTTAATACACACCAAAGTGATTCTCACACTACCCCTTTTTGGCTTACTCACCTCGGGAGAACAAGCACGCAATCAATGACTAGACATTAGAAGAGCACTGAAGCAACACACCAAGACTTCCCTTTCGGAATGCCTACATAGTGCAATGAGTAGATAGTGTCGCATACCACCAACTACCCTAAGTAATATACTATTTTAGAAGGATTAGCACCAAGACTCCCCTTTCAGAAGGTCTACTTAGTTCAGTGGTAGATATCATCTCATTCCCCCACTACTTTAATTAGCACATTCTTTTAGGAGACTTAGTTTATTCAATTCATATAAAGCTCACCAACAATCCCCTTTCGTAATGCCTGCCTAGTGCAATGGAAAATAGTGTCCCATTCCATTACCTACCCTATGTAATACACTCTTTTAGAAGACTTAGAATTTTTATTATTTTTGTGGGATTTTAGATTATCCGACATAGAACGTGAGTACTATGCATGGAATCCAGATATTAACCTCTTTTTGATGAGGGATCTTCACTGCCTATAGTAAGGTCATTCTTTTAGCTTTTACATGGCTTGCCCAATAGCTACATCTATGTGGGCGCAGATTTAAGGGATAAGAAGATTGCAACTAAGTAACGCATTCTCTACTAATGAGGAGTACTCATCTCAAGAGGTACATCAGAATACAATATCTCAACTCACGAAGTATAATCGCCCCTTCTTAATACCCTATCAGTGCTACGCGTAACCCCCACAGATTCTAAACATTATATACTATAAGTTACGGATAACTAGTGAACACCACATCTCAACTCACAAAGGGGAATTCACCCTCCAAATTGTCTTATAAATATCTTAGTATGTAGTGAGGTTGGTACTAAAAACTTCATCTCAACTTACGAAGAGTGTCCACACCAAAATTTCTTTTTTCTCTTAATTGATCTTCATCCATTCATTCAAGTGTGAGTGTGTATACATGTGAGCACACCTTGCACATAAGTTTCATTTCATTATAATTTAACTTCTATACATGTTTAGACCTTCATTCATCACCTCAGACAATTTACATGCTTCACATACTCATTTAATTCATTTAAGCATATTCTCTAGCCGTCTTCACATAATAACTTTATAAAGCACATTTAATAAGAACAACATAAATATCATATTACTACACATAATATGACTTCATGGCCTCCTTAACAATCAACAAGTAACTTCACATTCATATAATTCAAGTAAAAGTTGTTACAAAGAAGGTGGACAATATCACTCAAGATCATTTTGAAATTAAAGCTAAATAACATAACCAACTTACCCTTTTATTAAGATTCCATCACCTATAACATTTTACTAAAAAATTCATCGTACATTAGCCCTTAGGAATGTAGCAAAACATCAATAACAACACAAGTAAAGCGAAGCTCAAAGACTACTAAACCAAGCTCATTTAACCCATTTCCTAAGCCACAATTTGATAAAAGATTTAACATGATTTCATTGAAGTTTTAACATTAAAATCAACAACTAAAATTAGAAACATTATGTTTGAATTATTAGGAACGTTTTCATTCAAGACTCGTATAAAAAGTTAAAGATAAAAGAAGTTAGGGTTGAAAAACCTTTTTGAAAATTCATTAGAATGGACTCCCTAAATGGAAGAGGGTTCAAGGATTGATAACACACCTCAAAAATATAAAAAAATGATTTTGATAAAGAAACACGTCCAAACCAGCCCTCTTAGTTCTCCTTGAGTCTTACCTCCAATGGTGACTTTGAGAGAGTTTGTTTTTATAGAGAGAGTTTGAATATTGAATTGAGGTGTCTTGTCTATGTCTAAGACTTAAAACTAATCTAATATAACGTAAAAACACTTGGGATGAATTTACACAAAGCACCCAAAGCTGGCAGTAGAATAGATAAGTTTTGCAGCCTCCCATCGACGCCTCTCTACGATGGACAATCAATGATTTTACGTCCCGTTGATGAGGTCTCGTGGTTTAGTTCTGCAATCCCAAACCTGCAGTCATTCATTTCAAAATTAGTACCAGGTCGACGAGCCGTCGTCTGTTCTTCTGGCCGTCGATTGGCTCGTCGATGGACACTTTTTTTGGTAGTTTTTTTTTTTGTAGTTTGGGTAATCTTCTAGGGACCTTGTAAATACTAGAGGATTTCCAACCCATAAGTTAAACACCTGAACATATTATTATAGGTATTATGAACATCCCACATCAATTTCAAGCAATACAAACACGTAAAACTCACTAAAACAAATTAAGACAAATGAACACTCTCTAAGTACACTTTGCGAACATTACGGACGTTCTTTTATATTAGACCCCCAAGCTTTAAAAAACTTCAAACAATTCCTTAGGATACTAATATACCGGATTTAATAACAAAATTATCTCACCTTAGTTCGTTTTAGGGATTTACATTCTCCCCCACATGGAATGACATTAATCCTAGAATAACACTAAAACTTTAAGACCATAAAGAAATCCATTAGCAACAAATAAAACATTACAATCATGATCAAACATTCATAATTAAATAACCAACCAAAAACGAGCGCAAAGTCACACTTGCACACACTTTGCAACATAAGCAACTTTTGCAAAACTTCACAAATTCAGAATTCACCCTTTTATTTCTTTTATGGAGGAACTTACTTTTCCAATATTAAACATGCTCACATACATCACTTTGGAAAAAATTAAAATTTCAATTAAATACAGGGTAATTTTTATTTTATTTTTTTGACGTTGAGCACTACTGTAACACTGTAAAACATGCTAATATTTGAAAAATTTATTCTTTGAGCAATTCATCAAGATGGCATGATCATACTAACTATAAAACCATATAAACTCATCTCATAACATAATAAAAACAATAATAAAGAGTGAAATTTTATCGGGACTATTAACCCCAGATTAGCAATCCTTCTTAGTTTCCACCCCTTAGAGGTGACTCTTCTTTAGAGAATTGGGATCTAGACCACCTTCAGTAGCTTGTTTGACCTCCTTCGCTATTTCTTTGTCGATAAGGAAGTCCCTCATTTTGTGACCCTTATTACCACATCCATATCAACCATCCATACTGGAAGACACCTACATATATGTTTCTTTCCATAAGAAGTTCACCTAGTCCTCTCAAAAATGTGGCAACCACCTTGGGAAAGTTGGTTTGGAGCCCTAACCTTGTTTTCCATGGAAGAATCATGGTGAAAGAACCTCTTCTTAGGTTTTTGCTGACTAGAATCATCCGACCTAGGCCTTTTACCCTCTTGCCTTATCTGTATAATTTTAGATTCCTCATTTTGTTGGGCATACACCATGAGCCTAGAAAAATCCATGCAATTAAGAAGCATTTTGTATGACACTATTTCTCCACCAATCTAGTCCCGTCACAAGTTTGTTAATCTTATCCCTAGGTTTGGCTACCATGGTTGGGGCATACTTAGAGAGTTGGGTGAAGTTGAGTAGTACTTTTAAACAATCATTTCCCCTTGACGAAGGTTCATGAATTCAACCATCTTCTTCTCCCTCAACTCTAGGGGAAGGAATATATCTTGGAAAGCCTCTTTGAACTCAACAAGTAACTTCACATTCATACAATTCATGTAAAAGCTGTCACCAAGAAGGTGGACCATATCACTCAACAACATTTTGAAAATAAAGCTAAACAACATAACCAACTTACCCTTTTATTAAGCTTCCATCACCTATAACATTTTACTAAACAATTCATCATACATTAGACCTTAGGAAAGCTGCAAAACATCAATAAAAACACAAGTAATGCAAAGCTCAAAGACTACTAAACCAAGCTCATTTAACCCATTTCCTATGCCACAATTTGATAAAAGCTTTAACATTATTTCATTGAAGTTTTAAAATTAAAATCACCAACTAAAATTAGAAACACTATGTTTGAATTATTAGGAACGTTTTCATTCAAGACCCATATAAAAAGTTAAAGATAAAAGAAGTTAGGGTTGAAAAACCTTTTTGAAAATTCATTAGAAGGGACTCCTTAAATGGAAGAGGGTTCAAGGATTGATACTAGAGTTGTGGTCATCTTCTAGGGCCCTCATGGATACTAGAGGAATTCGTACCCATAAGTTAAACACCTCAACATATTATTATAGGTATTATGAACATCCCACAACAATTTCAAGCGAAACAAACATGTAAAACTCACTAAAACACGTTAAGACACATGAACACTCTCTAAGGACACTTTGCGAACGTTACGGACGTTCTTTGATCTTAGACCTCCAAGCATAAAGAAACTTCACACAATTCCTACAGATACTAATATAACGAATTTTATAACAAAATTATCTAACCTTAGTTCGTTTCAGGGATTTACATTCTCCCCCACTTGGAATGACATTAATCCTTGAATAACACTAAAACTTTAAGACCATAAAGAAATCCATTAGCAACAAATAAAACATTACAATCATGATCAAACATTCATAATTAAATCACCAACCAAAAACGAGCGGAAAGTCACACTTTCACAAACTTTGCAACATAAGCAACTTTTGCAAAACTTCACAAATTCAAAATTCGCCCTTTTATTTCTTTTATGGAGGAACTAACTTTTCCAATATTAAACATGCTCAGATACATCACTTTGGAAAAAATTGAAACATTAATTAAATATAGGGTAATTTTTTTTTATATTGAGCACTAGTGTAACACTTTAAAACATTCTAAAATTTGAAAAATCTATTCTTTGAGAAATTCATCAAAATAAAATGATCATATTAACTATAAAACCATATAAACACATCTCATAACATAATAAAAACAATAATAAAGAGTGAAAACTTATCGGGACTATTAACTCCGGATTAGCAATCCTTCCTAGTTTCCACACCTTATGAGGTGACTCTTCTTTAGAGAATTGGGATCTAGACCACCTTCAGTATCTTGTTTGACCTCCTTCCCTATTTCTTTGTTGCTAAGGAAGTCCCTCATTTTCTGGCCCTTATTACCACATCCAAAATAACCATCCATACTGCAAGACACCTACCCTTATGTTTCATTCCATAAGAAGTTCACCGAGTCCCCTCAAAAGTGTGGCCACCACCTTGGGAAAGTTTGTTTGGAGCCCTATCATTGTTTTCCATGGAAGAATCATGGTGAAAGAACCTCTTCTTAGGTTTTTGGTGACTAGAATCATCCGACCTACGCCTCTTACCCTCTTGCCTTATCTCTATAATTTTGCATTCCTTAATTTGTTGGGCATACACCATGAGCCTAGAAAAATCCATGAAATTAAGAAGCATTCCGTATGACACTCTTTCTCCTCCAATATAGACACTCCCGTCACAAGTTTGTTCATCCTAGACCTAGGTTTGGCTACCATGGTTGGGGCATACTTAGAGAGTGGGGTAAATTTGAGGGAGTACTTATAAACAATCATTTCCCATTGACGAAGGTTCATGAATTCAACCATCTTCTTCTCCATCAACTCTAGGGGAAAGAATATATCTCGGAAAGCCTCTTTGGACTCCTCTCGATGAATTGGACCTCTTCCTAGGTGTCTCTCATCCCTCCATTGCTCAAATCACACTTCAGCCTTATCTTTGAGTTGGTAAGCAGCTAGATCCACTTTCTCCTTATGGGTCACACCCATAGCATATACTATTTTGAATATTTCATCTATGAAAACTAATGGATTTCATACACCTTAGTTCCATTAAAAGTAGGAGGGTTAATCCTCATAAAATCCTAAATCTAGAAGTGGGAGTACTAGCATAAGGTTGGGGTTCACCCCCTTTTTTAGCTTGGGCAACAAAGTGATTATTAACGACATGAGCTTGAGCCGACATGAGGTTGGTCAAATTCCTTAGGGCATCCCTCAACTCCGCATTAGTCATATCCCCTTCAACAAAAGTATCTTGAGTCATACGGGGAATTTGGAAACTTGAGGATCTTGAGGTTCCGGTGGCACTTGAAGTTCTTGGAGGGGAACCTCCTCATTACAGTAAAAAAATAAGGCTATAAATAGGTGTGAAACTCACTTATTTATTATATTAGCAATAGCGGAAGTTTGTAAGCATACAATAGTCGTAAGTTTTAGATTGTAAGAAGAAGAATAAATTTTGTTACAAAATTATTCCGATGTCTCTACTCTTAAAAACAAAGTCTTATAAAGATGGAGAAAAGATGCCTCCCTCCTTTTTCTTGGTCTGTCTTCCTTTAATTACGGTCCATTCCTTTTCCATTTACTTAAGTCTTTCCTTTAATAAAGTTGTCGGCCACGTTTGTGGGGCTCTAGCTTTTATTAAAGTCTTTGCTTTAATAATGTTGTCGGCCACGTTTGTGGGACTCTTGCTTTTTTTTTTAAAGTCTTTGCTTTAATCTTGTTCTCAACTACTTGTGTCTGTAATAGTTACTACATCTTACCCTTTTGGTTAATCAAATGAAATTCCGTCTCTTTGAGACGTTTTTTTTTCTTTCTAAGTAATTCTGGATCTTTGAAACTCTACCTAAAAGACAAGATATTCTGGATTTTAATATCCTCATCTTGGATTAATCGTAGAAGGGACCTAGAAAAGATTGTTCTAAAGCTTTAGGATTTAATATGTCACCATTTTTGTCACTTTGAGATGACAAAGCTTCATCAATGAGCTTTATTATTTACTGCTCATCATTGTTAGAATAGAGATCAGACAAGGCCTTTTGTTGTCTTTTCTTTAGATCATTTTTGGATAATGATAATTAGGGAGATCTTCTGGAGATCGGGAGATTGATAACCACAATTTCTTTTGAAGCCAGAGACCATCTTTTGATTAGAACTTCTTTGGACAGATAATTGATCCTTTCAAATTCTGCAATACAAAAACTCCAACTAATTATAACTGAAATTAATTTTGGAATAAAATATTTACATAATTTAATGTTCTCTGGGAGAGTAGAGATGTCCTGCTCTTTCTTCAACTGACTGTATTTGTTAGCAAAAGTTTTAGGTAAAGCCTATTTTTTACCGCCAAAGAAGCTCCACCACGCGTAAAACAACATGGGAATAACCTTTTTGGCTACTTCTGGACAATACTTAACAAACCACGTATGAGTAGCTGGTGGTAGGTAAATGAAATTGAACCAGGCTGATCTGTAGTCATGCCAATTCTATGTATGAGGTTTGTGTTCCTTTGTTAAATTAATCAGAGTATGCAAGTGATCAACCTGCAACTCAAAAGGACATATTATAGTGTTGATAGTAAACTTAGAATAAGAAATACTATCAGGATCAGAATTATCACTGAGCTTGTTCTAAATTTTTATAGAGCCTGTGTCTACAGGAATGAACTCATAGTTTTTTCTGATTTTTAATAGATTATCAGTATCCACGTAACTTTTATTAGAAAACAAGGGTTTGACATGATGTTTTACCTCATATTTTTCCTACTCTTTATCAAGGGCCAATATGGGAGAGACCTGTAAAAAGATTATTTCAAAGATTTCTTTTTCTTTTGGAAGTCTTAATGTAGTTGAGGCGGTTTTTGGAGCAATAACTTTTTTGAAGCTTTCTAGAGCTTTCATGGTGTAAGAATCTTTTGTTTGAGGATAAGATTATGTAGGTACTCTTGAAGGCGAATGATATCAAGGTTCTACTTCTTGCTTGAGGGTTTTTTTGATGAAGAGTTCGGAGGCAAAAGAGGAAAAAGAGATATCAAAAATCTGGGTTTTATAGGTGGTAAAATAGCTAGATCTGAATATCTGTTTTGGTCATTCGGAGATGGCCGGATTGGAAATGGTTTGAACAAAGGTTCTCTTTCGGGGCCTTTTCCCTTTTCTTTGAAAGGGCTCCCTTGAATGCTTCTACTGAAGGACTTATGATACTTTTCCCTCTGAAAATTCTCCGGTTAGAAAGTCAGGGAGAGAATTATTTTCTCCTTTAAGGTATTCAATTTGGAATTTGAAATCGGATAATAGGACTTGCCATAAAGAAAATATTTGTTTTGCCACAAGATTCTTAACATCCTCTTAAAGGATTTTTTTGGATGATTTGATATCAACCCTAAGCAGGAACTTCTTAGAATATTGAAATACAAAGAACTATTGATAGGAATTCCTTTTTAACCATGCTATAGTTTTAATGGGCGGGATTCCAGATACCAGAGGTAAAACGAACTAATTGTTCTAATGAAATGGGATTTCTTTTGATTAGGATACCGCCATAGACTTTATCAGAGGCATCAGTTTCTACAATTATAAAATAGTCAGGGTTAGAGATACCTAGACAAGGGAGGTTTTTAACCATGATTTCAATTTTTCTAACTGCGTAAGTCTGCTCAATTCCCCAAGGAACTGGGTTCTTTTGAGGCCTGCAATACAAAAGGTTCACAAACTTGTATAATTTTGGGGATGAAATCCGCCACATAGGTAAGCTTCTTAAAAACCTTTGTAACTGGGTTTTATCAGTAATTATGTCAGGGAACTTATCAAAGAACTCAATGGCCCTACAAATAGGTTTGTAAGTACCCTGAAACAAGTCATGTCCTAAAAATTTGATATTTTTTTGAAACAAAGTCATTTTCTTAGCGCTAACTACAAGACCATTATTCTTGAAAATTCTAAGGAAAACATCAAACTATTTAAAGTGAGAGTCAAGGTCGTCAGATAAGATCAGTACATCATCAATATAAACAATTGACATATGGCTAATATTATTAAATATTGAATTCATAATATTTTGAAATTCTTAAGGGGCATTCTTATGCCCAAAAGGCATAAAGTTCCAGTCGTACTTCTCAAATGGGACATTAGAAGAAATTTTATACTTATTCTTTTTAGAAATCTGTAATTGCCAAAATCATGAATTCATGTCAAAGTTGGTGTAAATATTTGCTTTGAAAGTACGTTTTAAGAGATCTCCCTTGTTGGGGATCGGATAACGTATCCATTTTAAAATAGATTTGAAGGGATATAATTAATAACAAGACGAGGTGAACTCCTTTCTTTTTTAGCTATGTTATTAACATAAAAGGATCCGGAAATCCAAAGGGACTTTAAGGACCGAATGATGTTATTAATAAATAATGAATTTATTTCTTTCTTACCAATTTCCATTAAACTGTGGTTCATTTGAATGGGCCTAACTTTCATAGAAATGGCATGTTCAGTGAATCCACCAATATAAGGTAAATCAACAGTATGGGTTTTTCTAGACTAGAAGGTTTTTGGAAAGTTAGAGCAAATTTCTTTTTCAAAAGTTTTGTATAAGTGGAAGATTTTGTAACCATTCCCGGGGTTTTAAAAATTTGCTCAATCCTTTTAAGTTGAATGTCCTATTTTAGAAAACAAATTTGAGCTATTTTAATAGAAATGTTTTTTTGCATGAAATGGGTTCTCTTAAAGAGAAAGTGTTTTGATAAAAGGGAATGAAATATCTTTTCAATTTTTTTTGATAGAATCAAAATCTGAAATATAGGATTTAATCTGAGTGCTGAGGGGATTCCAAGAATAATTTCTTCATTAATATTTTTTGTTATAAAAAAATCATTTGAGAGACAAATACCATTATTTCGAATATGGGCATTTGATAAATTGTAATTAATAACAACACGCTTGCCGGTGGAGCTATATAGCTTAGTAGATCCCTTCTGAAGATATTTCGTAGGGATTAGTCCTTCAAGAATGCAATTTGTATCCGCACCGCAGTCGAAGAGAACAATTTTTTTAAGAATAAAATTATCATTTATGACTAAATTAATCATTATGTTAGAACTCTGTGGAATAATTAATGTATTTGCATTAATTCTTTCTTCAGATACGTACCTTGGTGAAGAAGGTTGAATTTTTTCTTGTTTGCTGTTTTCTTTGTAATGCTGATCAATCTCCTTCCCTCTAAGAGATTTTCCTAGAAGAACTTGCTCATAAAGGGCGTCCACTCCAATTTTGTGGAGTCTATTTTTGACTTCACAAATATGATTTTGTTGGAGATTAACTTCAGACATCAGAGTACTGATTGAAGGATGTTTAGTCTTGCTTTCAAATCTTTCCATGATTTGTCTCATACTGAAGTGACAAATACTGGTAGTTTCTTCTTTTTGTTGAACCACCAATTTTTGTAATTCCAATAAGTATTCTCTCCAAGAGTCATCTTCTATGATGTTCTCAATGGTTGAGAATAAAGTTTCTATAGAAGCGGGTGAGATAACACTAATAGTTTTACTATCACATAGGAAAAATGCTCCATTGAAATTGCATTCAGAGCTATTGTCCGAATTAGTGTATTGTACGATGTAGAGGAAATTTTCATCGCTTTCTTCTTTGGAAGAGTATTCTGGATAAGATACAGATTCTTATTCTTATATTATAACGAAGTTTTTTTCTTGGAATCTTTGTCAACTTCGAGAAGATTGATTTTCTTCCTTTGTCTTTTATTTCTTGGACAATCAAGAGATTTATGATACTTTTTTATGCATGTCAAACATTTCTTTGTTGATGAACGCTTATGTGAAGATTTTCCTTTAAACTTCTTCTTAGATTTGTTGTAAGCCCTCTTTTTCGCTTATTTTCTTCTGACAGATCCTTCATCCCTTTCTTTCTTTGAATCCTTTATTGTAGAGGGAGGTTTCAAGATTGGGAATCCAAAATCTTAACCGAAACTTCCGAGTTCTGTGGATAAAAGTTGTTGTCTTTTTTAATCTGTTCTTTTATCTTAAGGTCTGTGCATAGATCTATGGATACAACATTGCTAATGATAATAAGATCACCATATGATAATTTTGTATAAGGAATTTTTCCAGCGCAACGGTCTTTTATTTAGGATCTAACATTTTCGGCAAAATGAGGTGGAAGTCCACTCAGGAAGCTTTATTTCCAATAATCGTTATTGCAGTCCTTTCTAATCATTACCTTAGTCAAGAACATGTCTTTGTGACATCTGATATATAAGAGTCTCTTTTAGTACATATTGTTCGGTATTTCAAATCTCCTATCTTTGAAAATTCATGGTTCTCCCACAAAAAGTTTAGGATTTCTATAAATAAGCGTTTCTACGTCATCTTCTACAATTTCATTAGAGAAAGTAGAGATACCATTCTAAGTTTTAACTGCTATCCTTTTACTGACATCATTTTGAATAAATGCCTATTTTGTTCTGCGAGGTAATTATCCCACCAATTCTTTTGAGTGCCCATAAACCCTGCTATTAATCTTTGAGCTGCTTAATATCAGTGGAATTCTTCCATTAATAAGCAGTGACATTCATCCCCATTTCTTGGAGCTTGTTGTAGATCTGGCCTCCAGCCATTCCATCAATGATCCATTCTGTTATTCTTGTTCTGTGGGCTACAGATTGAGGATGAAGATTATTTTCTTCAAATTGAACATAAGTTAACGATGGCCTAGGATAATAATTATTTGAAAAGGGGAACCTATTCTTTAACATACAAAGAATATTTCCTTCTGTAATCTTGATATTCGAAAATTGATCATTAATCCTTACCAGGATATCTTTTAAATTATTAAATTAAGTAGAGAGCTTCGGGAAAGCTTCAGGAGAAAAGTCAGGGATCTAATAAATAGGACTAGTCCCTCTAGACTTTGGTAGATCTTCTTGAGTTAGAGAATGCCTATTCTTTACTCTATAGCTTTAGTAGATTAGACATAACTAGTGGATGTTTTCCTAGCGTTTCCTTTCAAACATTTGTTCATTCTTTTATTAAAGACGATTTAGCAACTATTAATAATATTATGAATTTTTCATTTCAATTGTTCAATATGTTAATAGATGGTTGTTTATTTTTAGCTATTAGTACATCACTCTTATGAACAAAATATATGATGTCTAAGTACACTACAACAAATTGAAAAGTTTTAAATTTCCTGCTAAATTTAATTGTATGATTGTGATTAAACATAAGATGAGTCTTGTGTGAGACCTCTGAGAGGTTAACGACGCCGGTCTCATATAGGGTCTAGGACCCGGGTGTTAAAAACTTGGTATCTGACCATGAGGTTAAATAACGTAGGCACTAAAATTCAAAACAACCACGTTCCATAGTTTCTAGCCTATGGTTGTTATGTTCACCACAACCATGACTTAAAGACTTAGTGATGTGAAGAATCTTACATTCTTCTACTCTTTATTGTGCAGTGTTAAGCTTTGACATTTTTTTGTTATTCTAGCATCTAACTTTCTTCTTTTGTGTGCATGTAGAAAATGAACACAAAAAGAAATACAAGTAGGAAAGATGGAGAAGTAGGTGATGGGAGAAACTAAGTTCCTCCTCAAGCCCCTATCTTCTGGAGTGCAAGTGCTTGTCAACCCAGCAGCTATGACGGATGGAGAAGTGAGAGAAACACTGGTTAATATTTCCCAAGCCATCATTGGTAAGGCACAAGCTATCACAGCTCAAGCCACTAGAGAGGGTTCTCCCTAGGAGAACCCACATGCTAGCACCATGTCTAGAAGATTGAGAGATTTCACCAAGATGAATCCTCTGTGCTATGGGTGTTGCTGAAGAGGAGAAGGCTAAGTTAGCTTCATACCAGCTCATGGATATTTCTCAGGTATGGTACAATATATGAGTAGATGGTCGAGCACCAGGAGAAGTCCCCATCACTTGGGACATTTTCAAGACTGCATTTTTGGAGAGGTTTTTTCCCAGAGAGCAGAGAGAGGCTAAGGTTGAGTAGTTCATGAACCTGTGTTAGGGAGATATGTCACTCAAAGAATACTCCTTGAAGTTTGTTAAACATTCCAAAGATGCTTCTTCCTTGTTGTCCAGTAGCTGGGATGAGATGAGCAGGTTTGTGACTGGTGTATCGGAGGATCTAGAGGAGGAATGTTGGGCAGTCATGTTTCATGATAACATGGACATTTATAGGTTGATGGTACATGAACAGCAGGAGGAGGAGATTCGTCAGAGGAAGAGAGGTCGAGAAGGCAAGAAGCCTAGGACATCTGATCTGGATTGTTTTAGCATTGGTAGGAGTTCGTTTGGAGTCCAGGACAGGCCAAAGTTTAAGAAGGGGAACCAGCACTCAGGTAATGCTACTCCTTCTAGGAACACTAGTGCGAAAAGGGGCATGTCTGACCTCATGAAGGGCAATGAACACTAGTGCCAAAAGGGGCATGTCTGACCTCATGAAAGGCAATGATAGAAATGCCCTGCTGACAGAAAGTCATGTGGTAAGTGTGGTCGTTTGCACGGAGATGAGTGCATGGTAGGTTCTAATTCCTGTTATGGGTGAGGCAAGAGTTGTAATATGATCAGGGACTTCCCACATGTGAAGAATCAGGCAAAGGCAGATACTCAGCCTAATCCTACTATTGCAGCCGAGTCTCTTAAGAGGAACAAGTTCTATCGTTTTAAAGGTAGAGAGGACCAAGAGAATTCAGCTGATGTGGTCACTGATAATTTGCATGTATTTTATTTTCCTGTGTATGAATTGTTAGATCAAGTATCCACCTTGTCATTTTTTACTCCTTTAGTAGCAAGTAAATTTGACTTGCTTCCTCAAATCTTGCATGAAGCTTTTCCAGTTAGTACTCCTATCGGAGACATCATTAGAGCTGAAAGAGTATATAGACATTGCCCAATAAATGGGTTTGATAGAGTTACCTATTCTGACCTAATAGAATTAACCATGCTTGAGTTTGATATAATTTTGGATATGTATTAGCACCATAAATGCTATGCTACCATAGACTGTCGAAATAGGGTAGTAAGGTTTTAGTTTCCTAATGAGTGAAAGCTGGAATGGGAAGGGCGTAGTTCAAATCCAACAGGCCAAATAGTGTCCCATCATCAAGCCAATAAGATGTTACCTAAGGGGCATTTACACCAACTAGTTAGAGTCAATGACTTAGAACATGAAGTTCCTTCCATAGAATCTGTTTCCATAGTGACTGCGATTCAATGTCTTTCCGGAGGATTTACCATGAATCCCTCCTTAACTGGCTATTGAATTTGGTGTTGACTTAGATCCCAAAACAAAACCAATTTCCATTACTCCCTAAAAAATAGCTCCAGTAGAACTAAATGAGTTGAAGTTGCAGTTAAAAGATTTATTTAATAAGGGATTCATCCAAGCGAGCATATCCCCAAGAGGTGCTCCAGTGTTGTTCGTTAAGAGAAGAACTGAACCTTTAAAATGTGTATCAATTATCGACAACTCAACAAAGTCACTATAAAGAACAGATACCCTCTTCCCAGAATTGATGATTTATTTAATCAGATCCAAAGTTCAAATTTCTTTTCTAAAGTATATCTCCGGTCAGGGTTTCACCTGCGATGAAATCCTCATGTACTCTATGACTAGAGAATATCATGAACAACATTTAAGAATGATATTGCAAGTACTAAGGAAACATCACCTATATGCAAAATTTAGCAAATGTGAGTTTTTCATGAGATCAGTGACCTTCCTTGGTGATGTTGTGTCTGAAGAGGGTGTAGAGGTTGATCCAAAAAAGATTGAGTCAGTAAAGAACTGTAGACCTTTCACTCTTACTGTCATCCGAATTTTCTTGGGTTTGGATACTTACAATCGCGTATTTGTTAAGGGTTTTTCCGCTATTTCTACTCCATTGACAGCTTTAACAAAGAAGAAGGAAAACTTTGAGTGTTCTGATAATTGTGAAAATAGCTTTCAAGATCTTAAAGACCGACTCACTTCATCCCCAATTCTCACAATTACGTATTCTTATGCAGGATGGCAAGGTTAGTACATATGCATCAAGATAGTTAAAAATTCACGAGAACAATTACCCTACCCATGATCTTGAGTTAGTTGTTGTGGTATTTCAATCAAAACATTGTAGACATTACTTATATGGTGTATATGTTGATTTATTTATTGATCATAAAATCATCATTATGTTTTTACACAGAGAGAATAGGATTTTCATAAAAGAAGATTGCTAGAGCTGCTCAATGATTATGACATGAGTGTCTACTATCACCTAGGTAAGTCCAAAGTAAAGGCTAATGAATTGAGTCAATTAAGCATGGGCAGTGTGTCTCATATTGCTGATGAGAATAAAGAGCTGGTTAAAGAGGTACACCAATTGTCTAGGTTATGAGTACGACTGGTAGACACACCATACTAGGGTTTTTCAGTTCATTACAGTTTTGAATCCGAGCTGGTTAAAGAGGTACACCAATTGTCTAGGTTATGAGTACGACTGGTAGACACACTATACTAGGGTTTTTCAGTTCATTACAGTTTTGAATCCTCATTTGTTTTTGTAGATGTTAAAGCTAAGCAGCATCTCAACTTGTACTCATGGAGTTGAAAGACTCAATGTTGAGTAAGCTGAATGACTCATTCTCCCTACAGAGTAATGGTGTGCTTAGATACCAAGGTAGATTCGTTGTGCCCAATATTGATAATCTGAGATCTAATATTATTGCAGAGACTCATGACTCCATATATTCAATTCATCCAGGTTCAACCAAAATGTATCATGATCTCAAGGAGATCTATTGGTGGGAAGGTACGAAGCGAGATATTTCTAAGTTTATGGAGGAGTGACTTAGCAATTCTGAAAATTTGCTTTGACTAGGATTTTTAATAAATTCATTAAGTTGTTAATTTAATTAATTAAGTGACCTAGGGTAATTACTAAATTACCCCAATGTCACTAGGACCATAACCAACCCCTTTGGACCATCCTAGGTTAGGTACTACGATGTTTCTTTAGTTAGTTACTCGGCTAGTGTCACCCGGTTAGGTCTTAGGATTTTGGGCACACTAGTTAGTTTATTTTAATTAAGCCTAGGTTAGTTAGCTAGTTATTTAACTTTGGTAGAGCCTCAGATTGGTTCGGAAGCTAGGCCTCACGTTGCTTGACTTGTACATGCACCTGGTCCCTAACCACCATCACCAAATTTGGTTGGGCTTTGCGCTTTTCTCTTGGTGGTTAGCACATGTACTTGCACATATGTTGCTACGCACTTCTTGTTAACTTCTTGTCCATCTCTTTTCCAAACGATCCTCACTATGTCCTTGCTCACTGCTTAATCAACATGATAATATTAAATGATCATGCGCTATGGTACCTAGGCATGATACTTGGATGCCTCCTACCTAATATGTGGAATCTAAGAAATGATTTTTTAGCTTAGGGTCTTCATTGCAGGTACAGTTCCTAAACAAATTTGGAGCGGGGAATCTTAACATCAATGTATATCTTAAGTTACTTGTTAATACATTGAAATTAGCTAACACCTAAAAGGGAATATTCTCTAACATGCACAATATTACTCAATATTGGGCATTGGGATGCCTATGTACCCCAATACCTATTATTAAAACCTAATACTCTTCACTTGAAAAGTACATTTTCTTGAATGCTACATGGTACCTAGACGTTTTGACCCTAAATATGTTCTAATTAATTTTTTAAACCTTTCCACCAATTTTCATAAAATTCCGACTCCTAAAAGCTCGTGAAATATGCTAAGGCACCATAGCACCCCCTTTGGAGAATTCGTCCCCGAATGACACTAAAGTCATTTGTAGGCAAAGGATATACTCAATACTAGCAGCCCAACAAACAAAAATATATAAAAACATGAGTTACAACTCAATTCAAAAAAAGAACACGACATTTACACAAAGCAATTTACAATATAAACTTTCACATAGAAGATCTAAACATCACACCATGAGGAATTTCCTTCACAACAACAACATGAACTCAACACAACATATACAGTCACTTATGTTAAAATTACATTCACAACACATCAACATGCTCAGTACTATTTTATTAAGGCAACAACATACAAAAATACACCAAATATGTGCAAATCAAGTAAACGAGAATTTTTCCATGAAAACTCATTTTAGCAAAACCTTTACCATGACTATGCATATCTTTGTAAAACAAGTCAAATATAAATTTATTCAGTATTTTCATTATTAATATGAATAACTAAACTTCGTTAGTGAAGAGATGAGGATAACGGGACTTACGTCGGCCTCGGCCTCCAATGTTGCTCGCTCAACTAGGTGGTTTCTTCATAACACCTTTATAGAGGTTACCTCTTTGTTCCTCAACTTCTTCACTGATCTATTGAATATTTCCATCAGAAACTTTTCATTGGAGAGGTTCTTATCCGCCCCTAAACCTTTAGTATGGAGAATAGAATCGGGATCACCAATGCACTTCTTAATCATGGATACATGGAATACCAGGTGAACTAAAGTTAGTTTACTAGGTAATCACAACTCGTATGAAACTTTTCCATCATTTTGAAAAATTTCATAGGGATCCACATAGCGAGGATTCAATTTACCTTTCATGCAAAACCTCATAACCCCTTTCATGGGTGAAATTTTCAAATACACTTTATCCGCTTCTTCAAAGTCAAGTTCTCTCCTCCCATTGTCGACATAAGAATTTTTCCTGTCAATAGACTATTTTCAATAGGTCCCTTATCAGTGAACACTATTCAATGCATCATAGACCAATTTCGGTCAACAAAGTGAAGACTTGCCAACCTCAAACCATCCCACCGGAGATCTATATATCCTACCATAGAAATATTCAAAAGGAGCCATGGATATAGAAAAAAGTTAACTATTGTTATAAGAGAACTCCACCAAAGGCAAATTCATATCCCAACATCCTTGAAGTCAATGACACAATGTAATACCCTAAAACGAACTAAGTTGAACTTGATAGCTTCGTAAGTATTTAATGATTTAATTTTGAGTTAAAATTATTTAATATGAAGGTTCGTGATGTTTGGTGGTCAAACGTACAAGAACATCGATGATGTTTGAAAGGTGTCCCTTAGAAAGTGCTTGTGTGTTAGCATGTGTTTTATTCAGTTTTACGTGTTCATTTTAATCAAAATTTATATGGTATGATCCTATGGCCTATATGAATTAATATAGGGGTTTAACGTCTTAGTAAAACCCCACCTTTGACCCACGAGGGTCCCTAGAAGAGGACCCTAACACCTAGACAGAACTCACCAAGGATGGCCCAAAACTAGCCTTTAACGAGAGAGGCAGTTGACGCCCCATCGTCAAAGGGAATAGGTTTCGACTTAGTATAAGAATCCAACCCTCCATGTTCCCAGCTGCAGACCCAAATGACGCACAACAGCATGTGCCTTCATTCAATCGATGCACCGTTACCTGGGTCTGTCGATAATCGTCCTGCAAAAGTTGTTGGAATCTTCTGCTTTGTGTTGGGGAGTGCTTTTAAATTCACCCCATGTCTTTTATGAACCTATTACGATATTGATAGTGTTTTAAGGTGTATTAAATTTGTTTTAAGTCCTAGACAAAGATAAGACCAAACATTTCAAATATTCAAATTATCTCTATCAATTATGCCATTGGTTCCAAACTCCCCAAAAGAATCCCTAAGATCTTTAATTTCTCTCCCTAGAGAAGCACTTAAAGATTCTGTCTAGAACCGCTAGTAAGTCACCAAATGCGCCCACCGCCGGAATGGCGAGTGACACTTCGGTGGAGGTCCCAAGACCATCGTACCAAAGGTAAACAAAGAGCCATGGAAATGGAAACAAAACCCAGTAAAGCAAGCATCTAGATTCATCCTATATCTCCTCGAAATCGAAAGATACTAATACGATCAACATTGCACTTTAAGAGAGGATGCTGGATGAAGCTCGAGAATTTATTTCCCTTGAAATGATTGTTTAGAATTGGTGGAAAATGATGGATGATACAGAAACTAATAATCTTGGTCTACAACATAAAAAAAATAAATTGATTCCACCATACAACCGACAACTATCGTGAGGAAATTTATGTGAGAATCGCAAAAGGGTTGCCAGAGCTGCGACTCAAATTCAAACAACTATAAGCCACACTCATAACGAACAAATTATTGGGCATTACCCCCATGATGATGAGGTTCATCTCACATTAATATCAAGCACAATGGACGATGGAATCACATCGAGGGTAATTTTGACAAAATTCAAAGTAAAGTGGAAAGAGTCAATGGAAAATTAACGAATGGAACTAATTCTCAACCTTTGGATATCCATTAATAAATGTTTTACAACAATATTCATGGAGGTCATAACACTAAATTGGACGTATCTCATCCAGTTGTGATAGGAAAATTGCAAGATGAAGAAAATTCACAACAAGGAAAGACTTTGAATGATCAAAAAGATATCAATAAGACTCAACAACCTATTCTGATGAAGCCCAAGAATCTAATTTTCATTTGGCATTAGAGGTAATTCTAAGAACCTTCATCCTAACTCTATTCCTTATGATATGCAGGCCACACGAAGTCAGAAAAATCATGTAACAAAAATGGACAACTACAACATCAAAGGAAGGAATGACTTGCCCAAAAGCAACAACTTTCAGGAAAGGATTTGCAGAGTGGTAGAGGTATTCACAAAGATGCTAAAGATAGTATGTTTGAGGCTCAGCAACGAAGATAGGAGCAAACAGTTCTAGGAAAGAAAAATAAAGGCAAACAGATACAAACAATGCACAAGCAGTTTACAGAACTGGTCAATCAAGATAAAGGAAATCACAAGGAATAACCTAAAGACATAAGTAAACAAGGACGAATAAGTACATATCATCGGGACAATAGAGAAAATATGATTTATCAGAACAATTTTCCAAATATCTCAAAAAACTATACTAGGTATGACCTGAACTCTCAAATGAATATAACTAATAACCGGGGTAATAATGCAGCTTAGGGCAACGTGTAACCCCTTAAAAAGAAACAATGGTGACCAAGTAAAAATGCTAAACAAGACAATATTCCAAAACAGCCCCTTATACCGTGGTTCAATCATTTACTACTCAACTTAGATATAATCAGTCTAAGAATGAAATACCTATTGTTTTGAACTTCCCTATACACACTAATAGACAGGGTCTGCCAGTTGTTTTCTTAGAGGAAGACGATTATTATGTGAAGTTGGCTGAAAGCTTCAAATAGAAATTGGTGGGTAAATTCATGACTAAAATTGATTTTGTTAGGACGAGTTTCTCTCTTCATACTCAACTTACTGGGGGTGGGGTGAAAATCCTCATTTTAATTCTCGACATGTGTATATTTACATTGATAAAGAATATGATTATCAAACGTTTTGGACTAAGTTATCGATTATTATTGAAGGTCAATTAATGAGAATTCAGGAATGGACCCCTTATTTTATACCTGAAGAAAAAACCCCCATAGTTTGTATTTGGGTAGCTCTACTAGGTTTCACTTAACATTGCTATAACAAAGAGCTATTGAGGAATACTCTGGAATTTGTTGGCAAAGTTTTATATTTTGATTCTCCATCCTCCTAAAGGACTAGAGGTAGCACACCTAGGGTGACTATTCAAGTTGATCTCACCAACTAAACACCTGCTCATGTCTGGTTGGGATTCAAGAACTCCAACCCTAAGAAAGAGAGATAGTTAAAAGTTTAATATGAGGGTATTCCGGACTACTCCATGTACTGTAAACATCAAGGCTATATGGACTATGACTGTACTATCAAAAGAAGAGATGACGATTTCAGTAGAAGGAATGAAATTGAAATTATTAAAAAAACAAGTAATAGGGTGATCAAGAGAAATGTGATAATAGAGTTCAAAAGAATGACACATCAAATGCTCCTCTAAATTATCAACACCACCAACATTTATCTTAAAAAGAAGGATATAGATCTGAAAAGAACCAGGGATAAAATCAAGGTAACAGATACCTTACATGATCTCAGCAATACACCTCTAATAAGATACAGGCCCACCAAGATTCAAAAAGTAGTGATAAAGAAGACCGTTGGCAGATTTAGAGAATGAAGCAAATAATAATGCAAGAACAGCCTAATCCTATGACTAAATGGGAGACCTGTCTCTCCTACAACAGACTAAAGCTCATGACATTATACACTAGGCACCAACAGTATCAGGTATGTTATCCACGATTTGTATACATAATATTTATGCTAATCTAGATAAGAAGGAACAACCAACATAGGATGCCTACTATGGAGGGTACCAATAAAAATATAGCAGGCCATGAAACTCAAGCATTTCATGAGTCAAACAATGAGTTACCTATGCCATACAATCACAATAAAATAACAACGCAAAAGGATCAAGTCTGAACCAATCAAACCAACAAGATCACATGTATTGACTCAATGGTCCCAATATCCCATCACCCTATTGTTATTGATGTTGAGACTGGTTGTGGGGGGTTAGGTTAAAAATACTAACTTGCATGAAGGGGTTACCAAAGGGGGGAACTTAACTCATGCTTAGCATGAGATTGATTACACGAACCTCAGGCTTAAAAGTAGATCTCCTGCTACACATATTTCAAGGCACAAAAACCAACAACATCATAATAAATCATAGTCAAAATCAAAATACAGCTAGTGTTCAGGTTCAGGAAAAATCAGGAGTACATAATACTTTTATCAGTTTAGCAAACGGTGATGTTGTCCAATAGTAGGCTAAAATTATGAAGGATACGAGTAACTCAAGTAGTGATCAGAAAAAGAAATATACTATGTGATAAAATATCACAGAAAAAAAAATCACCAGGATGACAGAATCTGCAGAACAACCTGACAATAATTACAAGGCACACCAAGTAAGAAAAAAATAGAAGCTATCAGGAGAAGGAAACAAAAAGAGGCTAAGTTACAGGGTAACACTGTATGGATCAAGGAGATACAAGGACTCAAAAGCAACAACATAGTTCAGGCATTAATCATGAGAATTCTTATTATGATGTACTAAATTTCGAGAATGATTATTAAGAGAATACTCAATAACTTGATGAAAATAATGTTGTAGAAGAAGAGGATTAGACTACGACACATTTGATTAAGGCCTTTGGTTCTACATTCCACAGTGAGCTCCGAAAAGAAATGCAACTAGTGGCAGATAATCATGGTTTATCTCCAAGAGGTAGAAAAAAAGTCAGACTACTCATCATAACAAGTTTGGTAAGCACATCTGCTAATGCTAGCAGACCTAATACAAGTTCAACGAGTAAGGATTGTTAATGATCAATACAATATGTTCGAATGTCTAGAGCATGAAAACCCAAAGTTATTGGAGAGACTCCTATCACTCAATAATATTCACCATCTATCTATACTTACTATACTCAAACCTTTTATTGACAATTACCAAATCAAAAAAGTGAAAATTCAACTCAAGATGGATCATGAAATTAGTAATCTCAATGGCAACATTTTGCTATTTTGGTCTAACGATATCATTGGTACAACTAAAGAGATTCATGATCTGCAAATTACATGAAAATTCAAACATGACGATTATGAGGAGACTTTCATGATATCTGTAATCTATTCTATATGTAAATATAATTTGAGGAGACCTCTTTGGGATAGATTACTACATTTTTCAGGAAAGGATAAACCTTGGCGCACTATGGGATATTTTAATGTTATCACTGCTACTGAGGGAAAATCAGGTGGTATCGCCTATATTATGAATAAAATCCTGGAGTTCATTAGTGTGATAGAAGCATGTGGTTTGACAGACCTTTGGTATAGTGGGAATACTTTTACCTTATGTAATCAAAGCGCTTCTTAGGATGGAGTGTGGAAGAGGCTAGAAAGAACCATGGTTAATGATAAGTGGCGGGAATGCATGCCACAGACCACTATTAAGTACCTATATGCCGTGGGTTCTAACAATTGTCTCAAATTGATGGAAATTGTTAGAAAAATGACATTTCACTACATACTTCAAATTTCTCAGTTGTTAGACTGATAAGAATAACTTCGAGAAGACTATGAAAAATTGTTGGGAAAGAGAAGTAACAGGCAATCCTATGTGGCAACTTCACCGGAAATTTAAAAAGATTGACTTCCACAATTAGAAAATGGTAAAATAAGGAATATGGGAACATTATGCTACAGTAAAGGATTTTGAGGAATAGATCAAAAAAATCGAGCAATTTCTGCTTATGCATAACACAGAAGATCTCAGAAAACAATTTCATATAATAAATGCTAATATATAAGATACTTGAAATTGGAAGAGTCCATTCTTAAACAAAAAAATCAATTCCAATGGTTTAAGGAGGGTGATGCCAATACCAAGTATTTTTATGCTTTAAACCTGAAGGGAAGAAACTAATAAATTGTTCTTGCCTACAGTTTTTGTATGAGGAAGAGGCATGGGATTCCCAGGGGAATGAGAAGATTACACGGTTTGTTTTGTACCGATTTCCCGAAATGTTCACTAGGAAAAATTGCATAATTGATGAAAGATTTCTTAAACACATACCTATTATTGTGATTGTAGAACAGAATCAGAAACATCAGGAATTACCTAGCCTAGAGGAGTTGAGGCAGGTAATTTTTGTTATGAATTCTAGGTCTACTCAAGGTCCAGATGGTATTAAAGGCTAGTTTTGTCAAGCTTACTGGAATATTATTAAGGATTACCTTTTAGCTGTAATACAATTCTTTCTTTGTTGTTACACCATGCCAAAGTTCATGACTCATGCATGCCTAGTATTGTTACCTAAATTTTCCCATCCTTACAGATTCAATTATCTCAGACCTATAAGCCTCAGTAACTTCTCCAATAAAATAATCTCTAAACTTCTAAGTATGAGATTGACTCCAATTCTTCCTTAGATCAATTCAGATAATTAGTCAGGGATTGTGAGAGGGAAAAGTATTACTGAGAACATTATGCTTTCATAAGAAATCACTCATGGAATTACAAAACCAAAGGAAGGTGATAATATTGTTATCAATATGGATATGACCAAAGGCTATAATAGAGTGACTTTGACTCTTGTCTTCCTAGTAATGAGAAGACTAAGCTTCGGGGAAATTTTCATTGACATCATATGGAGAAATATGAGCAACAATTGGTATTAAATTATTATTAATTGTCATAGACACGACTTCTTCCAGTCCACTACAAGACTCAAGCAAGGGGACCCCCTATTTCCAGCCCTATTTTTTTTAGATGATGAGCTATTTTAAAGAATGCTCAACATGATACAACATCATAATTTCTAAGGTTTCCATAATGGAGATAAAAGTCCTCCGATATTCCCTGAGTTTTAATAGTGATGTATCACTTCACTTCAATAAATGAGAGACTATTAATCTTATTATGAAGACTTTGGGAGAATATAAGAATATATTAATTAACTTATCAACAAAGAGAAAAAGTCTCTTCATGGTTCATTCCAATACTCCTCAACACATCATCAATATGATCTAAGAAGTCAGTGGTAACTCCCAAAAAAGTGTAGTCGCATTACATATCTTGGGTGTCCACAGTATGTTGGTAGACAAAGGATCATATACTATTCTAATCTTGTAGACAAAGTTTCCTTAATAATAGGTGGATGGTATTCGAGACTTTTGAGCGTTGGATGTATGATCACTCTAGTCAAACATGTTATCCAATCCGTACAAATTTATACCATGGCTGCCACCTCCCCTCCCAGTACTACTATTAAATAGATCGAGAGAACCATAACTGATTTCTTTTGGGGAAGGACCAAGACAAAAGGAAATATCATTGGAATTTGCTTGAAACATTGAGCATGCCTTGTGATGAAAGAGGTGTTTGGGTCAGAAAGCTCACAGATATATGCATAACTTTTCAATTCAAGTAGTCGTGGTTGTTCAGGTCCAAAGATTCTTTGTTGGGTCAATTAATGAAAGCCAAATATTGTTAGAGGGAACACCCTATGTCAATTAAACTTGACATTGTTCAATCACTACTTTTGAATTACTTAGACAAGAACAAATAAAAAGTGCAAGAGCACATAAGATGGAATCTTAACTCAGGAAGTTGTTCCTTTTGGTAGAATTACTGGTTAGGTTTTGATGCCATTGAAAATCACACCACCATTATTTCTACTCTAAAAAATTCCACAGTAGCTCATTTTTTAAATAATGGAAGGCATAATGAAAACAAATTGAGACAACAAGTCCCTTCCATTCTTATCCCTTAGATTGTGAACAACAATTTTCAATACCAAGAAGGGGTGAGAGACACTGCAATCTGGAAACCTACTAAATCTGGAAGTTTCTCTTCTACTTCTTCTTAGGGAATCTACAGAGAGAACAAGTACAATGAGTTGATTCACTCTCATATTTGGCATAAACTTGTTCCTTTTAATATGTAATTCCTAATATGGAAAGCTCTAAGAAAAAATTACCAACCAACGACAAGCTGAGAACTCTTGGATTTGATCCAGTCACGTGTGTTAGCTGCATCAAGAAGGGATGGGATGATGTAAATCATATATTTACCGATAGTCATTTTGTAGCTTATATCTACAAATTCTGCGTAGGCATGAGTGGTGTTACCTACCAAAATAAACAGCCGAAACATTTTCTGTTGGGATGGGGAATATTCATCCTCGAAATGATATTCACTGAAATTTCATCCAAGCCCACCCATAATAGTTTGATGGAATTTGTGGAAAAACAGGTTTCATTTCAAGTAATGGAGAAATAAACCTAACAAACAGCTCTAGAGTAATTCATGCTCGTACAATACACTACTCTACATCTTGAACTCCAGTTATTCAGACATTCAATGTCCAGCTACTTGGATAGAGGTTATTGAAAAAATTAAAATTCGCAGGCATGCGACTAAAGTGATCATTGTCAGCTGGAAACTACCTCCTATAAACAAGTACAAAATGAACAGTGATGGTAATTCTTTGCACAATCCTGGCAAGTTTGGCGGAGGGTGTATTTTGAGGGACAACCAAGGCAATTTGATCTATGCTTTCGCAATACCTTTAGGAGAAGGAACCAATAAAAGGAGAGATACAAGTTGCAATATTATGGCCTGTATTGGTGAACATAACATGGATATTACAACATTATATTGTAAGTGGATTCATAACTTCTCACAAAATTGATTCACCGGATTGCAACACCACCTTGGAAACTTCAAGCACACATTCAAGAGCTCCAGAAAGTAGCTAATTAGTGTGAAATTTTTCAGTGTTTTCATGTGTACAAGGAGGCCAATAATTCTGCAGACTTCCTGTCCAAGCAGAGTCACAGGCAGGATATCATACAACACTACTACACTCAAAACCTACTACCAACGGTAGCAAAAGGCAGATTTCTATTGGAAAAAATGGGCTTACAGATCTTCAGAAGGAAGAAGTTAAGAAGCATCAAGAAACCACCTTGACCTCTACAATTTAAGGTTTAATTTTGTTTATCCTATTAAACTAGGATTTGTCTTGTTTAGACATAGCTTCTTTTAATAGGTCTTTATGCCTTTATTTTGTCTCTTTCCTTTTTTGTATGGGGAGAGTCTCCCTTATTTATGTATTTCTGGAATATGTATTGAGATTAATCTTCTCCTTAGGTGCATTTTTAGATTCTTTCTTGTAAGGGGATGAGTGGAATAGCCTTAGTAGGAATGTGCACTCAAACCTACTTAGGTTTCGATGTAAGTTTTTTATGTCCCCTCTCATATTGTATGTGTTTTTTGTTTATATATCTAAGGCCTGGGAGTATTGCTAAGAAGCCCATGGACCCTCAAGGGGCGTGGAATTAAAAAAAACTCTTTATAAAAAAAATGTCTCAAGTTACTATTGGAGCTTAGACTCCAATGAAGGGTCTCTTAGAGGGATGGTTGTTGGGACGTTTTTGTTCATCAAATCATGGGTTTTCTTCTCTTTAAGGTATGGCATAGTCATCCTTGAAACACTCTTCTATTAAGGAGTCATTTAAAAATATTTCAAAAGGGTTTTAAAAAACTCTATCTTCTTTCATCCTTTGACTCTAAGTTGGGTTTTCATATAAATGTGTTTTTAAATGATTTAGATAATTTTTTATAGTATGCATTTAGATTTTAATATCTAAACTTATGAACTTATGCTTATGCAGATTTCCACTTTTATTAATAAATAGTTCATTGAGCCGGTTTTTTCTAGGGTATGAACTTTGGTTTCCTTGTTATGTTACTATGGTTTAGCTACTACCCTAAGGGACACATTATGGTGAAATATTGAATAATTGGTTATAGGTGGTTAAAGATTTGTTAAATGGTGATTTAGTTATATTCTATAACTCTTATTATGAAATGCTCCTGGGTTTTATGGTTCACCTTCTTGGTGGCAGTGTTTACTTGATGTATTTGGATATATATTTGTACATGTTGTAAGTATGTATTTTAATGACTAAGATGTGAAATGAAGTCATAATAATGAGGTTCATGTTGATATGCATTATGAAGCTTGAATTGTATGTCTTTCTTAGATTATTCCTAAATGAAATATGCTTATATGTTGAGCATGCTAGTATGTGAGATCTGAAGAATGAAGGTGTAAGCATGTCTAGAATTCAATTCTAATGAAAATAGTAATTATGTGCAAGGTGTGCTTACATATAAGACGCACTTACAGTTATAATTGATGACTAACTTAAGTTAAAGAATGTGAATGAAAAGGAGAGTTTTGGGGTAAATACTCTTCGTGCGTTGAATGACGTGTTTAGTAGAACCCTTACTATTCCCAAGAGCTTTCTAAGATAAGGTGGAGGTTGGATAACCTTCGTGAGTTGATATGTGGTATTCTAATGTAACCTCTCGGGATAAGTACCGTAGATGAGTTGAGTTGTGGTGCTAATTAGTTATCCCTTAGCCTATAGTAAAGAATGTTTACAACTCTCTGGGGAGTAAACATTAGCACTGAGAGGATATGAAGAAGGGGTGGTTACACTTTGTGAGTTGAGATGTTGTATTCCAATGTACCTCTTGAGATTATATTCCCCGTTAGTAGAGAATGAGTTACATGGTAGAAATCTCTTTATTCTTTAACAATGCGCTGCGTAGATGTAGATATTACAAAATCTTGTAAAAGCTGAGAGATTGACCGTGTCCTAAGAAGTGGGAATTCCTCACCTGATAAGGGTAGTATCGATATTCCATGTCTAGATCTCATAGTCTATTTCGGTTAAAGATATTCACCCACAAATCAATGAATGAATTAAGTCTCCTTATAGGATGTACTGCTTAGGATAGGTGGTGGTATGGGATGCTATATATCCAATGCACTATGTAGACCTTCCTAAAGGGGAGTTTTGGTGTGTTTTATGTGAAGTGTTTGAAGTAAGTCTCCTAAAATAATGTACTTCCTTAGGGTACGGTTGGCGTATGAGACCTCTATCTACCATTGCACTAAGTAAGAAACCTTCCACAAATGTGAGTCTTCGTGTGTTTTATATGAATGGAACAGATTACATTCACC
This sequence comes from Solanum habrochaites, assembly GCA_027704765.1. Taxonomy (NCBI): domain Eukaryota; kingdom Viridiplantae; phylum Streptophyta; class Magnoliopsida; order Solanales; family Solanaceae; genus Solanum; species Solanum habrochaites. Next base: position 23,369,184 of record JAKWJA010002500.1, on the reverse strand, counting down.
TGTATTTTGGAATGAAAGTTGATGAATTCAAGTCCTAAACGTTAAGGAATCAAAGTTAAAGTTAAGACTTCTGTAATGAACTTATGATTCCTAATTTAGAGTTCTTAATCCGAGGGAATCTTCAAGGCGCACAAAGTGTGAGAGTAGTACGTGATGTTAATCTCCCCTTTAACTTAGTGGTAACTTATATGTACTTTAAATAAGGGACTTAATTAAGTCATTAATGCAAATGAAAAAAACAAAAATGTCGTACAATGTCTAGTCTAGAATGTGGACTTGATTTCCAGTGCGAGGTAAGCTTATGGTTGCTAATCTTGAGCGGTTCCTTCATGTCTTACCTTAGTGTGCCTTAGGATAACTTGGTTGGGGAAACCTCAAAGGAAATGAGTTCACTGTTCTTGGGATGAATTGTTCACTGTAATGCTTCTATGTATAACTATAAAGGTTCTTCAGTTTACTGTAAAGTGATCCTTCAGTTCTAATATTATGAGAGTTCTATTTTATGTGATTGATGATGATTCTTATAAAATTTTAACTCTAAATCATGAATGTTTTACTTATTTGGCATAAATGTTTATTTTACTAAAATGTCCCTTTTTGCATGTTTTTGCATATGCCATACTTAGTAGATTGTTTTGTACTAACCCGATACTTTATAAGTATATATGGAGGCAAGGAAGAAATTTAGAAGGCAAATCTTGGGAATCTATCCTCTCAAGACTTAGTATGTCCTCTTATATTCGAGTGCATAGTTCTATTTCATAGATTCTAGTATCAATAGTTATTACGAAATTTTCATTTAATTTAAATGACTGTCTCTTTGATATTTATATCGTTTATTTAAGTTTGTTTGATGAGACAATATCACTCCTTACCTATTATGAAATATGTTTCCTTTATTATTTTATTTGTAGAAAGTTTTAATTTTGCGCTACTTTTCATGTGTTATATAATGAATGTTAGCTAAGGCTTGTACAAGACCTCCGAAAGGTCAACTACACAATTGTTCTAAGCTAAGGATGCTCTCTTCTTCTAGGGGGTACTTTATGGTCGTTACAAACTTGATATCTAGAATAAGTTTATGGGAAATAAATTAGGGTCTAAAGTCTCATAAGCCACATCTAGTAGAGTCTTGTTCATTGGTGTGAGTTGCGACACATCAATTAATGAGAGTCTATAAGATGATAGATGTTTCACTTTATTTATTATTCAAATATCTTGCCTGAGAGTTGAGTTCTATATGATGTCTTTGTCAACCTCTTCTCTTTGTGTATATAGGATATGAATAAGAGGAGATCAATCTCTAGGAGAGAGGAGGAAGGTGTATCTAATGAGAGCATCCCTCCCCGTGTTGAGCAAGTCCCTATAGTTGGCCTAGAGAATGTGAATGAGGCGGTTCCCCATCCAGAACCTCAAGGGACTCAAGGACCTCAAATTCCCCTTATGCATCAAGCTCGTCAATCTCCCTTTATTGAAGGGTATATGACGAATGGGTAGTTTAGGGCTGCCCAAATGAATATCACCCAACTCATGACGGCTAAAGCTCAAGGCGTCACTAATCATTTGTTAGCCCAAGATAACCAAGGAGATAGACCTCAAACTAATGTGATTACTCCCGCTTCTTGAATTCAGGATTTCGTGAGGATGAACCTCAGACATTTGATGGTGTAAGGTGGATAAAGATCCACAAAGCTTCATAGATAAGATACTAAAGGTGGTGAAATGCATCGTGTGACCCCCAGGGAGAGAGCGAAGCTAGCAGTTTACCAACTCAAAGATGTGGCTCAAGTATGGTTTGGCAATGGAAGGATGAGGGACCCCTAAGGGAGGATCTGGCTGATTGGGAAGTGTTCAAAGAAGATTTTCAATATTGGTTCATTCTGTTAGAGTGGAGAGAAAGAAGATGGTTTAATTCATAAATCTTTATCAAGGGGGAATGAGTGTAAAAGTGTACTCTCTCAAATTCACCCAACTCTCTAAGTATGCCCCTTTAATTGTACCTAACCCTAGGTCTAGGATGAACAAATTTGTGATGAGAGTTTCTATCTTAGTTTAAAAGGAGTGTCGTGCGGCCATTCTCCTTAATCACATGGATATCTCTAGACTAATGGTGTATGCACAAAAAATTGAGGAGTCCAAAATTAGTGAGGAAAGGCAAGAAGGGAAGAGTCCTAGGTTTGATGAATCTAGTGACCCATAACATAATAAGAGGTTCCATCATCAAGAGTCTTTCATGGGGAACAAGGATATAGTTTCTACCCAGAGTTCTTAAGCTAATTCTTAAGGTGCTGGCCATACTTTTGAGAGACTTGGGTGTGCTACTTGTGGGAAGTAACATTTGGGTAAGTGTCTTGCCAAAACGGATGGTTGTTTTGCATGTGCTAGTAAGAACTAGAAAATGAGGTCAATCAAGATCCTCTAGATCCTAATGTTGTAAAGAAGAACCCTCTCTATGGTATGGGTGCTAGGAAGGAGACCTAATTTGGATTTTATAGTACCCATAGTCCGCCCCACTGGTGATCCTTACTCTTTATGTTGTTGTGTTTAAATAGTGGTATGTGATTTTCTATGGTTTTATCTTTGTAATGATCATGCTTTCCTAATAAATTTCTTAAAGGAGAAATTTTTTAAGGTAGATGCTCATCCTCGGCCAAATTCTATAGCCGAACCCACCAAATGAAATCGGTTCTATGTGTTTAAAGAAAGAGAGGAACAAGAGAAGTCCACGGATGTGGATAATGGTAACTAGCTTGTCTTCTCCTTCTGTGTATGCATTATAATCCAGACTTACCTTGGCTATGTAAACTCCTTTTGGGCAATCATTGAGGTATTATGATATATTTACATTAATCTTTTCTTGTTAGTACTCCCATAGGAGACAATGTTAAGGCCGGAGGGATATGTAGAGAAATTGATGGCCTAGAGGCAAGTCCCTTTGAAATTAAGTTGGGCGTAATAGGTTCAAATCTTAAGGTCAATAAGATGTTATATAAGGGGTTATATATACTCTTCCTAAGTCTGGTTTATGTTAAGAAACTCTAAATTTAAGTGCTTTAGTGGATTTGACGTGGTAAGTCCCTAATTGTATGGCTTATAATAACACTATGTGAGTTAAAACAAAGTTATGTTGCAATTTATGTTGTTGTTTTTGTGTAGTATAGGCATGTTTTCTTTATTGCATAATTTGTAATATGCATTAACTTAATTGTGATTGTGAAGTAAATTCCTCAATCTAAGATATGAAGTTTCAGACAAGCTTGAAACATCCAAATAAGTGTGAATTAGATATTCACAAAAGAAAAACGTTTAAGTATGACAAAGTAACTTTCAAAAGTCACCTCTTTGATTAAATGACGTGTAAGAGTCATTCGGGGATGAATATTCCTAAAAGGGGGATAATGTACCATTCTGAAAAATCATACATTTAATGAAAAGCCAAACAGGTTCTTAACAATGTGTATCACGTCTAAATAGGCATCCCAATGCCCAATATTTAGAAATTATGGGCATAGTAGAAAACGTTAGCTAAGAGAAGTTTTTTGCCATGTTTCCATTCCAATCATCTTGAGTTTTGTGTAATCAATGCACTTGAAATAATACTGTAAGCGTAATGTAAAAAGTCGTCTAAAACAAATCACATGACTACTAGGCATCCACGTGTCAAGCCTAGTATCTAGAACACATACGCATTTTAACGGGATCACTGTAGATTAAATCTCTGACCAAGGACATAATGAGGATCTTGGTACATAACTTAAAACATTAAAAAAATGAACCTAACAATATTTAGTTAGTAAAGTGCAATTAACCCATGTGCAAGCAAATGTGCAAGACAAGTGAAAAAGTTTCCAAAGGAGGGGACCACTCTAACCGAATTCGGCTAGGGTAGTTAGGGGGGAAAACGTGCACAAGGACAAGTTCATGTGGGGGAATAACCTCCCTACAATTTCTAGACTCTAAACTACAGAAATAGATAACTAAATAACCTAGAACTAACCAAATCAGACCCATTAGTGCACCCGATAACCTAGGACCAAAACCGGGTTGACACTAACCTAGTACTAGTTAAAGACACAACCTAGTACCTACCCTATTATGGTCCAAAAGGTTTATTAATGGGTAACTAAAAACTTATGATTAATTTTAGTACTATCCTGGGTTACCTAATAAATTAATTTATACCATTCAATATAATTAATTTGAAAAGGTGCTAAAACTCGATTAAAAGGAAATTTTTAAATGATTTGTGTTAAGACAAGAAAGGGACATAACCTAGTACCTACCTAGTATAATCCCGAAAGGTTATTAATAATCCTGAAGACTTAAGGGTTACTTAATAATAAACCTAGCTACTTAAATTAATTAATTTTTTCAAATCTTAATAAATTAATTTAGAAGGGAAATAACGAATCATAAATATTTTTCATATTCGGTTGAAATAAGAAGAAGACAACACTAGTACGAACTTAGGATGTTTCAAAGGATGGGTTTATCCTATAACGACTTAAGGGTAACTTTTAGTATTACCTTCGTCTCACCTAAATAATTAAATGAATCAATTTAATTATTGGGTTAAATTATCAACACAAAATCCTTACACTAAAACCTAGCAAATTCAAGAAAACATCCTAGTACTCTTCCTATAAAAAAAAACTTCACCTAGGATGGTCCTAAAGGATTGATTATAGTTCCAATGTCTTAAGTTACGTTAGTATTGAACCTAGTTCCTTCAATTAATTAAATTAAGGATTTAATTAATTAATATAAAGTCAAAATGCTTACCGAAACCATAGTCAACACCAATTTCAAGATTCTACTAAGTTTTATGTTCTCCTATCTTTAGTCAACTTAGGAGGGGTGTTTTGGTAATTGGTTTATTATATTTAATTATTAAAACTAAGTGGTATAATGAAATATCATTTCTTAAACATAAAAATCAAATTCAAACTCAAAGAAAAGGTGACGCAAAATAGTAAGCAACGAACGCAAGAAAAAAGCAGAAAAATTATCGACTTCTCTATGGCAATATAAAGGTTTCTTCAAAGTTTCGTTCAAGGTTATATTCGTAGATTAAGTAACATAATGTATGGGTTTCTCCTCCTTGTATTTATTTATCGAAGAAAACTTTCGTTCAACAGTTCAAAATCTGAAACCTAGGATTTTTCTGTGTTCTCGACTTCTTTGTCCCCAGTATCTTTCGAGTCCAGTTGAATATGTTAGAGATCCATGTTGTTTTTATATGGTGCCTGGTTTGATTGTATTTCTAATGTTATAATTACGAATCGTTATAAATTATAAGTGTGGATCATATAAATGTAAGTGCTTAAAACGTGAATCATGAATCGACGATGTGTTAGCCATTGTCCGAAAGAGATGCATGAAAATGGCTGTAATATTATGTTAAATAATTAAAAGATTGGCTAATGAAAATAATAAATATCCACACAAGTATTAAAGAATGTAATTGGCCCATGCCACACAAATGTTATGTAATCTATATCCAAATTGTTTATTAACAATACTACTCATATTGTCAATTTCGTATATAGTAATATTATAAAATACATTGAAGAAATTCCTAAAAATAATTCAATGATCCACAACGAAGGGGCATGCCTCCATTGTACAACTCCCAACATCCTCTAAAAGAGGAAATATACGAACATAGTACACTACTCATTGAAATAAGTTTCATTGTTCATAATGATGAAATGGAAGAAACTACACTAACTAATGAGTAATGAAGAGTTTAAACATAATTCAATGGGTTAAATTATTTAATTTTTTCCAGAATGAGGGGGGGTTTTTTTTTTTGTTAAGGAGTTAACAAGTCTTATACGTACACCTAAGCTAAAATCTTAAAGAATACCACGAATGAAGGTGTTAGAATGTGTGAGACTAGTCACATTAACACTGAGTAAGGATTATATTTTAGGACAATTTACATTTCATCATGTAAAGTAAGGATGATATGTAAGGACAATTAACATTTATCATATCAAGTAAGGATGATATGTAAGAAAATTCACATTCATCCCTTTAAAGTAAGGATGTGTATGTAATGGCAATTCATATTCATTATGTAAAGAAGGATTAGAGAGTCATCAAAATCAAAACAGTAGTAATCTCAATCTAGCTCAAGCCGTCATAATGCTTTAGTTCGTCAACACTTGCAATAAAGAATAAATGAACATTCACGTAATGAGGTGATAATTATGTTAATTTTTCTTGATGCAATTAATAAGGGTTGACAACCTGACAGATGCTTATGTGAAAGACGAAGACATCTCAAATGAGCTAAGTAATGTTATAAAACGTAATCACCATGAATTGTAAAGAGAAGAAAAAACTAGTCTCTATTAACACTCTATTGAGTATGAAGTTAATGCACACTTAAAACTAATGATGAATGAGTAATCATCGAATGATCTATGAGTCCCGCATTTTCTAGATACCAACTTTCCATGATTATGATTAAACTTAATTGAACTTTATAACTGAGCATTGATAGGCTAGCTATGAGGCGGTTATGCGTGTCCTATGGGAAGGGGGAGGTTCAAGTAAACTCTGCATGATTGAAATTGTCCAGCAATGGCGGGTATGGTATCCCCTATATATCTTATATTTGGAACCTATATTGTCCCACTATAAGGACTAGAAGGGTTCGGGACTTCCTAGATATGCTCGCAAGTTTGTGGGTAATTTGGTGATGTGATTCATCCACCATTTTTTTGGTGGGGCTGACAACTGGATTTCATATCCACATGGATATATTTCGGTTAATGTTAAATTTCCCAATAAGAATGAGGTCCAGTATCAAAGTATGAAATATAAATGAAATGAACGATACCGGAAGGTGTTTGTGCAACACAATCCAGGAGGTGAAATAAATTCAAGTAATAACATTAGGATTCTTGTCACTTCACGTCATGATCCCCATGAATAGATTAAAAATCATCCTAGGTAATAGATGGTGTTTTACTAAGCCTTCCATTGAATGACATTGAATAATATGAAGTACGATTAACAAATGAGCAGACTCTGTGTTTTATAATGAATGGCCCTCGGTTAGGTCCATATGTTGGGGCCCTCGCTTGAGATGTTTATGCTACATCACGATCCAAGTGTTTGTGTTAATGAAAGTGTATAATACATACAACTGCAAGTAATGAATCATGGCATTCAATCAGAGAATTTTTATGAAAGGTAATGATATATAGTAAAAAAGAATGACTCACGATGAAGGTAGGAAAATCAATTGCTTAGTCCTTGAATTAGGCATAGATCGATTCATTTGTTGGTATCGTGACACATATAATCATTGCCCTTTTAAGTAAACATAGGACCAATGAATTGATTGAACAACACTAACAACAAGAAGCAAAAAGACCTAAAAAAATTAATCTAAGTGTACCGAGAGATCTCTCGCCTAAGAGGAGGAAACATCTCAAATCTTCACCCTATTTGATCAAAATTATGTTGATGATACTAATATCTTGTAATGATAAATAAAATGAGTTTGTGGGTGTTAATGCATTAAAATACATCATATTCATAACCACAATTCGCAAACTACCGTATGGAAAAGTCTATAGTGACTATGCTTTCCGTTCCCGACATAGCATGTTGTTTAGGATATCCTCTTTTTAAATGCAATAGCCTATTGTATTTGGAAATAACCATACTTTAGTACATGTGGGTGTACTACCCCCTACTGTTTACTATTTATAGATGCAGTAGGATCATATTGCCCGACTTTTGCAAACGGTATGACATCAGCGTTTCTCCTGACAATTCGGTAGGTCCTCTTGATTCTGAGGATGCTAGAGTTTAGTTTTAGAAAAAGCTAGTGGATTTTTTCCATAGTGTTTCTTTTGTACTTTCATTTCGAAGCTTCAGTTATAAGGTCGTGTTTGGAAAATGTATTTATGATATATTCTTATTCTATTTCAAATTTATTCTTATAATAGATGGTTGTTATATTTATGTTGAGCGTAGTATATGATGAATTCATAAAAAACTATATGCAGTCAATGTATCTTCATACATTTAAAATTTTTACTTTTCTCCATTTTCCCGCGGGGGGGGGAAAAAATACCATATGAATATGTAGAATGCAAGATGAGGCTTCTCTGGGACCTCTTAGAGGTCCACGACGCCGATTGCGATCCAGATTCATGAAACTAAGTCGAGACAGTAAAACCTTGATGAAGTCTGAGTAATCAAGGGTCTTTCATTATGCTGCTACGTTAAATGAATCTCCTCTTGGGAGGAAACTCAATGTTTATCCTCTAGCCAACAATAGGTTTTTCTTTTTTTCGTAGCAGTAGTTGCAGTTTTTTTGTTTCGTTTTGTTTTACTCAATGTCATGTGTAAATTTTCTTTTAATTTTTTTTTATTTTGTTTTCTAGAAAGTAGTTTATGGTCCGAGTCTAAAAAGTTCCTAGAAAACACAAAAATAATGGCTTAATGGGTGTTAGATGTGCAAGGACCAAAACACAACAATTCTGCAAAAATTGGTCTTGTGCACAGATCTACGGAACAACCGACGGGAAATCGTTTCATCGACGGACCGTCAATGGTGTCCAAAGATCCCACGTATGTTTTAAAATTTTGTCTAAGTTAGGGAACAATCGACGGACTAGTCGACAGACCAGTCGACGGAGCGTCGAGTAAATTACGGACTGTGGACGGGGTACCGCCAGATCAAAAAGACCAGTGACCCGACCCGACCCGACCGACTATATTAAGATAGAGAAAAGAGATAAAGTCACCACTGATGTTGTCTCGAACTTGAAAAAACACAGCTTAACTTTGTTACTGTCTTATTACTCCAATAAACAATTATGAAAATATATTATTAAGCTATTTTTCGATCAGCCCCTAATTTTAACAACAAAGTTTGTTCACACACCAATCATTTTATGACACATGTTAATTTAATTTAAATATATTTTTTAATATTAAGTTTTTCCTTTTTTTTTTTCAACTTTACTCTGTCTTTTTAACTTTTAATTTTTATTTATATTATATTTCTCTTCATCTCCAATCTCCCACTTTCAAGTGGTTCATTCCTCCAAAAAAAATGTCTTCACCTCCGACACCTTATGTCAAATTAAGCCCCACTCCCATTTTTAAATTTTCATTTTATTCTTCTGTTAGAATTCTTTAAAGAATTCATATTATTTGTTTAGACTTTATTTAATTATTGATAACAAAATTAATTATTTTTCTTAGAAAATATAGAAGGTTTCATAAACTACTAATTTTCATATAAATTCAAAATTAGAAATAGTAATTTTTAAAAGAATCAATTAATTCCCAACAATTGAATGACCTTAATTGAAATTATATAAAAAAAATATATGATACATCCTGATCATCATGAAATATAATGGGTTAATCTAATTTTTCGAAATTTTATAAAATATTTAGATAAAATTTTATAATTAAAGAGAGTAAAATTAGTATTAATAAAAAGGACAGTGAAGTTGAGGTAAGAATGATGAAAATTAAGAATCTTTAATGGATGGATATGAGAATGATTTTTGAAGAAAAAGAAAAAGAAAAAATAAAAAGGAAAAAAGCTAAAATAACAAGAAAAATAAGAAAATATATTTACTAATATATACTTATAAAAAATAAAATTACAGTATTTATTATAGGGTCCTCCACTCTCTTTGAGTGAGTTGAACACTATATGTGGTTGACAAAAAATAAATATTTATATCAATTCAAAATGTTGAGTGGCGTAAAGTACGGTTTTGCAAAGGATGGTGTCTTTTCAAAAATTCGGTACAACTTGAGTGTTGACTTTAGGTATTTTCTTATTAAGATATAACCATTCAGTTACCCTCCCACACCTTTTAAAATTCCCTTCCAACCGATTTCCACCCCTTATGAACCTCTTTCTCCTTTTACTCCCCCACTCACTTCACTCTTTTCTCTTCCCAAAACAATCATAATCTCCAAAAATCCCAGAATCCCCAACACCCAAATCCCGCAATTTTTACTCCATCCCCATTATTTCTCCAGTCGGTGTTCGTAGGGGGCACATCGGTTGGTTGTGCAAGATCACCCACTTATTCACTCCACTAGAACTTACAAGTATTTTATTTTCCTTTGCTTTATAAATTATCAGCAATTGGTTGAGGAAACAATTTGATTGTAAGAGGGGCTTGACTTAGGGACAAAAATTGCATGTTTAACTTATTAACATTGGGTTCTATGTCCCATAGAATGATAGAAATTAATTTGGTTTGGGGTGCAATTTGTGTACATTCTATTTGCTTGTTGTTTTTTAGACTTAGGACTTGATAGTCTCTTAGAAAACATGGTCGAAATTTGCAAAATAAAAGCCCTAGGGATGAAGTATTTGCCTTTTGGTTGCTATTGCATGTTGGGTGTGCTCGTGTGTTTTTGAACTTGTCCATTTGTGGGGTAAAACCAAGTCATGAAAAACCTATCTCTAACAAATAGTAAGAGAGCCCATTCCGGACCGTCAATGGGGTCGTCGATGGCTTAATCCTGCATCTCTGAAATGTGGCGCCGAACAGAAGTGACTACCATGTCCGTCGAATTGTTCGACAGGGCACGTGGTCAGTCGTCATTTCGAACTGAGAGTTTTGTCGGGATGTAGATCCTATATTATGCTTAAGTGTCCACTGGTACGGATTACTATTGACGGGCTATTAATAGTGCAAGATGTTCCCAATTCAGGCAATCTGAAATGAATGTTGTCTGCATTTCCAAATTTTTATTTTGATTATGTTTATTGTGTAGATTGATTACAATATGACTAACAACTTCATTTTCAGGTACATATGGCCCCAAACAAGGCATCATCAACCAAAGATGGAGGTCAAAATTTGTTGCACCATTCCATCGGTCGATTTGCATGTACGACGAAGAGCGGGGTCCTTAATACGTTCCCCCTAGCACTTGGACCCCTGCACAAGATATTAGAGACACTCGGGGCACCCCCCAGAAGGTGGAACCCGACATAGTCACTGCCTTCTAGTCTGATGATGAGCGTACACTGACCGACACACTATCTAGGTGTGCCTCGGGTTCTAAGGGAGCATTTGTCTCCGAGGAGGCTTCCTTTTTAGAGTCGGCCCACTCTCTATTGTCGAATGAGGCTACAACCTCTGGATCAGTATCAGAAGCAGCCACTCTCCCAGCCCGTCAATCTTGCTATGCCTCGATTGATGAGGCCCATAGTTTGGAGTCTCCTCGGCACCCCAACGTGAGGACTATACATCGGTTGCTGATAAATTCAATCGATCGTGTGTCGATGGAAAATATAAGATATACAAGGATGCCAATTTCTTGAATGATAAGGGGGTGATGACTTGCACGTTGGACCAATGGGAGTTGCGGTTCTACAGGCCTACATATAATCCCGGGTGGTGCTACAACTGGTTTGGCTTCACGGGCTCAGGTAGATGCACAAGGGAAGTGTGGGGTCTAAAGTTAGGATTATTGGCCGAAGATTCACTAGCCCACATACGTAGCTCTTCTATGAGTTTATTTTGACAGGCAGTGAACCCAGTCAATATTCTTCACTCACAAGGTATGTTTCGCTTTGAGGTGTCGGGTGTGGAATTTTTTCATACAATCACCGATTCCATATACGGTGGCGGTTTTTCCACTTGATGCTTATTGATTTCACCTCACACCAGAATTCAACTACAAGTGGTACGTGGTCAAGATTTCTACATTCAGTGGAGCAGAGAACTTAGAGAGTCCACCAAGATGTGGATTGCACAACAACTTTCCATTGACGGTGAGGGAGCAAACTAGGTGTTGGACACTAGATGCCTTATGAAGAAGGCCAACCTCACTTTTGCACCTAAATTCTTCTTGTTGTTAGTACACCACCTCATATCCCCCACGATTGCAGATAATATACTCATTTGGGATAGAATGGTGTCGGTTACAGCTTTGGTATCTGGTTTGGAGATTGATGTTGCAAAGTTATTGATCTCTGTCATCCATGAGAGGATTTTAAGTCCTCTGCCACTTACCTGTTTGCTTGTGTGATTTTAAGCTAAGTAGGATGCTAAATTACCTATTTGGCATAGAGATGTCCTCCTCACTCCTACCGGGATAGTGGATATCGGTCTCATCAGGGATGAGGCCAATGAGGCGGCACCACTTCTTGGGCAGAGAGTTGATGTGCAGCTGCTGGGTGAGAACTTGGCGGATACGGTAGAGCAAGCCGAAGGGGCTGACCATGCCACTTCACAGCCTACAGATACCACCCCATACGAGTCTTCCCCAGGCACTAGTAGGGCGGCTAGGTCCTCCTGGTCCACCCCACCATCAGCAAGGCTAGTCACGCTTTCTAAGATGCAGAAGCTAGAGGCCCCAGATGGCCATTTTTCTGTAGCATATCCAGCCTTGGATGCAGAAATATATTGCCGAGGTTGAGGACCAGATTGAGAACAAGGTGGCGTAGGAGATAGAGATAAAGATTTGGGCCGTCCATTAGCGTCTAGAAGTGTTTTAGGTCCGGGTTCTAGAGCTACCAGCCCCCACCATTGATATGACTACTCTTCATAAGTCTATGGCGAGTCTGTTTGTTTATATGGACGACATCCTTGAAATGATGGAACATGATCCTTAGTCTGCTCTAGTTAAGACAACTGAGGACAGAATGTTTGTTGCCCTATTCACCGCTCCCACTTCACCACCACTTGATCCTTGTGAGCGTCCAAGAGGTATCGTTCCAGCTGTACCTGTGAGGGTGAGGATGCTCGTGCTGGAGGAAGGAGTAGATAGATCTGGAGGCTGTGAGGAGAGTTTCGTTGCTTGATGAGAAGGCCCATCAAATGAGGTCTAGAGAGTTGGTTGTTGGGGCGTCTCGCTCCAGAGTAGAGGTTCCTGACAGGTGCACCAGGAAGGGTGCATATAAGGTGTTGAATGATGAAAAACTACGATGGTCGATTTTTCGAGGCGAACGGACGCTTCTAACTTAGTGATCTTCGGCTCTATTTTTTTTTTGTGCATCAACTTTTTCTTCACATTTAACCACCCTTTTGTTTTTTTCTTATTCATTGGGGACAATTGAATGTTTTTTTGATGGGGTGTGGGTAAATGGAACGTGAGTTCTAGGGTGAAGTATGAGTATCCAAACTCACGATCCTCTCCTGGTAGTTTTTTTGCTTGTCTTGTTTCGCACCAACAGACTAATTACTTTACTGTTGAACCGGCATGTGCCGTAACATGTACAAAGTATGAAACAAACTAAATGAAGAATAGTGGCTAAACTTTAATGATATCCCGCTATAAGAAATTTTTATATGAAAAGGTTGAATTAATGTTAAATATTGTCTCTAATGATGATATAGAGATGCACCCACTTTCCTTGATCCTGACTCTTTACACTTAAAAATAGGGTGCGATAAGATGATAGTTTAATGAGGTGCCAAGAGAGTGTGAGGATATTTTATTTTTCCCCTGTTGGTACCTAGAAAGAACTGGCTTGATTGTTCCTGCAAAAGGAATATTTATTTGACAATTAGGAAAGGATCACAGGACCTTCTTTAAATTAGAAAACATCTAGCTTAAAGTTAAGTGAGCCGAATGAAATTGTTATCCCTTTTTGCTCCAAATATTTTAAGCTTATAATAGACCTTTCTTTTATTCACCAACTCAACTTCCCTGGTTATAATATTTTGGCCCTTGTCCCTCCTTCGACATGTGCACCTCAAATTAGGCCAAAAGCATAAGTTGATGGTGGCTAATGAAGAAACTGACCTCGTCTTTGCTCTGAGCAAACCTTGGTTAATGTGTACCTCGACTCACGGAAAAGCCATAAGTTGAGAGTGACTATTATGGTGACAACCCAAAAAGTGGGTATGACAAAGAGTAATGTGCAAAAGAAAAGGTACAATGAACAAGAGAAGCGACTCAGTAAAAATTGTCAGTTGAATATCAAAAAAGAATGTTGAATAAAATGAAATAAGTCACTTCCACAAAATTGAAAAAAAGGAGAAAATAAGGCAAAGATGACAATAAAAGTAGGGTATAATAAATAATTAAAGAGGTAGGAAGCTTAGTTGTAATGTCAAGGAGGGAATCAAGTCACTATAATGCACTCATATGTACCATTCCTGACTGTGAACCTACTTTACAAGCCAATAAAGTCCTATCGTCATTCAAATAGTTTAATATGGTGAACTTAAGTAGTGAAAATAAGGGAAAGCCTATGGTGACATGTACCAACGAGGTGTGAATTTGTTCTGAGCGTGATTGGTGAATAATGATCCTTATGCTCAAAGATTAAATCACAGTGTGAAAAAGGAGGACATCTATTGAAGTGAGGGCATTAGTTTCAATATTGGTAAGTTGGTACCTTGGTGAGAGGAAAAAGAGTTGAGGAGTCAGAACATGTTGAGTCTGTGTGATGGTATGATCCACACGAGTAAGCCTATCAATCCTAAGAGAAATAAACATGCACTAAAGCAAAGAGAAAAAATTTGGGATTGATATCCATATGATTGAGGAAGCTTAAAAGAGGATACTTGTGTACAAAGTGTTGTGTTGAGTCGTAGTGCATCAATTGAGGACAAACAACGAATTTAAGTTAACGGTGTTTATGTACCTAAGATACACAATACTTTCAATGCTTTCTCCTTAAGATTGATGTGCATCTAGAGCCATTGTATAGTAATTTGGATATGTTTTTGTCTTTTTTTTGAACAAAAGTTATCAAAAACTGAAACACAGAAGGCTGTGGAAATTAAGTGCAGAAGTAACCCACGAAGAAACCGATGGCCCATCGTCCCATCGACGGACCGTAGATGGTGACCGTTAATGGAAAGGTTTCAGGTATCGGAGCAAATAGGGGAATTCAGACTAAGTGTTGGGGAGTACGAAAGGGATTGACAGTCAATCGACTGATTGAAGGACCATCCTAGCAAATCTTCGATGTGATAAGAAACTTTCCCAGTACTCGATATTGAAGAAAAGCTATGTATGGAAAGACAATAAGTATCGACGAACCGTAAGTGCATCGATGGTCCATGCTATTGGTCCATCGATTGGAACACAAAAGATGCAAAGTACATGATTTGAAAAGATGTTAAGTATGGACAGACAGAGGTAGTCGATTGTTCGTCATTTGA
This sequence comes from Solanum habrochaites, assembly GCA_027704765.1. Taxonomy (NCBI): domain Eukaryota; kingdom Viridiplantae; phylum Streptophyta; class Magnoliopsida; order Solanales; family Solanaceae; genus Solanum; species Solanum habrochaites. The sequence goes on along the minus strand of JAKWJA010002500.1, from coordinate 23,354,050 downwards.
TTGATGGACCGTTTGTGGGGGTCACCGATTAAAGCTGCGTTTTAGACAAACTTTCTGTATTTTGAATCCTTTGTAATTTAGGACTCTTTTTATTATAAATAGGGTTAAAACCCTCATTCTTGGGGTTCGATTCTTTTACTTATTTCATGTTTTTGTTCTTGGAGATTTGTTTTGCCATTAATTCAAATTTCCTGATTTTGTTTTCAAGATAAATATGTGATTACTAGTTGAATTCCTGGACTTTCTTCGAATTTCTCAATGTAATTTCGTGTTTTATCATTTATAAATTATGAATTGTGTCCATCTAAGCATGGGTAACTAAATCCAAAACTTGGGTTGTGGGAACCATGCGTGATTAAAAAATAAACCTACCTAAATAACAATTCTTAAATAGGTTATTGCATGCATCGATACTTCTTTCGCATAGAAGTTTTTTAAAGGAGTGCACACATTAGAACTCGCCTTATTTCTACTTCCTGGATCAAGGGGGTAGTAAATAGGAAAAGAATTATCGACATAAATTTAGTGGATACTATCTAATAAGTTAGTTTTCTATGGTCCGAAGTAATAACCAAGCGAAATATCAAATATGATGCTTATTATGAAGTAAAGGTATCACTGAGTAAATAAGACACACGTTGCCGAACAAAGGTACAAGTAGAAATTTTCTAAATGTCAGACCAAGGATTTAGAGATACATAACTTATCACTTTGCATGCAAAACACTAGGAAAGAGTTGTTATAGAAAGGATTATGGCGTTTTGAACCTACGAGGAACACTTATACCCTAGATAATCTCACATATTAATAGACACCACTAATTTAATTTTTCTAGTTTAATTTCAAAACATTGCAAAACTTTTATTTTACAAAACCCCCTTTTTTTTACTATTTTTCGGAAAGGGTTTGACTAAATAGAGGTAATCGTACATTAAAGATAAGTCAAAATCATTTTTCTCATGGGATTGACCCCAACCTAATAGTTGGGTTCTTTACTTGATATGACCTCTTATACTTTTTTAGGGAAGTGTAATTTGAGCGTATCAGCCTATAGTAAAGAATGTTTAAGACTTTATGGGGGAGGTATGCTTAGAACCAAGAGGATACAAACAAGGGGTGGTTACACTTTGTGAGTTGAGGTGTTGTATTCCATCACACCTTTTGAGATGAGTACTCCTCGTTAATAGAGAATGAGTTACTTAGTAACAATATCCTTATCTCTTAACTATCTGCTCGTATAGGTATAGCTATTGGAACATACCCAAGGGAAGTGGGGAAACCTCAACCGATAAGGTTAGTCTCGGGATTTCCTATCTATATATCATTGTTAATGTTGGTTAATGCTATTCCCCAACAAAAGAATGAATGAAATAAGTTAACTAAAAGAATGTATTACTTAGGGTAGGTGGTGGTATGGGACACTATCTATCTATTGCACTAAGTAGACCTTATTAAAAGGCAGTCTTGGTGTGCTTTATGTGAAGTTTATGAACTAAGTGTCGTAAAATAATGAAATACTCATGGTAGGTGGTGATATGGGACTCTATCTATCTATTGCACTGAGTAGACCTAACGAAAGAGGAGTCTTGGTGTGTTTATATGAAGTATATGAATAAGTTAGCATGTGTTGTAAATTAAGTTAGATGACTTAAGGTCTAAAGTTAAGGAATCAATTTAAAGTTTAGTCTTATTTAATGAAGTTATAAATGACTAATGTATAGTTCTTAATCAAAGGGAATTCTCAAGGATCACTAAGTTAGAGTAGTAGTATGGGATGCTAGTCTCACATTGCACTTAGTATAACTTAAAATATCTCTAGGAGAAAGGGTACTTACATAAAGTCCTTAATGTATGAATGTCTTTCAATGTCTAGCCAAGAGTGTGGACTTGTTTTCCCATGTCAGGTAAGCTAAGGTTGGTAATCTTGAGCATCACTTTGGGGATTACAGAAGGGGGTGTATGTGCGCTTCATTCATGTCCTACCTTAGTGAGTCTTAGGATGATAACTTTGTTAGTGAAACCTCAAAAGAAATGAGTTCACTATGCTTGGGATGAATTATTCACCATAATGTTTCACTGTTTAACTGTAAAGTTTCTTCAATTTACTGTAAAATGATCCTTTGGTTATAAAATTATGAGATTTCTATTTTATGTAATTTATGATTATTCTTATACTATTTTTAACTCTTAATCATAAAGGTTTTTATTTATTTTGCATGAAAGATTATTTTACATAAATGTTCCTTTTTTCATGTTTTTGCATGTCATACTTAGTACATTGTTTTGTACTAACCCCATAATTTGCTATAGTCTATAAGTATAGGTTGGAGTCAAGGAATAAGTTTAGAAGGAAAATCTTGGGAATCTATCCTCTAAAGATTAAGTATGTACTCTTATATTCGAGGTCATAATTCTAATTCTTAGATTCTAGCATTAAGACTTAACATGTATTTTTTATTTAATGTAAAGGGTCGTGTCCCTAAGATATTTATGTCGTGTCTTTAAATTGACTTCTGAATACGAGATCACTTTGTAGATTTTATGAAATATGCTTCCTTTATTATTTTTTTCATGAAAAGTTTTATTTTCGCACTACTTTTCATGTCTTATGTAATGAATGATAGTTAAGGCTTGTACAAGATCTCTGAAAGGTCAACTACGCAATTGTTCCAACCTAAGGATGTTCCCTTCTTCGAGGGGGTTCTTTTGGGTCGTTACACACAAAATCGAAGCATATCCTTAAGGGTTTGAATAGTGCGCTCCACATGACCATCACTTTGGGGATGAAAAGCGGTGCTAAACTTTAATCTTATTCCCAACCCTTTTGAAATGACCTCCAAAATCTAGATGTTTATTGTGCGCCCCTAAACGATATGATGTATAATGTAATACCATGAAGACTCACAAATCTCATCTATATAAATTTTTGAATAATCCTCTTCTGAGTAAGTAGACTTAATAAGGAGAAAATGAGCGGATTTTGTCAATCTATCCACTACCACCCATATAGAGTCATTTTGACTTCGATAGTCCAGGGAAACCTACTACAAATCCGATAATGTCTCTCCCCCCCACTTCCATGTGTGAATTTAAATATCGGAAGTAAACAACTTCGGCTTGTAATATAGGAACTTCAGACAATTTGGCAAACAATCCAATATGTCCCTTTTCAAGCCATCCGCACCAAAACTTGTCTAAGGTTGTCTAACATATTGTAGACCCTTATGAATGGAATAAACGGGAACCATTACTTCTTCTTCAAGAATCTTATTTCTCAAATCATCAACATCGGGTAGACATAACCTACTTTGGTACTTCAGCACACCATCCCCCACTATGGAGAATGACATAAATCTTTCAAAGTACCAATTACTTCAACTACATGAATGATAGATCAAGGTGTTGCTTATACATCACATGAACCACCAAAGATGACTCGGAGTTATTATGCACCACGAAAACACCATTTGGAGAATCTTCTAATAGAAACCAAATGATTCAACCTATAAACATCTTTCAATAGGAATTTCTTTGCTTCCTATACATGATACACACTACCGATGGTCATACGACTAAGAGAATACACAACCACATTGGTTTTACCAGGGTTATAGTAAACATCTGTCATCTCTTTCAATAATTGGTACCCACGGTCGTTCACTATCGGATATTCAAATCCTTTTAGTTAAACACAATTGAAAGATTCTTTTGGTCGGTATAGTTAACTCGACATGAACCCCATATAATTAATGCCTCAATATTTTCAAGGAAAAACAAACCACTGCTTCTAACTCAGATCAATGAGTTTTGGTAGTTTTATCATGAACCTGATTGCCTAAGCATAGGTATAACTTCCCATGTTTCATAAGGTTCACAACCCCAACCGATTCGAGATGCATCACAATATACAACAAAACCATTGCCACCCTCTAGTAATGTCAACACCGAAGCAAAGGTAATCCCATCTTTCAACTCGACAAAGCTTTTTTCAAAAGTCTCTAACCACTAAAATTTCACATATTTTCTCGTCAAGGTAGTCTAAGGTGAAGCAATGGATTAAATGGAGACACAAACCTCCTATAGTACCCGGCTAGACCTAAGAAACTTCTAATGTCTTTTGGAGCCAATGTTCTTGGAAAATTCTTGACCGCTTCAATATAGATGATATGACCAAGAAAAGCCACCGACCTCAACCAAAATCACATTTTCTATACTTGGAAAAAAAATGGTGTTCTTTAAGGACTTGTAGAACAACTCTCAAATGATCCATATGATCACTCTCATTCGTCGAATATATCAAGGTATCAATCTACCGAAACAATCACATTAAAAAGCATCATGTAGGATTTTTCAAAACCCTACCATAAATGATGTCAGGGAATTAGTAAACTCAAAATACATTACTATAAACTCATAGTGACCATATCTTGTTCGTAATGACAATTTGGGAATATCTTCATCTCTCACCCTAATTTAGTCATATCCCGACCTCAAATAAATCTTAGAAAAATAACTTGCCCCTTAGAGTTGATCAAACAATTCGTCAATCTGAGAAGAGGATACTAGTTCTTAATGATCACTTTATTAAGTTGAAGATATTCGATACACATCTTAAGGGACCCATCCTTCTTCTTCAAAAATAAAATAGAGCACCCCATAGGGAATAATAGGTTTAATGACAGCCCTTGGTGCTAGTAAATCCTTCAGTTGATCCTTCACAACGTCTTCAATTTGGTCGGAGCCCTCAATAAGAAGGAATTAATATATTTGTATCGTTCAAGTCAATACCAAACTGAATTACTATTTGGAAGGATTGCTGGTTGAATTAGTTTTTTGAAGTACCCTCCAGAATTATCCTCATTAGAGGATCTAACACTCAATGGGAGGAGTTTTAGAGTCTAAATCATTGACTGTTACAATATTGTATAAACTCCCTTTAGAGATAATCTTAAAATACTTTAGACAACTAAAGTATATGACCTATGGGAATAGAACTTCCCCCATTAAACTCTAGACCAGTTCATTACGAAGGTTAAACTTTAGAACTCTAGTCCTACAATCAATAGAATAAAAAGCATGAAACCAATCCATCCCCATAATAATATCAAAATCAACCATATAAATTTCTACAAGTTCAACATGAGTAACTCTATTGGGTATCATTATATGACAATTTCTATATACCATTTTTTTAACCACCAACTCACCTACCTGGGTAGTCACCATAAAAGGATCATTTAGGATATTCTACTAAATATCAAACTTTCTAGATACCAAAGGAGTAACAAAAGATAGGGTAGCACCCGGATAAAGTAAATAATACATCAAACATAAGACTCTAACATACTAAGTCCATCAACTCGGCAGAACTTCCCTTTTCAATGCCCTAAAACAGACCTCATAAAAGTGATTCTTTTTTGGAAGATTCAAACATAGAATATAAGAACCGCCTCTCTTTTCTTTCCCAACCCTTTGTTTGAACCCTACTTCTTTGCAAAATCTAACATTTTGACCACATTTACCCACAGGGGGGGGGGGGGGGGGCCCAAAAATTTTTTTTTGTAACAAATAACTTCACCATGCGTTTCTTTCCACACTTTCCCCAAGTTGGATTCTTGCTTCGTGAACTAGTCTTCTTCAATTTTAATGATTAGGGTTACACACCCTATTATCATGAGACTTAGGGAACGTAGAAGAAACTTTATTTGAGAACCTCTTCTTGAATCTAGGCTTATGTTCGATTTCTAATCTCCCCTTTGAAGAACCACTTTCAAAATACTTGGGTATCTATGCCTCTCTATTCTTCCTCCTTAGCCTACTTTCATCCCTTGTGAGTCATGAACTTAGATGCGGAAATATTCCATATTATCATCAGCATAGCCGAGACCACTTTTTCCACCACGACTCGGACCTTCCGTAATAAGAAAAATGACTCATCTCATCCCCTGGGTTAGACACCAAGAATGGAGTATACTTGGACAATTTACTAATCATTAAGGAGTAGTCAAGAACATTCATACCACCTTGATGAAAATTGATGAATACTTCCACCTTGGATTCCCTCAACTCTCTAGGAAAAAAACTATCAAGGAAGGCCAATTTGAAAATTTCCCAAGTAATCATCCCACCTCTTAGTTTCCTATTATCCCTCCATTTAGTGTATCATGTTTGCGCCACATCTTTGAGTTGATAGGAAGCCAACTCGGACTTTTCATTCATAGTCACACCCATAGAAAATTAAATTTTATAGACTTCATCAAGGAATTCTTGAGGAACTTCATCCACTCTTGACCAGAAGAACATAGTAAGGTTCATCCTAGTAAAATCTATAAGAACGAGAACCATGGGTTATCTGATGAGGCATACGACGTCCTACTCCTAATTTATAGGGTCATCATACATTGACTTGAGAAGTTACGACTAAGCTGTGTAGGCATGCCTTGGGTGGCCACTTGAGAACTGCTGACTTGATCTCGCAATCGATCATAGGTAGTGGAGAGCAAACCATAAATTGAGTCACCCACGGGGCGAGAAAAACTTTCTCAATTTGAGAACTTGTGATCTTGTGGATGAGCTGTTCCATGAGGTTGCAACATTACCTACCCCTCTGCAAGCCCTTCTTGTGTCTGCCCTTTGAGTATTCATACCTATAACCACTATACATGATTTGGGAAAGAACGATAATAATGATTCTAGAGTCACGAGCTTATGATAAACAAGAACTGAGAGTTTCAAATAGCATCAAAGATCGTCCTCTATTGCAGAGTGTTTATGAGCTTCATAATTATGAATAGGAAAACCCATAGACTTGTTTTAATGAGTCATTGATCCTAAAGATATTCAACCTCATGCTCTAATACAAAATTTTTCACATTCGAGGAAAACCCCCTAGACATAACCGGCGTCGTTGTACTCAAAAAGGACTTAGAGTAGCCTCTTAGCATTCGTCATAACATATAATATGTTAAAATGCGGAAAATTTAAAACTTTTAATTCAATTATACATAATGAAGTTTATATATACCTTTCGCTTACACAACTTATATAAATAGGGAGTTTACTTACACTCCTCTCAATAGGAAGCTTACATAGGCTTCTTCTACTTTTATTTTCACATCAAATATAGGAACATAACTCATAGGAAGGCTAGGATAAGTCTCATGTTTAAACATCTAAACGAATTTTAACATTTAGGCATAACCCAACTTCATCAAAACAATAGCCAATATAGGCTTATCCAACAATCTTCTCCAATTAAAATATAAGAATATATGTCTTAAAACTAGGCAAAAACATAGCGAGATATGGAATCGTCCTTGGACGGTGAGGCCCTACAAACTTTGGAGAATAGAGCCAAGTCTTATTCATGGCACTCTAAACACTCAATCGACTGAAACCATAAATAGTAAGCCACCGCACCACCAAAAAATCATAGAAATATGGGTTGTAACGCACTTGTACTAAGCATTGGAAACATGCACATACAACAATTTGAAAAATGCAAATGCGAAGGGAGATTTACTTTAGAAAACAGGCGAAGTCATTTGAAAGACTTTAATGAACATACAAGAGATCATATAACACATAAGGATCACAATAACTCAAGTCATGTTCATGATGGATATATCTCAACATAAGAACCATATCAATTTCGACATAAAAACTATATCAACTTCAGATAAGAACTATATCAATCTAACAAGTCAATTTATTCACATCAACATATGACTAAAAACCTTAACGAACAATCACATCCCATTCCTGTAAGTGCAATGCTTATGTGAAGTCCAATAACCCCACACAACCAAAATAAACAACACAAGAGATCATAAGTAATGCTTTGTTACATTGGACGTATCATCTTACATAGTCATCGCTATATATAAAAATTTAGACCATGATCATGTTCATAAATATAGTCATCAACATGTAAGAGTATCATCATATAGAGTTAACATTATACATTTCGTAATAGCATTATACATAAGACCATCTCCTAGGACTCTTTTTTGAGTTAACTTGTGAAATGTCTTAATAGTGTCCTATATCCCTACCTATCCTAAGTAGACCCCTCCGTCAGTCTAATCAATGTCTCTATTCATTTACCTTTAGTGATTAATTTTAATTTTGGGAAACCCTGCCTTAACCGAGATAAACCACAAGAGCTAAATGTTGAATCTAGTGTCATTAATCCCTACACCAAAAGAAAGTGGACTACTTGCCAAGGTAGTCTCAAAATCTACATAACCGTCAAGGTGGAATCCACTAGATAGTTTTCCTCCAAAAAGATATAGTTAGAAACTAGTAAATGTCGTGGACCATCTTTGATGGACATTGCAATTATCGTCTCCAATCCTCATGAGTAAAAATAGTGAATCCTCCTTCCCTCATGGACAGGATGCTCTCATTACTAGTCACTCTGTGCTAAGCTGAGTCTCTTTTGAAAAGTCTTTTAAGCCTTTATTATTAATCATAGCTTATCTTAGCTCAATGATACTAACAAACACTTGTATAATCTCATTATTAGATTATAGGATTGGATAGAAAACTCCTTTCAATACAACCCTAATATGTGGGATTATCACATCATCATCATTATTTCATAATAAGTCACAGAGACAATTCGTAACCAACCTTATATTATTAAATTTGAAGAATAATATCTCGATCATATAATCAAGACATTTCAATTTAATTATTATACCAACACCTATCAAATACAATCACAAGATATGCTTAATTGAACATTATGACCAAGTAAAAGTCATCACATGAAGTAAAGGTTTCAGTTCACAAAGTATGACCAATTCTTCTTCAAAAACTTTCACCAGTGGTCTTACCCTCAATAAATTAAATTTCATTCATAAATATATGTAACATCATCATTCAATAGTACTTAACTCAATAATTAACTCAATTTCATAAATATTAATCAATTCAACACGAGTTCATCACATAGGGTTAGGGAATTTGGGTCAATTCATGATATATTCCACAAACTAGGTTAATTCATTAAGAACCAATGTAATTAAGCATAATACAACATGATCTTATTATAATAACCAAAGTAAACCATAAAAAACCCAACTTAGAAGATCAAATTCGTATTAGTAAGAAACCCACATAAAAATCATCTTTTTGAAACCAATTATTGAAGAACCCTTTAATGAATGGAATCCCAAAGGATAAAGGTTCCCATACGTTGATTTTCCTTGAAGATTTATTGAGAAAAAGGGGTTCTTTAAGAACTAATTTTCTTACTTTGGTCTTCTATAAAGTCTTCTCTTTGAGAGTTAAAGTAGAGTAATTTGAGTTTAGGAAAAGTGAGGTGTTAAGCTAGGTTTAGGCTTAGGGTAGTTTATATTGTCATTTAAATTATTTAATTAAACACCCCTTAGACCTTAATTAACGCCCAACTAATTAACTAATTGACTGAACCATTTAAAACCTCAAAGTGAAACGAAGGCCTGACTTGCGAGACGGTTGACGCTATGGGTCTTAGGCCATTGATAGACACCTTGCCCCTCCTACTGCCCAATGTCCTTTTTGTCAAGACTATGTTTGTTGGAAATTTGGAAAATGGATAACTGATGTTCAAGAGGTCATCGACGCCTCACTATCGAGGGCGATGCCCTGTTGTTTGGGTGGCATGTGTTAGGTTCTGGCTGGTCTTTGAAAACTTTTTGGTCAATTGTGGAGGATCTCCCAAGGACCTTTAGGTGTATCATTACAAGAAGTCCTACCCGGACGTTTCAACCCTAAAAATATTCTAATACGTGCTTAACACCTTTCCACCAAATTTCATCTAAGTAAGACTCCTAAAACCTAGTAAAATTGGCTGAGACATCCTAGAACCTCTTTCACTAGTCTCAGAACGTCATCAAACTTTCTTGACATTTTGACTCATAGATTTCCTAAAGGACTTATAAATTTGACCTTAAAAACCTTGTGGAAACCCTTTAACAAAACACTCATGTTGAGTCTTTTAGATTAAGGTGTTTGGATGGTTCCTAGTGTTGATATAGTGGACGGAACCGATGATGAAAACCATCTATAAGAAAGTCATTGGGAGCTATCCTTATTGAGCAAGAGTGGAATCCTTAGAGGGACCCCTTTGTAGAGCATATTGTTATGCATGTGTAAGATATGTATCTTTTAAGATTCCCTTATTGATTTAATTATCTATGATAACATGGCTAGAACCGAGAGAATAGCTTGTGGTATACCTTTACTGAAAGGATACTAGATAACAAGAGCCCTTGATATTCTTTAACCATGTTACTCTATGGGATATTTTTCCTACGTCTACCCTTTGGCAAGCGGAACACCCTCCATCAGAGTTAAGGTCACGCCGCTTAGCGGATTCTCCGATTTATATATAGTATGGTCGATGTGAATTTAGCCTATTCTAATATGTTGGATACATTATAGTATTGGATACAGTTTCCTAATTTTTTGGAGTTTAATTGGGACCGCTACTACAAAGGGCACGAGTATGGTTTTGAAGATTCACATGTCGCTTCCCTAGGCTTTTCAATACCATTATCCTGATGTCCTCTTGTTGAAATGTTTTTAATTAACATATGAATTACTCATTAATAAGTTCAAGTATATTGGAATAATGATCCGTGATCTCCTTGTTACCTTTGAGTGATTAGGTAGGATGAGTAGGGTATATGGGCGTGTCTCTTCATATCTACTTCAAGATGAGTCTAGAGTAACCTTGGTATAGAGAGTCTAAGTACTAAAAGTGAATAATCTTTATCCTAGTTAGTCTTAAGGATTATTTAGGTGTGCTTGAAGAGCGTCAATGGGCAGTGTCTTCTTGTCTTCCTTAAGTAAGTCTTAGGATAGACTTTTGTAGGAGGGTTATATGCTTATATGGTTTGAAGTAATGTTAATGCTAGATTTTGGATTCTTGGAATATGTATTATATGTGAAGTTGGTGTTTAAAGTTGTTCCTAGACATATTTTAGGATGTTTTCCTAAAAAGAGAATGAAAGTGCATGTTTTGTACAAATGTCCTTTTAGCATTATTTTATTTCATGTCACCATACTTAATGCATTCTAATATACTAAATCCATATGTTTTTTAATCTATAAAGTGTAGGTGGCAATTGAGAGGAGTAATTTAAAGTTAATCTTGGATATTAGCATCCTTTCAAGGAAGTTGTGGTATGTTCTTAATTTATTCAAGGACATAGCTATGTTTAGCTTTTCGAATCCAAAACATCGTAAGAAACTTAGATATTTTCTATTTTGTTGATGTATGGGTTGTGACCCAAGATATCCTTGAGTCTATGATGTCTACAAGAGACTTAACATTTCCTATGTTTTCTATAAAAAATTTGAAATATATGTTAAAGTAAATGCACATCCACACATTGCATATTCATATATGTGATGAATGATATCTAAGGGCTTGTATAAGACCTTCTAGATATTGAGTACGTCGTGTGGCGACTTGAGGATACCATTTCTTCTAGGGTATACTCTCAGGTTTTTACAATTATGGTGAAAGACTTATGTTTACCTAACCTAACGTATAAATTCTTGAAAGTATAATTTTATAGAATCACTTGAACATGGATTCATATGTAAAGGACATTTTTCCATGAAACAAGAGTTTTAACAAAGGCTTAATATTTAATCATGGGGTTTATTCCTGGCCTTATAGGATATTTAAAATGATATGGATGTCCCAAATGATAGGATCCTCACTCCAAGAGATTAAAGAAGAAGTTGATTTGAGGACTATCCATGTTAAAGGGGGAACTGCTATGTAATAGAGTGTGGGTTTTCCTAAAGTTAGGTCTCATGACTTAAAGCTTTCACATAGTTGAATTAACGTTTTTCGTAGCAATATCCTTATCCAGTGAACTAAGACATTCTTGAAGAAGCATCTCATAGTGTTCTAAAGAATAATATAATTAAGACTCATTAAATGAATAACCTCATAGTATTCAAGAGTATAAATGGACTTGGACATTCTTAAGGTAGTATCTCATAGGGTCTATATAAATAATGAACCTAATCTTGCTACCATGAGTATCTCATATGGTTAATTCTAATAATGATCTTAGATATGCTTAAGATATTACCTCATAATGTTTTAAAGTTAAAGTGATGAACAAAAATGTTGTACTTATCATGAATAGTATTATGGAATGTTATCCATTAATTGGACAAGTACGAACTAAAGGTTATTTTTATTATATGTTCTTTTGAGTGCGTGTATTAAGATTAGGATTGTTTTATAGTTGCCCTTCTTTGTGTAGTAGTAGACTGAAGTTAGAGGTTCCACACTTTTCTATTTCTTTTTAAAGTAAGCTATACTATAACAAAGAGGGCAACGTTGAGTAGGATGACTTCCAGTTTACTTAGTGTGAAAGGGTGTTTATGGGATGATTTTCATGCAATTGAACAAGGTCCTTCAAGATATCTTAGGTGTATGGTTCCTTTATGTAAGAAAGTCCAATAAAGAGTTAACCACGTAGATAGGCTAGATTAAGATAACAAAAATGTCCTTGATTAGGTGGTATTGTGGGATGCTATTCCTGAATTACACATGTATACTATTAGGTTACATTGAGAGTAGTTTTCTCTATGCCTATGTTGGAGACTTTTTTTATTAAGATGGTGTTATCTCATATGCTTTATATTTTATGTTCTGAATATTTCATACTAGTTTTGAATATATATTATATTAACTAACCCTTGTCTTATGCTCTTATGATTATGGTATTCTACATATTTAGGCACCTTTTTTCTAAACACTACTTTTGCCTGAAAGTTCATCAAATATATGGTTTTTGATATTGGGATTAGATCACTCTAACTATCTCTGTTTCTTCTGCCTCTTGCCCGGCCTTGCCTCTTGTTTGGTTCTTCGCTCTCATGGCATCCGAGGAATGAAATCCCTATTTCCTTAATGTCTTTATTTAAGTTTGAGACTATTGTAATGGGTGTGTCCCAAGAAGTTTTATTCTATAGTTGTAATAGATGTGTATGACTCAATTCAGTAAAGACTTCCTCTTACTTTAATGAAATTAATTGTTGTATGGTAAAAGTTTAAAATGTACATAATTTTCTTTATATTCTGTTATTATATTCTAAAGTTTTTATGAGACCCTTCGTGTTAAAATTGCAAGGTTACACAAGCCCCCCGATGGGTAACCCCTGTCAACCCCCCCCCCAAAATGAAAAAGGACTAACTGAGTTTCAAGATGAGTTTTTATTAGTTCATAACTTGTTAAATCAATGCCGAATAACTTCTGAAGTCAGTTTTAAAGAGTTTTTGTGTACAACGTAAAGGACGACCAATAGGTTCGAAAACTTGTCTATTGTGTTCTTGAAGTTTACAAGTAGTAATTCTTAGTTCCGGTCAAAATTCTAGGTCAGACTCCCAAAGGACCATCATAAGGGTCCTTCAATAGAGCCCCCAAGCTTTGGGGCAAAGAAGCTGCCAAGGAGGCAAGAGTGAGGCAATTTATGGAGGCCATGGCGCGACACGCACCTGTCATGTATAGGCTAATAGTTGCATGTACATTGCGGGCTAGGCACACACCTTTCTTTCTCAAATTAATTTTGAGAAAAAAAAACTTGTGAGTGCCTTCTTGACGTGCAATCACATTCCAAACTTGACTGTGTCTATTTTTTAAAAGCCCAAAATGCATTCAAAAAGGCTCACAATTGAAGTACCAAAAAACAACCACTATAATAATCATGCGTTAAAAAAATTCAAGTTAGACTATTTTTGAAAGGTCCAACTAATGTAGGGCTATTTTTGGTATTTTGGGGATTTATTATGTAATGATATTAGGTCAATTCACATCCATTCCCCAATCAAAAACTCTGAAACTTAATTATAAATCAAATAAATATAGAAAATACTCCTTCTCTCTAAATTCTCTCCCCACTATATCCTTCATCGAAGAACCTTCATGTTCCAAGGAAGAAAATCAATTCTCCAAGGTTTCAAGATAAAATTCGTGGATAGGTCTTCAATAAGGTATGGGGACTCTTTATCATTGATTCATCTTTTAATCAAAGATCCCGTTCGAGGTATTATGGAAGTTCTTCGAAAAAACATAAATAAACCTAATTTCGATTCTATACATGGCTCTTAAATGAAACAAATTAAAATGATAATTTTATTACTTTATTAATGATTATTAATGGTTTTAATATAGTAAATTCCATGAACCCATGTCGTCTAATATTCTCTAAATTTAACATATAGTGGGTGTATTGATTTTGAGTTGATGGTTATAGAATTGTGTTTGAATTGGGTTGGGATGATCATATATGGTATTTCTTATGTGTATTTGTTAAGAGTTGATATTGAATTAAATGATATGAGATTTAATGATTGCATGGAAAAATAATGATTTGGTCTTTATATTGATTATTGGATCATGATTAGCTTAAATGCATAGTTGAATTCTACTATTATTGATGTTATTCTATTGTGAAATTATGAATAATTAAGGGATGGTGATGCATCCTATTGTAAGAAGGTAAGTTGACCTTATTCCCTTACTAATGCTAAAATTGACATAGAATTGTTCTTGTTCTACATGGTACACTAATGGTAGCGATGTTTGCTTTCTATTCTTATTATGATCATGGACTTGTCGGCATTACTATGAGAAAAGTAGTAGTATCGTGACATGATATATGTAAAGGTACGATTTGGTGTTGGTTATATGAATTCAGTGATCCTTGTATAAATTGATGACTTATATTAATGCATATAAAGTGAAAAGATGATGTGATAATATGTGTGATCTTTTGTATTGTGCATGATGTGATGATAAGTATTTCTCCTAATGTTTTCATGTGATGATGAGGGCCTCTGAGGGCTATATGTTTATATTGTGTGTTTTTTCGTTACCTAAGTGGTCTAGTTGATACATAAATGTTTTCTAAGATTATGAATTCTCAATTAGTATACTTAGGTGGCCTTCTCCTTGGTGCATGAATGTTATTAAAGTGATCTCCTTACTGTATATTAGGCACCTTGTGCTGTCGTGTACTAATGAGTCTAAATAGGTATACTTAAGTAGGTACTCTCTATTAATACCTATAATTTGAAAAAACTTTAATAATAAAAAAGGTTAATAATGTGAAACATTGAATATGAAAAAGGTCAATAATTAATCCTTGAATATAAAGAAGTTTACCTAATGAAGCCTTGAAAGTTTAGATGCAATAGTGGCCTATTTCTTGAGTGGATGATGGACCTTAGGGTAGTTTGAATGGAACGCCATGAACCATCTTTATTAAGACCTAAATGCTATCCTTATGCACCTTGATCTGTGGATCCTATGAGAACTTTCTGGTAATGGTATTAGGGTTGGGTAGGGCTTAGTATGGTACCTTCTCTAATTCACTTTATGAATAAACTTAATAATCTATGGAAATAAGGCAAAGCACCGAATGGATATGATTGTGGTATAGCTCTACTTGAGAATGAGACTAAATAACAAGAAACCGTGAGCTCCCTAACAAATGACCACACATGATTCTGCTAGTTCTAATCTTTTAAGTAAAACACCCTCCCGAGTACGTCACTCCGATTTCATACCTAGCTACTATGGTCTATGTCGGTTAATTACTTTTCTCATCATGTGGGATATGCGCTCTAGTTATTGAACATGCTCTATGAAGTGTAGGTGGTAGTATGGAATGTAATATATACATGGAACGAGTAAGCCTTGAAGAGCTAGAGTGAGTTCTCTAGGTCTTCTAAGACCATTATGTGAAGTTCTCTAATTGTATGATTGACTTCTAAATAACTTATCGAATGTAGGTTCTCCTAATGGTAGTCTGTTGAATTTAAAGGTTCTTATCTAGGGTTGCTTTGAGTAACACTTAGGTGTTATGGAAGAGGGTATATTAACGTCTGTTTCTGTCTTACTTAGTTGGTCTTTAAAGTAGCCTTTGGTATAGGCGCCTGAATGATTAAAGATTAGTTGATGAATGTTTAATTAAGTGTTATATGTTATTGTTACTTGAAAAAGGCTTTATATGTGAATGTAGACTTTTGTTATGTCACCTAAACTCTTATATGATGAAGGTTTTGATCAAAAGTCATTAAAGAATGTTTCTATACGATTTCACGTCCCTTTCATATTTTTGCATGGTCTCCATACTTAGTGGATTAATGAATGCTTCCCCCTTTGTTTCCCTTTTTGAGACTTAAGTGTACGGAGTTAATATGTAGTATGCTATGGAGTTGCCGAGTTTCTAAAAGTGGTTGAGGGGATGACTTGGTAGTCCTCATTGTATTAAGGACTACCTACATGTTCCTTATTCATTTGTTTTTAGTCCTTCTCTACGTTTTATGGCCTCTTCCCCAATGTTGTAATCCTACAAAATTAGATTTCTTATGAGAACTGATGTTTGTAAACTTATAGATTATTTTAAAATGTTTGCTTGCTTATTAATAAAGTGTTCCGTTCTGCTTGAAGAAAGCTTTAAAAATTCCTTACTTACTTATAAGTGCATTTAGATCTATGTGGCTTGTATGAGAACCTGCGAGAGGTGAATACGTCGTTAGGACTAGAGGGTACTCCTGGGTCTTACAACCCTAGGGCGTAACAAAACTTTTTATTATGAACCAAGCTCAAGAATGGTTCTACAATAGTTTCAAACCACGTCTAGTGAGAGTCTTTTCATAAATGTGAACGCATCAAATTATTTAATAGACGAAATGGATGATTAGGAATTTTCATTTCATTCTCTAATCTGCGCATATATTTTATTTTAAGTATACCCTATCTTTGAAATCATTGCCTTGATTTTTCAAGTTCTGGATCATTAAGGGAAATGCTAGGAGATAGAGGCCGGAAATATCAAGCAAAAAAAGTTTCTCCTTCAAGTTCAACACGAACTTCCTGCTAAGCTATAATTGTCCTCTATTAAGGACTATGCGAAAATTAGGTTGACTCTCCCATCTGGCCCGTCTTTGACCTTCAATCAAACAACCTACTAGGATGACTCAAATCAAAAGGGAGATTGTAGGTTTGGGCAAACCAATATGGGTAATGTTTGCTTATAGAGTGCTAGAGTTTTTTGAAGTATTCACCCTTTGGGAGTTCTAACCTAAAAAATATAGGAAAGCATCAACGCTTTATATATGAGGTGTATATGGTTATTGATAGAATTGGTTTAACTTCGTTTGAGAAAGAGAACTAGACGATTATTAATTGAGGGATGTTGCACGAATTGGGTATGAATAAAATATAGTAGGACGGTATAAAAGGGCCCAATAGAGTGGGAATGGTTCAAAGAGGTATTCCTTGATTAGTTTCTTTCCCCTAGAACTGAGGGAACAAAAGATACTATATCGCATAAACCTTTGTCAAGGTGGTTTGAGTGTAAAATAATATTCCCTTAGGTTCACCCAACTATCCAAATATGCTTCAATTATACTAGAGGATTTGAGGCCCAAGCTTAATAAGTTTGAGATAGGAATGTCTAACGTAGTAGTTAATTATGTCTTTAGGAAAATGCTTATCAGTATGATATTTTCATCTCATGGGGAATTATCAACATTGAGGGTCAAAAACAGTAAGAAATGAATATTGATGTTAAAAAAAACAAACGCTATAATAGATATGGGGAATTTTTCTAATGCTACTCCGATGGATAATTAATACCTAAAACTAAAAGTGTATTCTTGTGAAGACTCCTTCCATAACCCTAGTTTGGACCAGAGAGGGTATTGGGTTCCATTTCCCAATCCACTTGCTCCAAGTGTTGTAGGAGTCATTATGGTAAGTGGCTCGTCGATATGGCTGTTTCTATGGATGTGGCAAGAATATCACAAATTAGAGATGTCCCGAATTCTTAAGTCTAATGAAAGGGAGATAACAATGTTTGCCTCTATGATCTTTATGATGGTTCTAAAAAGAAGAAAGTCACATCAAGGGATCACCCCTCTTCACTCAAATCCATCGGCGTCTTGTCCACTTTTAGGACTATGACTAACCTCTTAGCTTAAATCATTATATTCATAGGTAGAAATGCGGAATTTTTGAAAACTTTTCATTACTTAATTACATTTAACAATAATTGAAGTAAATAAGAGGGATCATAATACTTACCAAGTCGCCTTCATAATTCATCATGAAGGTCTTACAATCAACAACTTAACTCAACCCAATTAGGGTGTAATATCATCATAAAACAATAACCAACATGATAACAAAGTCAATTGAATCACTATATCAAAATTCATCACTAGTTCATAGATTAATATTATATACTTAGGTCAATTCACAACATACTTCGTAACCTAGACCAACTGATAGAACTATAATTCATACTATTTTAATCATGATTGATACAAGTGACATCATAGGATATTAATTCAATTAATAACTAATTCAATTTAACAAACATTACTCAATTCACATCAAGATCACAAAAAAGGGTTAAGGGGATTAAGTTAAGAGATTCGTACCAAACTAGACAAGTTACTCAATAGAATAATAGAGTTTAAATGCATTGTTATGAATATTCATAATATCCAAAAGAAAGATAAACACAAGTAATATCATACAACATAAATTTCTTATTGGATGAAACCCAACTTTTGAAATCAATTAGATGGAACCATTCAGGAAAGAGTTTCTAAAAGGTCAACAAAATCTAATACTTACTAATTCCATGAATATTATGATCACATGACCCTTTTGAACCCTTAAACTCAACCTAGCTTGATCTTTCAGTGGGATTTTCTTCAAGTAGAGAGATAAGAAGCAAGAGGAAGAGAGATTTTGGGTTTATTAATTTATAAGAGTTTTTACGTTAGCCCTAATTCGGGTTAAGGCTTTTATATGGTTGTTAACTAATTAATTAGACCTTCCTTAACGCCTAATTAACCTCCTAACTAACTCACTAATTCAATGATGTTAATGAAATATGCGGAAACCCCGTCACAACAGAAACACCACTGATTACAATCGTGGTCATCGACTCCACTGTCCTCTTCTAATGCTTCAATACATTGAGAGTTTATAACATGAAAGTTACCTTCAAATATTTTGGCTATGTGAACATGGATGCCCCGTAGATTGACACACGGCTCGTCAATGGCACTCGTTTATGTAAGGTTCCTCCTAAAGGGGCGTTGGTTGGTGCACCGATTTTTATAATATTCCGACTCCAAAAAGCTAGTCAAATAGGCTAAAACACGCTAGTACATCCTTTAACTAGTTTCTGGACGTCATTGATGTTCTTGGACGTTTTGGTTTCTACAACATCTTATATGACTTATCTTATTAAAATGTACCCGTGAAAATAGTGGTCTAAACCTTTGGACACCTATGTTAGGATCTGGAACACGTCTTAGATTTTCGAAGTGTTATGACTAAAAAAACAAAAAAAGAAGGAATAGACTCAAGAATAGAATCTTAACCAACGGCAATACATAACAACATTAATCATGCCATTTACACAATGTAATTCAAAAATTAAGTTACCAAACATAAGGCTCAACATCACATTATGAGGAATATCCTTCTCACAACAACTACATGAGCTAAACATATATGAGTTTGTTAAGCGAAGCCTTCACTTATAAACATGCCATATTTTTTTTCATAAAGACTCACCATATCAAAATGCACAACATAACTCAAACAATAAAAATTGCCAATTTGTAAAGTCAAAATGCACAGTTCACTGTAATATTCAGTGTTTGACACAAAAAAGGCATATTTTTTCAAGACTTCACCAAAATCAAGAAACTTTAATTTTTATTCATTAGTTTCATCATTAATAGCAATAACTAACTTTATCCCCAATGATCGTGGGTCACGAGACTTAGTGGGCCCTTTGGCTTCTTCATGTTGCCCACCCTCAACTAGGTGATTCTTATAACCACCTTTACAAACGGAAGCCACCCTTTGTTTCTCAACTCCTTCCTTTCTATCAAGGATTTGAACCAGAAACTCTTTACATGATAGGTTATGCCTTCACACCGAAACCCTCAACATGAAAATAGACTAGGTAGAATCATCGTACACTTCCTAAGAATAAACTAGAACATGTAAACCATATAAATGTCGCCAATTCAAATTCACTAGGGAGTTTCAATTCATAGGCAACCTTACCAACCTTTTCCAATGTTTCATAAGGACCCTTATAATTAGGACTCAACTTCCCTTTCTTGCAAAACCTAATCACACCTTTTATAGGCAAAAATTTTAAATACAGTTATGACCTTCTTAAAACTCTAAATCTGTTCTCCTATGATCAGTGTCACATCCGGAGACCACACCGTCGAAGATATGGAATTGTCGGAGTGTAACCGACATACTTTATAAACCGCTCTGAGAATCTGTACAAACCTTCTATATATTTCATGTCATAAAACATATAAAATTAGTGAGGAACTAAAACTTTCTAACATTCTATAGAGCTTTAAGAGTCTTTCCATATAAAACTCATAGGAAATACTATGTATAATTTCATCATATTCTAGACACAAGAATACTTTGGACAGGCACACATACACAAACAAATGTAGTATGACTAGTCTATTCCATTACTTTGATAAAGGAAATAAAAACATCTATACCTTCGAGTCAAATTGTGGACAACTTCAACTTACTTGAACGATCTTCTAATTCAAGTTAGCACCTCCAAAAGCACTTTGTCCGCTACGGAATCACTTTAGAGATAGTAAAAGCAATGGAAATAAGTACAACACATTGTAGAATTAAAGCATAATTATGAAAACGGACATTTCATTGAAATATGCATCTTTTTCATTAAAATATCATATAATAATCATAAGAATAACATTTAACACCTGGAAACACATAACATAGCACTAAGAGATCTAGATATTTAATGGTTTCCCCCCACACCCCCCCCACTATACAATGAACCAATTCACTGTTACAGTGAAGTTCCTTCAGTGTACAGTGAAGTGCCTTATCTTCACTTTAGAAACTTCCTAGCATGTAATCACCTCACTTAAAGCTATCCTAAGACTCACTTAAGTAAAACAAAGATAGACCGCCCATATATCCTCTCTACGCACACCCAAATGATCTTTAAGACAACCTATAATGAGATCAACAAATACCTACAAGAAATCAAATACATGAACATGAGATTTTTCTACCATAGGTGTTTCTATGTCTCACTTGAACGAGTTGTGAAGAGACCGCCCATACAATCCCTTACACACACACACTTAAGATATACTATTGACTACCTAAGGCAGAATCCTTTTCACTTAATACATCAACATATATATAATATGACATTCTCCTTCCAAAGCTAGTCAAAAGCCTACTTTAATTACAGTAAGAAGATAACGTCCATGACCGACGCTTCAAGCTTACCTAAATAATCTTAGAGTACCTATGTCTTAGATCATTCGTACAAAATTTAAACCCATCTTCCCTAACTAGAGTCATTTGTAAGGATTATCTCGGTAAAATACATAAAGTTACCTTCCTATGCTCCCCTTCAACCTTAACTAACAAACCCTTAACAACTCTAGATAACAACTAACTTATTCATTGAACATGCTTTCTTAATTAAGCCATTAGATTTTTTAGTTCATTTAAGACTCATTCATCACGTAAGGACATCCAATTAATGGTCTTGAAAAGATCTAGGAACTATAAATAACATCTTCAAACCCTATTATGTAATGTCTCGATAGCATACTCATACCACCATCAAAACTTCATAGAACTTCTCTAATGCTAATAGTTATCCCACATAATGAGAATAGGAAATAACTTACATAGACCATGATAGCTAGACATGGAATTCAGATTTCTAACCTACTTTCATGACGGTGTTCTAGGTGCCAAGGGTAGAACTAGGACACATCCCATGTAGGAACATGGTTAAGGAGTATAAAGGGATTTTATGCACTCTAGTCTTATTGTCAAGTAGAGCTACATTGTAATCTAGTATGCTTCTCAAGTAGAGATACTTTCCATGACATAATCATTCGGTGCTATTCTTTGTTCTCATAGATTCATTTACATTAAAGGTTAAAAGTAAGGGGTTCATATCTAGTCATAACCAATCACATTCACCATACCACAGAGGTCCACAGAGAGACCTTTTAAAATGGCGACCAGTGATATTCATCAAGACTTTACTAAGGATGATATGATGTCTTTCCATCCAATCAAACCTTAATTCATAATCCTTGCATAAAGGATACCATTAAGACTCTCGACTTCTATGTTCATAACCTTACCACTAGGCTTAAGGTTCCACGCAACAGACCTTTTATAATCATTTAACGTCTAACATATCATTCCGTCATGGCATGGACAAGGGTTGCACTAAGGCCTACCAGTCAATACATCTCGTATTACACTATCTATTCATACAGTATCAAATAAGGGGACGCAAAGCCTACCAAAACAAGACACCAACAATATTTACTCTTATCACATATTACCATATCATTCTTTGAAGAACTTAGGAATGACCTTATAATCTTATGTAGTCCTATAATTACTATAACATCATAAATAACAACATAATAGACTTCATCCCAGTTAAGTAGTAGGGAACAATCGTTTGCATGAACTCTAAGACTAAACTATAACACATAGTTCATAGCTACAATAAGATCTCCCTAATATACAAGAAGGACACGATACTCCACATACCTTAACATGTATATAGGATATTGCTATTCTTAACCATAGCAAAAACTACATAAATAATCATAGTATTTAGGTAGTATCAACAGGCCTTGGACCATAATAATTACATAAAGTAAACCGAAAGGCCACATCATTGGAAAGTAAAGTTACGTAGCACCACAACCATTAAGTTAACGATACAAATACAACATAATTTTGAAGGTTAATTAACCTAAATAAAAATAAAGAGATTCTTCAAAATCCCGATTTACCCCCTAGACGTAAACGGGGGTTTGTCGTTGTCTTGTTGAAAGGGACTAAGATTGCCTCTTAGTGTCATGTCCATTACATTTCATAGGTTGAAAAATGCGAAAAAAAATTTAAAACTTTCATTATGATACTGGTGGTTTGCATAGAACCTCTCTACCTAACATCATATATATCTTTCATATCGCGTATCCAACGGACCCTTCGTATAGTAAAGGTTACATAGCCTTTCTACTTTTATACACATACGGATAAAAAAAATTATAGATTAGTCTCAACGATGGTCTCATCCATACCATCTTAAACCGAATATCACAAACTATGGGCATATACCTTACATCAATTAAATAAGAACAGTATAGCATACTAAAGTACAATATTCCAATTAAAGAAACGAAATGGAAGATAGAGTCAATAAGTTACTAACAAAACTAGTAAGCTAGATAATGTCCTTTCCCTCGAAAGTGAGGATCTACCCCACTTGGTGAAAGGAAGAATTCAAATCCTTGAAAAACAATCGTTACCTTACGAACTCTTAACGACGAAACCTAAAAGTTTGGGAAAAGGGAAGAAAAATGGGCGTTAGTACTCCACCTGGACTAAGTATGGATTTGTAACACCATACACAAGCAAAACATGCTTTTAAAAGGTAACTTTATTCAAAACATGATAATTTTTACCCTCTTAGGGCCTAGTGGAAAAGTCAAGTAAGGTCATATCAATAACCAAAATGCTTACCTATCTAAAAAAGCAAACTTATCCAAAACATAATTGAAACCTATGATTTACTACAACCCTAACATCCAGGGGAAATATAAGAAGACTGACATAAAGTTAAACATATCATAATAAGAAAGACAAACTACTCACAAGTCCTATCAAGTCAAACAAATGCAAACACCCAACCAAAGCCACAATAACACCTTACTCAATCAGGTATCCTCAAGAAGAAAATATGGACCAATGTCCAAAACTTTAAATTATCATGATATATAGAGTAAATTTACTAAATATATTCACATTATAACCCAAGCATATTCGTAAAATGAAACTAATAACATATAATATCAAACAATGTGTCAGGTCATCAATATATTATCATAACATTTAAACATATAATAAAAACTTCCTAAGGACTCCCTAAAGGATAACTAGGGCAATGTTTTAGGAAGACTCCCATACCAACTACCTAGGGGACTAGCTAGGACCCTTCCATTTAGGTTATCCTAGGTAGAGTTCAATCTTTTTAATTCATTACCTTTTTGGAACACATTCCCGAACTGACCTACACCTTATGAACTAGTGTGGAAACGCGGTCTGTCTCAAGAGATACGCAAAAAAAGGCGTACTAATGCTAATGTAGTACAAAACATGGAACATAGCAAAAACTATGTGGATCCTAGAGATAGAATTACTATTTTGGGGGCATCATATAGTTCAAGAAATAGGAGATTTAGTGGGCCACTCTTTATGCTCCATGCATTTATAGTCTCCAATATCAAGAGTAATGTAGTGTTCCTACATTCCCTTGTCGGGAAACAAACACTCTCATCTAGTTCAATTTGGTGGATAAGCTAGAGGCCCCTTTTAAAATGAGTTAAGCCTTAATTAACAATCATA
Source organism: Solanum habrochaites (assembly GCA_027704765.1). Classification (NCBI taxonomy): domain Eukaryota; kingdom Viridiplantae; phylum Streptophyta; class Magnoliopsida; order Solanales; family Solanaceae; genus Solanum; species Solanum habrochaites. The sequence continues at coordinate 23,329,520 of JAKWJA010002500.1, read as the reverse complement.
GATGAATTTCGTCCATAGGGGTCTATCATTGTATAATAATAATCATCACTAGCTCAATAAGAATTGTATGAGAATAAGTAAATCATCACAAATTCAATAAGTGAGATTAACACATTAGCATTCCATACCATATCCTGGACTCTTTTTTGAGTTAACCTTGTGAAATGTCTTAATAGTTCCTATATCCCACCTATCTAAGTAGACCTCCGTCAGTCTAATAATGTCTCTATTCATGACCTTAGTGATAATTTTAATTTTGGGAAACCCTTAGCCTTACAACCGGATAAAAACAACAAGAGCTAAATGTTGAATCTAGATGTTCATAATTCCCATACACCAAAAGAAAGGGGAGACTACTTGCCAAGGTGTACCAAATATGAACAGAACATCAAGGTGGGGTGGATACACTATATTAGTATTCCTACAAAAAAAACTTGTTAAGGGGGGTTTAAGAACTAGTAAATATTCGTGGGACCATCTTTGTGGACATTGCATTATAGTCTCCAATCTCATGAGTAAAATAGTGAACCTACCTTCCCTACATGGAAAGGGATGCTCCTCAGTACTAGTTCACTCTGTGCTAAGCTAGAGTCTCTTTTTGAAATGTCTTTAAGCCTTTATTATTAATCATAGCTTAGCTTAGCTCATATGATACTAACAACTTGTATATCATCATTATTATATTAATAGGAATTGGATGAGAACATCCTTTCAATACAACCCTAATATGTGGGATTATCACATCATCATCATTATTTCATAATAAGTCACAGAGACAATTCGTAACCAACCTTATATTATTAAATTTGAAGAATAATATCTCGATCATATAATCAAGACATTTCAATTTAATTATTATACCAACACCTATCAAATACAATCACAAGATATGCTTAATTGAACATTATACAAGTAAATCCATCACAGAAGTAAACGGTTTCAGTCATAAAGTAATGAACAATCTTCGTCAAACATGCACCAGTGGTCTTACCTCCAATAAAATTAAATTTCATTCATAAATAATGTACTCATTCATCAATAGTACTTAACTCAACTAATTAAATCAATTTCATAAATATTAATCAATTCAACACGGTCATCAACATAGGGTTAGGGAATTTGGGTCAATAATGATTATATTCCAACCAACTAGGTTAATCATTAAGAACAATGTATTAAGGCATTTAATAATCAACATGTGCTCGATATACTAACAAAGTAGTAAATATAAAAAAACCCAACTTAGAAGAATAAATTCGTATTAGTAAGGAAACCCACAAAAAAATCATCTTTTTGAAACCAATTATTGAAGAGACCTTTAATGAATGGATCCCAAAGGATAAAGGTTACATACGTTGTTTCCTTGAAGATTTATTGAGAAAACGGGGAGGGATTCTGTAAAGAAAAAAGTTCGTAACGTGGTCTTCTATAAGTCTCTATTTGAGAGTTAAAGTTAGAGTAATTTGAGTTTAGGGAAAAGGAGGTGTTAATTAGGTTTAGGAGTAGGGTCGTTTATATTTGTTTAAATTATTTAATAAACACCCCTTAGACCTGAAAATTAAACGCCCAACTAAGGAACTAATTGACGGACCATTTAAAACCTCCAAAGTTTGAAACGAGGCCGGACATCGAAGCCGTTGACTAGGGGTCGAGGCCATGTGAAGACCACCCTTGCCCCTCCTACTGCACAATGTCATTTTTGTCAAAGACTATGTTTTTGGAAAATTTTGGAAAAGTGGATAACTGATGTTCAAGGGAGGCATCGACGCCTCACTATCGAGGCGATGCCCCGTTGTTTGGCAGGTGTAGGTGCTGCTGTCTTTGAAAACTTTTTGGTCAATTGGAAGGGATCTCCTCAAGGACCTTTAGTGTAGTCATTAAAGAGTCATACCCGGACGTTTCAACCCTAAAAATATTCTAATACGTGCTTAACACCTTTCCACCAAATTTCATCTAAGTAAGACTCCTAAAACCTAGTAAAATTGGCTGAGACATCCTAGAACCTTTCATAGTCTCGAACTGTCATCCACTTTCTGACATTTTGGACTCATAGATTTCCTAAAGGACTTATAAATTTGACCTTAAAACATTGTGAAAACCCTTTAACACTCATGTGAGTCTTTAGATTAGGTTTTGGATTTTCCTAGTGTTAGAGATAGGTTGACCGGAACGAGATGAAACCATCTATAAGAAAGTCATTGAGCTATCCTTATTGAGCAAAGAGTGGAAGCCTTAGAGGACCCATCTTTGTAGGAGCAATATTGTTATGCAATGTGTAAGATATGGTATCTTTTAATATTCCCTTATGTGATTGAACTTACTCTATGAGAACATGGCTAGCACCGAGAGAATATGCTTGTGGTAGTACCTTTACTTGAGAAGGATACTAGCGGTATACAAGAGCCCGTGATATTCTTTACCATGTTCCTTATGGGCAGAGTTCTACTTCTTACTTGGCAAGTGAACACCCTCCATCAAGTAGGGCTGCGCCGGATTCCTGTATAGATAGTAGGTCTATGTAAATATTCTAGTCTATAATGTGGGATACATTATAGTATTGGATAAGTTCTCTAATTTTTTGGGAGTGTATTGGGACACTATCTACAAATGGCACGAGTATGGTTTGAAGATTCTACGATGTAGCTTCCCTAGGTCTTTTTCAATACCATTATCTGATTTCCTTACTTGTTGAAATGTTTTTTAATTAACATATGAATTATAATTAATAAGTTAATGTATATTGAATAAAATGATCCTTATCTAGGGTACCTTTGAGGATTGATTAGGTAGGATTGAAGAGGGTATATGGGCGGTCTCTTCATATCTTCTTCAAGTGAGTCTTAGAGTAACCTTGGGTAGAGAGTCTAAGTAATGAAAAGGGAATAATCTTATCCTAGGTAGTCTTAAGGATTATTTAGGTGTGCTTGAAGAGCGTCAATGGGCAGTGTCTTCTTGTCTTCCTTAAGTAAGTCTTAGGATAGACTTTTGTAGGAGGGTTAT